>CM060322.1:48527490-48554990 GCA_030674155.1 Stramonita haemastoma | reverse complement strand
TTTCCTCTGGAGTTAACATCAGTGCCCACTCCACTACCCCTAAAAGTCCTACAGGTGATACTATAAACCCAAGTCTCTTGTGTGAACGCACGCAGAACATCTTGCGCACATGTTAAAACTCGTTCCGCTTTTCAGAAGAGTAGGCCATTGTGTGCTGGTGGGAACGGATGACAAAATTGCATACACGTGGGCACTGGATGTAAAAAAAGCACTTGAGTGCTTATTCCATTATCCTCAAAATAAAAGAAAGAGTAAATAAAATTTTAAAAAAAGAGCAGGGATTCCCAAGTGGGACAAATGAGACAGAGAGCATATTCTTGACAAACCCCCAGGGTGATAAGTTGGGACCATGCAACAAGAAGAAGAAGAAACAGAAGCTGCAGGAACAGACCTACACAGCAGGCTGTACCTACCTTTTCACTGGTGAGGTATTTGGCAAAGAAGTTGGTGGACTGGTCGTCCCTGCGGATCAGCTTCTTCCTCTGGGACAGCAAGTCGTCCAGTTTGCAGCTGGCGAAGGCATTCAGCACTTCATCCGAGTACTGTCACAGACACACAGCAATAGCTATAGAAAAATGTATCCATAAGTCATTCAGAGCACTGTCACAACACATGTATCATATTGACCAATGTATCCTAGTCATTTGACTACTGTCAAGACAACAGACCAATGTATCCATTAAGTCATTCGGTGTCACAGACACACATCATACAGAAAATGTATCCATAAGTCATTCTAGTGTATATATGATGTATAGGTATACACATGTGTGTGTGTGATATAGCACTTTGTCTGAGTACTGCAAGTAAGTACCATTTCTACACATTCACATACATGGAACACACACGTAGATAAACACATAGACAAGCGCTCTCCACGCACGCACGCACGCATGCACACAGCACACACCCACACAACAAATCTACCATTTAAGTTAACAAAAACCATGGATACTCCTAAGAAAACACTTCTCACAACCATATACGTCTCCAAAAGTTTGAATGCAGCTACCTTGAATGGGGGGGGGGGGGGCGTTAAATGGTCGCATACACAAATTCTCAACACTGGTAAACTTTGGAGTCTAACACACACACACAGCACACAACACACACACACACACACACCACACACACACACACACACACAACACACACACACACACACACACACACACACATTCAATTACAACAACAAACACCCAGAGTTACACCATCAGCAACAACATTCAAACAATATGACCGAAATTTTAAAAAATTTTAAAAAATAAAAAAAGATCTTGTCCAGAAGAACGCAGTCATAAACACCAGCACACACACACATACCATGATGAACACTTTCCACGCTGTCTTGTCGTAACACTGCACAGGTTTGCGGAAGTAGTCTTGCAGAGACCAAAACTTGCGATACAGGTTGTAGTCAATCACGATGGAACTGTGTGGCAAAACATATCAACAAATATATAACTAAATTATACATCACAACTCTCTACAGCCATTTGGGTTTTTAAAAAACCCCACTGAAGGCAAAGCATAACACTAGGTAGCTATGATAACACACACACACACACACACACACACACACACACACACACACACACACACCACACAGTTTGAGTGGTGCACTCTGATCAGCTAACCGGTTTGAATCTCATTCAATGAGATTTTTTCTCTGGAGTTAACGTCAGTGCCTATTCCACTCCCCTCAATCCTTCGGATGAGAATATAAACGAGGTCCCTTGTGCAAATGCACGCAGAACATCTTGCATACACGTTAAAACCCATTTCTGTTTTTTGGAAGAGTAGGCCATTGGAACATAGGGAACGGATGACAAAATTGACAAAACTGCAATCACACAGGACTGGATGTAAAAAAAGCACATGAGTGCTTATTCCATTATCCTCAAATAAAAGATTTTTGATAAAAAAAAGAAATTTTAAAAATAAATAAAACAGAGCAATTTGTTTTTTGTTGTTGTTGAGCATTTCCCAGCTTAAACATCCTGGGGGTCACCCAGAATTATGCGATTCTGTTCACTCACCACACCTGGGAATCACTGTGAGACTGTTTATACACACTGGTACTGATCTACAGGCCATGTGTCATTGTTGTCTTCAATTCAGTATGCTCCATTTTCATTCTTGGAATGTTAGTCCATTTCATTACAGCATTACTTCATTGTACATATCTATCATACCATTTTCAGAAGTTTTTTCTTGCGTGTTTGAATAATGCATGTGCAATATTTCATTCGATTAGTCTTTTTGCACGCGTGTGTGGTTTTTTTTTTTTTTAACTAAGTGAGGAAATAAATAAAACACACACACAAAACAAACAAAACCATCAACAAAAAACACAAGTTAGAAGTTAGGATGTCTGCGTATCTCCTGTTCACAATGCTGTCAATGCCTGATGGCTATGACCAAAGCATTATTTGATGGCTACAGCTAGAATGGGTCATCAGTGGTAAAATCTAACTTCTTGGCTCAGGCCAAAAGCCATGTCACTTATAATGTCAGCTAATTGCCAAGGCCTACACTAAAATGTTGTTATGTTGTAAAATGTTGTGTTGAGATTGCCTTCAGCCATGACAAGCTTTAACTGAACAACTGCACTCTCCTTTAAAGGAGTAAAAAAAAATCCTCTGAAGTCGGAATATAGTTGCCTATATGGCGAGGTACTTGAAAATAGTCATACACGCAAACTTCTCATTCAGTGTGTGATTTCAATCTCACAGGGATTCCCAGGTGGGATGAGTGAGTCAGAATGCACATTCTGGGTGACCCCAGAGTGTTAAGCTGGGGAACGCACAACAACAACAACAAATCTAACTTCACACTACAGAAAACTGATACTACATCTCTTAAATGCATGCCCTTCCTACTGCTTCATTCAACAAAACAGGATACTCACGAGTCCATCTCTCCATCTTCCAAATCCATTCTGTCGGTTTTCAACATTGACTCCGACTGAAAAACAATTCATCCATGCAAATAAGTGACATAAGCCATTAACCCCTGCCCTTTCATTCTTTGAATGTCAGGCAAATCCCTTACTAAAACTAGTTTGTATGTCTACATGAACAAGTAGTATCAAGAGCACATACTTAACATGATTTTTACATCTTTGAAAAAATCTGATATTCAAACGTACAAGCAATGCTGCGCTTTGCCTTAACTTTAACGAAAAAATTAGTTTATAATAAAAATCCTACTGATCTGTATCACAATTTTGGGGGTTCAAAACATTTCTATTCCTCTTTATGTAAAGACACGAAGTTTCAAAAGATCATTGCCCCATGTAATTAATCAACTATCAAACGTTGGTTAAGTCAATACCTGGAAACAGTTTCCATTGTGTTTTGTCATTCAAAATTGAAATGCATTTTTACCTGAAAAAATCAATTTAAGAGCTTTATCTAGAAACAACATCTTTTTGTTGATTAGGGGTTGTTTTATTGCACAATCATATCACTTCTTTTCTTTCACACACACACACACACAACACACACACACACACACACACACACACACACACACACACACATATATATATATTATATATATATATTATAATATATACTATATATATAATATTATACACACACATACAAAAACATACACACGAGACGAGAGACAACTATCCAAAAATCCATCAAACAATTCATTTCATCCTTGAAATACCTTTCTAAAGAAATCATAAGAAAAGATCTGAATCTGTACAATGAAGCTGAAAAACTCACCGCTTTTATATCCGAACTCTTTGAATCGAAGACCGTCACATTTTCCAAGTTGAACTGACTCATCAGATTTAATGCTGGAATGAAAGACACTCTAAAAAATGAACAAATATAGGTGAACAAGAAAAAAACCCAAACAGACAAGAACACACAAACAATACAAATACAATGGCTATCAAGAAGAAACAGGCACACATATGCAATGAACAAATCTAGTTTCTACACAGGCAATCAAGTAGAAGACACAGCATACAAATTCAGAAAAGAACCTTGATGTAAATACTTAACATGAAATTCTGAACGGTCAGGTTCTAGAGATTTTATATAACACTCTCCCACCCCCAAAAAAAACCCTAACAAACAAAAACAACAACATAAAAACCAAAAACTTGTGGTATATCAAAATTAGGAGGTACTTAAAACAAAGACTGCAATAAGCATACAACATTGTAGTGTAAACCCTTTTCATTCATGGCAGATTTTTCACAGTGAAATTCAGGTTGCTCTTCCCAGGGAGAGCATTTAGTTTCAAGAGCAGCACCATCTGTTCTAAAAATAAAAATTTACGACCTGCAAGTGTGTTTCTTTTCCTATAACTTGTATAAGAGTGCCTTTTTACTACAGAATTTGTCAGGGGCAAATCTCTTGTTGCCATAAGTTCTTTTAATGCATAAATATTATGTTGCACATGGGACCTCGGGTTATCATCTCATTTGGAAGACAAGCAACCAACCACACACACACACACACCACACATCCCGCGCGCACGCACACACACACACACACACAACAAACCTGATTTTTCAGAGAGTGGGAAAAGCCTGACAGAAAGAGCTGAATGCGACCACAAAACACAGTGTTCTGTGATTTGGACAAACGGCGAATCAGATCTGAAACACACAACCGATACTATGGTATAGGATAAGCTCTAAGCTAAGCCTTTGAAAAACATTATTATTTTCCATGTCTCTTTTCAATTTACCCTCAAAATTAATGCCAACACATTATTCATCAAAGTTGTTTTGCTTCTCTTTGCAAGATTTTAATGAATAAATCAAATGCATAAATGTGACGCTCCAGCACGTAATGAGTCGCATTGCACCAGTCAATTTTTAGTTATTTTACATGTTATTAATCTGCAATAAAAAGGCTATTACAAACAGAAAACAGATTCAAAATAGGATAATTCTTAAAATGTTATTACAAATTAAAAATGATTGACTGCGGAAGTGACAAATAGAAATTGACAAGATTTGCATCATGATACGTGGCCAGAAATAGCGCTTCTGTGTTTTTAAATGCGTTTTTTAAAGCAAAAGGAAACAACATTACACCTTGATATTTCAGTGCAAGGCAGAATAATACCTATAGTTTTATAATTAATCAAAATATAAAATCAACAACATGACCCCCACCGGCCTAAATGGCTCCCAGCAGAAAAGTGGGTCAGGTGCTAAGCAACTCATTTCGTGGTAGAGCGTCACAAATATGACCTTTTTTCAATCAGAATAAATAATTCTTTGAACAAAGAAGGGCAAGCACATTCATTAAAAAAAAAAAAAAGTATATATCATATCGTAACAGCAGGCATTTATAAACAAAAAACTGAAAGAGATCTGGAAACCAGAAATTCTTTATTCAAAACCTGATACAGCAATAAATATAATCATACACCAACTTGCCAGAGTAAGACTAATAAATTATCCTGTGGCTTTTCCAATGTTCAATTCTTTCTTTGAAGTTTTTTTTTTTTTTTCAACCATTTTAACACCATATTTTACACAATACGAAACATAAGACAGTTAAAAGTGTGAACAAGCATGACAACATGCCTTACCATTGCACATTCTGAGCAAGTAGTTTTTGCCTGCATCAAAAAAGGGCTCCTGCAAAACAGACACATGATTCCTCAGAGACTCATCAACACTTTTTTAATCAAACACACTCATGATTTATCACCACCATCTTAAATGTAAACATCTAAAAATTATTTTTTACTCAACTCATACAACCAATAACTCTGATGAAATGACAAACGAATGCATGTGTGCATAATAAGTCTGTGTGGACATACTTGTACATGTGCAAAGTTATGTCATTTGGCACTTTGCCAAATTTATGGAAAAAGAAAAGAGAGAAACCCTTGAAACATGTGAGATAAACTAGTAAATTAGTAAATAAAAGATGACAAAGAAATATTAAAATAATTTAAATATGACAAAGAATATATGACAAAAAGTAGATATACACCATTCTGTCTTTTACAAGCTAAGTGTACAATCATATACATGAAAATATTTACAACACACACACAAACACACTACACACACACACACACATACACACAACCACAGCATACAAATTCTGCTCTAGTAAACAAGTACACTTGTGTGTGTTTATTTTTCAGCTACCAAAGCTTTGCATACAATAATGAATAAGTACAACATTGATCTAATTAGATTATGACATAAGTCCATTTCAAAATATGAAAGTCTTTCATTAAAAAATGATTTTTTTCTAATAAAAGAATACAGGGAAAAAAAGAAAATAAGATACAGATTTAAGTCAGAACTTAAGCAAAAAAAAATGAACATCAAATGTGACGAGAACAACCCCATATGGCCTGTGCGGACGACGGGCTTAAGCAACATCATTGGATTGGACTCAAATCACAAGTGACAATGCATACAACAACAAATACTTGACAGATCCAGACCCCCCACCCCACCAAAAAAAGAGAGATTAGAGGCAGAACACACACCGATTTCCAAGTCAAGACGCGTTCTTCCACAAAGTCAAACATGAGCTGGCAGTCTTCCAGAACCATCATGTCAAAGACATCCGCCAGCATCAGGAATGGTGTGGACGCAGAGCACATTTCTGAACAATCATCATCATCATTGTTATCATTACTGTCTTTGTTATTGTTGTCATCATCGGTATCATCGTGTCAAAGAAGACGTACGCCAACATCAGGAACAGTGTGGAAGCAGAGCACATTTCTGTACAATCATCATTATCGTTTTCAATGTTATCATCACTATCATTGTTATTGCAGTCATAATCAATATCATCATACCAAAGACGACGTAGATCTACATCAGGAAATGTGTGGATGCAGTTCTACAACTTTCAGTCTCATCATCATCATCATCATTTTTCATCATTATCCTCACTGTTGTTATCACTGTCATCATCAGTTTTGTCACATCAGACATTTCTTTCAACACTCAGAAGAGAGTGCATTCATAGCACATTGCTTTAACTATTATCATCACCATCATCACCTTTGTTATCATCATTGCTACTGTCATCTTCAATGCTGTCATGACTTTTACCATAGTCCACATCATCATTATCCTCGTGTCAAAGACATTAGCGTCAGAAAGAGTGAATACAGAGTATGTGATTCTATGTAATAATCATTGTCATATTCTTCTTCAGCATCATCACAGCCATAACCATATCAAAAACATTTCATCATCATTTGTCAGATTGACTGAAAAGGGATATATGTACAGTTGCATTTTTTTTTTAATCAGTTCTTTAAAAGAAGTTCCCTTACACACACACACACACACACACACACACACACACACACACACACACACACACACACACACACACACACACACTCTCTCTCTCTCTCTCTCTCTCTCTCCCCTCTCTCTCTCCCTCTCTCTCTCTTTCACACACACACAATTTGTTTTTTGTTGTTGGTATTTTTTCTCTTTTCCCCCCCTTCTACATTGGTGGATGTATTTTTTCTGTTTGTTTCATTTGTATGGTTTATTTTGTTTAGGTTTTTATTCTGATATATATGCATATATGTGTGATTTTTTTTCTTTGATGGATAGCTTAATTTAAAAAAGAGCAATTGCACTGCTTATTTATTGTTTGACTTTGACACATACACATGAACACACACACAGTCATTCACACTCAGATGAACATGAACTGATATATATTATCATTGTTACCATCATCACCAGTGACAGATTCATATCACCAGAGATAGATTCATACCACTAGAGATAGATTGATCATATCAATACCTTTGGTCACTGCATCCACAGCCATAGCTATCAGCTGCTTGAAAGCCTTGCAGCCATGATCAAACACCTGCAAACACCAGGTAAACAATCCATAATTCAGTACACCTGTACAAAGCTAATGCACATTATTATCTACAAATAAACTACGGTTCTCAAACCTCTCTGCTTCTTTCTTTGTGTCTTTGCTTCTCTTTTTAGAATCACTATAGCCTGAAGTCGTTTTGCAAGTACATGTAGATCTACATAAGCTTCCAGCAACTTAAGGGCGAAGCCACACATCACAAGCATCAGTTACAGTACTGAGTGAGCCTCTAACATCTCTATGTACATAAATTTTGTTGCATGATTTACAGAGCATTGTTAACAAGAGCAAAGAATATACATGTAAACCTTGAAAAAACAGTTACAATGCAACAATTTTATCAGATGAACACTGGCAATTTTCTTTCCATTCCTTGGCTGAGCTTCAAGGTTTACTACTAGTGAGATTTTGCGTGTGCAACTGTTTTTATACCCACCACTGATTCAGGTAGCTGCATTCCAACTTCTGGGATTGTGTCATAACACGATACCTGTGTGCATGCAGGTTTTAAAAAATAAATTGTTGCCCATTCTTACCGAAATAGCCTACATTTCCTAAAGCAGAACGGGTTTTTAACATGTGCCCAAGATATTCTGCATGCATTTGTACATTCATGAGGCCTCCATTTATAGTCTCACCCAAAACACTTTTGGGGGAGTAGAGTCAGTGCTGATATTAACACAAGGGCAAAATGCCCCAAACAAGCGCCTCCATGGTGGCTCGACCCCAGGCTGTCAGATCACCAGTGCAAGGCTCTAACCATTATGCTATCCTCTCCCCAAACACTGATACGGTGACTGGCACCATAGGATTTGTAAGTTACAGAGTCTCAAGGAGTTAGAGATCAAAATTACTTAAGTCTTTAAAAGAAAAGAAAAGGGGAAGTCCTACAAAAACAAAAACTTTTTTTTAAAAACACTTTTCAGTAAAATAGGAAAATGTTTGTATTACTTACAATGAGATTTCTCAAGTTTTCTCTCATGGCTTGATCCAGGGCTGCCTTCTTCTCCTGATCACTGAAAATAAAATAATATATTTTTATTAAACAAATAAACGCAGATAGTGCAAATGATTGTCCCTTCACCCTTTGACCTGGGCCAGTAATCATAACCCTTTCAACAATCATAGGTCTACATTTGCTAAAATTAAAAGCTATGAGATTCTTTCCCTTAGTTTGAATGAATTTTCTGTGGTTTGCCAATAGAAAAAAAATTGTACATAGAGCTCTAGATTTGCTAACATTACACAAAAAATAATTTTGATTTTCCTCAAAATATTCAATCGTCAGATGCCACTTAATTCTTGCCATTTCATATATAATATTTTCATGTCATGTTGATAAGCACCTTAAGTATGTAAAACTAAAAGAGACACACAGAGATAAGATCAAGATGAGGGACGGAAGAACTTAATTGATAAGAAGAAAAAAAAGCATGCAGGTGATCAAATAGACAATCATCAAACAACACATCCACACCGAAAGTATGCTTTGTTTAAAATAAATACTTTATTGTTTATTCATTTTCAATGACTGAAAGGGAGAAAGAGACTTTTCTTATTAGAAAAAAATAGTGCACAGCATACTGGAGAAGAAAGCGACTTACTTTCCTCGATAAGTGTCCACAAAACTGAAGCACAGGGTGGCATCACTGCTGGTTAAAGCTTTCTTCACTGTGTCCTGCAAAGTATGAGTAATATTAATAATAAAAATATCCTTGTATCACTATCAATATCGCAGAAAAGTATCATGAATTAATAATAAAAGTCAACAGATGTCAAGTTGGTAGGGCTTTTAAAAAAAAAAAAATCGAGTTCTTGAACTAATAGTAATACTAGTACTAGGAAAACAAGTGCAGTTAACCTTTCAAAACTAAATCATCATTTATCTTTTCCCTACAGGTTGACCGCTATAGGGAACCAACCACCTCCTAACCCTTCCCTATATATAACATAACACAACTGGGTTACAGAAGCATACTTGTATACAATACAGTGCATGTGTAGGCCCAACAAGGAAATAGAGGTTCTCTCCCTTAATTGATGTAGGGATGACGCATGCATGATACATGTCTAACTCGTCATAAGCACACAAAATCACACACATACACAACACACACATGTATACATGTATACACACACCACACACACACACACACAGAGTCACACACACACACACACACACACACACA
Organism: Stramonita haemastoma; assembly: GCA_030674155.1. NCBI lineage: Eukaryota > Metazoa > Mollusca > Gastropoda > Neogastropoda > Muricidae > Stramonita > Stramonita haemastoma. Next base: position 48,544,927 of record CM060322.1, on the reverse strand, counting down.
CAGCAGGTTCGCGATAACCGGTAATTGTCGGTATTTTACCGATTGTAAACAGGGAATACCGGAAATTTTCGAAGCAGCCGGTACCGCGTACCGGTTCTGTTTGCCTGTGGACCGATTAGATTTCCGTCTAAAAAAAAAAAAAGTCTGAAGTGACATTTTCTGACAGTCTGTCATGGGCCTGTACTGTGCTTACCGCACCTACCCCTTCCCACCCCTTCCGACGAACATCTTTAGCGCCAGCCTCATTAGCCTAGCACGCAGAACAGCAAGCTTTACTGTGAAAGAATAGAGCTTCGCGCTCTTCTCGGCATGACAGCGACTTCCATTCACATCGAGTAAATGGGGCCTAGATTATTTATTCTGTATTCTTTAAATCTTTTATATCGAGGATAATGGAATAAGCACTCCTGTGCTTTTTCACATCCAGTCCCTGTGTGTATGCAGTTTTATAAATGTCATCCGTTCCAACGGCACAGGACGGCCTGCTCTTACGAAAAGCAAGCGAGGGTCTATGACTATGAATTTGCGCGTTGCTTTCAGAGAGAAGAGTCGAAAACCAAATCTAAATTGAACAAAGATCTAGATGAGCGCTAAGCATAGAAAAAGAAAGAAGAATATGTCACACGAATGATGCCGCCATGCAAAACAACAGACTGACACGACAGTGGCACAGGCGCTAGGCCTAGAAAAAAAAATCCTATTTCCTTCGTGGCTTCATGCCAAGAAGCGAGTGGCAGCAAGCAGCACGGCAGTCAAAGTCTGAGAGATTTGCGTTCAATTCAGATTTAGTTTTGCTGCCCAACAATCCCCCCTCCCCACCCCCTCACTGAATAGCTTCGTTTTGTTCACAGTACGTACCGGATTTTATTTTCTAGGGACCGATTTTGGGGAGTTGGTCAAGATATCTCTGAAATGGCAACTCGCTGTACCGGTTTTAAAAAATCCTAGCGCGAACCCTGACACAGTCCACACACACACACACACAACACACACACACACACACACACACAACATGATGGGGGGACAGGATAGCCTAGTAGCCAGAACATTGTGATCACAATCTGATGACCTGGTTCGATTCCCCTTCGAGGGATTTTCCCCTGGAGTTAACATCAGTGCAGACTCCCTCTCCAAAAAATCCTTGAATGAGACTATAAACTGACGCCTTGTGTGTGAATGCACGCAGAACATCTTGTGCACATGTTAAATCCTGTTCTGCTTTTTGTAAGAGTAGGCCATTGTGTGCCGGTGGAACAGATGACAAGATTTACAAAAGCTGCATTCACACGGGGACTGGATGTAAAAAAGCACATGAAGCTTATTCCTTATCCTTGATGTAAAGAATAAAATAAACACACACACACACAAACACACACAGACACACACACACACACACACACACACACACACACACACACACCAGTAAGACTATACAGTATACACATGTATACATAAATTTTAAAATAATTATCCTCAAATCATAACAACTATTCTTAATTGTACAGTACCAAACAGACACTGCTACAGTGATTATCAACAACACCACACACACAACACACACACACCACACACACACACACACACACACATAGTGACAACTGATGTACACTGATACACACACACACACACACACACACACACACACACACACACACACACACACACACACAGAGGATAGCCTAGTGGTTAAAACATTACGCTCCCAATCTGATGACCTGGGTTCAAATCCTGTACAAGGGGATTTTCCCCTGGAGTTGACATTAGTACAGACTCCAATTCCTCAAATACACAAAATACTTAATATTAAAATAGTCCTCCAGATGAGACTCAAGGCCTTGTGTGCAAACACATGCAGAACATCTTGCACACACGTTAAATCCTGTTCCGCTTTTCAGAAGAGTGGGCCATTGTGCCAGTGGGAACAGATGAAAACATTTACAAAACTGCATACACACAAGGACTGCAAGTTAAAAAAGCTAATGAGTACTTATTCCACTGTCCATGTCCTTGAAATAAAAAGAATCTATCTAAATGAAATAAACACACACATGCACGCTATGATATTAAGTTGTTTTTTACACACTCACACACACACACACAAACACACACACAAACACACATGTACACACACACACACACACACACACACACACACACACACACACACACAGTGACAAACACACACACAATTTGAAGTGCTTTTATGTCAGTAATTGTAGCATTTTGTGTTACCCTTAAGTCTGCCCAACATGATTAATTGATTTCAGCCCCTGGATAAACCATAGAGGTCTCAGTTCTCATTGGTAAATTAAACATCCTTGGTAGCACTTGGTAACTTCGGTTTAACATGAAAGCAAAACTTGAAAAAGCATCTAACAAAATAGTATTTTTGTTTTAAAGGAATAAATTAAATTGGCACTTCCATGGCCTAACTTTTCATCAAAGGGTGGTATTGCACAAAATAAAACATACAATAGTTAAGCTGTGTTCCTGTAATAACATAAGTGTGACTTGTGAAACTAACCAGTACTAACAAAGTTGTTCTTGTTGGTTTATAAACTTTTCAGTTTTATGAATTTGAGCACGCATTTTACTTTTTAGAGTCTCGTGTGGCTTGAGTTCAAATTCAGGTTACTGATACAGTAGCAATACAGAATCATGGGGATATCTGATTTTTAAAAATAATAATTAATGATATTATAATACACTGATTTCGGGTCCAAGATTTTGTCTAAAATCTACCTTACAATTACGTAGTTACAGAGTCGCCGACACTTCATTTGTAAGTGTTTGTCAAGCATATAAACAAGTCTACATAATCAACGCATTTAGTTTGCTGCCAGGACGCCTCTTGATCTCAAAAGAAAAAGAAGAACTGAAAAACGAACAGTAAATTACCTGAAATTCAATACACGCACTGGAAAACTCGAACTCCATGGGGGCCGCCATGCTACTGAAAATTTGCGTGCAGTGTAAGGCTATAGATACAGCACACGTTTTCATCTTGTGATTGTGCGAATAACAATTCATATTAATTATAGGTTTAAAAAAAAAAGAAAAAAAAAAAAGAAGGTAACGTGTCCCAAAACCTAGGCGGTCGTAGGGGAGCGAAGCATCATAGACCTCAGTTTCTCTAGGGGCCAGCATGTGAGGGCGGCGCCCATCTCCTCTCCCTCGCTGCCTTACCTGAACTGGGGGGACTATATTTATTTATTTTCATTTTATTCTTTTATATCGAGGATAACAGAATAAGCAACAAGTGCTTTTTTTCATTCCGTCCCCGTTTTGTGTATGCAGTTTTTGTAAATATTGTCATCTGTTTCCCACAGGCAACACGATGGCCTATTTACGAAAGCGGAACAGGATTTAACGTGTGCGCAAGATGTTCTGCGTGCGTTTCGCACACAGGGGCCTCGGTTTAAAGTTCATCATCCGAAGGACTTTTGGGAGAGTGGAAACTGAACCAAGGAGCGCAAACGGTCACCCATCCAGTTGGTAACCACGCTCGGCGTTGCTTAACTTGACTTGGGGAAAGCAAGGGCTCTGTGACCACTTAGGTATCCTGCCCCCTATAAATTATATGCCTGACCAAATAATTATTTAACTCTCAGTGCCATTGTTTTTGCATGAAGTCTTCTAAATTCTCAAAAATCTCACTTGCAGTGTTTGTCATTGCCTTACTGAAGGAAATTGCTATTGTTTCTTTGTCTATGTCGTCATCACTGAGTCATTGGAAGTTAATACAGGCCAAATGGGTTTTTCGTCACTAACCACACTGATTTTTTTTATTCGTCTTTTTTTCATTCTTTTATTGCAAGGGTATTGGAATAAGTATTCGTGCTTTTTTACATCCTGTCCCCGTGTATATGCATTTTTGTAAATTTTGTCATCTGTTCCCACCAGCACACATTGGTCTACTCCTCTGAAAATAAAAGCAGAACGAGCTTTAACTTTTGCCAAGATGTTCTGCGTTCATTTGCACACGGGACCTCGGTTTATAGTCTCATCCGAAGGACTGAGGACTGATTCAATAGCCTACTTGAACGGACTAAAATCACTGTAAAGTAAAGGAGTAAAGGTGTTCCCATAACCTATGCGGTCGTTGGGGAGTGATGTGTCAGATAACTCAGCTTCTTCTTGGGGCCAGCATGTTGAGGGGGATCTCCTCTCCTTTGTAATTGCCCTTCAGGGATGATTAAAGCGGTTTTTGACTTGACTGGCTGCTTTACCATCCCTGACCCTAACAAGGGGATGTATCCATTCAGGCTACAGTTGGGTAAACGGGGGACTGTAGGCCTTATTCTTTTTCTTTCTTCTTCTTCTTCTTTTATATCGAGGATAATGGAATAAGCACTCCTGTGCTTTTTTACATCCAGTCCACGTGTGTATGCAGTTTTGTAAAGTGTCATTGTTCCCACCGGCACACAATGGCCTACTCTTACGAAAAGCGGAACAGGATTTAGCGGTGTGCCAAATGTTCTGCGTGCGTTTCGCACACAGGGCCTCGGTTTACAGTCTCATCCGAAGGACTTTGGGGAGAGTGGAGTCGGCACTGATGCCTACCGAAGCCAAGGTGCGTGAACAGTCACCCAACAACCACTTGGTAACCACACTCACTGCTGCTTAACCCTTAGGGCCTAGCTTGGGGAGTGCGAGTGCTTTGACCACTGAGCTATCCCGTCTCCATGATTATCCCGTCCCGTGTAGGCACCTGAAGTGTCTGTTTTGCAAGGTCAGTTTGAAAAAGCCTTATGCTTAATTTGTCCTGGCTGGTTGATATAGGTGGAGAGAGAAGAGAGCAGTGATTATCCTTTCGTTCTACCTACACATTAAAAGACTGAGACTACATGCCAAGACATCAACAGACAGCTAAACTTGGTCCCTGGTTCAGGCAAATTTGTTTTAGTTTCTCAAAGAGATATTGTGTATAGGGACTCTGATATGATTCAACATCCAAGGTAAAGTCATTACGGAGAACAGGCTAGACTCACAAAAGGGCACCATTTAAAACTTAGGAGTGAGGACTTCTTACAACATGAGCAGAACATCTGCCTCGCCCTCACTAATTTCAAAAAGGCATTATTGGTCCAAAAGGCCTATGAAAAAAAAAAAAAAAAAAAGCACGGCCTTGCACATCTGCAACTTGTATAGTACAGTGGAAAGCGAGGGGAGAGTGGGGGTGGGGAAAGTCGTCGACATTTGATGACGTATTATACATCAGTGGTTGGCCGGTGCTAGATCAAGTCAACTGTGTTGAAAGTACTTAAAAGAGAATAATAACAATCTGCATGCTTTATGCTAAATTGCACTTTTGCAGGTTTTCATAGCATTTCATTAACCTCTGGAACTAAATGCTATCGATCGTTGTGTGAAGTAGTAGATAGTGTGAAGCAGACCCTATTCAGTATGCTAAACTTTCCCTGAGGTAGGCTAAACAAAGTTTACATTCATTCACGGAGTAGGGAGTCGGGCGCAGTGCTGTGGCGTGTGTGCAAGAAAATCTTTAAAGGTGAGATGATTTCATCTGTATTTTGATTTTGATATTCATGAGTGAGCATATATAGGTCTGGAGACCAATGTCTCTATGGTAAACTCTTCTTTCGTTTCTCAACTCTACATACAGCCATCAACATTGTCAACATAGCCTACTGCAAACTTATCAGTTATCTATTTTTGATCTGTCTGTTCTTTTATATCGAGGATAATGGAATAAGCGCTCATGTGCTTTTTTTAAAGACACTTGGCAGGTCTGCACTTAAAGTTTACCTGGTAGATTATAAAAATCCCCACCCTTAATTAGTTAAATTCACCAGACACCACCCAGATTTGAACCCACCTCTTCATGACCCATGGGATTGAAGTCAAACACTGAAACAGTCTTAACAAGTCAACTTTGCCATCGCATCACAGTTTGTGTAAATGCAGTCATTCAGAATATTTTAATTATATATAAGAAAGGCTAGCCTATTATAGGCCTACCTACAGTATATTGTTATTTACATGTATAATGTATATATCTGCCAAACATTCTTGCCATGCGATTATAATAGTTTTGCCAAATGGGAGGCAGTGCATGAATACCATAACCAATCTTTTCTCATGGACAACTGTCAACTTCATCAGACAGCTTTCCCTTCGGCTTCATGCAGCAGGCAGAGATACTGGTGTGAAAAGATCAGTACACACATACATATTATATATAATATAATATGTGTTCATCATTTTATGTATAATGTTTATTGCATGTTTGTGTGTGTGTGCCTGTGGGAATGAACTCATGACAAAATTTACAAAACTGTGTACATGACTGGATGTAAAAAATATTTTTAAAAAGGACATGGCTGTTTAATGTGTTTATTCCATAACATCGTGCTCAAAATAAAAGAATAGAGTAAATAATGATAATTTTTTTTAAAAAGTAACAGCAAAGGGTTACTGTCTTTATTGTGTGTATATTTTCCAGTTTTCCCAAGGAAGTTTTAGAGCATATCAACTATGCTGTATAAAGTTCTATAAGGTGTTTCACATCTGCTCCGCCCCTCACCCCTACCCCCTTTCCTTAATTCTGCTTAGCACTCGTGTAGTATTTTTGTGGTGCATTGTAATCCAGTGCAGAAGTGGCGCTTTTGGAATGATGTGTTTTTGTGTTTCTAATAATTAGTTCAGTTAAAGTCTGTCCCGAGCCTATAGAGGTTCATCAGGCCGGTGCTTATCCCGGTTTCTGTGGCGTTAAGCGACTGAGAGTCATAGACTCCCCCCTGGATAGGACGCCAGTCTATCGCAGGGTTAACCCCCAACACAAGGTTGGTACCCCTTTTACACCTGGGTGGGGTGAGAAAATAGCCGTAAAGTGCCTTTTCCAAGGGCACAACGCCATAGCCGAAAGCTGGGATCGAACCCACAACCTTTAGATTACGAGTCCAACGCCCTAACCACTAGACTACAGCAGCGGCGTTTCTAATAATTAATATCTTTAAATTCTGCTGATATAAATGATAATTAATAATATGGTTATGATTCTCTGTATCTTCAACATGAATACCTGGTTTGAAAAGTTGTAGCTGTGTCTGCAAAGGGAAGTAACTTTTAGTAAGGCACTTGTAGGTCTGCTAAAAAAATACACCAAGAAGATTGTAAAATTACTTTTTTAAAAATCTACCTACAGTCTATGAAGTGCCACCGAGATTCAAACCCATGACTTAAGGTTGAAGACCACCAGGATTTGAAATCCTGTTTAGGGGCAGGATACTGGGTAGCCTAGTGGTTAGACTTAGTGTTGTGCTCATGATCTGATGGCCCAGAATCAAGCCGTGTCTGTTTTGTACAGAATTTTACCCTGGAGTTGATATCAGTTCTGACTGCATGCTCCCAAAAGTATTTCGGATGAGACTATAAATCTAGATATTATAAACCAAGACCCCATGTGCAAATGTATGCAGAACATCTGAACATGGAGCACTCATGTCAAAAACCCATTCCACCTGTCCTTTCAGAAGAGTAGTATAGTCAGTCCACTTTGAGCCAGTAATATCAGATGACAAAATCAAGTGACACAGGCATTGTGTTTTAGACACCATCACCCAAAGTCAGAATATGGCTAGTTAATTTAATGGTGGGTAAAAAAAAAAAACAACCCATTGTATACATGTATTATACATAAAATATCACCCAACATTCATGAACCCTGCACTGTTGCAGCTCTATCTGAGGAACAAAGAAGAAAGAAAAAGAGAAAAAACTTTCTTTTCCACTATTCCCAGTAAAAAAAAAAAAAAAAAAAAAAAAAAAAAAAAAAAGATCAACAAACCAGTTGATTTGATTGATTTTGATTTGACCCAAATATCTCATCATGGTTTTACTTGATTTTCAGACACCTGACTCACTTCCAGCCGGCTTTGGTACAAGTCCAAAACAAATCTAATGTCGGAGGGTCGTCGACACAAAGCAGGAAAGGAGGATGCCGTTGCTATCAATATGGGCAGGCTCCAAAATGGAGAACAGAGCAACAAGGGCTCCCATGGGGTTCATCTGCTGTTTTTTGACCTTCAGGACCTGTCACGGAGCTGGCAGTTTATCATTCTGACTGCTGCTACCTTTGCCTTTTTATCTGGTGTATGGCTATATGCAGGTTGGTTTCTTGGGTGTGTGTTGTGTGTGTGTGTGTGTTGTGTGTGGGTGTGTGTGTGTGTGTGTTGCGTCGTGTGTCGGTGTGTGTGTGTGTGCACTGTGTGTGCAGTGTGTGTGCATGTTGTGACTGTGTCTGTCAACTCTGTCTCTGTGTGTCTATGTGTGTAGTACATGTTTTGAATATGTGAACATTTTGTTAATGGGTTATAACGGATTTAGCTTCTTTGCACCATGCCATCAGCCCCACCTTCACCATAACCATCCACCTTTCCTCAAGGAAAGATCTTGAAATTGAACATTGACACTGACAGTGTCAAACAATGGCATAACAAATTTCAATATAAAAATAAACAAACATGAAGTTCTAAAAATACTGAATTAATCATGCACTGACATCCACTTCTAACTTCTCTTAATAACCATGATTTCAACTCTTTCTCCACTCCACCTGCTTCCCCATCTCCCTCCTTCTTTTGAATACAACCAACAGTCTGTTTTTAGTTGTCTCCATCACTGCTGCTGACAGTATGAACGCCACATAATGCCACTAAGGATGCCACCTTTTTTTCTATGTCTGCTGAGTTTCTTGATCTTGGTACATATTTTTTTTTGTGCATGTGTTGGTTGTATGTAGATGACATACAACTAACACATAGATCTCTATGTGAGCAAAAAATGTGTAACTAAAAGATATCACTAAACATCTCGAAAGGAGAGAAAACCAGTTGGAAAAAAAAAAAAGGGGTGGGGGGGGAGTGAAAGATGAGAGAGTGAAAACAAGAGAAGAGAAGAAAGTGGGAGAAAATGAAAGAGAGAGCATGAGTAAAAGTAACACATAACAAAACTCAAACAGAGGGATGGGCACACACAACACACAACACACAGACACACAGAACAGACACACACACACACACACACACACACACACACACACACACACACACACACACACACACACACACACACACACACACCTTTCTCATACTTTAGATAAACTAATAAACTAAATGCTTTTTTTTTTTAGAGAATCAGGGATATATTCCATATTTTACAACTGAATGCATGTGTGTCATGTTTATGAAAGAGAGGGAGGAATCAGTAACAGAAAAAAATAATGCATTTGTGTGCATGTCATGATTGCAGGAGCTGATATTCAAACTGGAGGGCTTCAAGCCATTTGGGTGGTACCTGACGTTGGTCCAGTTTGCCTTCTACACCGTCATTGGCTCTGTGGAAATCCAGTTCAAACAGGACAGGTCACGCAAGTAGGTTCCACATTTACTACTGACTGACTGACTGACTGGCTGTGACTGACTGGGCTGACTGACTGGCTGGCTGGCTGGCTGGCTGGCTGACTGACTGACTGCTGACTGACTGACTGCTGCTGCTGCTGACTGACTGCTGCTGCTGAGCTGGCTGACTGACTGATGAGCTGACTGACTGCTGACTGACTGATGAGCTGACTGGCTATGCTGACTGACTTAATTTGTCACTGGATGACTAACTGACTGGCTGACTGAATGAATAAAGGAATGAATGGACTTATCTCTTGGCTTCTTGAAGAGTCTTGATCCCTGTCCCGAAGTTTTTAGGCAGTTTTTTTTTTTTGGGGGGGACAAGTTTTTTTTGGGGGGAGGGAGGGGGTTTATGTGTATATGATAGCTACTTTTTTATTGAAAAAAAATAAAGACCCATAAAAATCCAAGGACTGGAAACAAAATATACACAAAGAGTACTACCTTCAGCCATCACAGCTAAACTCAGCTGATGACAGTTCAGAAAGAGCTCAGCCTTGTTAGGGTGCCTGAAGAAGGTGACTGTTTTTCAGAATCCCCATGAAGACCTGTTTTTCAGAGTCCCCATGAAGACCTATATTCAGAATCCCCATGAAGACCTATATTCAGAATCCCCATGAAGACCTATATTCAGAATCCCCATGAAGACCTGGTTTCAGAATCCCCATGAAGACCTGTTATTTCAGAATCCCCATGAAGACCTGATTACAGAATCCCCATGAAGACCTGATTACAGAATCCCCATGAAGACCTGATTACAGAATCCCCATGAAGACCTGATTTCAGAATCCCCATGAAGACCTGATTTCAGAATCCCCATGTTTTTCAGAATCCCCATGAAGACCTGTTTTTCAGAATCCCCATGAAGACCTGATTTCAGAATCCCCATGAAGACCTGATTTCAGAATCCCCATGTTTTTCAGAATCCCCATGAAGATCCTGTTTTTCAGAATCCCCATGAAGACCTGTTTTTCAGAATCCCATGAAGACCTGTTTTTCAGAATCCCCATGAAGACCTGATTTTCAGAATCCCCATGAAGACCTGTTTTTCAGAATCCCCATGAAGACCTGATTTTCAGAATCCCCATGAGACTTTTTTCAGAATCCCCATGAAGACTGATTCGAAACCCATGTTTTTCAGAATCCCCATGAAGATCCTGTTTTTCAGAATCCCCATGAAGATCCTGTTTTTCAGAATCCCCATGAAGATACCTGTTTTTCAGAATCCCCAGAAGTCTGTTTTTCAGATCCCATGAGACGTACCTGCTGCTGGCCTTTCTGACAGTGGCCACCATGGGACTGTCAACACTCAGTGGCTACTGATACCCCACCAGGATCTTAAGGCTGCAAGCTGATCCCTGTGCTCATCGGGGGCATTCTTATTCAGGGTGAGAGGCTGTTGTCTGAATGTTGTGATGAATTTTTATTTTGTGATTTGTTTTTGTTGTTGTTGTTTGTTTGGGTTGTGTGTGTGTGTGTGGGGAGGGGGGGGGGGGGGGGGGGGGCATTCTTATTCAGGGTGAGAGAGAGGCAGGCCATTTTCTGAACGTTGTGATGCATTTTTATTTCAGGTGTTTTTCTTTGTTGTTGTTGTTTGTTTTGGGGTTTTGTTTGTTTTGTTGTTTTGTTTGGGTGGGTTTTTTTTTTTTGGTTGTGTTTTGTTTTTTTGTTTGTTTGTTTTTTGGTTGTTGTTTTGTTTTTTTTTGGGGGGAGGGCATTCTTATTCAGGATTAACAGTTATTGTCTAAAAATTATGAAGAATTATATTTTTAAGGTTTTGTTTACTTTCATTCGTTTTTTGTAAAGTGTTAATTGTTTGGGTTTACTTTCTTATCATTGTTAGGGTGGGGGAGGGTTGTTGTTTTTTGGGGGGATAGGGGGTTAGGATATTTTTGCACTGCTTGTTCCTATTTTTGTAGAGGATTTTATCTGCATTTATTTTATTTAATATTTTGAGAAACAAGGTAACTCATAGAGCAGAGAATGTCCTTAGTGCAACAGGTCTGGGCTTTCTTGCAAGTCACTTCCTAGCATCAGTGGTCAAAACTATCAGACTCTAATATTTTATTTCAGGAACTTCAAAATTCAGAAACTTCAAAAAAGACCTGTTATGTTTTTTTGTCCTGAAAGCAACGTTTCTGATTTACAATCTTGCAGAAAAGTTAATTTTGAATATAGTTTATTGCATTTGTGTGTCATAATGTCTATCTTTTTGGGTTTAGTTTGTTTTTGATTCATGTTTTTTGTTGAATAGTGGTGAATTTTATCACTGTGTGATGAAATGTTTTTAATTAATAATGCTTTCTCTTTTTTTTCTTTGGGGGGGGAGGGGGTTCCTTGGCTAGAGCTCCAGTTTCACAATTGTGAGATTTTTGTATATATATATATATGCAATCATTTTTGTCATCAATTAAGGTAGCCACATTTGGTCTTCTTAGATAATGTGTAAACACGACACAGTTGTGATGCATTTTTTAAAACATTCTTATTCATTCTTGCTGGCACGCAGTTGCCTACTCTTCCAAAAGGTAGGACTGATTTTAATGTATGCTCAAGATGGTATGCATGCATTTGTACTCAGGATCATGATGTCAATCTCATTTGAAGGACTTTCGGGAGAGTTGAGTTGGTAGTGATGTGAATTCCGGGGGTGAAATGCCCTCAGACAGGTGCCTCAGTGATGGCTCCAACCTGGGCTGTCAGATCGTACACTCAACACTTTAACAGCTAGGCTATCTCTCTCATCCCCCCCTCCCTCCCAACCTAAATCTATCAAAAATGGATTATAAATACACATGGAAATAACTGTTTGTACATCCATTCCAATTTGTTTCTTTGTATTGTTTTTTCACTATTTCAGCTAATTGTGTCTGTAAAACATTGACTTACATTACATACACTGAACAATGGAGACAGTAGGGAAGGGAAGTTTTGCTGTAACGTTTTGACGTTTTTCATTCATTTATTTTGGAACCATTGAGGGTTGGAGTCAAAGTATCTTTTTTTTTTTAATTTTAAGGACACAAAGGATCTATTATGCTTTTCAGATCTGTTACAATTTCATTCTGCTGTTTAGGTGATATTGTCATTTCATTGATTGAAAAATCTGTGCATATGTATCAAACTTTTTTAAAATTAAAATTAAACTTTTAGGTTTCCACATGGTACATTAAATAAGCAATGCATTTGCTCAATTTTGTATGAGTGCACGCATCCATATGTTTGAGTGTGTGTTTATGTGTGTGTGTGTGTTCGTGTGCTTGTTGTGCATGTTTGTGTGTGCATGTTTGTGTGTGTGTGCGTGTGTGTGTTCAAAATCATGTTTTATAAAAAAAAAGTAATTAAAAATTTTTTTTAAAGAAGAAATAGAAAGCTATTATAATACATTGAGCATGTAATTGCAGGGAAGCATTTCAGCCTGTACGACATCTGTGCCTGTCTGTGCATGAGCATTGGGCTGATTCTCTTCACTCTGGCTGACAGCAGTGTACAGCCTAACTTCAATTTGTATGGTAAAACATTTACACACATGTTCCTTCAATTTGTATGGCAAAACATTTTTTCACATTCCTTCAATTTGTATCATATAACATTGACACACACTTTACCCCCCTTTGTACACTGCTTTGAAGTTTGAAATAAAATAGGTTGATGGCACACACCGACTTCAGTTTGTATGGTAAAACATTGACTCATGTTTCTTCAAAGTGGTATGGTAAAACATTCACACACCTGTTACTGGCCTTTGTTCACTGTTTTGATAGTTTGAAATAATATAGGTTAATGGCACACACCATTAAGTTTTCAGATATCAAAAAAAAAAAAAAGACTTTCAGATATCACCAAATCTTATGTTTTTGAACCCCTCCACTTCCACCCCCCACCCTTTTTTTTGGAGGGGGGGGGGGGGGGGGGCGGGGATAGTGCTGGGAGAGTAGAGAGAAGAGAGGGTCTTGTGTTTCAGTTTATAATGATGGGCATTTGGTGAGGGTTAATTTTTTTTTTTTGCATTAATTTCCTGTCAATTTTTGTTGTGCCCCCCATACTTCAATCCTGTCCTAAATTTCTATCACAGCATGCAAATCCAGCATAACCTAGTCAAGGGTCCAGGGCCCCTTCGTTTTACCAAGTCTAAATGTGGTCATTTCTCGTTATAATTAGCAGCAGCTGGGATGGAATGGATACCAGCTGAGAGGAGCTTAAAGTGGTGGAAACTGACAGCTGTTGCGGTAAAATTAAACAAAGTACTTGCCTTTGAAATGATTGATCGAGCTTTTTTGAAAAATTTCTATAAATTTTGTAATTTTTTTTTAGGTTTTGTTTGTTTTCACTTTGATCGATGCAGGGGTGGTTATGGTAGCAAAGTTTGCAGTGACTGTGTCTGTCAAGCACCTGATTATTATTTCATTATCAGCATCAGAATGTGTTTTGTACAGTGTGTTAGTGTAATAAATCAGAATTAGAATCTGAAAGCAAACACGAAAATCAATTTAATAACCAGAAACTTTTATGAAAGAAGAAGAAAGAGGATTGATAGATTTTTCTTTTTTTTTTTTTTTTTTAGCTAAGGAGTGGAGAAAAAAATGTTGTGTGGGAAAGGGATATTGATTTTTTTTCCCCATCTGGTGATTTAAATTTATTTTGCCAGAACACAAACAGCAGCTGGTCTTGATCATTTTTTTTAGTTTTTTTTGTTTTTTTTTTGTTTTTGTTCCTCGACTAGAGCTCCAATGTTTGCCAACAGAGAGATTTTGTGTATGCGACTGTTTTACCCACCATGAAGGTAGCCACATTCCAACTTCGGGGATTGATAATTTATTATTGTGGGGCCGCCTGTGACTGGTGGTGATGTGAAGCAAACTGACAACAATAGCAGTGATGAAGAGGAAAGGAAGGCAACATCAGACTGTTGTGGAGGGAAAAAAACACACACAAAAAACAATGGTATTGATGGTTATCTCTGTGTGTGTGTGTGTGTGTGTGTGTGTGTGTGTGTGTGTGTGTGTGTGTGTGTGTGGATTGGCAAAGTAATATGACTATTGCACAGAAATGAGAATGATAGTGGTGATGTGGAAAATAAGCTGAAGATATCATCAGTCTGATATCATAAAGGAGGAAAGTTGGCAACCATGCCGATGCCGATTACAATGAATTTCTTGATAATGTGTGCTAATAATGCCATGTAATTTAGCTATGAAATGCTCATTTCAAAATGGCACCTGGAAAATGTGTATTACTTTGAGTTTCAGTCAACTTAATCACTTTTCCTTTCCTTCTGATTTTTTTTTTTTACCTTATTTCTTCTTTATTGCCTCTCTTTTCCTATTTTGGTCTCTCTCTGTCCTTCTGCTCTTGATGATTGTAATGTGGTAGAGATGATGATGGTGATGTGGTAGAGATGATGATGGTGATGTGGTAGAGATGGTGATGTGGTAGAGATGATGATGGTGATGTGGTAGAGATGATGGTGGTGATGTGGTAGTGATGGTGGTGTGGTGATGGTGGTGTCGTAGATGTGGTGGTGATGTAGATGTGGTGATGGTGATGTAGTAGAGATGGTGATGTAGATGTGGTGATGGTGATGTGGTAGAGATGGTGGTGATGTGGTAGAGATGGTGGTGATGTGGTAGAGATGATGTGGTAGAGATGGTGGTGATGTGGTAGAGATGGTGGTGATGTGGTCAAGATGTGGTTGGGATGGTGGTGATGTGGTCGAGATGGTGGTGATGTGGTAGAGATAATGGTGGTGATGTGGTAGAGATGGTGGTGATGTGGTCAAGATGGGGTAGAGATGGTAGGATGGTGGTGATGTGGTCGAGATGGTGGTGATGTGGTCGAGATGGTGGTGATGAGGATGATAATGACTACCTAATTACAATGACAGGTGTGACCCTGATCTCCCTGGCTCTGTGTGCTGACGGCGTGATAGGCAACGTGCAGGAGAAGGCTCTCAAACAGCACGGTGCCAGCAACACTGAAATGGTAACTGTCGTCTTTCTGTTCGCTGCTGCCTGCCTGCCTGTCTGTCTGTCTGACTGTCTGTCTGTCTGTCATATACTACTCAGACTGTTCCCACTGCACTCATTCCTGCTTCACTGCCACCAGTTACACCCATGTTCACCGTGTCATATCCCCAGGGTAGGAAGCTTACAGGGAGCTTATCCTTTGGATACATTAAAACCTGTTTCACCTTTTGGAAGAGTAAGCCAGTATGACTGATGGAAATGGATGATGAAAGTGACAAAACTTCATACAAAAGGAAGGTGCTTATTTTTTAGTCCTTGAAATAAAAGAATGGAAATAAACTTAAAATCCATCACTCTGACCACTGCACCATAGTTTGTTGCTGGAATGAAAAGATGATAGTAAAGATGATGACAACATAGGTGTGTATGATCGTGTACAGGTGAGAAAGGCTTGAGATGGGGCATGAGATGTGGATGTGGTAAAGATGATGTGACAAGGATGATGATGGGGTAAGGATGATGATGTGGAAAAGAGGATGGGCAAGGATGATGGGGTAAGGATGATGATGTGGCAAGGATGAGGGGGGAATGATGATGTGGTGAGTATGATGAAGTAAGAATGATGATGTGGTTATGATGATGAAGTAAAGAGGATGTGTTAAAAGGGGATGATGTGGTAAAGATGATATGGTAAGGATGCTGATGAGGTAAAGACGATGATGTAGTAAAGCTGACAACAACATGTGTGTGTGTATGTGTGTGTGTGTGTGTGTGTGTGTGTGTGTGTGTGTGTGTGTGTGTGTGTGTGTGTGTGTGTGTGTGTGTGTCATGTACAGGTGCTGTTCTCCTATGGCCTGGGGTTCCTGTACATCCTGGGAGGGCTGACAGTCACAGGAGGCATTTCTCCTGCCTTCACCTTTTGCCTCCAGGTCTGCTTCTGCCACTCTCTGCCCACACCTTCCCTCTCTTCTGCTTTTTTTTCTGTTTTGTCTCGTTATCTCCTTCTCTATTGTTTGTTCTTTTGTCCACTTCTCTCTCTCTGTCTCTTTGTCTGCCTCTCTCTCTCTCTCTCTGTCTCTCTGTCTCTCTCTCTGTCTCTTTGTCTATGTCTCTCTCTCTCTGTCTCTTTGTTTACTTCTCTGTCTGTCTCTTTATCTCCTTTCCTCTTTGTGTGTTGTTCTCTCTCTGTCTCTTTGTCACCTTCTCTCTCTGTCTCCCTCTCTCTCTCTGTCTCTTTGTCTCCTTCTCTCTCTTTGTCTCCTTTTCTCTCTATGTCTCTTTGTCGAAGCAAAGGCCAGGGTTCGCGCTAGGATTTTTTAAAACCGGTACTACGAGTTGCCATTTCAGAGATATCTTGACCAACTCCCCCAAAATCAGTCCCCAGATAATAAAATCCGGTAGGTACTGTGAACAAAACAAAAGTAATCAGTGAGGGGGTGGGGGAGGGGGGGATTGTTCGGCAGCAAAATTAAATCTAAATTGAACACGAATCTCTCAGACTTTGACTGCCGTGCTGCTTGCTGCCACTCGCTTCTTGGGCACGAAGCCACGCAGGAAATAGGATTTTTTTCTAGCGCCTGTGTCACTGTCTGTGTCAGTCTGTTGTTTTGCATGGCATCATTCGTGTGACTTATATTCTTCTTTCTTGTTTCTATGCTTAGTGCTCATCTAGATCTTTGTTCAATTTAGATTTTGTTTTCGACTCTTCTCTCTCTAAGCAACGCGCAAATTCATAGTCATAGACCCTCCGCTTTTCGCTTTTCCCTTGAGCAGGCCATCGTGTGTCGGTGGGAACGGATGACATTTACAAAACTGCATACACACGGGGACTGGATGTGAAAAAGCACAGGAGTGCTTATTCCATTATCCTCGATATAAAAGATTAAAAGAATACAGAATAAATCAATCTAGGCCCCATTTACTCATTGTGAATGGAAGTCACTGTCATGCCGAGAAGAGCGCGAAGCTCTATTCTTTCACAGTAAAGCTTGCTGTTCTGCGTGCTAGGCTAATGAGGCTGGCGCTAAAGATGTTTGTCGGAAGGGGGTG
>CM060322.1:48509990-48524990 GCA_030674155.1 Stramonita haemastoma | reverse complement strand
TCGCATAGAAGATTTATTTGTGTAGCAAAGGTCAAGAGATTCCTAGTCCACTTTTAAAAAGAAAATAGGGGTAAGTTCATACAAATGATGTGAAGAACAGCACATACTCTGTATAATTTTTTTTAATGTTACTGTCAAAATTCAAATTTCATGAAGGATTTTTTGCATACTTTAATGAAATTTATTGTAAAAGGTTGTTATGCCTCAGACAAACAAAAACAAAGAGGAAAGAAAGAAAACTTGCACATGAAGCACTGTGAAGATTAATATAGTATTAATAGAATGACATGTTTTGTGCCTATATCTGTGTGTGTGTGTGTGTGTGTGTCTGCATATGTGTCTGTGTCTGCATATGTGTGTGTGTGTGTCTGTGTGTGTCTGTGTCTGCATATGTGTGTGTGTGTGTGTGTCTGCATATTGTCTGTGTCTGCATATGTGTGTGTGTGTCTGTGTGTGTCTGTGTCTGTGTGTGTGTCTGTGTGTGTGTCTGCATATGTGTGTGTGTGGTGTGGGCATATTGTGTGTGTCTGTCTGTCTGTGTCTGCTGTGTGTGTGTGTGTCTATGTGTGTGTCTATGTGTGTGTCTATGTGTGTGTCTATGTGTGTGTGTGTGTGTCTGTCTGTCTGCCTGTGTGTGTGTGGTGTGTGTATCTGCGTGTGTGTGTGTGTGTGTGTGTCTGCATGTGTGTCTGCATGTGTGTCTGCATGTTTGTGTGTGTGTGTGTATGTGGGTGTGTCTGCATATGTGTGTACATGTGTGTGCATTAAAAAAAAAAAAATCTATTTATTTATTCTTTTATATCGAGGACAAAATGGAATAAGCGCTCATGTGCTTTTGTACATCCAGTCCCTGTGTGTATGCAGTTTTTTTGTAAATCTTGTCATGCTTATGTGTGTTTGTGTATCTCCACACCTGTGTGTGTGTGTGGTGTGTGGCGCAGGTACGTGTGGTCAGGGCTGATCGTGGTGCTGGGCATCTACCTGAACCTGTACAGCAAGAACAGACAGGCCTGGGACTCCGCCATCAACAATGTGCTGAGACGCCTGGGACTGCGCCCAAGACACTGGCAGGCCGTCTCTGAAAACATCGTCTGATGGCTCCAGGATATCATAGGGAATCATCCAGTTATTGTACAGTCATGCTTCATCACCAGCAGTATAAACAACGTGACAAGGAAAGAAATTTTAGGCTTCTCACAGGGTAGGAGTGAGGCTTTGGTTTTTCTTCTGTCCGCTTATCTTCGGAAAACATGGTCTGATGAGTATGGTGTAAATGTAGTTATCACGTTGTTGATAGCAGTGCTAGCTGGTGGGAAGAGTTGAAGCAATGCCTTCATTTTCTGGCCGTCCAAAGTCATCGGGAAACATGGTCTGGGGAAGAATGGGTCAAACTAGGTTTCACGTGTACAGATGGTAAAAACACCAGCTTTCTACAGATGGTAAAAACACCAGCTTTCTACAGATGGTAAAAACACCAGCTTTCATGCAGAGATTGAGCCAGTCCGGTATTTTTTTTATCTTTCCTAAATCATCAGGAATTGTTGTCTTCTGAAAGGAGACGTGAATCTGGTTATCAGGCTGATCATAACAAATTTCTGACTAAAAAAAAAAACAAAATGGGAGTGTGGCTTTCACTTCTTTCCAGCTTAAAAAAAAAAATTCATTTTTTGGAGATAACTTTCTACCTACTTAAAAAAAAACCCAAAAAACCCTCAACTTTCCATCTACCTTCATAAATATCTGCTATTCTTTCCAAGGCTGTTGCTGTATTGTTCCAAAGCCTCTCTGACACATATTGGGAAGTGTTTTGTCTTGTTGTTGCTGAGGAGAGACACAGTCAGGAGGGTGTGATGTGATATTGTGATATGTTACAGCACTGGTGGTTTTAATATTCGTGGGACATACAGTGGTGATCTCTAATTTGTGATGACAGTGTTATCGATAATACAGTATTTGATATATATATTTGTAATCTAATACTGAGGGATTTCTACATGGTTTGTATATATATGTCTTTTATGCAAAGTGGGTTTGTGATGTAGTGGAGTCTGAAGTGTACATATTATGTGTGTGCTTGGAGAGAGAGAGAGAGAGAGAGAGAGAGAGAGAGAGAGAGAGAGAGATCAGTGTTATTCTTTGTTTTTTGGTGGTGCACAAAAGTTTGAGAAATCAAAAAAGACAGAACAATCCTGCTTTAGTTTATTTTTCCCAACAACTTTGGACTGTGCACTTTATGTTACTGGTGTTGGGTGTTCCCCAGCTTAACACTGTGGGAGTCACCTGGGAATCTCTTATAAGATTGGAAGTACGTGAGTATGACTGTTTTCAAGTACCTCATCTTATAAGCAGCCATAGTTGGACTTCAGAGGATTTTCTCCTGTGAAGGAGAGTGTAGGTTTTTATGCTAAGAGCTTGTCATGGCTGAAGACATCTCATCATAACATTTTTTCTCATAACAACATTTTAATGTGGGTCTGTCAGCACTTACCTTACATTAATATAAAAGGTTTCTTCCATTCATCAGTATTTCGTAGATGTCACAATTCAGGGTCAAGGCCACAGTCATTCCATACAAAATTACAAACAATGGTGCTGCTATCTTGTATAGAAACCTTCATCAGACAAGGATTCATGATTATTTGTGGTGAAAAGAAGGATCAAATTTCTACACTTAAGTGTCGAGATTATAAAAAGATAGAATTGTATTTGTTTTAAAGGTAGAATAGTTTTTGTTTTGGTAGAATAGGATTTGTTTTAAAGGTAGAATAATATTTGTTTTAAAGGTAGAATAGTGTTTTTTTTAAGGTAGAAAAGTTTTTGTTTTAAAGGTAGAATAGGATTTTTATCTTAAAGGTAGAATAGATTTTGTTTTAAAGGTAGAATAATATTTGTTTTAAAGGTAACATAGTTTTTGTTTTAAAGGTAGAATAATATTTGTTTTAAAGGTAACATAGTTTTTGTTTTAAAGGTAGAATAATATTTGTTTTAAAGGTAACATAGTTTTTGTTTTAAAGGTAGAATAGTTTTTGTTTTAAAAGTAGAATAGTTTTTTTAAGACCTGTAGAATAGTACTTTTGGTAAGATTACTTCATGATTTTTAAAGAAAAGAATAGTCTTTTTTTTTCTAAAAAATAAACCAGTATTTCTGAAATAGAGAATGGTGTTTTTTCAAAGACAGAACCTCCTCCCGTGGCCAGAACACCATATTGGTCACATGACAGCTTCTGAGGCTATGGGTTCGAGTTTCCACTGAAGCGTCTGTGTGAGGGTTGTTGCCCCTTCACATCCACCCCCCACCCCCACCCCCACCCCGCCAGTAGTCCTCCAGATGAGACTATAAACGAAAATATTGTATGCAAACACACGCACAACATGTTGCACTCAAGTTAAAATCCCATCCACCTATTGTAGAAGAGTAGGGCAACTATGGTCGGTGAGGTGGTTGACATATGCATACCTAGCATGCACCCTGTGACCTGGAGAGGAATGGGCTCCACCATGTTCAGCTTGCCCACGGCACACTGCCTGAACAATTCAGCACAGGATGCAACACCTCCTCAAGTCCTTTGGATGAAACTGTAAACCGAGGCCCCGTGTGCGAACGCACGCAGAACATCTTTTGCACACGTTAAATCCTGTTCCACTTTTCGTAAGAGTAGGCCATTGTGTGCCGGTGGGAACAGAGGACATTTACAAATTGCATACACACGGGGACTGGATGTAAAAAAGCAAATGAGTGCTTACTCCATTATCCTTGATATAAAAGAATAGATAAATAAAATAAACAAGGAGTTTAGGGAGAAGTGAAGTCAATCCCAAACTTTTTTTTTTTTTTTAATGGAAACATCATCCTTGGTTTTTCAAAGTTTGTGTCACAGTTGTGGCTAAAACAGAAGATTCAAAGCTAAGATTGGTGGTCATAGTTCAGTGCTTTGTAGCTTTTCTTGATCACAGTTAATGTGCAAAGGAGTGCTTTGTTTTACAGTGACTTTTTTTTCTTGTCTTCTTGCCTCTGTGGTGTATTTGATGGGTGCAATTCCATTTTTAGTACCTGATTTGGGGTGTGCTTTTTTTGTTGTTGTTACTTTTATGGTAAAATGATGATGATGATGATGATGATGATGATGATAAGTTAAATGCTCTCCTTTATTTTTTTGTGGGGGGAGGAGTTGGGGGGAATTGTATGAATTTTTTAAAATATATACTGGCTTGCTAGTGTTGCAGTGTTGATGTTTTTTTCTGGTGTTTTTTTTTTTAAAAACGTAACAGAGGATTTTAAAAAATAAAATAATGCGATTGTTTCATTCAATGTATTGTAAAAGTGTTCTGGGGGTCTGATGTTGATGTACATATTACTTGTTGGGGTTAAATTGAAAGGGCCAAAAACTGTGGTGCATATTAATTGTGAAAGTGGTGGTGGGGGGGTGCTATGCAATGAGATGTGAAGCATTTTCTTTGTTAACACTGGGGTTAAAAAGTTAAGTTAAAGTCTGTCCCGAGCCTAAGGCTCATCAGGCCGGTGCTTATCCCGGTTTCTGTGGCGCTAAGCGACTGAGAGTCATAGACTCCCCCCTGGATAGGACGCCAGTCTATCGCAGGGTTAACCCCCCAACACAAGGTTGGTACCCCTTTTACACCTGGGTGGGGTGAGAAAATAGCCGTAAAGTGCCTTTTCCAAGGGCACAACGCCATAGCCGACAGCTGGGATCGAACCCGCAACCTTTAGATTACGAGTCCAACGCCCTAACCACTCGACTACCGCGGCGGCTTAACACTGGGGTAATTGTTGTTAATTCATTGGTTGTATTACATAATGACTGCACAACTAATCTGGTGGGTATAGCATGTATCATCTTGTAGTTACACTTGTTTTTGTATCAGTTAAGAGATCTTGGGGAGGGGGGGGGGGGCGGAGCTTTTTAGTTAAAAAAAATGTGCCTTCCATTTGTAAAGTAATTACACAGCAGCTGGTCACATTTAAGAAGTATTTTTAATGTGGTAGTGCATCAGACTATTGATTGTATAAACGCATTCAAGTACGCATGCCTAATATCACTTTACATGACCCATATCAGGGTAAACACAGCCTCACTACAAAATCACAACTTTTGAACAGGTAGAACCTTAACCCTTTCGCTGCTATCATATTTTGCTCAGGCACATGCTGGATGAAACAGAGTGAGCGTTGACTCATGACGAACAGCGATCGTCAATAGAGCATTGCTGGCAATGGTTTCTATGACGAGCGCGGTTCGTCAACAGCGCAGTAAAGAGGTTAAAAGGTTTAACCAAGCAAGCTGAAAGACCTGGCAAATCATATTTTCCAAATGTACACATCATAAAAGAGGGTCTCCATTGAATCTGTTGTGTAGCATGTGAGCATAGTGTTGACTTGAGTGTGTTCACACACTGACAGCAGTCCAGATTAGGGTGATAGGCTCATCACGGTCAGACGTGTGCATATACTTTTTTTTTTCCATCAAACCCTGTCAGAATGTTCTATGATGTGCATGGATCAAGGTCAGTTTCTCTCCTGAACAGATATATCAGGTTAGTTTCCATCTGTAGTTTCTGAGAGACTGTCAAGACCATATGCGAGTTTATCAGGTGGTTTAACTTTGTTAAGTTGTCAGCTTTTCTGTATTCTAATTCGGAAATCTCCGCTAGGACCTTGATCTAATCACCACAGCAGCTTTTTGTTTTGATTATTTATTTCAGCTGCTGAGAAAGTGTTTTTATTTAATTTGATGTTTGTAGAACTGCTTGCTTTTGGATGAATGTTTAGTGTGTGTGTGTGATTTGTCTGCCCGTCTGTTGTTTTGCTGGATTGCTTTGTCACAAATTGTAACAGGAGATAATGGGAAAGCTTCTTTAAATCAACTCACACTTTCAGCAGGAGTGTTTAGACAGTGTACAGGTCTACCTGTTATTCGATCTACACCGGTGCAAGTGTAAATTGTGACTTGACACGAGTGACAATCCACTTATAAAGAGACACTGTATTAACCATACTATGGGAAACCTCAACTTTCTGTGAATGCGACGATCTCAAGCAAAACTTTTTGTTTAAACCATTCTTAGTGCTACCATACTGAACTTGACTATCCATCTTCATATTCAAAATATATGAAAGCAGAGCGTCTGAGAATGTTTAGCCTCAAGAGTTCTTGTGTATGCGTTGGATATTATTTGGATATCACTTGATGGTTTTACTCAGGGTTTAAACAAAGAAATGTTGTTTGTTTGTTTGTTTTTGCAGTCATATTGTAGCAGCATGGCCTTAGATTGAATGAAATATGACCAAGTACAAAAGCTATATAATTGCTTACAGTCATAAAATGTTGCGGTGATAGCCAACATTGGTTTTTTGTTTGTTTGTGTTATCGTTCTTAAGTAGTTGTTAGTTGTTGTTTAAATCTGCTAGGCTGTCTTTTACATGTGACACCATTTCAAAAATGTGACACCATTTCCAATTTATCATTGTCTCTTTTTTGGAGGGACAGATGTTCACAGCAAATCTGTCACAGTCAAAAAACAAACAAACAAAACTGTCACAGTCTGTAGCATAAAAAGTTGCATTCTAAACAGTACCATAATGTGTATCATAAGCCTTCAGATGTGGAAAGGACATAGACAAAGAGCCATACATCCCGTTTTGTTGAAGCTTCTGCAGTGTGATCATAATCAAACTCATCAAATATGCTGACAAACATCAAATGAAAAACGTGGCAAAGTTTAACATTTTGGAATTGTCAGGGTATGATGATGAACTGTAATATTTTCCTCTGGTTAGAGATAGGTTCACAGTGTTTAACAGGATTGTTAGAATTTGTTCTACAGATTCCTTTTCTGCCCCCCCACCTCTTTTTTTCTCTTACTGCTGTTACATATTGTTGTTATGATGTCTGGTCATCTAGTCCAGTACTCTTTTTTTTTTTTAATCACAACTATTCTCTCTTTTTTCCTCAAAAAATGAGCATCCTACTTTTACTGGCATAGCATGAGGCTGGAGTTGTGATTTTTTGTGTATCGATTTTCTGACAATGTGATTCTGATGTTTGTCATTGTTGTAAGGTTTTGTCACGTATGATCTGTTGATTTTTAATCGTTTTCCAAAAATGTGGTCTATGTAATCTGTTATGTAGAAGGCATGTAAGACATGGGTACAGTGTTGTCATCTGCTGAGTCCATTATTAAGTCTGTGTGTCGCTTTTGTCTGATTGTCAGGTATGTGTATGTGTGTGTGTGTGTGTGTGTGTGTGTGTGCGTGCGTGCGTGCGTGTGTGTGGATATTTGTGTGTGTATGTGTGTGTGAGCGTGCATGAATGTGTGTGTTAAAATGCATGCATGTGTGCATGTATTTACTTTATGTGTGTCTGTTTCATATGATGTTCATCATCAGAATCCAACTGCCTTATCTGTCTCTTCCAAGAATATTGTTATTTCTCAAGTGAAAGATAAAACAAGTATAACTGTTATGGTTGTTTCTCCCTCAGACGGAGTTTGAATCTCATTTCAAGTTGTAGCATTTTCTTTTCTTCAATGCAGTTATAAAGTATTTAGGACATTTTTTAATTTGTTTTTTCCTGTGTTGATTGCTTTATTTTCTTATCCAGTTATATCTTTAGGTTTCTGGTGATCCAGGGTTGAATAGAAATCTGTACAGTTGCAAGCAGTAAGCTCTGTTTTGTTTTAACTTTTACTAGTGCTGTGTATTGCACAAGCACAAGTGTGGGAAGACATGTATTTTATATTGGAAAGGTTTACATATGTGTTGATTTTATTGGGAAATGCTAACTGATTTATAGATGAATAGTAAAAAATAACTTTTTTTTTAAAGTTAACAACACTAAACTTTTTATTAGGAAATGCTTAAACACTTTTTGTATTTTGGGAAATGTCAACATGTATTTTTTGGGGGAAAAAACACAAAGTACAAAGAATTTGTGTGAGTGTTTGGTTTTTTTTTCCATTTAACAATTGTTTCATTGAGAGTGATGTTTGACAGGTGTGTGTATGCATGAGAGAACAAGTACATGTGAACATGAATTCTAGTGTTGTTGTTGTGTGTTCCCCAGCTTAACACTCTGCATGTCAACCAGAATATGCACTCTGACTCACTCATCCCACTTGGGAATCACTGTGAGATGGAAATTGCACACTGAATGAGAAGTTTGCGTGTGTGACTATTTTCAAGTACCTCGCCATACAGGCAGCCATACTCCGACTTCAAAGGATATGAATTCTAATGGCTTGCATATACTCTAGACATAGCCATGATCTGAAAACAGGACAAACTTTAAAAAAATTTCATCCCAGTAGCTGCATTCCATCTTTCGGGATTAAAATAATAGCAGTGTTGATTCCAGGATTTCAAAAAGGGGGGCGCAAAGGCCCCCTAAAATGAAAATTGGAGAGGTACAGGATATATATCATGTATATCATTTAAAATAGAGAGAGAGAGGCAGAGACAGAGAGAGAGAGGTCAAAGTGAAATTTGTATTTCTGCATTCAAAGTTGGAGATGGCTCTAGATGAGAAGGGAAGTGAAACCCAATAACAAAGTCATTTTATTCTTTCCCCAGATGGGAGAGAGAGAGAGCGCCTAACTGATGGAAGTCTTTTCAAAGATTTTTACACTTTTCTGCTCTTGGTGATCTGCAGTGCTTTTTTCTTGACACTTAAAGTGTTGTTCTGTCTCAAAGCCAGGTCACTTATCTAGCCAGATCTGGAAAACCATCAAGAAAACTTGATTATTTCGTCTACCAGCTCTGAACCCTGCTGGGACACGGCTTCTGCTATGTCCTCATCGATCTATATCCCCATCACATCACTTGTTTCTGGAGTACAAGGCTTCTTGGAAGATGATGTAAACGAAGAGGAAAACATTTAAACATGCCTGCTTCATTGTGACAATCACTGGAAGGCGCTAATCCCGAAATCTTGCTTGTTCATAGGGTATTTATGTAATGACAGCTGCAGGAACCGAGATAAAGTTGAACTGACAATGATGAACTACAGTTTCTGTTATTGGTTGAGAGTGAGGTGCTTAGCCCAGCAGAAGCCTCAACGGAAAAGTTTGGTGAAAGTAGCGCTTAATTTAGAGATTATACAAATGGCATTTTTGATGGTGCACTGTTTGTTCTGGGGTTTTTTTTTGTCCATTAGGACACACTGTTTACATTATTTTGTGGCAAAGTTGAAACAAATATGAGAATCCCGCAAAGGCGCATCCTAGAATCAACACTGTAATAGTATTACAGATGTAAATGCTATCACTAAAAAATCCACTGCTGTTTATATAAGTGGATAAAAAAAAATTCTACAAATCGTTGATCTTGTCTCTTCTAGTGCACGACATCTTTCATCCCATGTCTAGGCTCATGGTCGTACACACTCACATCTTTGGATGAGACATAAATCAAAGCCCTGTATGCAAATGCACGCGAACATCTTGCACACACGTAAATCCTGTTCCGCTTTCATAGAATAGGCCATCGTGTGCGTAGAACAGATTGCATTTACAAAACTCATACCACGGACTGGATGTGAGAACACAGAGTGCTATCCCATATCCTCAATATAAAGAAATAATTTAAAAAATTAAATTTAAAAACATGTGCACGCACACAACACACACACACACACACACACACACATCACCTCTCTGTGTCCTCTCCCTCCCTCCCTGTACAGGCACAAGAACTCACTCCACATTCAAGCTCACAACACACAAATAACAAGATACAAACACATCCTAAAGCACAGAACACACATAACAATGACAGCATATCACACACACACACACTCGCACTCACACACACAGACACACACAGATAAAATCCCTATGCACTGTAACAACAATGCTTGCTTCCCCTCACCAAAGCATAGGTAAACCAAACCACACGCGAACACCAACACCTCACACACATCCACACTAAACACAGCACAACACTTTTTGTCTGGATGTGATACACTCCTTTGCATTTATTAAGGTAAAAGAGAAAATAATAGGAAAAAAAAAAGATAAACACAGATCTCCATGTAAAGGAGCATGCAATGGATGTCAAACCACCTGCACACAGCATTCTCCTCTCTCTCTCTCTCTCTCTTTGTGTGCAAGTGTATGTCTTGAATGATGTCAAAGTCAGTGACAGTAATGATTATATCAGGTTAACAATAAAACAGAAACGTGCATCCACTCGCATTCAAAACAAATTCTTGCTCACTGGTTGTGTGACTGATCACAGTCTGCAATATAAAAAAAAAGGGTTTAAATAATGTGATCGTCTTTGAATTCCATTCAGCTGTGCATAAATCAGTTTCATACAGATTGGGTGTTTTATTCACAATAACAGGACACAAATGAACAGCATAGCTATGCAAATCAGCAGATCTGGGATTCTGTCGACTAGCAGAAAGTGCAGGAAAGGGAAGACCTGAATATTCATCTACATGTAACCCTTACTGAACATGTGACAAAAACCGGCAGACTTAAATCTGCAAAATTATACTCTCTCTCTCCTCTTCTCAGACATTTTCTCACCATACACATCTGTCTGTTCCCACAATGATCACTTTTCACAAACGTACTAAAGCTTGCAGACATGAAAATCCTGGAAAAACGCACAAACATGAAAACTTAACCCATCAGAATTCATCACACTGATATCAAGGTAAACTTGTTGTTCTTCTTCTGCATACCCAATGTTTACTTAATAAAGCAAGTGATGACAAATCAACCCACCCCAC
The DNA here is from genome assembly GCA_030674155.1 of Stramonita haemastoma. Taxonomy (NCBI): domain Eukaryota; kingdom Metazoa; phylum Mollusca; class Gastropoda; order Neogastropoda; family Muricidae; genus Stramonita; species Stramonita haemastoma. The sequence continues at coordinate 48,514,239 of CM060322.1, read as the reverse complement.
CCCCCTTCAAAGAAAAAAAAACCCAACCTACAACAAACACCACAAAAGAAAGACGAACAAACAACATATGACAGAAAAGATCTGGTTCTTCAGCTCCCATCACGAACACCACAGATCTTAATCAACCAAGTGGTTCAGTGTCTATTTGGTCACTGCTCTTGATCTTATCTACCAAGTGGTTCAGTGTCATTGGTCACTGCTCTCAATCAACCAAGTGTTCATGTCTATTGTCACTGTTCTGATCTTATCTACCAAGTGGTTCAGTGTCTATTTGGTCACTGCTCTCAATCAACCAAGTGGTTCAGTGTCTATTTGGTCATTGCTCTCGTTGCTGTTCTTTGGTTACCAATGAGAAAGAAAAAAAAAAGCATTCAGAATCCAAAAATTTTTCTCTCAAGTGCTGCGATCTACACTACCGGTGCAGAAATTTGGAGGTGCTGCTCGAAAATCATACATCTATTTATTTTACAAGATCCTGCCCTTGACAAAAAGTATTCAGTCATACGGATCTTCGTACTCACCTAAAGTACAAACATGCTCGTCCACACACATGTTTGACGAGTAAAATCATTCAAGAACTGTTAAAACCACAAGCATAAAAACAGCTGTGTCCGACTTGTATAAATATTCAAGAACAAATTCTGTTTAAACTACAAGCATCAACATGCACGCACGCACACACACACACACACACACACACACACACACACACACACACACACACACACACACACAAAACAAAGCAAAATGGCAACTGTGTGAAAGTCAGCTGTGTAAGTATGATCAAACCAAAGCCATCAGTAAGTAAACTTGTCAAATATCAAAACCCGAGTTCTTTGTACAATACGTCTCCCAGATAATAAAACTCACATCTTTAGGTTAAGTAATATAAAGCAACGACAGCTGGCCACATCAAAGATATACACAAATTAAACTAAACAATATGAGCATCACATGAACGAATAAGTATAGCTGACAAGTCACATCAGGTCCAAGAATAACACTGAAACCCACTGGGAAATGACTTAACAGGTCATAGAACGAAATCGTATAAAATACGATAAACTCAAACACAGCAAATCATAAAACACATGGAAAGGACAAAGGCAAAGCAACACATTACAGTAATAAAAGGTTTCCAAACTCTCAACAAAGAGAAAAAAACACCCTACTTTCCAGCAGTCCAACATTCTCACACACTACTACCAACATCACCACCTTTCCTTTCACTTTCCAGCAGTCCCCCATTCTCACAGAGAATCCTCATCCCAACATAATCTTTTCAGTCAGCTACACACAATGCCTGCTTGTACTAGCTAAAAACTTTTTTTTGGGGGTAAAGTTTTTTTTGTTTGTTCAGAAACACATAAAACAAAAACTTGGCCAAACTCCTGTGGACATAATAATCCTGCCTTTTGGGTTCAATCTTTGATTTGAAGCTAGCTAGAAGGACTGTGGCATGGAGATGACAGCTTGTGAGATTGCCACAACACTCTACAGTCAAATAATCTGACATGTTTCTGGTTTTGCAATAAACACGACAAAAGGTTGGATAAAAAAGTTTCTGAAAAAAACACAAATCAAAATAACAAATATAACACAAGTAAAGAGCGTGTATACAAGACATCATAGCAATAACTTCATCGAAACAATATGCAATGCAACTGACCAACAGGAGAAAAGCATAACTTCAGATACGTGAAACAGTTTCTGTGAAACAAGCCTGGATCACACAATGGAACACTACTATCAAATTTCCTAAAAAACAGATCTTGTAAAAAAAAATTTTGAAAAAAAGTCCCAACAACAAATAAACCAAAAAAAGCCCTGACATTTTCTGTAACAGCCACGAAAATAAGAGCGCGTAGGTAATTTTAAAAGAAAAACAGGGTTGGGTGGAGGTAGAATGCAATGAAGGGATGGGAACTTCCATTTTCTCTGAAAATTTTATGCCCTAACCCTTGTAAATACTGTGTATCGCTATTCAATACAAACAATTTTGTGCACGAACACTTGTGCTCATGCATGCACGTGCATTTGTGCACACACTCTCACCATCACACAGTCACACTTTTTGTTTTTAAAAGAATTTTACAGCTGCAAAGAATGTTTGTTACTACCATTGCCATAAAACTAATTTTCAAAGCTTAAAAACACACACACACACACACAACACACACACACACACACACACACACACACACACACACAAAATGATTTCCAACTCTTATCTTTTAAGCCACAACTTTCAAACCAGATGCTTATAAATAATGACAATCTTAACAAAAAGAGTGCACAGACTTCACAAAATAATGAAAGCTGAAATCTTCACACATGAAAAACCAGCCAAAGAAGAGAAGAGCTATCACCCAAGAATGTTTGAAAGCGAGCCATTTTAAAACCTCTTCTGGGTTCAATCATAACACCATTTGTAGATGAATTTATTAATTAAATCAAAGTCATTTAAAACACCTTTTTTATCACTGGCACATCACATCTGGATGAACACACGCACGCACACACACACACACACACACACACACACACACACACGACACACACACCACCACACAAACTGTCATGCACATGCACACACGCTCACTTCCTCTCTTCTCTTTCACCTCTTTTTGGTCCATCTGTTAATCATCTCACATAGATCTATATAAAACTGAACGAACACCACAGTCACACATCATTCACACACTCTCTAATCCACCTAAAAATTTAAAAATGCCAAAATAAATCATTCCCTTTGCACAGCCTACTCTTCCTTACGGTTTGCTATATCCCTCAGAAAGATTCTTAAAACTCTTGCCCACTTCTGTGCTGAACCCATTTGAACCCTTCCTTCCCTCTCCCCTCACTTCTTTCCTGTGTTTTCTCCTCTCTCAAGTAAAGGTGTCCCATAACCTATGAGGTTGTAGGGGAGTGAGGCATCAGAGACTTCAGCTTCTCTAGGGACCAACATACTGAGGGCGGCGCTCCTCTCCTCTCCCTCGCTGCTTTACCTTCCCTGACCCTAAAGAGGGCAGGTACCCATTTACAACTGGGTGAACAGGGGGACTGTGCTGAAGCCAAGGTGAGCTAAACGGTTACCCATTCACTTGGTAGCCACGCTCAATGATGCTTAACCTTGTTGAGGAAAGCAAGTGCTCTGACCACTGAGCTATCCCATCCCCCCTCTTTCAAGTAGCTACAAAACACACAACCCACACACACACACACACACACACAATAGGCAGCAAGGTGCCTTATGTGAGCGTGAAAGCTGGGTAACTTGGATCTAGAAATTTCATCACATAAGAGAGAATCCTAATAATCATAAGAATGTCATAGTGAAGTTGCAGGATGAAAACCCAACCCTTCCCAAACTGTTTTTTTCCCCAAAGCCAGCAAGCAGAAGTCTGTGAGAAGTCTCCATTCTATGGAGCAATAATTATGGGTGAAAAGTCATGAACATCATCAGCAAACATATCTGTCAGTTCAAAAGGACATATAAAGAAGCTGGTTGATGTAAAACAAATACATAAAAAGTCAAAACATGCACAACGCTGTCTTTTCATTGTGATAATATATGTATGTATATATACAAAACCCTCTTTCCTGCTGGTAACACAGACATGCATGCACTCACAAAACACACACACACAAGCATGCATGCACATACACACACACACATCTTTAAATATTATCGCTTTTCAATACAGATGCACACCATCAGCAAAAAGTAATCGTAGCTGCTTCAAGGTTCTGTTATCTTTAATTTTATGTGGACATTTTTTAATCCAATGCATCCATCAAAACTTATAAAAAAAACTAAATAAAAACCTACACTCCAAAAATCCACACAAGTAATAAAAAGTACAAACCAAGCTTCCATAAAAATTTTCAATACAAATCCTTAGGACACAAAATGCACTGTGACACACTTTGTTCAAAACAATTCTCCTTTAAAAATGCACAATCTGTACGTGAAAAATGTCACATACATACATACATGCTTTCTTCCTGTATTTAAAAAAAGCAAAACATGAAAAACAAAAATTGATGTGTCGTGCCACATGAAAAAAAGATAAAAGAAAAAGATTGATACATACATCATTAGAGGGGAAAAAAGCAAAGAAAAAAGCTACATCATCGCTAAAGAATGTAAAACAAGACAAAAACAAAAAGAAAAAAGCTTTGTTCAGGTTTTCAGGGAGATTCCTGTCAGTGCCTTACAGGCTTTGTTCAGATCTGGTTTTTACAT
>CM060322.1:48497490-48504990 GCA_030674155.1 Stramonita haemastoma | reverse complement strand
CAGGTAATGGTCATGCACTATGTCTTTTTCACTGAAATCACGCACACGTACAGGTAATGGTCATGCACTATGTCTTTTTCACTGAAACCACACACACACACAGGTAATGGTCATGCACTATGTCTTTTTCACTGAAATCACACACACAGGTAATGGTCATGCACTATGTCTTTTTCACTGAAACCACACACACATACAGGTAATGGTCATGCACTATGTCTTTTTCACTGAAACCACACACACATACAGGTAATGGTCATGCACTATGTCTTTTTCACTGAAATCACGCACACGTACAGGTAATGGTCATGCACTATGTCTTTTTCACTGAAACCACACACACATACAGGTAATGGTCATGCACTATGTCTTTTTCACTGAAACCACACACACGTACAGGTAATGGTCATGGACTATGTCTTTTTCACTGAAATCACGCACACTACAGGTAATGGTCATGCACTATGTCTTTTTCACTGAAACCACACACACTACAGGTAATGGTCATGGACTATGTCTTTTTCACTGAAATCACGCACACGTACAGGTAATGGTCATGCACTATGTCTTTTTCACTGAAACCACACACACGTACAGGTAATGGTCATGGACTATGTCTTTTTCACTGAAATCACGCACACACGTAGAGGTAATGGTCATGGACTATGTCTTTTTCACTGAAATCACCACACAGGTAATGATCATAGTGCACAATGTTTTTTTTGCTGAAATCACCACACAACACACACACACACACACACACACACACACACACAACACAACACACACACACACACACACAACACACACACACACACACAACACTACACACACACACACAACAAACACACCACACACAAACAATTTGACTTTGACACACACACACATCCACCAACCCCCCCCCCCCCCCCCCCCCCCCACACACACACACAAACACACCCACACCCACTCACCTACACCCAACACCCATGCACCTACCCCCCCCACCCACCACACACACAGACATACCCACACAAACACACATACACCCCCACCTACCCCCACACCTACCCTCCCACACACACACCTCCCTCCCCCACACAACACCCACCTCCCTCCACCCACACCTAACCCCCCCCCTCCCCCCCCCACACACACACAGAGGGAGGGGTATGTATAGATGTACAGGGTGACTCACTGGCTGACCACCTCCTGGAAGCACTGTTCAGCCTGGAAGAGCTGTCCCCGGTGCCTGAGGCACACGCCCTTCAGCAGCAAGGCCAGGCAGTAGTTGTCCTGGAAAAACTGGTACGAACCTGAAACCGCACACACCATCACCACCACCACCCGTTAGTTTTTATTTTATAAACTGGTACGAGCCTGAAACGCACACACATGCCATCACGCCACAACACCACAGTACTAAAATGGTCTCCTCCCCTCCACCAACCACAGTGCACAAATCCAACATCACTCAGAAGGTTTGGCCTCTCCCAAACAGTGATGATTCGAGGGAGAAGAGTGCTGAATTTAGCACGCTCCTTCCTTTTACCTATAAACAGTACCGCTAGGCTGGGCTGGGCTGGGATAATTAGTCCTGAGAGGAGCTGAAAGTGGGGGAGAAAACTGACAGCTGTGCCAAATACCCACAACGATAGAGGGAACAAAAACAGTATTCCCCCATGCACCCAACCCCCCCCCCCCCCCCCCCCCCCCCCCCCCAAAAAAAAGCTATAAAAAAACATCTCAAATTAAAAAATTGTAAAAAGCCACCGATGAAGATTTTGTTTGAATAATAATGAATATTTATATTTTATTATATATATATATATATATATATATTATTACATTTTTAAGGTAAAGGTAAAGGTGTCCCATCGGCTATGTGGTCGTAGGGGAGCAAGGGGTCAGAGACCTCAGCTTCTCTAGGGGCCAGCATATTGAGGGTGGCGCCCATCTCCTCTCTCTCTCGCTGCTTTACCTTCCCTGATCCTAAAGAGAGAAGGTACCCCTTTACAGTTGGGTGGACTGGAAGACTGTACTGAAGCCAAGGCACCCAAACGGTCACACATCCACTTGGTAACCACGCTTGATGCTGCTTAACCTTGGCTGGTGGAAAGCGAGTGCTCTGACTGAGGTATCCCGTCCCCATCTCCAAATACCCACAATGATAGAGAGAACAAAAACAGCCTCCCCCACCACCACCATCAAAAAAGCTACAAAAAACATCTAAAGGTAAAAAAACAAACCCAAAGATGATAATGATTTTGTTTTACATTTATGTAAATATATAACAATGATAATGATGAAAATAATAGCACATCAAACCTCTACTTCACTCAATAATAAATCAAGGCCCTCAATTACTCTTTACCCCCCCCCCCAAAAAAAAAAAATTGTACACACAATCACACTCTAGCCTGAGACCCTGGAGACAGAAAACAGGAATAAACAACCGACCCTTATTCCTGTAAAGCCTTCTTGGTGTAGGTAGAGATGTGCCCTCTGGCAAAACTATCCGTCAGTCTGAACATCTTTCATACTGAGACCCTATGGGCGAACACACGCAAAACATCTTGCACACACATTAAAACCCATTCTGCCTTTTGGAAGAGTAGGCTATTGCACACCAACAGGAACATAACACAAATCTTTTATAAAACGTGTGCACACTGGTGTCATGTTTAGACATCATCTCCAAATGCGGCTATGTGTATGGTGAGAGAGAAAAAGAATGGTCATATAACCTAAGATCTCACCATTGGTAAACCTCGCAGTTCTTCAAAAGGAACACACACACAACACACACACACACACACACACACACACACACACACACACACACACACACACACACACGCACACATACACACACACACAACACACAAACATACACACACCACACGCACACGACACACACAACACACCACAACACACACACACACACACAACACACACACAACACACACACACACACACACACACACACACACACACACACACACACACACACACACACAACACACACACACACACAACACACACACACACACACATCACAACACACCACACCACACACACACACACAACACACACACACCACACACACACACACACACACACACACACACACACACACAACACACACACACACAATTCTAGAGAAGAAAACCAGTAATGATAATAATGAAGGTGAGGAGGAGGAGGAGAAAGAGAATCAAACCAGCAATGACAATGATGATGGAAAGAAAGAGAGGAGGAGAAAGAGAATCAAACCAGCAATGACAATGATGATGGAAAGAAAGAGGAGGAGGAGAAAGAGAATCAAACCAGCAATGACAATGATGATGGAAAGAAAGAGGAGGAGGAAAAAGAGAATCAAACCAGCAATGATAATGATGCTGAAGAGGAGGAGGAGAAAGAAGAAGAGGAGGAAGGGAGAGAGGTCTTACTGCTGTTCTGCAGCAGGTTGTTGACGGTTTTCTCCACCTCGGCCAGCATGGCTTCCAGCAGTTCTGGCTTCTTGCCCAGGATGTTGAAGCCGTTCCACACGTACACCAGCTCCTGGGAAACACAGGCAGCGTTGGGGGGTTACTACATCAGTACACACGCACATACATGTAAAACCCAGCAGCAGTCTCTGGAAAATGTATTTGAAAATTCAGTTAGCCTTTTACACTGCTAGATGTCTACTGCAGTTGCCCTAGTCTCATGGTGACCTCAGATTCGGTTTCACCATAACACTTCTGTGCCTGTGGTGAGTTTGTGCCAGAGCCTTTGGGGTTGGGGAGGACGGTCATTGGAGGGACGTTGTGGTGGTCGCCACCTCAGGTGGGTGACTCAGTCAGACCCCACGACTGACCTAATACTGTCGTTAGTAAGGGAATTGGTAGGTGGTGTCCTGCGTATGTTAGATCAGAACAGGCACCACTGAACACCACCAAAGTGACCCAGCAGAAGTGCAGGGCCCGTCTGGCTGGTGGCCCCATGGCAGCCTGATATTTAAAGGCTCCCTGTAGACTTTCGACCCTGAGGATGAGACATAACAAATCAGGGATATGGCTGTGGCGAGGAAATTGAAATGAGCGGTATGGAAACAACAAGACAGGGACATTATAGAAGATGAGGCAGCCAAAAAAAAAAAAAAAAAAAAAAAAAAAAAAAAAAAAAAAAAAACTTACGCTAAGACTGTCCTCTACCAACCTCTCCTTCTTCTGGACACTAAGCCTCCCTTTGACAATCCATATAAAATTGGAAAACTCTGCTGGGACATCCACATAATCACAAAAACACCACCAACACAAAATGCAAACACGAAACAAGTATACACAGAGAAGGAAGGCAGACAGACAGACAGACAGACAGACAGACAAAGGTCTCACGATGGCGGGCAGGGTGAGGTATTCGTTCTGGTCGGTGTAGCGCTTGGCTTTGGCCACAGTGAACTTTTCAAAGGGGAGAGACTTGCCCGCGATGCGCTGCTTCAGGCGTGGCACCTCACTGAACACACACATACACACACATTGTTTCTGCGTGTGTTACACGGTTTCTTTCAGTGGAGCATTGTTTCTGTCAGTGATACATTGTTTCTGTCAGTAATGCAATGTTTGTTTCTATGATACACTGTTTCTGCCTGTCATACATTGTTTCTTCCAGTGGTGCATTGTTTCTGCATGTGTTTGGTTGTTTCTGCCTGTGGTACACTGTTTCTGCCTGTGACATATAGTTTCTGCCAGTAATGCATCATTTCTTCCTGTGATGCTTTGTTTCTGCCTGTGATATGTTATTTCTGCATGTGATGCATTGTTTCTGCCCGTGATAAAATCACACACACACTACACCCCCCCCACTCCAAACGTGCAACAACCTCCCCCCCCCCCCCCCCCCCCCCATCCCACCCCCCAAAAAAATAGCATGCCTAAATAAAAGGCCCACTCACCTGAAGAGGTAGCGGAGGTGTGTCTTGGTGTCCTCGGTCTGGTCGTCACACATGAGGAGGAAGCTGGCTTTCTGGTAGGTGTAGGTGGCCTTGCTCCACCGACTCTCCTTGCACAGGCGCTCTGCATACTTCATGGCCATCAGCCAGTCTGACTTGAAGCTGATGAACACACATGCACGCACATGCACGCACACACAGAGATACACACACGCGCACAGATTCACACACAGAGATACAAACACACACGTACGCACGCTCGCGCACACGCGCACACACACACACACACACACACACACACACATGAACAGCAGGGGACAGGATAGCCTAAAGGTCGGAACATTGCACTCTCGCTCGCAATCTGACAACCTGGGTTCGAATCTCGTTCAAGGGGTTTTTTCTCCTGGAGTTAACATGAGTGCAGACAAAAAACAAACAAACAAAAATACAAAACATAAGTGCAGACTCCACTCTCCACAAACATCCTTCGGATGAGACTATAAACATCCTTCGGATGAGACTGTAAACTTTCATTAAGGCCATTGCTATGCTGGGTGGGATGCTTTGTGCCTGGTTTTCTCCTATGCTTGTGGCTCTGCAGGAGGTCTCCAGAAGTCAGGATTGCTTTTTATACTGAAAAATAACCTGGCATCCGCGTGCACACACACATGCACGTATGCACATATACACACATGTATGCATGCGCACACACACACACTTACACACACACATAACACGCACGCACACAAACAAACACACAATACACACACACACACTCTCTCTCTCTCACGACCCCCCCCCCTCCAAACACACACATACACAAACACTACACACACACACTACACACACATACACACACACACACACTGTGGCCTCACCAGTAGCACCACATGAGTTCCCAGAAGCAGAGATGATGGAACTGTCGCCACTCTGACTGCGCATCGATCGTTTCCTCAAACCTCGATATCGCCTGCAACAGGGAAAGTATTAATTCTGTCTGCTTTGCAACACGTTTGCTTACATCCAAGTCACACATGCAGTAAGAATTCATACTTGTGCAAACATGCATGCACGTACGCATAATTTCAGACAGTATGTAGGTACACACACACTATGCAAACATCAGTGCAGACTCCACTCTCCCCTAAAGTCTTTCGGAGGAGACTGTAAACCGAGACCCCGTGTGCGAATGCACGCAGAACATCTTGTCCATCCATCCATCCAAAGCCTTTTTATGCCTTCTTGGCATGTAGGGCAGCAACAAAGGAATTTCTTTGTTGCTGTTTCTGTAACAAACTTTTTTTTACAGAACAAGGTTGTTAGCCCTGTGTCCAACCCCCTACCTGGGGGAGTGGGGCCACCTTAGTCGCCTCTTACGACATGCCTGGCTGGCGGGCAGGGACCCTATTCTTGTGATGCTCGCTTTGCAAGCATTCCCCGGGAGTCCCACGGGGAAGAACATCTTGTGCACACATTAAATCCTGTTCCACTTTTCGTAAGAGTAGGCTATTGTGTGCCAGTGGGAACATGACAATATTTACAAAACTGCATACACACGGGGACTGGATGAAAAAAGGCACACGAGTGCTTATTCAATTATCCTCAATATAAAAGAATAAATAAATAAATAGACAGTACGTAGATACATACACACAAACACTGCAGTCAACATTTGTATCTTTGTATTTATTGTGCCACTGATTTTGAAAATGAAAAAAATGAAGAAACAAAAAATAAACAAACATTGCACTAAAAGATAACACATAAACATCTATACACATCAAATACACATACATAGAGACATAGAAAGCTAAACCGACATATTCTGCTACACACTGTCGCGCGCGCGCGTGTATGTGTGCGTGCATGCGTGCGTGCGTGTGTGTGCGCGTGCGCGCGTGTGTGTGTGTGTGTGTGTGCGTATGTGTTTGGTCTCACATTGACTTCCCAGTGGCTGAGGTGGGAGGAAAAGTGGATATTCTGGGTAAGCCTCATGGTGTTAAGCTAAGGAACACCCAACACCACCAAATCCAGTGGACCTACCTCATCAATATTGCCACTGATCTCTGCCACACGCCCTGAGAAAAAGAGAAACAGCGCCCCCTGCAAATTAAACAATTTTCATTAGCATTCATGAGTGGTGTGGTGTGTGTGTGTGTTGTGTGTTGTGTAGTGTGTTGTTGTGTGTAGTGTGTGTGTGTGTGTGTTGTGTGTGTGTGTGTGTGTTGTGTGTGTGTGTGTGTGTGTGTGTGTGTTGTGTGTGTGTGTGTGTGTGTGTGTGTGTGTGTGTGTGTGTGTGTGTGTGTTTGTGTGTGTGTGTGTGTGTGTGTGTGTGTGTGTTGTGTGTGTGTGTGTGTGTGTGTGTGTGTGTGTGTGTGTGTGTGTGTGTGTGTGTGTGTGTGTGTGGGTGTGTGTGTGTAAACTTGGTCTGACACAAAAAATGAATACTTTTAAAGACAATTCATAATCAGTGAGCTCGGTTCAATCCAAGGAACACAACTAAAACTTTCAGATAAAGCATTTTTCTACAAGATTTGTTTCCCATCAACCATGAAATCATAATAGACTGCATTAGAAGAAAGATC
>CM060322.1:48489990-48492490 GCA_030674155.1 Stramonita haemastoma | reverse complement strand
GAGGACATATTTTAAACATGGTTCATTTTCTGTCTGTCTGTCTTCTTTTGGATACAAGGGCAAAGAAACAAGACATGATTTAAACACACTTCATTTTTTGTCTGTCTTCTTTTGGATACAAGGGCAAACAAATAAAAGACATAGTTTAAACACAGTTCCTTTTCTTCGTCTGTCCGTCTGTCTTTTTCTGGACAAAATAGACAAAAAATAATAAGGACACGTTTTAAACATGGTTCATTTTCTCCATCTGTCTTGACACAAAGGCAAAGAAAAAAAAGACATATTCTAAACACGGTTTCTGCTCTCCTCTCTCTCTGACACTCTGTCCTCTAACAGAAGTACAAACAAACAAACAAAAAAAAAACCTACTATAACATGCATGCCCTCACATTTCATTACCAGGGACAAAACCATAGAATATTAAGAACTCCAACCAGTTTTCAAGAGCGAACATGCAAACACACAAAAACACTAATTTTTTTTCTTCTCAAACATATCAAAATAAATCATTTTTAAAATGACAGAAAAGTCGTAAACGGTTACCTTCACTTTGTTTTCCTCCACTACTTTTCCCTCAATAATAGCAAAAAATAATTTATGAAACCCCTCCTCTCGAGTTTGTCCAGCTCAATGCAATCCCAACATCACGGTCAGTGTTTGAGAAGTGACCGGTCTATTTACCTTCCGTAAATTCATCGTAGTTGACCCCTGTGGCGACCTTGGACAGGGAGCCGAACAAGGAGGTGCGTTTCCTTAGTTTGTTGCTGACCACAATGGACTGCTTCATGGCCACGATGGCGCGTTCAATGTCTGCCTGCACAACCAAAATGTTCGTGGGTTATTTTGTGAGTTTGTCTTCTTTTGGGGGTTTCTTTGTGTGTTGGTTTCTTGTTTTCTTGGGGGGGGGGGGGGGGGGTTGTTTGTTTGTTTTTGTTTTGTTTTGTTGGTTTTGTTTGGGGGTTTTTTGGGGGTAGAGGTTAATCTTTTGTTGTTGTTGGGGGGTGGAGACAGGAGAGGATGAAGAGGGGGTGGGGGGGAGGGTAAAGATACCTATTTTGAAAAAAGGGAAGGAATGGGAAGAGGGAGAAAGAAAACATGGTTTAAATGTCTCTTCTACATTACTCACAGTTGCACTCACACACATACACACATGCACGCACGCACGCACACACACACACAATACACACACACACAAATACACACACACACACAAATACACCACACACAATACACACACACACACACAACACACACACACACACACACACACACTACATACACACACACACACACACACACACACACACACACACCACACACACACACACACACACACACACACACACACACAACTACACACACACACACACACACACACACACACACACACACACACACACATACATGCACATACTACATTATGCTATACTGACCATGTCAAAGGTCATGACGGCCTGAATGTAGAGGATAGTGCCATACCCCAGACTGTGGTACATGCTCCTGTCCGCACTGGAAAAGAAAGAAAAAATAAAAATATGTTACAACCAATAACAACGCTATACTGTCATCATTGTTGGAACATTCCCTGGCTTACACACCCTTCATGGGGGGACCAGATAGCCTGGCGGTCTAGAGTGATGCGCTCATGATCTGCTGACCTGGGTCTGAATCTCGTTCAAGAGGATTTTTCCTCTGGAGTTAACATCAGTGCCGACTCCACTCTCCCAAAAAGTCCTTCAGATGAGACTATAAACCGAGGCCCTGTGTGCGAACACGCGCAGAACATCTTACAGACACACTGACCCTGTTCCATTTTTCGGAAGAGTTGGCCATTGTGTGCTGGTGAGAACGGATGACAAAACGGACAAAACTGCATACACACAGGGACTGGATGTTAAAAAAATCACATGAGTGCTTAATCCATTATCCTCGAAATAAAACAATAAATTAAAAATAAATAAATAAACTGGGGTCACCCAGAGTATGCATCCTGTCTCCCTCATCCACACTGTGTTTCTATTTGACATATTTCATAAGTTTATCCTACCACTGTTATTCTTCAACTGATCTCTTTTTTCTTTCACTAATAGATTTATGCATTAGCAAGTTAGTCAGTGAGTTAGTTAGTTAGTTGAGCGCTGATAACTGACAATTAACTCTTTTTTTTCTTTTATTTCCAGGATAATGGAATAAGCCCTCAAGTGCTTTTTTTTTACATCCAGTCCCCATGTGTATGCAGCTTTGTGAATTTGTCATCTGTTCCCCACTGGCACACAATGGCCTACTCTTCCAAAAAGCGGAATGGGTTTTAACATGTGCAAAAGATGTTCTGAGTACAGCATGACCATGGCATGGGCAAGACACATTCCATGAATATCATACAGTGCAACTGTAAACCTGTCTTATCTGATGCAACATCTTGCTTCAGGTAGCTTTCAGGTACTCATCTTGCATTCGTTAAATGTGTCTAAGATATAAATTACCAAATCTAAGTACTCAT
>CM060322.1:48474990-48484990 GCA_030674155.1 Stramonita haemastoma | reverse complement strand
ACACAACACACCACACACACACGTGAACAGATATAAAATCAAAGACACACACACACACACACACACACACACACACACACACACACACACACACACACAACACACACACACACACACACGTGAACAGATATAAAATCAAAGACACACACACACACACAACACACACAACACACACACACACACACACCACAACACACACACACACACACCACACACTTACTCATTCCTGTTTTGTGTTAAAATGTCTTTAAAATTTTGCTCTATAGATATCTTTTTAACTGAATCATACACGGCATATTACTAAACACATTTATATTTCAGCTCTTTATTAAATTACCTTTGGCATAGAGGCAACCATAACTGGACTTCAGGGGATTTTTTTTCTCCTTTTAAGGAGAGTGCAGGTTGTGCATGCTAAGAGTCTTGTCATGGCTAGAAACCAACACACCATGGCTAAACACAAACCTTGATGGCATATCAACATTTTCATTAAGGCCACATGGGCAAACATTTTGCCTTCATTGATAACTGACAACATTTTAAGCCTGGGCCATATTACAAATTTTTTCCCCCCATTTCTCAGCTATTGCTCTGAGATTCACCAATGAGAGATTTTTTAGCATATTATGCAACCGTTTTTGCCCACCATGAAGGTAGCTGCATTCCAGTTTCGGAGATGTATGCTAGGTATGTTTCTCTTTCCGTAATTCACCAAATGCTGACAACAATTACGGGATCTTTAACATGCATATTTGATCTACTGCATGTGTGTATAATCACAAAGAGAATTAAAGCACTGACAGGTCTGCACTTAAAGTTCACCTAGGAGATGGTAAAAAAAAAATCCCCCACCCTTGATCCACCAGATGCCACCAAATTGAACCCACAACTTCACGGACCCACAAGGTTGAAGCCCAAACAAGACTTAACCACTCGGTTGTAGCATCCGTCAAAGTCCTCTTTACTTGACTTGACTTGACTGACGGACTCTACACAAAAAGTCTGTTATTTTCAGTGACTTTGGTGTGGATGTTGATCAATGTAAGTGTTGGGACGGAACTGGTGACAGGCTGGAGAGTGAGTAAATACGGATTTCATGGTCATGTGAGACTCTGAATAGCATGAAAAGAAAATAGGAAATAAATTTATGGGCACTAGTGCAGATAGGTTAGGGATTGTAGATTGATTTTTAGTCAGGGGACCCTTCGCAAATCCTCGGTTAAGTGGCTTGAACAACGCACAGATGTGGATAAGACTTGCCTGGTACATGGTATAAGCTGCGAGCAATTAACTGCGGGCCACGTGTGTGTGTGTGTGTGTGTGTGTTGTGTCGTGTGTGTTGTGTGGTGTGTGTGTGTGTGTGTGTGTGTGTGTGTGTGTGTGTGTGTGTGTGTGTGTGTGTGTGTGTGTGTGTGTGTGTTGTGTGTGATGTGTTTGATGCGCATGCACGCATGTGTATGTATGAGTGTGTGATGTGCATTTATGTGCACATTCAACATGGTGTGACAGAGAGGGGGGACAGCTTAAGACAGTGACTGACTGCATTAAAACTTATTTTTAGAGCAAAGAAAATGAGACAAAAAAATGCATGCACCTTGCAAGACATAAAAATGAATAAGGCAAAATAATAACACAATCAAAACAAAACCAAAATTCCCAAGAACAGGATTTGAACATTTATGCTAACATGCATTGGAAAAACATACTTTCTCTGCGCCTGTTTGCCTGCCCACAAGACACACAGACGCACACAGAGTCCATCCTGACAGACAGACCACACACAACACCCCATCTCTGACAGACCAACCAGAACACGCCCATCTCTGACAGACCAGACCAGCAAACAGCCCATCTCTGACAGACCAGACCAGCAAACAGCCCATCTCTGACAGACCAGACCAGCAAACACCCATCTCTGAAACCAGACCAGCAAACAGCCCCATCTCTGACAGACCAGACCAGCAAACAGCCCATCTCTGACAGACCAGACCAGCAAACACCCCATCTCTGACAGACCAGACCAGCAAACACCCATCTCTGACAGACCAGCACAAACAGCCCATCTCTGACAGACCAGACAGCAAACAGCCCATCTCTGACAGACCAACCAGAAACAGCCCATCTCTGACAGACCAGCAAACAGCCCATCTCTGACAGACCAGACAGCAAACACCCATCTCTGACAGACCAGACCAGCAAACAGCCCCATCTCTGACAGACCAGACCAGCAAACAGCCCATCTCTGACAGACCACGACCAGCAAACAGCCCATCTCTGACAGACCAGACAGCAAACAGCCCATCTCTGACAGACCAGACCAGCAAACAGCCCATCTCTGACAGACCAGCCAAACAGCCCATCTCTGACAGAACCCGACCCGCAAAACAGCCCATCTCTGACAGACCAGCAAACAGCCCATCTCTGACAGACCACACCCAGCAAACAGCCCATCACTGACAGACCAGCAAACAGCCCATCTCTGACAGACAGACCAGCAAACAGCCCATCTCTGACAGACCAGACCAGCAAACAGCCCATCTCTGACAGACCAGACCAGCAAACAGCCCATCTCTGACAGACCAGACCAGCAAACAGCCCATCTCTGACAGACCAGACCAGCAAACAGCCCATCTCTGACAGACCAGACCAGCAAACAGCCCATCTCTGACAGACAGACCAGCAAAACAGCCCATCTCTGACAGACCAGACCAGCAAACAGCCCATCTCTGACAGACAGACCAGCAAACAGCCCATCTCTGACAGACCAGACCAGCAAACAGCCCATCTCTGACAGACCAGACCAGCAAACAGCCCATCTCTGACAGACAGACCAGCAAACAGCCCATCTCTGACAGACAGACCAGCAAAACAGCCCATCTCATTCCTCTACCATCATCATCATTACCACCACCACCACTGCCATCTTTGTTTCATTATCATTGTCATCATCAACACCACTATTACTAATTACCACCCCCCCCCCCCCCCCAAACCATCACCACCCTCTCACTGCCATCAACACTATCAACCACCACCGTTACCACAACCACCACCACCACCACCACCCCCATCATCCTCATTACTACCACTGTCACACCATCACCAACCACCATCATCACCCACTACTACACCCTGAGCAACTCAAGTCTGCTACTGCTGCTGCTGCAGTCAACATAGAACAAAGCTGCCAACACACGCAATACAAGCAGAGGGGGGAGACGGAGGAGGAGAGGACGAGGGAACCTGGAAGAAAGATGGAGTGGGAGGGAGAGAGGGGAGGGAGTAGGGGGGATAGGTGGGTCAGGATTGGTGGTGGGGGGATGGGGATGGGGGAGTAGGTGGGTCAGGATTGGGGGAGGGGTGGGGGTGGGGGCGGAAGAGAGAAGTTCAAAGGAATGATGAATGTCTGAGGCAATGGGAGTGGGCAGATTGCGTGCAGTAGTGGGAGAAAGCCAGACCCTTCTATCTTCCTTCATGATGTAACCTCTCCACAGCTGATGGAAGGTCAGTTTCAGGAGGTGGAGGTGGAGGACGAGGACGAGGACGAGGACGAGGAGGAGGAGGAGGAGGAGGTGGTGGAGGAGGAGCAGGAGGAGGAGCATGAGGTGAAGGAGGAGAAGGAGGAGGAACAAGGAAAGTGGAAGGACGGTTTGGTTTAGACGTTCATCAGCCTAACAAGAAAACCCCCCTGAGGTTCTGGGTTCGATTCACAGCCTTGCCCCTTTTTCTTCCCAGTTTAGTGGGAAAATTGAACTGAAGGTCAAAGTCTTTGGGCGCGCGGGGGGGGGGGGGGGGGGGGGGGACTGTAAACCTAGTTGGACCTGAGTGCTTACTGTCTTGTGCACGTCAAAAGAACTCATGACAGTTGAAAATTGGAAAGAGCAGGGCGGTACCTCCCGACTGTCCTGTCAAAACTGGTAGGTTCAATTCCCACGAAACCCCTTATGTCAGAGTGAAGCTACCTGAAAAGGAGAGGGGGGAGGGTCACATGCGCAAAAATTTCACCATTAGTGAACCTCTGAGCTATAGCCAAGGACCAACACAAAAATAGTGGACAGTTTGTTGTCCCACCCTTCAACCCCACCCCCCCCCAAAAAAAAAAAGAGACAGTGGTGAGGATATAATGAGGAAGGTAAAGGGGGGAAGGGGGGTTGAAGGGGGGTGGGTTCTCAGTCTTGGGTGTCTCTGCCTTTTTTCTACAAGGGGGGTAGGCAATAAGGACTAGGGAGAGTGAAAGGAGGCAGTTGTGGACAGAGAAGAGATGGGGAGAGGGGGGCTTAATTAATGACGAGTAATGACAGCACGGAAATAAAGATGAATGGAGAAATATTGGAAGAGGTGAGCCAATTCAAATACTTAGGCTCTGTCACAACACAAAATCCCCAGCGTCCAAAAAGGACGAGGTTAGATCTTCTGCTGTAACTAGCTCGTTTAAAATTCGTCCGGAAAAGGGGGTGGCGGTCACAGCAATCTCTCAAAGCACAACTCAAAAGGCAAAAATAAACATTTACAAACAAGACGCTTTATTTCACTTCCATACACATTTAAACAATTCTAAGCTAGCATGCCCCTTTTCCCCCCTCCGCCCTTCCTAACACCCCTAACCCTCTACACAAATATATGTAAAGAAGAAAAAGAAATAAATGAAAATAATACTCTCTCACACACACATTCTCACAGTCAGTTCACAGTGGGGGAAAAGGCATCAGGACAGGAAACGTGGGGGGACACTCAACTTTCACAAATGTCACAGTGCTGACGTCGAGGCGCTGAACGCGTTGGACGCCAGTGTCCAGCTCAGGCTCGCCGCATGCTGTGGAAAGTCCCCGCTCCACTCGTCATCCTCTCTGCTAAGATGACCCGGAGAGGTCTGCTGGAATGCCGGGTGCGGTGTTCTGCCCGACACGCTGTCCAGACCCGAGGTCTGTCCCACCCGACATTCAGTCCCGTCTGCCCCAAAACACAAACGGCCCCTGCTGCCGCCTCAAACAGCTCGTGTGGATAACAGTCTTGTGCCGATCGCGGCACCACCACTCCTGCGTCGGCAAGGAGCTCTGTCGCTGCACCTTGGCTACCGAGCACAAGGTGTCCTCGGGGTGGCAACACGACAGGCAATATATGCCTTCTATCACCTGAACTCAGGTGAGCTCTCACCCGGTTTCGGCGGAAAATCCCGCCACGCACGGGCGCCTCGTACGCGGCCACTCAGGGAGTTTTACGCATGGCTACACAACATGTTACATAAAAATCCCATGCGCACGCTAGCCTGCGCTCAGGGTTATGGATAACAATAAAAAACTAAAATGGGGAGGGTGGAAAAGAAAAATGGTGTGGAGGTAAAGGACCTCCCGTCAGTCCCCTTAAAACTACACCTCTCCCTCCGTGTCCAGGGCGCTAGTCCTTCACCCTGGCGGTCAGGAGAGGTGTAAGTGGGGTGGTGAAGGGGTGTGAGGATTCGATCCTGGGTCGATTCGTGACAAATCCCCCACCAAAAGTGAGGGTCGCCAGAACCTCACCCCAGGTCGATCCTCCGCCGCTTCCCATAGGAGTGACCGTCACTACCAGGCCCAGCACCGGCATCTCACCCACCTGAGGGTCTATGCCAGTTGTGTAGGCAAAGCCATGACAGCCAATCCCTCCCATACCTTTCCCGGATTTTCAGCCCTCTTAATGGATGACGCCACCTGGCGTGGAGCTTCCGGGGAGGTAGGGAACTGGGAAAAGATACAGGCCTACCAAGGGAAGCTACCGGCTCTCCCATGGGCCCGCCTGCAATAGAACTGACCCCAGGGTGGACTAGTACCCTTTTGTGGGGTCAAAGGTCGGAGGGTGCGGCAAAGCCCTCCTAAAGGGAGTGTCTCAATTTGAGGGGAATGGTCATATCCTATTTAATCTCTCTTACTGGTAATGGGGAGGGTCCAGTTCCCTATGCTTCACTATAGCAACCCCCTAAGTTAATGTGTGAGTAAGCAGGAGAGCTCACACTCCCTATGGCTCACTATGCCTACCTGCGTCACAATTCGAGGAGTCATCTCCAGCAGATATCTTACTGAGGAAGTCTCCTCCCACATTGTCTGCTCCATTGATGGATCAGAGGCTGAAAGAGTGAGGCCAAACCCTGATGGTCCATCCCAGGTATTGGCGGCCTACTGGGCAGAAACGATGGGAACACTGGAGTTGATTGTGTTAGCCATCCGAGATGCCCGCCGCACCTTTCTCAACAGAGGATAGGATGGGACCCATCAGGCAAGCACTCACCATCTCACGTAGGACAGTTGCTGGGGGTACTGACCCTAAAGAAATCTTGCTGCCTTTTCCCCTGGGTGCAGTCTTCTGGCAGACCACACAAGATCGGCAATACTCCCTGACATCCCTGGTCATACCTGGCCAGGCGAACTGCTGCCATAGGCGCTTCAGAGTGCGCCTTGCACCCAGGTGTCCTGCTGTGGGGGTGACATGTGTCGCTCTGAGTGCTGTTTCTCTTAAGCACTGAGGCACCAGAAGTTGCCTCTGTCTGAGGAGTCCTTTGTGGAAGATGCGGGTAAGGACTCCCTTGGATACAATATATTGTACCCCAGGGCCCGCCTTCTGATCCTCAGCTGCTTGTACCCTGGCCCACAGAGTCTTCAGTGAGGTGTCCCACTTCTGAAGCTTGATCAGGGTCTTCCTGTCGACCTTGAGGTCGACCCCCTCCTGATTCAGCACTCTGGTTGGATTGAATGGGGATCCAGCCTTCTCAGCTGCTGCCTTTGTTGTGGCCACTCCCGCTATAACGGCTGGAAGTTCAGTATCCACATCACAGGTAGAGCCCTCAGCAGACATGCTCGAATACCCACTGGTAACGGAACTCGGGCTTCTCCTGGGCTTAGTGGTAGCTGGACAATGTTTGGCACGGTGGCCCATCTTTCCACACTTGAAACAGCCCCGTTCCTTCAAGGCACGTGCCCTCACTTCATTTGTTGGGGACAATGACACACTTGGGGCTCTAGAAGGCTCCCCTCATCTGTCGAAGACTCAGCTGTAGAGAATTGGGTGGATCCTGGTGGATTAAGGCCACCTGACTTGACTGGCTCGACCTCTCTGGCCTCCCATATAACTTGGGCCTTTTTCATGATGCCGTCAAAGCCGTCTGGATTGTGGCACCGGACTTCCATTGCCAACTGATCAGTGATCCCACCATAGAACTGCTCTGTGAGGATCAACTCTCTTAGATCTTTTCCAGAAAGCTTCACCCATAACTCGAGGACCCGTCTCAGGCGCTCGCCAAAGTCATAGAAAGACTCATCATCCTCCCTGCAGGCTTCGCGGAATTTCCGCCGATACGCCTCAGGGGTGAGATGAAACTTCCGCCTGAGAGCGTCCAGGAGTTCTTGGAAGGATGCCCCTGAACGGAGGGCATTGAAAGCCTCCCTGGCCTTACCAGTCAAAGAATTTGCCATGTAGGCCTTTTTCTGCTCATCATTGAGCCCACACACCTCAGCTGCAGAGACAAAATGATCTATGAATTGATCTATGTCATCCCCATCCTGCAGCTGAGGGAGTTTCAAAGATGGAAGCTCAATGCCAGTCCCTGAAACCTGACTGGTCTGCTGTAGCGCCTTGGAGCTCTGAGCAATCTGCTCCCTAAGAAGCTCAAACTCTTCCTGCCAAATGTGCTCCCTTCTTTCTTCCTCCTCCTGACGGACACGCTCTTTCCTTTCTTCCTCTTTGCGACGAATGCACTCTTTCCTTTCTTCTTCTTCGCGACGGACACGCTCTCTCCACTCTTCCGCCTCTTTTATCTCTCTTAATTCTTCGCGATGGAGGCGATCCCGTCTCTCTTCTGCCTCCTTCCTTTGCCGCAATTCCTCGCGATGGAGGCGTTCCCGAGCCTCCAGGTCCTCGCGACGGACGCGCTCTTTCCTTTCTTCTTCACGACGGTCGCGTTCTTTCTTTTCTTCCTCGCGACGGACGCGCTCTTTCCGCTCTTCTTCCTCGCGACGGACGCGCTCTTTCCGCTCTTCTTCCTCGCGACGGACGCGCTCTTTCCGCTCTTCTTCCTCGCGACGGACGCGCTCTTTCCGCACTTCTTCCTCGCGACGGACGCGCTCTTTCTTTTCTTCCTCGCGACGGACGCGCTCTTTCTCCTCTTCTTCGTTACGCTCCCTCAACCACAGAAGCAACGCTTCCATTCCCACAGGTTGAGACGGAGTAGAGGCAACATACGGAGGTGAGGCAGGCTCTCTCACCTCAGAGGGATGCTGAGCAAACCCTCCACCTAGCCTAGACCTACTAGGAGTTCTCAGGGGCTGTGCCCCTGCACCCTTCCCTCTGGAAGTGGAAACCGATGTCAGTGAAGCGGATGTCATACGCTTTCCTCCTGACATAGAAGTCGTCACGGTGGTAGTGGTGGGAGTGCTAGTGGTGACAACTGCGTGGGTAACATTCCGAGGAGAACTAATACCCCCTATCCCAGGGAGTATACCCCCTACCCTGCGTGCCACTGCTCTGGTCACTGGACCCTGGGAGTCCTTCAGGACCCGCTGATCCCTAACATTGCCCACGCCCTCCTGTTTATCAGCCATGGCAATTCTCTCTCCCTAGCCGACCAGTACCACAAGAAACGGGTTCGAATCCAATCCTACTCGGGCTACGCACCAAATGACCCCAACCAAGGAGAACAAGTGGCTTTATTCGCGCACCACGCACACGAGTAGGACTCAAAACCAAGGAACAGAAGTTAGGCAACGAACGCGACGCGACGGATCGGAAAAAGATGGGACCGCAACCAACCCGCGCGTGCAAGCACTCGATCACCCAGTAATTGTTTAACTACTTACTTCTGTAACCCTACCACCACTAACTTCCCCACAATAAATAATAACTACAACTATTCACAATGACAACAACCTAAGACACTAAGAAGAAAAGACTAGTAGAAAGGGGCAAAGACAAAACAACCTATTGGTGTGCCCGAGAGAAAGCTGCAATGCCACACTGCACTTTTAATTCCGATCCCGGACGAGCCCCCAAAATTGTCACAACACAAAATCCCCAGCGTCCAAAAAGGACGAGGTTAGATCTTCTGCTGTAACTAGCTCGTTTAAAATTCGTCCGGAAAAGGGGGTGGCGGTCACAGCAATCTCTCAAAGCACAACTCAAAAGGCAAAAATAAACATTTACAAACAAGACGCTTTATTTCACTTCCATACACATTTAAACAATTCTAAGCTAGCATGCCCCTTTTCCCCCCTCCGCCCTTCCTAACACCCCTAACCCTCTACACAAATATATGTAAAGAAGAAAAAGAAATAAATGAAAATAATACTCTCTCACACACACATTCTCACAGTCAGTTCACAGTGGGGGAAAAGGCATCAGGACAGGAAACGTGGGGGGACACTCAACTTTCACAAATGTCACAGTGCTGACGTCGAGGCGCTGAACGCGTTGGACGCCAGTGTCCAGCTCAGGCTCGCCGCATGCTGTGGAAAGTCCCCGCTCCACTCGTCATCCTCTCTGCTAAGATGACCCGGAGAGGTCTGCTGGAATGCCGGGTGCGGTGTTCTGCCCGACACGCTGTCCAGACCCGAGGTCTGTCCCACCCGACATTCAGTCCCGTCTGCCCCAAAACACAAACGGCCCCTGCTGCCGCCTCAAACAGCTCGTGTGGATAACAGTCTTGTGCCGATCGCGGCACCACCACTCCTGCGTCGGCAAGGAGCTCTGTCGCTGCACCTTGGCTACCGAGCACAAGGTGTCCTCGGGGTGGCAACACGACAGGCAATATATGCCTTCTATCACCTGAACTCAGGTGAGCTCTCACCCCGGTTTCGGCGGAAAATCCCGCCACGCACGGGCGCCTCGTACGCGGCCACTCAGGGAGTTTTACGCATGGCTACACAACATGTTACATAAAAATCCCATGCGCACGCTAGCCTGCGCTCAGGGTTATGGATAACAATAAAAAACTAAAATGGGGAGGGTGGAAAAGAAAAATGGTGTGGAGGTAAAGGACCTC
>CM060322.1:48442490-48449990 GCA_030674155.1 Stramonita haemastoma | reverse complement strand
ATCCCCAAAAGTCCTTCAGATGAGACTATAAATAGAGGCCCCGTGTACGACCCCACGCAGAACATCTTGCACACACGTTAAAACCTGTTCCATTTTTTGAAAGAGTAGGCCATAGTGTGCCCATTGGAACGGATAACAAAATTTACAAAACCACATACACACGGGGACTGGATGTGAAAAGCACTTGAGTGCTTGTTACATTACCCTCGATATAAAAGTGAATAAATAACGCGCCAGCACACACACACACACACACACACACACACACACACACACACACACACACACACACACACACACATCCCTCACTTTTCCCTCTTCTTGTACTTCCATCACCATCACCCCAGCCCCCACCCTCCCGCCCCTTAGTCTAATATCAGGCCTACATGAAGTCGACAGATGTTAACATGAAGAATGTACAAATACACACACGCGTATACTCAACGCACGCGCGCGCACACACACATGTGTCTATATATATAAGCTAATGTGGATGCAAGCATGTCAATAGCATATTGATGTGTATGTGTGTGCGCGCGCGCGCGTGTGCGTGCGTGTGTATGTATGTATGTGTGTGTGTGTGTGCACGCGCGCGTGCGCTAACGCACGCATTGGTGCGTGTGTTAGTGTGTAAGGGAGCAGTGTTTATAGGAGACAGAGAGGAAGACCTGTACAGTTCTCTTTGGTGATGTGTGTTTGTGTGTGTGTGTGTTGTGTTGTGTGTGTGTGTTGCGCGCGCGCGCGCGCGCGCGTGTGTGTGTGTACACAAGCGTGCACTAGAACACAAAGAACAGTGACAACAAGAACAGGATAAAAACAAACCTTGACCTTTTTGCCACAAAGTCCAAATTTACCCAAAGTAAAAAGTAAAAAAACAAATAAACATCGAGTTCATTTTTCACCGATACTGTAGGCGTGTAGGACGCTAGTGTTTCGTGTGATTACATTCTTAATTACTCGGGCAGATGTTTCCTGGTTTGCTTTCGTGTCTTCTCCGAAGTGTGTGTGTGTGTGTGTGTGTGTGTGTGTGTGTGTGTGTGTGTGTGTGTGTGTGTGTGTCTGTGTGTCTGTGTGTCTGTGTGTCTGTGTGTCTGTGTCTGTGTGTGTCTCTGGTGTCTGTGTTTGTGTCTGTCTGTCTGTCTGTCTGTCTGTCTGTCTGTCTGTGTCTGTCTGTGTGCGCACATGCACACACACACACACACACACACACCACACACACACACACACACACACACACCACACCCGCACGCACACATACACATGCGCATACACACGCACTCGCTCGAACGCACCAACGCGCGTACGTACGCGCGCGCGTACGCACACACACACTCACACACACACACACACACACACACACACACATGTCACTCCTCCGACTCCTTGAAAGGAAAGTTCATTCATTTGATCTTAAAATTTAAACCAAAGCATATTCCTCGAATGAAGAATTCTCACCATTGATGAACCTGGAAGCTCTAACCGGGAATAAAAAAAACAACAACCAAACTAACAACAACAACAAAGAAAGAAAGCATTTGAAGATCTACAGTATAAAAAAAAAGGGGGGGGGGGAGCCCACCCACTAAAAGATGGACAACAGTTGAGGTAATGATATATAGCCTAGTTTCCTACGGCTAAACCGCCCTCATAAAATGCCACGAATAAGGAAAATAACCGACCCAGTCCTAAAAAAAAGTCTTTTAGTTGTTGTTGTTGTTGTTTTCATAAACTCATCTGGGAGTTTATTCTATAAATTCGTTTGGCTTAACGGCAGTAGGCCTAGGCTATAGGCCTAAAGCTTCTCATATTTTGCGGCTCTGGATTTTGTTCAGCGTGCCTTCCGTGCTTGATAACTTCAAATGATTTGGAGACCCCCCAAAACATGTAGACAATAGGATCTTGTAATAAAAGACGAACATTTTGGATCATAGCCTATACTAATAATCAATGTGATCGTCTATGCACCTTGGCGTCTGTACAGTCCCCCCCCCCCCCACCCCACCCCCACCCCAGTTCACCTATAGGTGTAAATGGGAAGCCTACCTGCCCTCTTTAGGGCGAGGGAAGGTAGGCCTAAAGCAAGGAGGGAGAGGAGATAGGTGCCACCCCCAAGATGCTGGCCCCTGAAGAAGCTGAGGTCTCTGACACCTTTTCCCCAAACCACCGCATAAGGTCAAGGGTCACGTCACTTTTACCTTTTACCTTCAGTTTCGGGGATCCATTTTTTAAAAATATTCTTTTATTTTGAGGATAATAGAAAAAGAACTCGTGCTTTTTATATCCAGTCCCCGTATGTATGCAGTTTTGTAAATGTTCTCTTCCATTCCCACGGGTACTGAATGACCTATTCTTCCAAAAAGCGGAACGGGTCTTAACATGTGAGCAAGATGTTCTGCATGCGTTCACAACAGGACCTCGGTTTATAGTCTCACCTAAAGGGCTTTTGGGGGAGTGGAGTCGACATTGATGTTAACTCCAGACGAAATATCCTCTTGAACGAGATTCGAACCCCGTTAGCAGGTCAAAAGTGCTACGCGCATCACTCTAACCACCAGGCTATCCTGTCGATTACTCAAAGTGTCCCGTGCCATTCATACAGTGTCAATCCCTCTCTGTGTGTCCTGATAGGACAGGAGACGTGAAAACCTGACGGGGCTTATTTTGTTCAAACAGTTTTTTAGCACAGACATGTAACAGTGTTGTCAGTGTTGATGGCTCGTGCGAGCTTACGTGGTCAGGGGAGCAGTGATGGTGATAGGGGATGATCATGTTACGTTGAGTTTAGGTCATTGCAACCTCCAATCCGCCCAAGATATCTTTATAGCCTTGCCGACTACCCCCATCAGAGGTCATAAATTACTGTAGGACTGACATTGGAAACAAGGAAAAAGCCACAACACAAAACAGTATTACTTTCACTTTGGCACGTCTTCACAGCCTCTGTGTCCAATGTGTGGTGTCAGACGAAGAAAAATGCCCCCCCCCCCCCCCCCACCCCTTCCCTTTTTTTCTGTATCACGAGGAAATATCAACACGACAAGTGTCAGAAAAAGAAAGAAAAAGTGTAGAAAAAAAGTATAGGAAGGGATATGTTGTTGTTGTTGTTGTTGTTGTTCCCCAGCTTAACACTCTGGGGGGTCACCCAGAATATGCACTCTGACTCACTAATCCCACCTGGGAATCACTGTGAGATTGAAATTGCACACTGAATGAGAAGTTTGCGAGTATGACTATTTTCAAGTACCTCGCCATATAGGCAGCCATACTCCGACTTCAGAGGATTTATTCTCCTTTGAAGGAGAGTGCAGGTTGTTCTGTTAAGAGCTTGTCATGGCTGAAGGCAATCTCAACACAACATTTGACAATATCACATTTTAGTGTAGGCCTTAGCAATGAGCTGACATCAACAACTGACACAACTTTTGGCCTAGGCCAAAGGAAGGGATATAACCAGTGCGCTTTTAAACGAAGATAAACTTTATCACATCCCTCTCCAAATTTACTGCCCTTGCCTGGGAATCTCCCATCATTAATACTGATCATTAATGGTCACACACTGATAGCTGCAGACTCAAATAATATTGTTCTCTTGTTTATTTGATGTGTTTTTTTCATAATGGTTCTCATCATATTTCAGCGTAACAGCTAACGTTAAGTTATCTCTGAGTGTTTTCCCCATTCAAGGGTGAACAGGTGTAAACTACCACAAGTTATTGTTCTTTGAGTAACTTTGCATCTTACTTTTTTACATTAGCTAAAACGTTGCCACTAAAAGTGCTTGCATAAGCCAATTTTGTGCTCTCTGCCAAATGGACAAAATTGTCAATGGCAATGAAACCTTTTCAATGTTCACAGGGGTTTGGATTTTTTTTTTTAAATGAGAGAGAGAGAGAGAGAGAGAGAGAGAGAGAGAGAGAGAGAGAGAGAGAGAGAGAGAGAGAGAGAGAGAGAGAGGAGAAGAGAGAGAGAGCGCATTGATTTATGGGTGAAAGAGACAACAGATGAAAGGGAGACGAACTATCAAGCTGGCCCATAAAAATCGTACCCAAAATATACACAAGGATAAATAATAGCTGTTGTGCAGTTTTTCTGTGTGTCTTTTTGTTGTTGTTGCTTTTTATTTTGGTTTTTTTCGGTTTTTTTTTTTTAATTGTTTGCTTTTGTTCCTCAGCTAGAGCTCCAAGGTTCATCAATGGTGAGACTTTGCATATGTGACCATCTGGCCACGTTGTGAATGGTGTCTAAAAACAACACTTGCGCCCGGTGGGTTACGGAAACACAAACACACCTTGCATGCATCATGTACAAAACGATGAGCTGCTCTGAAGTGGGAATAATTATGTTCGCCGAGGCCAGCGGACAAACCTTCTGCAGAGTTAGGCTTCTTTATTTATTTATTCCTTAATATCAACGTTAATGGAATAAGCACTCGTATGCTTTTTTTGGTTACACCCAGTCCCTGTGTGTATGCAGTTTTCTAAATCTTGTCATCTGTTCCCACTGGCACACAATGGCCTACTTTTACGAAAGGCGGAACAGGAGTTAACGTGTGCGCAAGATGTTCTGCGTGCGTTCGCACACGGGGCCTCGGTTTACAGTCTTATCCGAAAGACTTTTGGGGAGAGTGGAGTTAGCACTGATATTAACTCCAGGGTAAAAATCCCCTCGAACGGGAATGGAACCCGGGTCGTCAAATTGCGAGCGCAATGTTTTGACCACTAGGCTACCCTGTCCCCCCAATTATCAATGATAGAACGTTGTAGGGCCACCAGCCAGAAGGGCTGCTGCTTGGACACTTTGGTGATGTTCAGTGGTGCCAGTTATGAGATAACATACATAACACCACCTACTATGCCCCCTAATGATGACAGTGATGGCTTAGTTGTAGATCCAGAATGAGTGAGATGCCCCCCAAAGAGTAGTGACCACCTCAACGGCTCTCCTACGACCTTTCCAATGAACCTCTAACCCCCCGAAACTTTGACGCTAACCCACCAAGGATATAACAGTGCATGGGAAACCAAAACTGAGGTCACCATGAGAGAGAGAGCAACCAGAGCTACTGAAACATAACCATTTTCTTTTAGGGCATGATCAATGGTGATGGGGATGATGTAGTGAGAAATATAATGGAACTAGTTTGAGACTACTTAGCAGGGCTGTACTTCACGCTTCCTATCATAATGTAGGCCTATCACACCATCTGGTCTGAGAGACACAGATACCTTCAGTGTTAGTCATGTAATTTCGGCAACACTCTCCAAATCGTATGGGTAAAGTGGATGAAGCTCGACAGTGTGGTCTTAGCTTTCCCAGTGAGCCCAGTGCAAACTGGGTATGGGAGTCCGAAAAATTCCGGAGACTCTTATGGGATTGGAACATGCGACCTTCCAGTTAGCAGCCCAAAGTGCTGACCACTGCATCATGGCAGCTGATAACACTGTATATAATGATATGATTAATTTGGGCCAATCTGAGTCATTCTTATGAAGTAGGCCTACCATGTAGTAGATCTACAACTTCAGAAGGGAAACGTTAAACATTACTTTGGCAATGAGTAGCTAACCGTTACTTCTCGAACTAGGACTGAACTGCGCAGTCTGAGCAAACTTACACCATTGGTATTTTTCGATGTACAAGTATACATTATTTAAATCAGTTTTGTTGTTGTTGTTTAGACAGCAACAAAACACAGCTGTTGAGCTGTTTTTCTTTTAGTTGTTTTTGTAGGTGTTTAAAAAAAAAATTAGTACGACGACTGATTTAATTTTAAATGAAGGAACTTGTCACGTCCGTTCCTAAAGCAATGGGAAATGACCTACTCAAGTTATGCCCCCCCCCCCCCCCCCCCCAAAAAAAAAAAAAAAGAGCGAGAGAGAAAAAGAAAGAAAGAAAAAAACACACCCTCAATTTATGGCATCGTGATAGCTTTGACCTAGGCTTATGCCGGTCCCTACTACTACCCATCGTGAAAAAATATTTAGCAAATACTTATTTTTTTCAATCAGGGGTTATCGCATTGTGTGAAAAATTCCTTATACAACTTATCATATCTGCTGTCATAAGAAAAGAAAGTCTCGACAATGAGAAACGAAAGGGGAGAGCAGAATGGTAGGCCTATTCCTTCTCTGACTTCAACTTGAACACAGAAGATGAGACAAAGTTTTCGATTGGACAAAAGAAAAACTGGAACACCAATTAGGAACAGATTGGTCCTGACTAGTCAGCTTTAGCTCACAGACTTTGTCAACAATGGCGTCTGCTACAGAAGTTCAGCAAACTTTGTGCAATATTCTCAGTGCTACTGTCATTGTAACTTGTCTTGTCTTGAAAGTTCCACAGATTTCTACGGTTGTGAAGCAAAAGAGCAGCAAAGGACTTAGCTTGAAAAGTGTTCTCTTGGAGTTATGCTCGTAAGTACTTTCAGTTTTATTACTGAATAGTGAACTCGGTGAACAGTGTGTGACAAGTCATACCATAACACTAACAGCAGTGCACTACCTAGTAGTACAGTAAAGATAGAAGTACTGTTGTGATAATGACTTGTCACTGTGTCACAATATGTAACAGCGAGTGTATGCAGCGTGAGAATCTTAGTATTCAGGCTACTAAAATGTGCGTGTGCGTGCGCACGTGTACTTGTGTGTGTGTGTGTGTGTGTGTGTGTGTGTGTGTGTGTGTGTGTGTGTGTGTGTGTGTGTGCACGTGCGTGCGTGCGTGCACAGAAAGACAACGCACAGTGTGCATGTACCTGTGTGCATGTGTCACATTGTGTGCATGGGTGCGCACGCGCATATACGTGCATGCGTTCGTGCATGCGTTCGTGTGGTGGTGTGTGTGTGTGTGTGTGTGTGTGTGTGTGTGTGTGTGTGTGTGTGTGTGTGTAACCTCTGTTGACTATGAGTGATATCAACCCAGGAAATGGCAAATGGAAGAGAAAGTAGGAGAGAGGAAGAGTAGAAAAGATTTCTAGGAAAGACAGTTGAGAAGATAGCATGTGTGCAGATAAAATGTGTGTATGCATGGACAAAAAAGATCTAAAGGTGTGTGTATACATGTGTGTGTGTGTGTGTGTGTGTGTGTGTGTGTGTGTGTGTGTGTGTGAGTGTGTGTGTGTGAGTGTGTGTGTGTGTGTGTGTGTGAGTGGTGTGTGTGTGTGTGTGTGTGTGTGTGTGTGTGTGTGTGTGTGTGTGTGTGACATACACAAACATATAATCACACACACACACACACACACACACACACACACACACACACATGTCCACGAATACACATGTAACAGTGTTACAGATACAATATACTGTGAGGAACTTGGTGAAATGTCAAACTCTCAATCAACTTTACTTCTCATCTGTATAGTATCTCAAGCCCTCATTCTTGTACACTATACGTGTATATAATGTATGTCTAATCTATCAATGTTATGCAAGGAAGAAGCACATAGTTCAGCTTTATCTATGTTTAATATGAAACTGTAAATAGGCCACCAAGACACCTTCA
>CM060322.1:48414990-48437490 GCA_030674155.1 Stramonita haemastoma | reverse complement strand
ACTTGATGTGACGGTATGTGACAAAGTGTGGTGACATGCTGTGATGGTGTGTAACAGAGTGTTGTGATGGTATGTGACAGTGTGGTGACTTGATGTGACACAGTGTGTGACTTGATGTGATGGTATGTGACAGAGCGTGGTCACACCAGTGTCCATGAGCAGCAAGTTTCTGCAGATGGCGGCCTTGGTTCGTTCCAAAGATGCTGGTGCTGTCAGCGCTACTACCTGGGCTCTGGCCACCTATGGCACCCTGGGTAGGTCTCTGTTTTTTCTCTCTGTACTTCTGTGTTGTCTGTATGTCTATAGAGTTGTAGAGTTGAGTACAGGGAGTGACCATTGAAGAATGGAAGATCAGTAAAGGACAAAACTGTAAAAAAAAAGGAATAGGATAGGGGTTTTTTTGGTTTTAAAAGGAAATCAGTACATAACAACTTTGATTATTTGAATTTATGTGTGTGTGTGTGTTGTGTGTTGTGTGTTGTGTGTGTGTGTGTGTGTGTGTGTGTAATCCCCTTTATTCCCTAGCTATGCTAAATTTTTAATCCAGTCTGGATTGTAAAGTCTGCAGTCAGTCATAGTGACCCTGTTGGTCCCCAGAGTTTTTCATGGGCTGGGTCATGTCTGGTGTCTTAGAGTGCTGAAGGTAGGGCAGGACAGCAGGATATGAGAGGGGGTTTGTGGGCTTTTGCCACAGGGGCATTGGTCAGTGTGGGATATTTTATGGCAGTGGAGATAGGATAGGAGCTGGCAGTCTCCTGTTCACAGTCTGAAGGTGGCAACTTGAGCAGCTCTATCTCGCTCAAGAATGTAATCTTTTTCATCTTCTGGCCTGACACCCAGCCACTGGCACCATGCTTTTCTAAAACCGATATTCATATAATAGGTAAAAGGTAAAGTTGTCCCATAACCTAGGCGGTCGTAGGGAAGCGAGGCATCAGAGACCTCAGCTTCTCTAGGGGCCAGCATATTGAGGGTGGCACCCATCTCCTCTCTCTCTCGCTGCTTTACCTTCTCTGACCCTAAAGAAGGCAGGTACCCATTTACAGCTGGGTGTACTTGGGGGACTGTACTGAAGCCAAGGCGTGCAAACGGCCACCCATCCAACTGGTAACCACACTCAACGCTGCTTAACTTGATTGGGGAAAGTGAGCGCCCTGACCACTTAGCTATCCCGCCCTCAATTTATATAATATATAAGAAGAAAATGTCAGGCAGGTGACTTGATTTTCCTCAATCATTGTTTTTCAGTGCGGAGCATTACGACAGTAGTGCAGACAGGAGACATGGCAGTGCTGATTAATTTTTTCGTCAGCTTTTCCATGAACGTCGCAATGACTGCCATGATCCTCTTTTACAAGACGCAGAAACCAAAGGTGCAATAACAAAAACTGGGT
The DNA here is from genome assembly GCA_030674155.1 of Stramonita haemastoma. Taxonomy (NCBI): domain Eukaryota; kingdom Metazoa; phylum Mollusca; class Gastropoda; order Neogastropoda; family Muricidae; genus Stramonita; species Stramonita haemastoma. The sequence goes on along the minus strand of CM060322.1, from coordinate 48,436,096 downwards.
CAGGCTGTGTATGGATCGTCACCTTTCGCTGTTGTTGGGTGAATGGTGAAAAGGCTGGCTCAAGATGTGTTATCCCAGACCATTGTTTGTAGAATGAGTACGTCTGTATCTGTGGAAATGCATGGGTGTGTGTATATATGCATAGAGAGGTGTGTGTGTGTGTGTGTGTGTGTGTGTGTGTTAAATAACAAAAACAACTAAATTGTCGAAAGTGTGGGTGTGTGTAGTCAACTCTTTTAAAAAAAGTTACTGCATCATCTGAATTGTGTGTATGTAATCAAAATACTTTGTCAAAAGTGTGTGTGTGTGTGTGTGTGTGTGTGTGTTGTGTTGTTGCGAATCAAAACTAGAATGATATTGATTATGACTGGTGCCACTTTTGCAGTATGTTGAATACTTTTACAGTATGTTGAATATCTCCATTTTTGCTACAATAACTGTTTTATTTTTGATATTATCTATGTTTTGCACAGTGATATGGTTTGAAAGTAAACAGCAATTTTCAATGTTATACATGTGTTTGCATTTTCATTTCACTTTTATGATCTTTACAACAACAACAAAATTGTAGGATGCATCATATCTTTACCCTGACTGTCCATCTGGGAGGCTTGTCTACAGCCCCCTTTACCGAGTCTTCTCTTCTTTGCATTTCCTTACTGGGTGGGGTGTGTAGTGCCTTGTCTTCTATGTTTGTAACACTACAGGAGACCTGCCTACTGACCTCAAATGACACATGCTGATTTCAGAGCAGCTCAGTTTTTTTGTACCAGATACATGTTAGGTTTATTCACATTTTCATAACCTGTTCATGTTTTCAAACACTGACATGAATAGCAGAATCTTTAATGAGTATATATGATCTTCTTCATGTATAGATAGAAGGCAACAAGAAGGAAGGTGGCAGGATGGTTAAGACGTTTGCCTGCCAACAAGTAAACTGAGGTTCTGGGTTTGATTCCCACCCTTGCCTTTTATTCCCAGTTTGATGAAAAAATTGAGCTGAATGTCAAAGTCATTCGGATGAGACTGTAAACTGAGGCCCCATGTGCAGAACTTCTTGCACACATGTAAAAAAACCAGTTCCGCCTTTTGGAAGAGCAGGCCATTGTGTGCCCATAGGCAGCATGCACACAGGTGTTGTGTTTAGACACTATGTCTATCCCTGAGGAAAAATCAGGGAGAGGGAGTCCCCAAGGCAGTTCGGGGCTGTAGGCCTATATGGCAATGTTCTGGTGGCTCCTGCGAGGGCACTGGAGCCATTTGTATCGGCGATTGCCTTTCCAATGGCAATCCCAATTTCAGATAGGGGGGTTTGCTGCATGGTTAACAGCTTGCCCTCCATACTTTGGGCTCTAGAGCCTAGAGTGCAACTCCATTGTTTACTGAGACTGACGGATGCTTGCCTACAATGCGACACTGGCAGGCCTGCACTCTAAGTTGGCATAGGAGGTCATGAAAATTCCCATAATTCACCAGATGCCATGGCCAAGATTCAAACCCATGACTTCAATGACCCTTGGGATCTAAGTCAAACAGTCATAACCACTTGTCTACAGATTCCATCAAACAAGTTAAAAATGACTTAATGAGTGAGCTATGCATGACCATCTGGCCAACACCTGGCATGCACACACACACACACACACACACAAAATAACACAATAAAAGAAGCTCAGCAATTTCAACTTTTAATTTCATATTTGTCAGTATGCACCTGACATAGTATGCGAAAGATGACAGGTACACTTAATGGGGTGTGTGTGTGTGAGTGTGTATGCATGCATGTGTGTACGCCTGAGAGAGAGAGAGAGAGAGAGAGAGAGAAGAGAGAGAAGAAGAGAGAGAGAGAGAGAGAGAGAGAATGTGTGTGTATATTTATGTGTATGAAATGCAATAAACTCACTTGCACACATATTGCTTAGTACACTGTATGCATCTCTACCTCATGACACTACTTGTACATTCTCTATATGAAAAAAATACTACTGACTCACTTTCTACAACAGCGCACAACAAACTGGCATCTGTTTGTGCAATATCAAATATACTATCAAGCATAATGAAATAACTGCTGTATGTAAAGTTAGGTTCACTATACTGTGACGCTCCATCACAAAACGATACACATGGTACCTGACACACTTTTCCACTGGGAGCTGTTTCCTGCAGATGGGGGTTAGGCTGTCCATTTTGATTAGTTATAAAACTAGAGCCAATTTTCTACTTTGTACGAAAGCATCAAGGCATTATTTTGTTTCCTTTAGCACAAAATTTGTTTAAAAACACCCAAACCCTCATTCTGTTCACCTAATAGGATGCAAAACTGGCTCATTTTTCATTTTGTGACTTCATGCAGTCTATCACTTCAATTTTAAATACTTTTCATAGAAAAATCTGATTTTCAATATTTTTTCTCTCCATTGAATAGCCTTTTTATTGCAAATTGTTAACATATTAATAACAAAAAATTGACCTTGGTGCAATGCAAGTGTGGTGAAGCATCACATTATTATGTGTTATGTGCTCAAATGTATGTATTGGGTGAAAAATGTTTTAAACCAACTCTAGATATAAACAGAAGTCAAATAAGGCCAGCAAAATCAACCATAAAGTTTTGATTGAATAATTCTGAAAAAAAATCAATACTGATATTCTATCAACTTCAACTTTTTTTTTTTGTTGCATCTTTTTTGAAAAAAGTAAACTATCTTATCAATCAATCCATTCCTCATGATTCTATACAGCAATATGATAAACTATAAGAAATGACAGATGTGTTGAACAAAAAGCACGTAATCATGTCACTCTCCACAGACATGCAAATCTTGGAAAACTCTCCCATCCCTTTTCATAAAAAAAAGAAGAAAAAAAGAAGAATCCTAGTATTTTTGTTAGTTTCCTTTTCTGATTGGAGTATACACACACAAAAAACCAGTCTTTTGACGAGATCGACAGCTAATGTAAAGCATGTATATTTTTCCTCCATAAAAACAAGACCAGGACTAGAAAATGATGCAGAAGCAAAACAAGATTCTCTCTCCTTATGGCAAGACTGCTGTCAAAGTAAAAGAGTTCAGTACAAAATGTACAAAGAGATCCCAAACGAAAATGAAAGGAGTTGCAACTGTCACTATTTACATCGCACTACATTCAAAAGGTTGATAAATAAACCTAGAAGAAAACGAGAGATTCTTTTTTTCTGAGAGCATCCCCCCCCCCCCCCCTTTTTTTTTTTTTGCTGTTTAGTTTAAAAAAAAAAAAAAAAAAGGTACAACAACATTAACATTCAAGCCAATGAACCCAAGATAAAAACTCGTGTAGGTTTACAAGACTTTGAGATTTTCTTTTTTTCCAGGCGGATAAAAAAAAAGTTTTTACATATGATAAAAAATTTTAATATATGATGCTAAAAAGCATAAACAAAAAGAAAAGGCCTATATCACAACAACAAACAAAAAAAGCAAAAACAAAACAAAACACCACCATCCAGAAAAAAAAAACCAAACAAAAAAATTGATTCCCCAAAATAAAACGAGAATATCATGCTAGGCAGAAAAGGTAGTAGTAGTAGTACAAAATGATAATTTAATAGTATAAGATCTGTAGGGAGAATTCAATATAGACTAGGTAAAGCGGAAACAAAGCCAATACACTGAACACAGTTGAAATGAACAGAGAGAGAACATTTCAAGCACAAAATTTCCCACTGACTATAAAAATCCTATTCAAACTGGAATTTTAGAATTGTTAACTTCAATAAAAAAAAAAATAAAAAAAAACAAACAAAATCCTCCTTATCTGGGTGATACACACTACTGAATTGAATAGTGTTGTGTCGTACTGCACTGTACTGTACTGAACTGTATTGTGTTATATATACAACTTTTCATCCCTGAAGTCGGAATGTGGCTACCTTAATGGTGGGTAAATGGTTGCATATGCAAAACCTTACCACTGGTGAACCTTGGAGCTCTTACTGAGGAGTGAAAAAAGAATATATATATATTGAAATTGAAATGAACAGAGAAAGAACATTTCAAGCACAAGTATATATATAATATATATATATAATATATATATATTATATATATATATATATATATATATATATATATATATATATATATATATATATATATTCCACTTGTAAACCCTGCCAGATTCCTCTGTATGCATGAAATTCAGGCTGAGCTACCTCAGTAGAGTGTTGTCATTATAGTAGCACCATCCTCTTTTCATCCCCTGTATATGAGTACATTTGATTTGTTTCCATGTCAAATGGGTTTTTTCTACTACAACAAAAAATCAGACAACGATAACTTTTTTTTGACATGAATTCTTTTATACAGATTTAATATATATTGCACATGGGACCTCAGTTTATTACCCTATTGAAATGCTAGCACACACACACACACACTGAAAAAAAACCAACCCACCACCAAACCCAAACCACCATTCACAGTAAAGCAAATGGGAAGAAGAAACTCTGGACACAGACGGGAATCAAACCCATGACCTTTCCCTTTCTAAACAGGTCTTTAACTGCTAGACCACCTATTCACTTGTATCCATGAATGAGATCTCAATTTAATTTATGTTGCTTTGGTAGCTCAGCCAACCATAGAGTCTGTTTAGGGCTGGTCAACTAAGTTGAAAATTAAAATTCAAACAGCTGGTGTAAATGTTTGATGAACCCCATTAAAAACAATACCTAAATGACAAACTGGTGGAAGCAGCTTGCAAGAACAATTGCACACATCACAGTTTTGACATCTATCACAAAAATGAATACCTCATAACAGAATGTTCTCTTAACATACACATATATATATTTACAAGTCATCTTCACTATTTAACATACTGTAAAAATTCAATCATCACCACTAATATCATCTTGGAATGCGAAAGTCTGTATCACAGTGGATATACACTGGATGTGAAATGATAATAACAAAGATAAAAAAATCTGGTCCAAAAGGAATGATGATTAAAAAAGGATTAAAAGCATGTGTGTTTTTTTAGGAGGAAAAAAAGCAGTAGTAATAAGGAAACAAACAGCTGCAGTGTGTGTGTGTGTGTGTGTGTGTGTGTGTGTGTGTGTGTGTGTGTGATGTGTGTGAGTGAGTGAGCGACAGAGACAGTGTGTGTGTGTGTGTGTGGTGTGTGTGTAGTGAGTGACGACAGAGCTGTGTGTGTGTGTGTGTGTGCTGTGGTGTGGTGTGTGTGTGTGTGTGTGTGATGATGAGAGTGTGTATAAGTGTTGGTTGTGTGTGTGGTATTGTGTGTAGTTGTGTGGTGGTTTGTGTGTAATGTATTACTGAAAAAGCATAGTAGCTACTTAACGAAAACCCAATGACTGCGAAGCGTTAATCCAACAAATCCAGCATTTCTCACATATTGACAAATAACACCAACTAAAACACCTGAAAGATCAACCTAAACTAATAGATGGCTTTTTTTTTGTTTTAGATAAGAGATAAAAGATAATAAATCATCTGATCTTCAGAGCTAGTTACACTTCCAAAATGTTTGAAAGTACAATTTCATCGAGGCCCTTTTCCCCAATAAAGAAGAATATAAGATTTCTTAAAAAATAAACAACAATAACCCTAAAAATGCCTGCTTTTCATTTGAAAAATTTGTCAGAGATTAAAATAAAAAAGAGAAAGAGAAAAAACACCCTAACCCCAATTCCATTCAAGAAATCAAAATAAGAAGAATAATTTAAAACAGAAAGCCCTCCAACCCCATCCTTGCCTTCCCAACTTCAATTATCAACATTTGCAGAGAGGGAAGGAGCAGACACCAGTCCCATCTTTCATACCAAGCAAATGGGAAATAACTGAACCCAGTTTTCTGGGTCGGAGGACTTAATAATGTATATAGTGTTTCAAATGAAACTACCATGAAGGCAACCACATTTTACCTTCAGAGAGTATAACCAGCAAGGAAATCATTGACACTGAAGCACGACAAAGCAGAAGACAGTCCCAATACCAAGAGGAGGGTTTGCAACCCCCCCCCCTCCCCCTCACCTATCTCACCTGTCTGCTCACCAAGTTTGGAATTAGGCCATACATACCATAAAAGACTGAAACACTTGCTAAAAGGAGATTTTCCTTCCTAAAGACCTCTTACTGTCCAGTTCTTCCTGAAGTGTCTTCCCTCTAAACTCTTGCAGACAGATTAATGCACAAGTTTTTTAAGTGTTGTTGAAGACCAAGTTCATTGCATACTTATAATATGAATAATTATATAGAATTTAGGCATAATTATAGAATGCCTTCCCTGCCTCTTACAAAGCACAATCAAATCTATTCCGCTTGTATTCACAACAGACATTGTCATATCATAGAATATCAAAAAAAAATAAATGTCTTTTATCATTTACAAAAGTACACAATGTATTATATACCTCTTCGTCAATGCTGTCAGCACTCTTGTCAGCACAACAAAAACATGGTGGTCTACAAGTCAAAACAAAACAATTATTGCACAGCTGAAAGGATCAACAAGATGATAACATGGTCCAGCCTAGAAAATACTGTCTTCTTTCAGTCACGTTTCAGTCAGTTGATACAACCACACAAACTCTCTCCTAACAAACAAAAACAAAAAATTCTCTCCTAGCACCATTCTCTAGGGGTAGTTGGAGTGGCCAAAAAAAAAAAATCCATGCTGATCCTAATCTATGTAAGACGCAATTTTCCTAAGGGCACATTCAAACTTGTAGGCAGTAGTGTTCACTGTATGTCTTATCAATTATGTCCATGTGAACAGTTTCACAAATTTCCACTTTATTTAAGATAGATAATTTTCTTTTTCTAGTTCTTTAAAAACTTATACAAAATAAACCTTTGTTTTTACTTCCTGTGCATAAACCTGTGTAAATAAGCTAAAATAAATTTGAATAAAATGATGTTGGATATTTCTTGTTGGCAAATCCACTACAGAGCAGGTTGAATGAAAGCATAATCATGAATATATGCATGGACATATACTCTTTATTAATATCTTTTCCTTTGCAGGATTATCATCTGACTATGTCACTGCAATAACATTTTCAGAGAGCAACCCAGTATTTACTACAATGGGATCGTGGACAAACATCATCATTCCATAAACAACAAAAATTGAATAGCATGATCACAAAAATAATTAACAATGCTGGTAACAAGAACACACACACACACACACACACACACACACAACACACACACGCGCACACACACACACAACACACACACACAGCACCACACACACACACACAACACACACACACACACGCACACACACACAGATACCAACACAACACACAGAACACACACAATGCTACACACCCAGGCTCATAAAACAAAAACAGCAGTTCATCAGTTAAACATAGTTACCTTGCTGCATAAGCAATGCCTATGCCTAATAAAGTATTGCACATTTGTTTAACAATCATTGGACATGCCACAAATCATACCCCTTCCACACACACAGTCATTACCCCCCCCCCCCCCCCCCCCCGAAACAAGTGAACTTTTAACTTACTTTCTACTGTTCATTTGATTTCAAGATCCCCCCCCCCCCTATTTGTATAGGTTAGCAAAAAACAAAACACCCCCAAAACCCCCACAAATGGTTACAGAAAGTTATAAAACAAAGTTTTTAGAACTGATTAGTAAAACACGGTGTTAGGTGGGCAGAAAATATCCAATTTCTTTCCTTCAACTTTCATCTTCCAGTCAGAAAATATCCTTTTTTTTTTTTTTTTTTTTTTTTTAGAGGGGGGGATGGGTCAAATTCATACAATGACAAGATCCCTCAACTACTCTACAAACTCCACCCCACCCCTCCCTTTAAAATTTTTTTTTTTTTTTAAATTTTATTCTTTTATTTTATTCTTCCCTGCTTGTGAGAAGAATAACAAACCCTGTGTTCATTGGTTATGTCCAGCAAGGGGAAGGCCAGTGAAGATTTTTTTTTAGCTCACAACGCATTTTGGCAAAGAGGCTTCCCTCTAAAAATTCAAAACTTTTTTTTAGAAACCCTGATTGGGGCCTTTCATCTACAACAATTGTGCAATGAATGGCCCTGGTTGGGAACCTTTGTAATGAAAGAGTTAAGACAATATTCCCAATTGTCCCCAACAAAATGAGGATTTTGATTGCAGCCGTTTGTCCTGAAAGAGTATAACAGCATATCCCCAAGAACCCCCAACAAAAAGAGGTTCTTTTTTTTTTGCAACCTGTCCAGGCATTATGTCATTCTATGCTGAGCAGTCAACTTACTACCAAACCTATCAAGCCAGCTTGATATATAAGGCTGAATTCTTACGACTGAATACTTCATTCGTCATCACTGCTATTGCTAAAGCACCCTGTTCAGCTGCATTGTTTTGTTTGTCTTTAAAAGCATACCCTTTCCCTCTTAGTTGATAATGTAGATAGAAAACTGACCCACATGCACCTCACACGAACCCCAAGCGTTTCTAGACACTCTGTATACAGTCACCCTTTTACACCAAGAAAGTTGAAGAAAAGGAAGCAGATGAAAAACAAGGGTTGTACAAAAATAAGAAAAACTGAAAAAAAAAAAAAAAAAAAACTGAAAAAAAAACCCAAGAGAAAAGAACAAAACAAAGACATGCGAATGTCCTCAAGAGTTACTTGGAACACACACACACACACACAAATCCGAATATTCGGCGTTTGATCTGAACACTCACAGCAAAGTGAGATTGGTGAGGAAAGTCTGTCAACGGCAGTGACAGTGAAAATCACAGCAGGTCTTTTTATTTTTTTGGTCCCACATTGTGATGGTTAGAGCAATCTCCCCGGCTGAACGGACTGACCGGTTGGTTGTCTGCGATGGACAGCTGCCTGGCGATGAGATCTTAGCGTGTGGCGCCCCAAATGACCAGTGCCAAAATGCCCAGGACCACCAGGATGATTATGATCACGATGCACATCTTCCGGCGCGACTTTTGCTGCACACATAACAATGCGTTTTATGAAATGCATGTAGCTTTATCTAATCAGGCCAACTGCATCTTCTAGAGGAGAGGGGGAAGAAGCAGAGCAGCCTTGCCTAACCGCAGCAATTATCTTTAGGTGCTGGGACAGACCGAAAGAGTATTTTCATAACAAAGTCAACAATTTCGTGTCTTAACATATTTCTGTAAATAAAAAAAAAGACATTTATCACTATTAATTAAAACTCCAATTGTATAAGCTCTAACTCGGTGTAAAATATAGGGTTTAAAAAAAATATGTATTTGTTTTAAACTAGATTATTTTTTGAAGCTGCACATTAATTAATGTTATGGATCTATCATCCACTTGATAGCTCTGATTTAAAAAAAAAAAAATTTCAGATGGAATAACCGACTCAACACACACATTATGTCAATAGCAGGAAAAATGTTGTGTATCTTATTTCATTCTAACACGGCAATGACCGAGTGATCGGGTGTGGGAGGTTACATCCTTCTATTCTGTACCGGTCAATATTCTCTGTTATTCTCAAATCAGCCTTGTATTTTCTGAATGTATGCAAAGTTGATGTAAAAGAAAAAAATATATTTGAATAGGCAGGCTGATCTAGGTGGAGGTAACTCTAAGAAAACAGACGTAAATCTCAAAGTTGTGTTTTCATCATAACCTCCTTCCACCCAAAAAAATAAATGATAAGAATTATTACATTTAAGTGATTGGTATTCATGGTACCAATTTGACAGAGAGCAAGGCTACATAACTAATTAATTTTGTTTTTAATGGCCATTCATTTTTTCGTATAACCATGACTTTTTTGTGTCTTCAAAACTGCACAATGATTTCAGATAAATTACAGTCTATGTTTAAATTTTGAATAAACAATCTCAGATAAATTACAGTCTACATTTAAACCTGAAAAAAAATCAATGGCAGAATTATTTTCACTGGCTGATTATTTGATTAAAACTGCAGATTATCTTCTGCAAGGACGAGTTAGGTCATTTTCTTTAGCTGATGCCTTCATTTCAAAAGTCCTTTCATTACTCAGATCAAAATAAAGAAGTAAAAGAAAGTTGCTCTCAAATATGAACATAAGTTTTTATCCTTTTCTCATATTAGGCATAATAATCTAGAAGTGTATTTGTAGTCTTCCATGTGGGAAGTGTGGAACAGAAAGAAAGCGGATGACAGTAGCTGCGAAGACAAATGATGAAACGGAATAGGTTGTTGAGCGTTCCTCGGCATCCTGGGGGTCACCCAGACTATGCACTCTTGTCTTACTTTTCATGTCTGAGAATCACTGTGAGACTGTACTGTAAGTACACACAGGATAAGGAGTTCACCTGTATAGCTGTTTTCAAGTACCTTGCTATGCATGCAGCCACACTCTGACTTCAGAGCTTTTTTAATCTCTCCTTTCATGGAGAATCTGGTTCATACGCTACAGGCTTGACATGGATGAAGATAAAACACAGATTATGTGTATCCTCGAAGTTGGAACCCAGCTATTTTGATCATGGCAAAAGACAGTTGTATACATAAAAATCTCACCATTTTTAAACCTCTGAGCTCTAGTCAAGGAACACATCCAAAACAAAAAAATTAAAAAATTAAAAAATGACCAGACATTTGCTTATAAATTGAGAAACCACAGAAAGCAAGAAACAAGCCTACAAAGCCCCAGACATCAGCCTCTCTCAGCATACGGCTTGACGAAGATACCGAACTGTGTTTGAAAACTCCCATTCAGAGATACACCACTGATGCTGATGGTGAGAGATTTGTATTCAAACAGTGGCTGCCACGATGGATGCAAAGTAAGCTAAAGGTAAAGGTGTCCCATAACCTAAGTGGTCGTTGGGAGCGAGGCATCAGAGACCTCAGCTTCTCTAGGGGCCAGCATGTTGAGGGTGGCACCCATCTCCTCTCCCTTGCTGCTTTACTTCCCTGACCCTAAAGAGGGCAGGTGCCCATTTACAACTGGGTGAATTGGGGGGACTGTACTGAAGCCAAGGCGTGCAAACGGTCATCCATCCAACTGGTAACCATGCTTGACGCTGCTTAACTTGACTGGGGGAAAGTGAGCACTCTGACCACGTAGCTATCCAACTCCATGGATGCAAAGTAGCCTTATGTTTTTTTAAAAGTAGCCTTGCACTAAGTTATGACTAAAATTCAGCCAGTCAGGTCCAATGCCTCTGTATCTCACATGACATGCACACTGTGTGTCAAAAACCATGTTGGTTGGTTGTCCTCACTGCACACGGCGAACAAGTCAAAGACAGGGTCTTCTGCTCATAACGTGACCATGCTTATGAAACCACCACTGAAAAAATTCAAATGAGCATAATCCTAAATCTGGAATGATCATTCTTCAGTGATACATAAACCAAACACAGTCGGCCAGGAATGTTTGGGAGGAGAGTATGAAGACCAAAATTTGGATAAAAACAGAAAACTGAACTCTACAACGAATGATGTAAAAAATAGTGCTATCCATCCATCCATCCATCCATCCACCCACCCATCCCTTATTCTGGTGACCATGGGGGCACCCCTGAAGACTTGACAACCAGTTCCCTCCATTCCTCTCTCTGTTCTGCCTTCCTCAGGATTTTGTTGAGTTCTAGGCCTGTCCATTTGCTGATGTCGTCCTCCCATCTCTTCTTTGGTCTGCCTCTTCTTCTTCCTCCTTGGACAGTGCCTTGCAGTATTGTTTTTGCTAATCCTTTTGATCTTGTTACATGCCCGTACCATTAAAGTTTACGCTTCTTTTTAATTGATAGAAGATTTTCATAGGGACCAATGGTTTGCTGGATTCTGTTATGCACGTCTTCGTTGTTTATGTGGTCTCTGTAGGAGATGCCAAGGAGTCTCTGGAAGCATTTCATCTCTAGTGCATGTACTCTTCTTTCCAAATCTGCAGTCAGGGTCCATGATTCACAGGCATACAGGAATACATCATAAAAAAAACCCATCACCATCAAAGCACATTACAATTGTATCAAAAACATTGTAACACACGTGAAAAAAGAATACAAAAAAGAGAAAAGATGCAAAGAAAACTGAAACATTAAAACAGATATATTTTTAAAAAACCAAAAAACCCCAAAAAACAAAACATACACACAAAAACACAGTGGAAATCAAACAAAGAACACAGCCACTAAACACATGCAAAAACAAGGGAAATCAATCAACCCAAACTCAAACCTACTTGTCGGCACCAACAAAAGAGAGCAAGCGAAGAGAGTCATGCTGCTAACTGCCGTTGTAGCCTTGTACGACAGTAACGGTGATGATGATAGTAACAACAATCAAGAAAACAAGCACAATGATCAACAGAAAGCACTTCTTGCGCCGCGCATTGGACTGCAACAAAAGATGACATCGTGCACAATCAGAAGCGATCACAGAAAACAGCCCCTTCCCTTATACACCCCCAGACACTTTGCACATGCAAACTGAAGACTTTTGTTACAAACATGATATAAACATTTCCAAGGGGTGCAACAGCCTAGTTGGTTAGAGCACTGAGTTCATGATCTGATGGCCCGGATTCAAACCCACCACTGAGGCACCTGTTTGCGGGGATTTTTTTCCCCAGCAGGTAACATTAACAACTCCATTCCTTTAAAAGTCCTTGTATATCTATCCATCCATCCATCCCTTTAGTCTGGTGACCGTGGGGACACCCCTGAGGACTTGACAACCAGCTCCCTCCATGCCTCTCTCTGTTCTGCCTTTCTCAAAATTAGGCGGAGTTCTAGACCTGTCCATTCACTGATGTTGTCCTCCCATCTCTTCCTTGGTCTGCCTTTTTTTCTTCCTCCCTGGACAGTGCCTTGCAGTATTGTTTTTGCAAGTCCTTTCAATCTTGTGACATGCCCATACCATTTAAGTTTACGCTTCTTTACAACTGATGGAAGATTTTCGTAGGGACCGATGGTTTACTGGATTCTGTTACGCACCTCTGTGTTCTTTATGTGGTCTTTGTAGGAGATGCCAAGGAGTCCTTAGGGTGAGGCTATAAAATGAGGTTCTGTGTCGTAAATGCATGCAGAGCATCCTGTGCGCACATTAAAAACCTGTTCTACCTTCAAGAGAGTAGGCTATTGCATGCCAGTAGGAATAGATGAAAAAAATGTTTAACATACAGTGTGGTGTTAGGACACCTTTTCCAGTCAGAACGCTGCTACCTCAATGGTGTGTACATTGTTGCATATGCAAAATCTCACTGTTTGTTGAATCTCAGAGCTCTAGCTGAGTAATGAAAAATAAAGAAGAAGCTTTTAATAGTAAATTAAACAATAGCGAAATAAAAGTGTCCAAGAATAATCTACACCAAGAACAAAGACCCAATACTTCTAAGCCATTGACATGCACACACACTTCTTCCTCTGCAAGCATACAGGTAAATCATGGAAGGGATTATGTTCTGACTTGACTCTCTCTCTCTCTCTCTTCCCTTTCCAGGTGGGGTGCGTAGTGCCTGGTCTTCTCCTGTGCTTGTCATTTTGTAGGCAGTCTTCCTGCTGGTCTCAGCCGACACATTCCGACCAGAACACCTCATTCCATTGTACAGATTGTATGCTGGGTATGTCCATGTTCCGTAACCCACCAAATGTCAACATGAGTTATGGATCTTTAATAGCATATTTGATCTTCTGCATATGTATAATAGAAAGGAATGATGGCAATCTCAGGTCTGCACTTAAAGCTGACCTGGGCGACCATCAAAATCACCATCCTAAATTTATCAGATGCTGCCAGCCCAGATTTAGATCCACTAGTTCTGGACCCATGGGACTGAGTTGAATGGTCTTAACCACTCGGCTATATGGCCATCTGACTGATGTTTAGTTAAAGTGTCCGACCTTAGTCTCAGGCCGTCTTATCTGTTTCTGTGGCGTGCGATGAAGTCATAGATCCCCCTGGGTAGGACGCCGTCTATCGCGGTAACCCCACAAGGTTGTACACCTTTTACACCTGGTGGGGTGAGAAAATAGCGTAAAGTCCTTTTCCAAGGCACACTGCCTTTCGAAAGTGGATGACCCGCACCTTATTACGGTCCAATGCCTACACTGGTACAGCGCGGCTATCTGATTGATGACTTCGCCTTGTACTCCTAAGGATTGGGAGGACTGCAATGTTTCTGATTCTCTTTACTCACAGGAGTGGTGGAGCCTGCCAACGTTTTGATCTCCTTTATCTACAGGTGGGAGTACGCAGTTCTGCTTCTTCCTTAGCTCCTACAGGTGTGGTACTACACTGTTCTGACTTCTCCTTACCTACAGAGTCGTGAGTCTGCCTGTTCTGACTTGATGACTTTCCTTACTCCTAGAGTTGGTGAGTGCTGCACTGTTTCTGACATCCCTTACCTACGGTTGTGGTACTGCACTTTCTACTCTCTTGATCCTACAGATTGGTGGAGTACTGCACTGTCTGACTTGAGACATTCCGTTACACAGGAGTTGTGGATGACTGTTTGACTGATGACTTCTCCTTACTCCTCAGAGTTGTGAGTACTGCACTGTTTCTGACTTGATGACTTCTCCTTTACTCTACAGAGTTGGTGGAGTACTGCACTGTTTCTGACTTCTCCTTTACTCCTACAGGAGTTGGTGGAGTACTGCACTGTTTCTGACTTCTCTTTACTCCTACAGGAGTTGGTGGAGTACTACACTGTTTCTGACTTCTCCTTTACTCCTACAGGAGTCGGTGGAGTACTGCACTGTTTCTGACTTGTGACTTCCTTTACTCCTACAGGAGTTGGTGGAGTGCTGCACTGTTTCTGACTTCTCCTTTACTCCTACAGGAGTTGGTGGAGTACTGCACTGTTTCTGACTTCTCCTTTACTCCTACAGGAGTTGGTGAAGACTGCACTGTTTCTGACTTCTCCTTTACTCCTACAGGAGTTGTGAGACTGCACTGTTTCTGACTTCTCCTTTACTCCTACAGGAGTTGGTGGAGACTGCACTGTTCTGACTCCTTACTCTACAGGAGTTGTGAAGCACTGACTTTCGATTCTCCTTTACTCCTACAGGAGTTGTGGAGTATGCACTGCTTGTTTTTTTCAGAAGTGTGCTGTAGGCAAGTGGAACCTGGGGCAGGCCATCCCTCTCCAGGTAACAGGTCGTCCGTCAGTCTGTCTGTCTATAGAATCTATCTATCCCTTAGTCTGGCGACTGTGGGGGCACCCCTGAAGACTTGACAACCAGTCCCCTCCATTCCTCTCTCTGTTCTGCCTTTCTCAAAATTTGGTTGAGTTCTAGGCCTGTCCATTCGCTGATGTTGTCCTCCCATCTCTTCCTTGGTCTGTCTCTTTTTCTTCCTCCTTAAACAGTGCCTTGTAGCATTGTTTCTGCAAGTCCTTTTGATCTTGTGATATGCCCATACGGGCATGTCCCAAGGTAACAGGGTACAAACTGGGAATCCGAGGGAATTATTCCTCCTGGAGTTAACATCAGTATTAGCTCCACTCCCCCCTACAAAAAAAAAAAAAGAAAAGCTCCACTCCCCCAAACATCCTTTGGACAAGACTGTCAACTTAGGTCCCATGTGAAAAAAACAAAAAAACCCAACTAAGGTCCCATGGCGAACGCATGCAGAACATCTTGTCCACATATCAAACCTGTTCTGCCTTTTGGAAAGGTAGGCCATTTTATGCTGGTAGGAATGGGTGACAATTTTTTGTTTTTTTAAGCGCATGGATGCTGATGTTGTGTTCAGACACCATCCCAAAGTCAAAGTGGGGCTACCAGAATGGTGGGTTAACAGCAGCATACACAAAATCTCACCATTAGTGAACCTCAGAGCTCTAGCCGTAGAACAACAACAACATTTTTTTTTAATCAACCCACCAACCAATCTCTTTTTACTATAGGCAGGTGGAGTTTCATGAGTGCACAAGATGTTCTGCATGCATTCTCACACAGAACTTCTGTTTACAGATTCAGGTGAAGGATTTTCAGGGGAGTGGAGTCAGACCCAATGCTAACTCCGGGGGGGGGGGGGGGGGGGGGGGGGAATCCCTTTCAACACACACACCTCTAGAAGACTCAAGTTCGCAGCTTTGGTTACTTTCAGACCACAAATACAAATTCTAACAATGAAGCTATCCTTCCCACAATAGGTCTAAAAAAAGGTGCGGGGGGATCCAGGCAATGTTTCAAAAGGACCATTGATAAATTTAGATGCCTAATAGGCGGGGAAGGGGAAAAGGACAGCCTGCAATAGCAACGCTACTCACATGTCACAGTGTGGTGAAAAAATGGTGGGGTTTTTTGGTAGCAGATGACAAATCTGATTACTTAGATGATGAATCGAAAGCTTTTGTATTGGAAGTAGAAAACATTTGAATGAGAAATGTTAAGTGAGTCAGATACGAAAGCTTGAGGAAGAAGAGAAAATTGCGGTTAGGGAGAAGAGTGACCCAGAAGATGCGTGCCACTCAGTACTTTCCTGCAAGGGTGGCGACTTGTGATGTGCACAAACCGTGTGTGAAGAAGTTTCACCTCCTGAATGGTGCACGGTATACACGCCTGAAAACGTGACGCTTTTCTCTTTTTTCTCCTCTAATATCTCATTTTGGCTTTCACTCTGCAATGGCAGAAAACAAAACAGATGTGCGATAGGCAGGAAGGATAAGAAAAATAAGAAGGCTAAGGAAAACAGGTTGCTAGTGTGTGTGAAGGTGGGACAGGTGACTGAAGTGGGTTACACCCCTAACACATCCACAAGTAACACTTTCTGTGATGTGATGTGTCCCTTTGCTGTCACTACGACTACTTTAGAGACTGCCACGATAAGAATTTTGTGGGACGACAGCAGTTCTGTGTTGTTTTGTATTCGTCCCATCTGTGCAGAGACATGGTGACATTCATGTACTATAATACATTTTTTGTGTAGGAATGCAGCTACATTAATGGGGGGGGGAAAAGGTAGCACATGCAAAATCTCACCAATGGTGAACCTTGGAGCTCTACCGAGGAACAAAAAGAAAACCCAACCCGCTAAACAAAACAAAACAGAATCCATGTGGTTAATAATATATGACCTGCAGTATAAAGGTCAGACATATTCATTGAACATGACTTGTTTTCAAAAGAAAACCACAAAACTTGTCTCCTCGAGATATAGTATAAAGCAACAGGTGTTATGGGGACGTTGTGTGACACATCCTTCAAGCCAGTTGCACATAATCATTGGTTAACACTTCAGCTAGGCATCAGTTCCTTTTTCAACACTAACATGCATGAACTGTTGTCATATCCATGCATGTTTTGCTGGTTTATTGTATACCATACTTATACCTGTGATTAGGGACATATTAGGTGATAATGACAAGACATATGATGACCTGACACATAAACTTGCTTAGAAATGCAAGCACAAAGACATATTTAGCTTGTAGCAAAATTTCAGCTAGATTGCTTGTCATGCACGCACACAATTATCTAAGGAGAAAGTCAGTCAGTTTGGGGTAGAAAGCCTTAAAAAAAAAAAAGGACTTAAAAATCTACAGGTAGTTCAGTTCTGAAGAATTCAACAAGAAAGACATGAAAATGAACTGACGACACCTCAAAAGCTGCTCCCTGTTTGTTTCAAACAGACTTTCAACTGACATGTAAACATAATACCATAAAGAGATAAAACTGTTCACACAACCATTTCTTCACAATAAGATCCTGAATTTCGTCATAATGGACAAACCAAAGACAATTAAACAAAACGGTCTCAATTTGATTTGCTTCATATAAGAAAAACAGGACAGGGACAAGATATTGAAAATTAGTTATAAAAAAAGGGATAAAATATACTTAACATCTCAGAAGATGATAAATGCCCTCTTCCTTACCAATGGCACACATTTTATTGCTACAGAGTTCATACTCCTCCTTCCCCTACCATACAACTTCAACCAACCCAACAGATGTGTAGAACTCTGAACAAAGCACCTCTGTACATGACAACTCAGCACTTATACTTGGCCATCGTTCAGTGAAGTCCATCATCTAAAACTACTGTCTCCACTCCAGTCATACACTTTAAGAAATCAAAAGAAAGAAAGAAGTGTGACAGAGAGAGAAAAAGAGATGAGAGAAAAAGAGAAGAGAGAGAGAGAGAGAGAGAGAGGAGAGAGAGAGAGAGAGAGATGAGAAGAGAGAGAGAGAGAGAGAGAGAGAGAGGAGAGAGAGAGAGGGAGAGAGAGAGAGAGAGAGGAAGAGAGGAAGAGAGAGAGAGAGAGAGAGAGAGAGAGAGAGAGAGAGGGAGAGGGAGAGAGAGAGAGAGAGAGAGAGAGAGAGAGAGGGAGAGGGAGAGAAGAGAGAAAGAGTGTGTGTGTGAGAGAGAGGGGGGGAGGGGGGGGGGGGGGGGGGGGGGGGGGGGGGGGGGGAATGAGGGCAGGAAGAGAGTTTTTTTTAAAAAAAGATTTAAAAAAATGCAACACACACATACACTTCAAATTTCCCAGCAATAAAAAACCCCAAAAGAAACAGAATCCACACAAAAAGCCACACACATATATAATGCATAGAAAGTTGTAAAAGCTTCCACCACCCACCACACACACACACAAAACAGAAGGAAGATAACAGTTCTACAGAGAGACCCATAGAAGGCCCGCCTCCTACCTGATACTCCCTGGCTCTGCTCAGCTGTGACGTTCCCTCCTGTACCGACATCTGGGCATTGTCGATGTTGGCCTCTATGCTGTCTGCAACAGTCCAAGTCGCCCAAAACGTCAAAATTCCCTTTGATGGGGATTTTTTCCATGGAGTTAACATCAGTGCTGACTCCACTCTCCACAACAAGGTCCTTCAGATGAGATATAAACTGAGGTCCCGTGTGCGAACGCACGCAGAACATCTTCGCACACGTTAATTCCTGTTCCGTTTTGTAAGAGTAGGCCACTGTGTGCTGGTGGGAACAATGACAAGATTTACTAAAACTGCATACACACGTGGACTGGATGTAAAAAAGCACATGGTGCTTATTCCATTATCCTCGATATAAAAGAATAATAATAAATAATAAATCCAACACCACTCAGTCAAGAGTGCTAAATTTAGGGCACCCCTTCCATTTACCAAGTCCCAAGTGTGGTCAGTTCCTGCTATTTTAGCACCAGCTGGTCCCAGCTGGGCTGGTATGGTATGGGATGGGATAGATAGCAGCTGAGAGCAGCTGAAAGTGGGGAAAACTGACAGCTGTGTCCTGTCTGACCCTTCAACCTTCCACCCTCTTTTTTTTTTTTCTCTTTTCTTTTGTTGTTTCAGATACAGTCAGCTTTCTTTTCTTTTTAATTAAAAAAATTTTTTTTTTATCTCGAGGATAATGGAATAAGCACTCATGTGCTTTTTTTTTATACAGTCCTGTGTGTGTGTGATTTGGTAAATTTTGTCATCCGTTCCCACTGGCATACAATGGACTACTCTTCAAAAAGCAGAAGAGGTTTTAACATGAGCCAAGGTGTTCTGGCATGTTTCTACATGAGCCCTCAGTTTATAGTATCATCCGAAGGAGTTTTGGGGGGAGTTGGATTCTGACTCAAGTTAACTTCAGGCAAAAAAACAAGAAAAGGATTCCCCCCCCCCCCAACCCCTACCCCGCAAAAACACAACAAACCAAACAACTTCACAGGTAAATCCCCTAGAACAGGATTCCCATCACGGGTTGATTATCACGTAGCACAAATGCACAATATGCCAAACATTAAGCTACCCTGTCCCTCTATGATTGTAATTTGGTGAATGTTGAGCACAAATTATATGGTGTATGTAGAGTGACAAGTTGACTCAGAAGTGAATTCATTTTCACACAACATACACACACTGATACACAGACAGATGGACAGACAGACAAACGTCAGACCACACACACACACTCGAACAAAAACAAACACACAAAACAAAAACCACCACAACAAAAAACCCCACACTCAACACACACACACCGACACACACACACACACACACACACACACTCGAACCACCACACACTCTTCAACCATCCTACACACTCACTCACACACACACACACACACACTCTTCTCTACACACACACACACACCACTTACCAAGTGCCTCTCCTTGTTGATGGACCAGCATGCCTAGATCCTTAAAGATGGTGTTGACGTCTGAGATATCTTTCTGTTGGCACAAGAAAGAAGAAAAACAAAATATAAAAAAAGGAAAAACGTGACAGACTTCAAAAGATACAGTATCAAGAACCCAAAAAAAAAATCATGACAACTTTATGTTGTTGCTGTTTTGCACGTTCCCAGCTTAACACCCTGGAGTTATCCAGGGCATACACTCTGTCTTACTCATCTCACCTGGGAATCCTGTGCACACGCTGAATGAGAAATGGCATTTTTTTTAATCAAGTACCTCACCATATAGGCAGCTAAACTCCTACAATTTCAGATTTTTTTTTTTCCTTTCAAGGGAGATCAAAACATAGCAGCTAAACTCCAATTTCAGATGTTTTTTTTCCCCTTTCAAGGGAAATCAAAACATAAGCAGCTTAAACTCCAATTTCAGATTTTTTTTTTTCTCCTTTAAGGGAAATCAAAACATAAGCAGCTAAACTCCAATTTCAGATTTTTTTTTTCCTTTTAAGGGAAATCAAAACATAAGCAGCTAAACTTTCCAATTTCAGATTTTTTTTTTCTCTTTAAGGGAAAAACCTAAACTCCAATTTCAGATTTTTTTTTTCCTTTCAAGGGAAATCAAAACAAAGCAGCTTAAACTCCAATTTCAGATTTTTTTTTTTTCGCTTTCAAGGGAGATCAAAAGACCAGCCATGTTGGGCAGGGGAAGAGTCACTAACCTCGAGCAAAATCAAAACATAGGCAGCTTAAGTCCAATTTCGATTTTTTTTTTCTCCTTTCAAGGGAGATAAAACATACAGCTACACCATTCAGTTTGATGTTTTTCCTTTCAAGGGAGATAAAAACGGGGCCATGTGGGGGGGAGAGCACTGACCTCCAGCTTCCTGATGGCATCTTCTCGTTCCTGCAGCATCTCCAGATCCACATCCTGCTCCATCTGCAGAACCTCTCTGGTCTGGGAATACCTGCACACACCCAACACATCCACCTGTACACACCCACC
>CM060322.1:48399990-48409990 GCA_030674155.1 Stramonita haemastoma | reverse complement strand
TCACAAACTGATGGAATGGATGACAAGATTTACAAAACTGCATACACATGAGGACTGGATGTAATAAAACACACGAGTGCTTGCTACATTACCCTTGAAATAAAAGAATGAAATACAAATAAAATAAATAAATAAATAAATAAAAACTGAACATTTAAGACCAAAAAAAAAATCACTTCATTTTACCCAGGGGCCTGTCAGCACACATGTACATAAGCACACACACACACACACACACACACACACACACACACACACACACACACACACACACACACACACACACACACACAATCAGAAGTAGTATCAGTATTGTAAAGTTCAACTCACACTCTGGTACGGACTTCTTCTGAGTCCTGTGGTGTACCGATCTGAGAAACCAGGTTCTTCACTAGCGTCACTGGAAAAAAAAGCAGAATGATTAAGACATCATGAGAAGGAAGATGGCAGAAAGACATTCACTTACCTAACAAGTATACTGTGAGGTTCTGGATTCAATTCCCAGCCTTTCTTACCAGATTGATGAGAAAACTGAACTGAATGTCAAAGTCCTTTGAGTTAAAGTTAAAGTCTGTCCCGAGCCTAAGGCTCATCAGGCCGGTGCTTTTCCCGGGTTCTGTGGCGTTAAGCGACTGAGAGTCATAGACTCCCCCCTGGATAGGACGACAGTCTATTGCAGGGTTAACCCCCAACACAAGGTTGGTACCCCTTTTACACCTGGGTGGGGTGAGAAAATAGCCGTAAAGTGCCTTTTCCAAGGGCACAACGCCATAGCCGAAAGCTGGGATCGAACCCGCAACCTTTAGATTACTAGTCCAATGCCCTAACCACTAGACTACAGTGGTGGCTAAAGTCCTTCGAACAAGACCATAAACCGAGGTCTCATGTGCAAATGCAACATCTTGCACATACGTTTCAAACCTGCTCCACCTTTCAGAAGAGGAGGCCCATTTCGTGCTGGTAGGAACAGATGACAAAATTTTAAAAATGCATGCACACAAATGCTGTGTTTAAACACCATCCCTGAAGTAGGAATGCGGCTACCTAAACGGGGGAGTGGGGGGAGGAGTAAAGGTTCTGAAATGCAGCTACCTTAATGGTGGGTAAAAACAGTAGCATACACAAAAATCTCATCACTGGTGAACCTCAGAGCTCTAGCCAAGGAACAAAAAACAAAACAAAAACCCCCAAAATAAAGACATCATAAAAATATACAATTATAAGATTAACAGAAAGAAAACCATCAGCACAGTTTCAATCTAGGAAGCAGAGGACCACATATTCAGTTTCACCAAAAGCCTTCAGCATGTTCAATTTCATCAAAAGCCATTTCCTTCCCCCCCATTTTGTATTTTCGATCTTATGAAGAATTTTTGTCCCTTATTCTCAGTTTTTTTTGTTTTTTTTCAATCTCAACAAAAGCTTTTTTTTCTCATTCTATCACATCTCCAACACTGGCCTGTGTCTTAGTATTTTGGATGAAACAATCAACCATGCCCTTGTGTAAAACACACAGAAAAAGAGAGAGGCAAGAGAAATTCTGGGAAAAAGAGAGAGTGAATCCAAGAAAAACAAACCAAACAAAAGAGAGAGAGAGAGAGAGACAAAGACAGAGAGAGAGAGAGAGAGAGAGAGAGAGAGAGAGAGAGAGAGAGAGAGAGAGAGAGAGAGAGAGAGAGAGAGAGAGAGAGAGAGAGAGAGAGAATAAACAAAGAAACAGAGTGAAGCGTTACAAATCCACCAACATACCATTCTGGGTGATTTTCTGAATATTGTGGCTGATCTGGTTTGACAGCCGTGTAAAGTCTGAGCCTCCATCTGCAGCAGATGAACACAGAAGTTCCAGTCACCAACACAATGGTTTATATATGATGATATATATATACACACATATATAACATTATACATTATATATATATATATATATATATATATACACACACATATATAACATTATACATATTATATATATATATTGAAATAATACTACATCTTCTCTAAGCCACACCAGCACAATCTGTGACACATTAATATTATACAGACTGATAACACACACACACACACACACACACACACACACACACACACACACACAGTGACACACACACAAATACATGTGCACACACAAATGTACATGCACACTCACATACAGAGTCACACACTCACAGATAAAAACATGTATGCTCAGAAATGTACACACAGATTCACACATACACAGAACACACACACACACACACACACACACACACACACACACACACACACACACTCAATGGTGACAGAAGGCAACAGAAAGCACACTTTCATGTCAACACTATGCCAGTGACTACAAAAACTAATACATGACTCCTTTTCATTTGCACGCACGCACGCACGCATGCACATGCGCGCACGCACACACACACACACACACACACACACCACACAACCACACAAACACACACCACAAACCACACACAATCTACACATGCATCCTTCTAAATTCACGCAGATTTGCTACATACATCCACTGTGTACATGATACAACACTGACACACACATACCTCTGGCACCTGCGCCACCTTGGTAAGAGTCAAAACCATCATAGGACCCCCTGCCATACGACGCCATGGTGATCCTGCTGCTTGTCTACACACTGCCAGTAACTGAAACGGGATGCAGGCAGGTATCTGCTCGTCAGTCTTCAGTGTCCTCAGGTGATGTGTGGGGTCCTAGTTCATGGCAGCGAGCAACTCTTCTGGAGAACACATAATAAAATGACTTGTTTGAGAGATGTAAGGGTGCGTGTGTGTAGTGTGTGTGTGTGTGGTGTGGGGTGTGTGTGTGTGTGTGTGGTGTGTGTGTGAGGTCATTCCTTAAAACTGCGTTTAAAATCAAACATTGTATGCATATCATGAATTCAAACACAGCCGACAGATTTGTGCATTTCTCTTATCTTTGTTGCTCTCAGCTCCTCTCAAACCAAAGGTGGAATTAGATAAGCTAGGCATGCTTGCGCGCATGTGTGTGTGAATGTGTATGTGTGTGTGTGCGTGCGTGCGTGCGTGTGTGCATATAACAGAAAGTTTTCCTCTAATTTTCTTACACCTTTTCTTTATGCAACTTTCTAAATGATTCATCTGGTCCGATTATTGTGTCTCTTTAGGAGTAAAACATTGTCTTTTAATATTAATCAATACTGCTTTATCCTAGACAAACACATCAGTTTTGTAGAAATAAGGAATTTATTGGAACTGGTGACTGTTATTCCGTGCGGATTTTCTTTATTCCTTGGCTAGAGCTCCAAGGTTGACCAATGGAGTGATTTTTGCATTTATATGCCAATTTTTGCCCACCATTAAGGCAGCTGCAGTCCGACTTCAGTGATGGTGACTGTTTAGTATTTCAAGTTTAAAAAAAACAACCAAACTTGCTAAGTTAAGTTAAGTTAAAGTCTGTCCCGAGCCATAAGGCTCATCAGGCCGGTGCTTATCCCGTTTCTGTGGCGTTAAGCGACTGAGAGTCATAGACTCCCCCCTGGATAGGACGCCAGTCTATCGCAGGTTAACCCCCAACACAAGGTTGTACCCCTTTTACACCTGGGTGGGTGAGAAAATAGCCGTAAAGTGCCTTTTCCAAGGGCACAACGCCATAGCAGAATAGCTGGGATCGAACCCGCAACCTTTAGATTACGAGTACAACGCCCTAACCACTAGGCCACAGCGGCGGCTAAACTTGCTAAACTGAATGGGTAAGGATCCGATGTTTGATCCAAAAGTCCCTTATCAAATCTCTCTCACATCCTCTGGATTGTAAGTGGAGAAGAGCAGGCCACTGATTGATGGTAAAAAGAATGACAAGATTTCAAGATTCGATTCCTTTCACCCCTTTCGGGGTATGGAGGATAACAAACAAGTTCAACAGGAGAAAAGAAACCTTACAGCAATACATCCAAAAGTATTATCAATATCAACAGGAATTGAAAAGCAAGAATTCGTCGCAAAATATTAAAGACTCAGGACACACACACACACACATACAACGATGTCATGTTCAGTCGAATCTATCTCTGAAAATGAAATATTCAATAAGGCAACCTCAATCATGGAAGAAAAACAGAAAAAATAAAATCTCATGCACAAAAATCTCACGAAAGGGAATCTTGAAATTTTAGCCAAAGAACGAACAGGGAGAAAAAAAATATAAGTTAAAAGATTTAATACTGAACAGATTGCTGGTCCACTACATAAAACATTGGTACTGCACACAATGACACGTTGAACAGAAGCAAACTTTTCTCCAATTATTCTAGGGTTAGTAACATTTTCCGTCAAAGCTCAACCAGGATACTTTCCACCAGGAACTGAAACTAGGAAGTGACAACCAGAAATTCAACTGGTGGTTAAGTATTCCTTGGCTCTTCGTCTGAGTTAACACTTAAAATTTGACCAAATGTCATATGATGTGTCACAATTCACGCAACAACTTGAACAAGTGGATACAAAGATGATAATAAAGTACAGCAAAGTTGACCTCTTTTATGTGACAAATAATACAGAATTAAAGGATTTTTTTTTCTTTTCTCTCTCTCTCTCTCTCTTTTCTGATTATAAATGTATACAAACCAAAATATATTCATGAATGCAATTGGGACAAATGATAAAGTGTGTGTGTATGTGTGTGTGTGTGTGTGTGTGTGTGTGTGTGTGTGTGTGTGTGTGTGTGTGTGTGTGTGTGACTCTGTGTGTGTGTGTGTGTGTGACTCTGTGTGTGTGTGTGTGTATGTGTGTGTGTATGTGTACATGTTTACCATATTATATTTTCTAATTCTTTTATATTGAGGATAATGGAACAAGCATTTAAGTGCTTTTTTATATCCAGTCCCCATATGTATGCAGTTTTGCAAATTTTATCATCTGTTCCCACTGGCACGTAATGGCCTACTCTTTCAAAAAGTGGGACAGGGTTTAATGTGTGCGTAAGATGTTCTCTGTGTGTTTACACACAGGGCCTTGGTTTATAGTCTCAACAAAAGTACTGTTTGAGAGAGTGGAGTCTGCAATGATATTAACTCCTGGGGAAAAATCCCCTTGAATGGGATTTGAACCCGGGTTGTCAGTTTGCAAGTACAATGTTCTAACCACTAAGTTAAATATGTCAATGTGTGTGTGTGTGTGTGTGTGTGTGTGTGTGTGTGTGTGTGTGTGTGTGTGCTGTGTGTGTGTGTGAATGTGTGTGTGTGTGTGTGTGTGTGTGTGTATGTGTAGTCTGCAGATGAACTACGTAGCTGTAACACAGTAATCATTCATGGTATCATTGCATGTACACAGGCTTCTCTTTAATCTTTTTCTATACACTGAGCTGGTTAACAAGTCTGTCTTCAATGGAATACCTGAGGGAAACAATCTCAAAAGAACTTAAAACTAGTTAAGGGAACAAATATGGTCCACCACAAATCTTATATTTCCTGTCGTCACAGGGGTTTTTTGGGGTTTTTTTTAAAGCACAATAAGATTACATGCAGTCAATTATCCAAAGTTCTGTTTTGTAAATGACAGTGAGCAGTACAATAATTTACATGGCACAGAAACATGTAACAAATACTGGATATGTAGCACCTATTTTCTTGAAGTTACTTTTTTTACCCCTGCAATTACTCCCTAAAAAATGTTGGATTTTCTTTTGGCTTAAATATTTAATATTTTTACATGGTAATCAGGTAATATGCAAAAAAAATTTTTTTTTAAATGACGATAGTCAATTAGTAAAAGTGATGAATTAGGCCTTCTCAATGAAAACAAAAACTGGGTCAAAAGATTTTTCTTTCTTTTTGTTTTGTTTTTGAGGGTTTTTTTTGTGGGTTTTTTTTTTTTTTTGGGGGGGGGGGGGGGCACAAAATATGTTTGAAGAAGTGGGCACAATTTAATTTGCTATAATGCTGAGTAGATGCCCTCAAAAAATTATCTAGAATTGCAAAGGGCCATCCTTGTTCTACTAATATACTATTCAACACGGCAACAGGTGCCTCAGAAACCCAGTGTCAAATTACTTAATTAGTGATCTAAATGTATAAATCGTTCTTCAGTTGCTCTTGCAACAAATCCATCTGAGAAATTAGTGACACATTTCTATTTTCAATTTCAAAGGATCAGAAATTCAACTCTATTTTACTAATCACTGAAATCTCTGCATCATTTCAAGATCGGCTGATACATCACATTGTGAAGAGTAGAACAGTTCATGTGTAGGCCTAATGTAAGTCTCCATAGCTCATCTACTCGAGTGATAAACTTGCGATCACACAAAACTGTGTTTAAAAATTGAATCAGATTTCAAGCTGTATCAGTCAGTAAAGATAAAATAGACTCCGGATCCAAAAGTAAACAACCTTACTGGAGAAAAACAAGATGATGCACACTCTTCTTACTCGTCTGCTCTCAACCATATCAATGACGTCATTCAAGGGCAGCTATTCCTAAAAAGCGATGGCCGTACTTGCCCCTCCCGATGTTTCGAAAGTCGCCCGTTGTTGCTCTGCGGGGGGGGGGGGGATGTCCCGGCAATGAACAGTCTTCCTTTAGACCCTCAATAAAAAATTATCAATAGTGTGCAGGCTCCATGATGGGTATGTTCATATCATCCATACTGCCGGCCATAGTGAACCTACCCTTCTACAGAGGATCGATCGGTTACGTGTGGGCAGTAGAATGTACACAAATCTTCAGTGGTGCAAATAGTGGTGCCCAAACGTTGTACCAGAGTAGGGAGGTCCTATCACTAGGTGAAGGCGAAAGATGTTAACATAACCTATCAATGTGTCCTAAGAACAACTAAAACGATTCAAGATTCATTTTCCCCTCAAGAAAATGATTACAAAATATCCAAATCCTACTTGCTTGTAGTCATACAAATTAAAGGGCACAAATTAAGAGAGAGAAAATGAATGAATGAATGAATAATCTTTATTTTCCAAGGGTAACTGAGTGAGCATACACATACTTTTTTTCATCCGGCCCTTGCCCTGATTACGGAAAAGCAGCCCCCCCCCCCCCCTATAAAAACAAAAACAAAACAAAAAGAACAACAAAACAACCCCCCCAAAAAAAACAACAACAACAGCACACAAACAACCCAAAAAACCCCCAACAACAACAACAAATATAACAAAAGAAAAACCACCATCACCAACAATAAAAGTTCAACCTATGATTTCAGAGAAGTAATAGGAATATTTTCAACAGATGCATAATCCCCACTAGAGAGAGAGATTGATTTGATTTGATTGATTAGATTTATTCTTTTATATCGAGGATAATGAAATAAGCGCTCTTGTGCTTTTTTACATCCAGTCCCCGTGTGTATGCATTTTGTAAATGTCATCTGTTCCCACCGGCACACGATGGCCTACTCTTACGAAAAGCGGAACAGGATTTAACGTGTGGGCAAGATGTCCTGCGTGCGTTCGCACACGGGGCCGCGGTTTAAAGCCTCATCCGAAGGACTTTGGGGAAGAGTGGAGTCAGTACTGATGTTAACTCCAGGAGAAAAATCTCATCAACCGGAATCGAACCCGGGTCGTCAAATTGCCAGCGCAATGTTCTGACCACTAGGCTATCCGTTTCCCCCCCCCCCCCCCCCGAGAGAGAGAGAGAGAACGCGCGCGCTTGCGCGCGCGCGCACGTGTGTGTGTGTGTGTGTGTGTGTGTGTGTGTGTGTGTGTGTGTGTGTGACAGTAAAATACTTTGAAAACTAAGAAATAACACCAAGTTTTTATAAAGCTTAGAATCACTTCGGCCGTACATCACTGCTTAGACAACAACAGACTATAGGGCTGAAGAAAAAAAATACTGTAGGAAAGATTTCTGTATGAATTTTATTTTATAGACTGCTATCTAGACTGCACTGTAACTTTATAAAAAAAGCAAATATTTTCGCTGTAAATTAAAAAAATACTCGTTATAAGTTATCAAGATGTCTGAGAAACAGCTTTTTGGGAAATAAAAATTATATTTTGCGCAATCGAAACACATTCTTTTAAGATAGTATCATTTTATCTGTTTCTGGTAAGAAGTCTTATTACCATAACCAAACCAAACAAAAAAACCAATATGTCTGCGCCCTGAATGAAAATGAAAGTTACACTCAAGAATAGGAGGCATTCATTTTTTACATTTTGCTTGGTTACTACCATATTTAGCTACGCACTGTTTTTAAAGTGTTATTTTCCTTTAAAACAAGGACTATCTGGCAATGCACATTCAAAAGATCTTCCACCAGAGCCAGTTTCGGGACGAAACGGTGTGCCCACTCCAAAATATCGTAGGCTAGTTTTGATGGTTGTCGATGCCTTGCGTACTGATTTTGTTCTCGGGGATATCCCGTTCATGACGTTTACCAGACAACTTTTGCGAAATGGCTCTGGTGTCTCCTTCGCTGCTAAAACACATTTGCCGACTGTCACGCTACCGCGTATCAAAGTGAGTTGGGATACTGGATAGTCAATCTGGAGTCAGGGCAAGGGTCCTACCTCACAATTGAATTCCAATCCATTCCATTCAGATTGAAATAGATTCAAACATATTAAGTCTTGATTCTCGAGAATGATAAGTAAGCAGTAAATGTTTTGTGCCATGTATGAAAATCCACTTGGACCAGTGTGTGTGTGTGTGTGTGTGTGTGTGTGTGTGTGTGAGCAATGTACTTCTCTCTTCAATTAATCTCTTCCCACAAAGTGATGTTACACGCGCGCGCTTGCGCACACACACACACACAGTGTCACACACACAGTGTCACACACACACACACAGTGTCACACACACACACACACAGTGTCACACACACACACACACACATACACAGAGAAAATCAGCTCTGGCAAAGTCATGTGATGTTAAGACAATGGGATGAGTTTATTTATTTATCTTTTATCTTTTATATCGAGGATAACAGAATAAGCAATCATATGCTTTTTTTCATCCGGTCTCCGTGTGAATGCAGTTTTGTAAATGTCATCTGTTCCCACCGGCACACGATGGCCTACTCTTACGAAAAGCGGAACAGGATTTAACATGTGCGCAAGATGTTCTGCGTGCGTTCGCACACGGGGCCTCGGTTTAAAGTGAGTGAGTGAGTGAGTGAGTGAGTGAGTGTGTGAGTGTGTGTGTGTGTGTGTGTGTGTGTGTGTGTGTGTGTGTGTGTGTGTGTGTGTGTGTGTGTGTGTGTGTGTGTACTCGTGTTTGCACACATCATATTTCCACCCCCAATACCACCACCTCCACCATTACCACCACCACCTGTACCATCATCACTGCCATCATCATCATCATCATCATCAGGGCTATTTCCACCACCACTGTTGGCATTATCATCGTAGCTGTTGTTGAGGATGATGTCATCACTGTCAACTGTCCTGTCATGATAAATCATCATCATCTTTCATTCTTTGTCATCATCATTGTCATCATCATCAGGGCCACTTCCATCATGTTTGCTGGCACTATCTTCATAATTGTTGTTTTGGGGGATGATGTCATCACTGTCAAATGTTGTCATCAAGATTTTTTTAATACCACTTTATGTCACAGCAGATTTCTCTGCATGAAATTCGTGCTGCTCTCCCCAGGGAGAACGCGTCGCCACAAGTGCAGTGCCTACCCATTATTTTATTATTTTTATATACAGCCCCGAACCACCCTGGAGACTCCAACTTCCTGATTTTTCCTTAGGGATGGTGTCTAAACACAACACCTGTGTGCATGCAGGTTTTTATCATTTTGTTATCCGCTCCTACCGGCACACAATAACCTGCTCTTCCGAAAGGCGGAACGGGGTTTTAACGTGTATTTGTATGCAAGATGTCCTGATTCATCATCATCATCATGATTATTGATCATCGACATGGTACAACCGGCACACAATGGCCTGCTCTTCTGAAAGGCAGAATGAGGTTTTAGCCTGTGCGCAAGATATCCTGATTCATCATCATCATCACCATCATCATCATGATTATAAATCATCAATG
>CM060322.1:48382490-48394990 GCA_030674155.1 Stramonita haemastoma | reverse complement strand
AAACAGCGCTGACAGGGGGCGTAGCGGTCCACGCTCTTTCTCTGCTGTCCAGCAGTTTTGTGGAAGAGGAACACCAGACCTGGTATTTCTTCGTCTCCTCCTTCCATGTCCTCCTCCTCTTCCCCCTCCTCCTCCGCTTCCCTTCCCTCCCTCTCTCCTCTCCCACGGCCACCACGTTGGGTGCCCTTGGTGCGTCTGAAGTTGAGCTGTCTTATCGGTGTGGTGGTGATGTTGGGGGCTCTGAGAGGGAGAGGTGTGGAGAAGGGGGCGGTGATCCTGTGTGGTTTGAAGGGAATGACATGCAGAGAGAGAGTGTTGTTGGGGACAGGGAGGAATTGATTGAGAAGGTGAGTAAAAGTGTGGGGTAGTGTGTTTTGTGTCAGTGTGTGTGTTGTGTGTGTGTGGTGGTGGGGGGGGGGGGGGATGTGTGTGTGTGTGTGTGTGGGTGTATTGTGTGTGTGTGTGTTGTGTGTGTGTGTGTGTGTGTGTGTGTGTGTGTGTGTGTGTGTGTGTGTGTGTGTGTGTTGTGTGTGTGTGTGTGTGTGTGTGTGTGTGTTGTGTGTGTGTGTGTGTGTTGTGTGTGTGCACGCATGTGTGTTTGTGTTTGCATATTTATGCACAATTACGCTCAAATCCATGTATATATATGCATGCAGGCTTTCGAATGTATGTGGTGTGTGTGTGGTGTAGTTTGTGTAATATAACTGTATGCAGACATGCAAGAACATAGGCATTAACACACACACACACACACACACACACACACACACACACACACACACACACACACACACACACACACACACACACACACACACACTCTCTCTCTCTCTCTCTCTCACATTCCCACCCCCACTCACCTCACTCACTCACTCACTCACTCACTCACTCACTCACTCACTCACTCACTCACTCACTCACTCACTCAATCAATCAAGACCTACAAATAGTTTACGCGCAATGCATTCATCTGCCCACATCTTCACCTACACAACCCTCAGGGATTCCTAAAATTCACATATGATACATGCAAGGTTAAAAAGCATACTGTTCTGACTGCCCTCTGTTTTTGTTTGCAGTTGTCTCCTCAGAGGGATGACAAAAGCAGAGCCCAGCAGGGCAGTAAGGGGAAAGACGTACAGTTGATACTAAGCTTGGTGGGGATTCTGGTGTTGTGCCGAATCCTGCGTCGCTGGAACCAGACCGGCAATAAATGGCTGGACGTGCCAGACGTAGGAGACTGGCTTGTCAGGTGAGAAGAAATGGCATACATGACCTGTGTTGGTTGTAAATTTTAGTCTGTTCTCATAAAAGTGATGTTATTATAATCTGTTTGTGACTGAAAGTTTTTTTGTGTTTTGTTTCTTTTTGACTGAAAGTTATTGTATTGCTGTGAGACTATATTCTGTCACGTAGCAGAAATCTATCATGTTTGTGCTTGAATCTGACAATGTTTCTATCTTTTTTTCGTTAGCATGTCTGGTGTCTTTCTCTGCCACACGTGTACACATGTTCATATACATGCCTATGATCTCCCGCATGCATGCTTGCACACAACACACAACTCACATGCATCCATCTATGCAGGCAGAGACTCACACACTGCATGCTGTCTCTCACACATATACAGCTGTGCAACGTATGCACACACATATAATCTCATGTTCAGATATTGTATGTATTGGTCCACAGGGTCCTTATAATCATCATGTGGATGAAAAGCACCCCCAAAAATGTCTGATATGAACAATTGGGGAAAATTGTGTCTACCTTATGTTTCCATATCCTATAATTTCATGTGGTACCTAGCCTCCACCACACTCTCATTTCTATCAAAGTGTTGATATTTCAGTCCAGAAATCAAGCTGATGCTGTCCCTAGTAGTCACCTTGTCCTTATCCACAAATCATCAAATGTCTTTGCCGAGATGCTGAACCGAGAAATATTATTTTGTGGATCGGATGAAAGAGATCAGCTGAGTAAAATTTTCAGGATGCTCGGTACTCCAACCCCAAGAATCTGCCCTCGGCTGTGCAAGACCCTACAATACCATGAAGCTAGAAATCCAGCATGGACTGAGAGTACTCTTCGTCAGAATGTTGTTGAATTGAACTATCGAGGACACCTTTTGCTGAAGGGTATGCTGAACTACAACCCCAGGAATCGTCCCACGTGCAAGGCCATGCTGACCTGCGTTTATTTTAAGAGCACCAACTACACTGCTAAGCCAGTGGACTTCAACACTCTCACGAGGAGGAGATGAGCACAACGGCCCGGACAAGCCAAGCGCAAAACCCAGCACAACAAGCCTGAAGTTCCAAGCTAGATGTAATCAACGAAAACAACAAACGAAGCAAAAAAAACCAAACAACAAGTTCCGAGCTAGATGTAATCAACGAAAACAACAAACGAAGCAAAAAAAAACAAACAACAAGTTCCGAGCTAGATGTAATCAACGAAAACAACAAAGAAGTTCCAAGCTAGATGTAATCAACGAAAACAACAAACAAAACAAAACAAAAAAGTCAGTAGAAGCACAGCCAAAGGAGTTCCAATATAATTATAAGCGCTTTGATTTGTTAAGCGCTTTGATTTGTTTTTACAAGATATAGCGCTATATAAATTCCATGTATTATTATTATTATTATTAAATGTAATAACCAGTGTTGGTATTTCAGGCCAGAAAACAAGCCGACGCTGTCCCTAGTGGTTACTGTGCCCTTATCTTGAAATCACCAAATGTCATAACCAATGTTTGCATTTCAGGCCAGAAAACAACCCCACTCTGTCCCTAATAGTTACCATGTCCTTATCCTCAAATCATCAAATCTCATAACCAGTGTCGGTATTTCAGGCCAGAAAACAAGCCCACGCTGTCCCTAGTGGTTGCTGTGTCCTTAACCTGTTTGACGGTGACACGGGCAGGCAGCCTGGTTGGCAAAATGAAGCGCTGTTTTCTGCTGGGAGCTGTGCTGTGTGTGTACTTGTCCAAAGCGGCTGCAGGCTCCCTGCTTCTACCTGAAGTTTTAACAGTGGTGCTGTCTGCTCAGTAAGTTGGTGGTCCGTGTTCATGTGCAGTTTGCTGTGTGCTGAAGATCTAGTGTGTTGTGTGTGTGTTGTGTGTGTGTGTGTGTGTGTGTGTGTGTGTGTGTGTGTGTGTGTGTGTGTGTGTGTGTGTGTGTGTGTGTGTGTGTATGTGTGTGTGCTTGCGTGTGTGTGAGGTTGGGAATTGAACCCAGAGCCTCATTGGTTGGCAGGCAAACGTCTTAACCACCCTGCTACCCTCCTTCTTAAAAGATAGAATGAAAAGGGAAATAAGAGAAAAGTAATAGAAACTTAACTCTCCTCTGCCCCCCCCCCCCCCAAAAAAAAAAAAAAATGAAAAGAAAAAGAAGATTGATTACTGATAGGAAGCTTTCCATTTTATTCTATTCTATTTTTTCAATTTTGAGGATAATGGAATAAGCACTCATGTGCTTTTTTACATCCAGTCCCTGTTGTGTATGTAGTTTTGGTAAATTTTGCCATCGTGTGTTTCAGAGGCATGGTGGAAGCCCGACTTGCCTACGTCTTCATCCTCTGTCTGATGGTGCACTGCCTTATGTGGCGACACTCCACAGCTTCTTCATTCCTTCACCATAGTCCAGCTGTGAACCCAACCAACGATACCTCATCACCCTCACCCACCCAAAGAATCTCACCATCTGCTTCAACCAATCAAAAAATCTGGCTATCTGCCTCAACCAATCAAAGACTCTCACCATCTGCTTTAGCCAATCAAAAAATCTCACCATCGGCATCAGCCAATCAAAGAGTATCACCATCGGCTTCAACCAATCAAGTAGCCTCACCATCTGCTTCAACCAATCAAAGAATCTCACTGTCTTCTTCAACCAATCAGAACACTGGATTTACTCATCCCCCTCATGCAAACACCAGAGAACCTAGCCTTCATCAACAGCAAAATGACAGCTTCCATGTGCCAAGTTCTGCTACCGAAGACGATGCAGACGATGCTTCATCATCGTCAGAATGCGAGATGCGTGAGAGACACAAGGGATTGTGGGAAGGGATGCAGGTGGCGTGGCTGTGCGTGATGTGTCTGCTGCTTCGTCCGCATAATGTGGCCCAGGTGGTGATGATGTCACTGGTGGAGAAACTGGCCTGTGACCACGTCCTGCCCTCTGCTGGCCTGCGGGCGCCGTTTTTACTGCTGTACTCTCTGATGATGGGTCAGGCCACGTTCTTCTTTCAGGTCAGTATGTGTGACCGTGACACTGTATTGTTACCTTGACCTTTTTGGGGGCAAGATCGTACACGCTGTGCAGGTGGTGATAAGTTATGAGAGTGAATTGTTGAATGTTGAAAGAATCATCATTTTTAAAGTACAAAGTGGTATGAAAGATTTTCTTCTTTTTTATTTTATTTATTTATTTATTTATTTTTTACTGTTCCTCAGCTAGAAGTCTAAGGTTCACCTATTGTGACATTTTTGTGTATGAGACCATTTCCCCCCCACCATTAAGGTAGCCGCATTCCGACTTCAGGGATAGTGTCTAGACATGACCCCTGTGTGCATATGGGTTTTTCTCTTTTAATTTTGTCAACCGGTCTTACTGATGCAAAATGGCATAATCTTCTGAAAAGCAGAGCAAGTTTTTAACATGTGCGCAAGATGTTCTGCCCACATTCACACACAGGGCTTCGGTTTATAGTCTCATCCAAAGGACTATCTACATTTTTGTGTGTGTGTTCCTTTGATAGAGCTCCAAGGTCTAGACTTCTCAGATTGTGTCATGTATGTAGCTTGCTTTTGGACTCAGTGGAGTTAATTTTTATGGGAGATGAAATGAATTTTTGGAAGCAAATGTTGAAGAATCATCTCTACAGTCAATACTCATCTTGTTTAAGTGTACCTTGGAAATTGGGCTGTATTCAAGAGGATTCACAGTCACTTAATTGATATTTTTTTGTTATTGTTGGTTTTGTACTGTCAAAAATCCTTATTCACAACAAACACATGTTAGTTTTAGATGCTGCATAAAACAGGCATAGCAGACTTGGGTTTCAGCAATATTGGGATCGATACTCATATCTACATACCCGATTTTCTTCAAAATTTTTTCTCTGATTATCATCAAGCTCACATTATTAAAAAAGAACTGCTTGTACCCAGGGCCGCTATCTTATCACCATAGTTTGTTTAAAAACTGTTCAGAAAAGTTGTTGCAAGATTCATCTAGTTGTTGTTGCATGTTCCCCAGCTTAACACTCTGGGAGTCACCCAGAATAACTCACTCATCCCACCTGGGAATCACCGTGAGAGTGAAACTCCACACTAAATGAGAAGTATGTGCGTATGACCGTTTTCAAGTACCTCGCCATATAGGCAGCCATACTCCATCTTCAGAGGAATTCCTCTAGTTTTGTCATGGTGGATGGTTTTCAGGGCAACTCCAACAGCCTGAGCACAGTGGACGTGTCTGCAGGACTGACGGCCTTGTTCGATTACCAGCCCTTTGTCATTGGCCTGCAGATTGCCATGGCAACCTATGCTGGATTATTCTTCTGGCTCCTGTCTGTTCTGAAGTTTGTTACCATGGCTACCCCTCCTAGGAATTTTAAACGGAGGTAATAAACTTTCTCTGAGTCTGTGCATGTGTAAAAAAACCACCCAAAACGCAATTGTGTAGATAAGGAAGCAAGTTTGCAGAGTGCAATGTTGTTTGTGTGTGTGTGTGTGTGTGTGTGTGTGTGTGTGTGTGTGTGTGTGTGTGTGTGTGTGTGTGTGTGTGTGTTTGTGTGTGTGACACTGTGTGTATGTGTGTGTGTATGTGTGTGTGTGTGTGTGTGTGTGTGTGTGTGTGTGTGTGTGTGTGTGTGTGTTGCATACATTGCCTGAAAAAAATAGGGCAAAGTTGAAAATTTTCATGGGTTTGTTGGTTTTGTTTATACATGCTGCAGAATCACCGCAACAGGGTGGCTTTAGCCAGAGATAGCTGTTGACAGCTTTTTAAAAAAAATACATGCCGAGTGTTGATTTGCAGGGATAACAGTTGTCATTGACATAAGTGCTTTTAAGGGTCAAGAGTGCGCACAAGTTAAAAACCTGTTCTACTTTTCAGAAGAGTTAGACCTTTTCGTGCCAGTAGGATAGGATGACATTTGTTTTTTAAAAATTGCATGCACACAGGTGTTGTGTTTAGAAACAATCTCTGGTCAGAATGCAGCTACCTAAATGGTGTGTGTGTGTGGGGGGGGGGGGATGGTTGCATATGCAAAAATCTCACCATTGGTGAACCTCGGAGCTCTAGCCAAGGAACAAAAAACCAAACCAAACCAAACCAAACCCCCCTCCCCCTTCCAAAAGACAACCATAGCACCACAATTTTCAACATTTCTACGCTACAGTTGTCATTTCTATGTTACAGGTATGTTTTTTATATAGTTGTTTTTTTCTCAAACTTTTTATTCTTTTTTTTGTTGTTTCATAGTATCACAGTGCAGAAATCCAACATAATCAGTCAAGAGTGCTATATTTAGCAATCCCCTTCCTTTTACCTTGTCAAAGTGTGGTCAGTTCTTGCTATAAATAGCACTAGCTTATTCCATCTGGGCTGGGCTGGGATGGATGGATTAGCCACTGAGAGGAGCTGAAAGTGGGGGAAAGTGACAGTTGTGTTATACCAAATACAAAACCTATATTTTCATACCCTTTTTTGGTCCATGTGTCGCAGGCAGCTGTCCGAGGCCTACACGCAGATGGTCAGCGCAGCTTTGGTGACCCGGGCCCTGCCTCTGGCGGTGTACACTGTGCTGGTCACGCTGATGAGGTACCACCTGTTTGTGTGGACTGTCTTCTCCCCAAGCTGCTGTACGAGGGCACGCTCACCCTGGCCCTGGCCCCCTTCTGTCTGGGCTGCCTGCTGTTGGCTCGGGCTGTCAGAAACACTGCTGGCAAGGAGAAATTGTAGGGGAGGTTTTGTGTGTGTGTGTGTGTGTGTGTGTGTGTGTGTGTGTGTGTGTGTTGTGTGTGTGTGTGTGTGTGTTGTGAGTGTGTGTGTGAGTGTGTGTGTGTGGTGTGTGTGTGTGTGTTTTGATTTGGTAGAGATTTGTTTTTTGGTGCTGGCTCATGGTCTGTAAGGGGACGGGATAGTTCAGTGTTCAGAGCACTCACTTTCCCTTAGCCAAGGTGAAGCTGCATTGAGCGTCGTTACCAGTTAGATGGGTGACCGTTTGCACGCCTTGGCTTCAGAACAGTGCCCAAGTTCACCCAGCTGTCAATGGGTACCTGCCCTCTTTAGGGTCAGGGAAGGTGAAGCAGTGAGGGAGAGGAGATGGGCACCCCCCTCAATATGCCGGCCCCTAAAGAAGCTGAGGTTTCTGTTGCCTCACTCCCCTACAACCACATAGGTTATGGGACACCTTTACCTTTATCTCCTGCGACATTCCTGTCCTGATGTTTCCTAACTGCTGATTTCAGTCTTTCTGCCTCACCCTCATCATGTTGCATCCTGAGGGTCAGAAGTCCACAGGCAGCTTATCAATGTTTGGCTGCCATGGGGCTACTAGCCGAACAGGCCCTGCACTACTGCTGGGTCACATCAATATGGCGTTCAGGGGTGCCTGTTCTGAGCTAACATATGCAGGACACCACCTACTGAGCTCCCTACTGACGTCAGTAAAGGCTTAATATAGTTATTGGAGATTTTTGTTATGATGGTGCATTGTTGATTGTCTTAAAATTTTTTTTTTTTTTTTTGCATTGTTGTCACTTTGTGGGAGAGGAAGAGCGTAGGAGAGTGAAATATTGTTGAAATTTTTTGTTGTGATGGTGCATTGTTATTGCTTTATGGGGGAGAGGAGGAGGAGAGTGACATACTGTTGATATATCTTTTTTATAATGAGCCAGACTGGAATCTGAGAGTTTGTGAGAGAGAGTGTGTGTGTGTGTGTGTGTGTGTGTGTGTGTGTGTGATGCATGCATGCATGTGCGCACCAAAGCCTATGTGTCATATATTTTTTTTAAAGATTTATAGGAGTTATTGTTACCAGCAATTTACAAATAGAATAAATTATTTCCAAAAATTTCAAGAATGTGTTTTCTTTTTTACAATTTTCCAGCAAGTCACTTTTAGCTTTCAGAATTCTTTAGACAGGAAGAGTATTGCGAGTTCCCATAACTGTACAGACTTTTTTGGTTTCTGTTAATTGAAGTCTGATGTGCAACATGCATTCAGTGTATGTAAAAGAACCCACAGAAACAAGGGAGTTGGCCCTGGCAAAATTCTGTGGAAAAAAGCCACTTCTCATAGAGAAACACATACATATGGAGATAGAAAAAAAACAAGTCATAGATGGCACTGCTCTTTCAGTGACATGCTTTTCCCCGGGAGAGCAGCTGGAGTTTCCCGCAGAGACATCTGCTGTGGCTGAAGGTGGTGTACAATACAATACAATACAATGCAATAAAATAGTGTTTCACAGCAACTACCACTATGCTGGGAAGAAATTGTTTCTTTTGAGTTACAGTATATATCTGACAATCAAATGACGCTATAGAAGAGTGGTTAGGACCATTTGACTTCAATCCCTTAGGTCCATGAGGCCTAGGGATCAAATCTCGGTGGCGTTGTAAGTCTTCGTTTTAATGTCTATCCACTAAAAAGTGATTTTAGACAGCCTTCGATGCGTATGGTGATTTAAGGGTGGGATTTTGGTGGATCTCCCAGGTCAATTTTAAGTGCAGACCTACCAATACCTTAATTTCCTTTGTGTATGTACACATGCAGAAGATTAAATATGCATGTTAAAGATCCCGTAACTTGTGTCAGAGTTCAGTGGATTACTGAAACATTGCATACCCAGCATGCAACCTGTACACTGAAATGAGCAGCTCTGAATTGGGAATGTGTTGGCTGAGGCCAGAAGGTACACTTCATGCAAAAGTATAGGCACAGGAGAAGACCAGGCACTATGCACCCTCCCTGGTTAGGGAACGCATAGAGCACAGCACAGAGAGAGAGAGAGAGAGAGAGAGAGAGAGAGAGAGAGAGAGAGAGAGAGAATACATCAGAGAGAGACAGACAGACAGACAGAGAGAGAAACTGGATATATCAGACAGACAGACAGACAGACAGACAGACAGACAGAGTGGATACATCACAGTAGTGAAGTATGGTCACACTGTCTGTATCCTTTTGACATCAAGGTTTACAACTACCATAAAAAGCTGTTTGAAAAATTTTATTGGCGAATTGTTTTAACTCATATTTAATTCATCTATAAAATGCATGTAAACACTACAAGCACTGTATAAATATCAACTCTCACTCCCTACTACCAACATTGACAAAGTTTAATCCTTCTGTCATATATTCTTTTTTTTCCTTTTTTTTCTCTCCAAAATCAGACACATTAAAGAAAGTAAAAAAAACCCAGCCAATAAGCAGAAGTAAGTAAGAAAAAATGCTTTTTCAAAACATCAGAATAGTACATTTTTTAAGAGGTGAATCTATATATTAGAAAAAAAAAGTAAATGCCATTCATCATCCATTAAAACATAATGGTGCAAATATAACATCATCAAAAAGATGTCTGAGTATACGAGTCGTAACATTGTTTACAGAACATTTACACCCAATATGAGAGTGTTTGTGGTTTATCCTCACTGAAATTTTTTTTCCATTTATTTTTTTAAGCATCACTGCTTTTCTCATGCTGCATAGTATTGTGAACGTGTTGAACAAAGATAACAGGACCAGTACCGGACTCCTTGGGTACAGGCAAAGAAAAACACTGAATGAATACTTCAACACTTTCCCTTACAAAAAGGTAATGGAAAAGGTGTCCCATAACCTATATGGTTGTAGGGGAGCAAGGCATCAGGGACCTCAGCTTCTCTAGGGGCCAGCATACTGAGGGCGGTGCCCATCTCCTCTCCCTCGCTGTTTACCTTCCCTGACCCTAAAGAGGGCAGATACCTGTTTGCAGCTGGGTAAACTGGGGGACTGTACTGAAGCCAAGGCATGCAAATGGTCACCCATCAAATTGGTAACCACACTCAATGCTGCTTAACCTGAGCTTGGGGGAAAGCAAGTGCTCTGACCACTGAGCAATCCCATCCCCATCACAAAATGTATACATTGAAAGCATGTGTATGTGGGAAAAAAAACCCCCGTTAAACTCCAAAATATAAAAGGATCAATGCACCTGAAAATTGGAAACTAACAACAAAGCTACAACAAATTCTGTCTGTCAAACCTGATTTAAAAAAACTCTACAAAAAATCTCCATCTTCTTCAATCAATCAGACAGCAACTACTGTTGTCTGTGATATAAGTGAAAATGCCTTGTGCTGCTGTTAGTTAAAGTTAAAGTCTGTCCCGAGCCTAAGGCTCATCAGGCCGGCGCTTATCCCAGTTTCTGTGGCATTAAGCGACTGAGAGTCATAGACTCCCCCCTGGATAGGACGCCAGTCTGTCACAGGGTTAACCCCCAACACAAGGTTGGTACCCCTTTTACACCTGGGTGGGGTGAGAAAATAGCCGTAAAGTGCCTTTTCCAAGGGCACAACGCCATAGCCGAAAGCTGGGATCGAACCCGCAACCTTTAGATTACGAGTCCAACGCCCTAACCACTAGACTACAGCGGCTGCTGTGCTGCTGTTAAGCGCCTGATAAGTCAAGCCCAGAGCATCTGACTTCGGCGTGAGACAGAATTGCTATCTTTTAAGTCTCTGGAAAAATAGCAGAAGAATGGACCAAGAAGGCAGAAAAAAGACAAGAAGGAGGTGACAGGAAGAAAAGGAGCAAGACAGAAACAAAGAGAGGGATAAAAAAAGAGGGAATTCCAAGCACAGAATTTCCAGAAGGTGGGGATGCTGTTTATACTGACAGGCCCCCAGTATCCTAACAGGGGAGAATGTCTTTCTACAAGCCCGACAACTGCTCTGGTTCCCCCAAAATGACTGAGTATTTCATTTCACCATCAGACATACCCTGTTGATTCCACCTCCCTGGAGAAACTCCTAGAGAGAGTTCATGACAAAGGCTTAGGAAAACAATGGCAATGTCATCCTATACAAGATTGTACTTTCCAATGATGTATTTTCCAATATATTTTTT
Organism: Stramonita haemastoma; assembly: GCA_030674155.1. Classification (NCBI taxonomy): domain Eukaryota; kingdom Metazoa; phylum Mollusca; class Gastropoda; order Neogastropoda; family Muricidae; genus Stramonita; species Stramonita haemastoma. Next base: position 48,383,864 of record CM060322.1, on the reverse strand, counting down.
TTGGGGGGTATTACTATATGTTATGGCCCTTTCTTTATCCTATGGGCAATGAAAACTTGAACACTGGGACTTTTATTAAGTAGGGTCCAAGAAGATGATAGGATAAAATTGGGGGTTAAAAAAAAACAACACAGAACAAACCTCTGAGCAATTTGCTGTATTCATTCTAATAATCACAACACTGTACATAACTCTAAACTACAATTTATACATGAATTATAGAAAAAACAACAGAAAAAACACTACTGGTACCCCCCCCCCCAAAAAAAAAAAAACAACAACAACAACAACAAACAAACAAAAACACCCAACAAATCAAAACAAGGTAAAACCTTCTAATGTCAGTCACAAATGAGACTTGTAATTTTTTTTAAGCGCACTGAGTTGACTATAACTCAAAAACCCCCCAACAAATCTGGTTAAAAATTGTGCAAAAATCAATTCTAGTATCAAACAATAGAAATGCCTTCTAAACACTGAAAGCTCTTCATGATAATACGCACCTGAAAAATACATATTTCTCACCCCCAGATCAATCAAATATGTCTGTTTACCTTAAAAAACTGTCTGGTTATAAAAACAGAATTAAAAAGATAACAATAACTTCTGATTATAACAACAGCCATGAAAAATGCAATCACAGTTGAGATGGCACAATATCACATGTTATACAGACCCCACACTGTTGTTTTATGATGCTGGATATATGAAGGCAAGGGGGTGAGTGGAAAGATGAATATAACACGGAACAGCGAAGTGAGCAAGGGAATTCAGGAGCTGAGAACAAGGGCTGTTACAACGTTGCCATTGGTGTCACTCCCAACCTCTTGGCCAGTTCCTCCTGTGTCACACACATGCACACACACACGCACACGCACGAAGCATACACACACACGCGCGCGCGCACCACACAAAAAAAGACACACACAAAAAGACACACAAAAAGACACACAAAAAGACACACACACACACACACACGCACTTCATTATGGTTACTGGAAAATACACCATAAGGTTCTAGGTACAATTCCCAGCCTTGCCCTTTCTTCCCAGTTTGATGATAAAATCAATCTGCTGAACATTAAAGTCCTTCAGATAAGACTATAAACCATGGCCCCATGCATGAATTCACGCAGAACATCTTGTGCACATGTTAAAACCTGCTCCACTTTTTGAGAGAGCAGGCCATTTTGTGCTGGTAGAATCAGAGGCTAAGTAAAAAGGTAAAGGTGTCCCATAACAGGTGTGGTCGTAGGGGAGCGAGGTGTCAGAGATCTCAGCTTCTCTAGGGGCCAGCATGCTGAGGGTGGCACCCATCTCCTCTCCCTCGCTGCTTTACCTTCCCTGACCCTAAAGAGGGCAGGTACCCATTTA
>CM060322.1:48357490-48377490 GCA_030674155.1 Stramonita haemastoma | reverse complement strand
GTAGTACAATGCAAGTACAAATAAAATACAATACCAAAAACACCAAATAATACCAAAAATGGCAACAAAACATCTTAACACAGAAAACTGCAGAATAGTAGCGCGTTTTCAAAAGCATTCCATGGTATGCAGTATATTACCATGAGCAAAAAAAAAAAAGAAAAAAAAAATTACAACAGTAACAGTACGAACATTACCTTTCCCTTACTGTCTACACCCCAGCTGTTGGGGATGGCAATCCCTTTCCTGTCGTGAAGTTCAATCTGGAAATGAAAACGAAAGTAAGCAAAACAACAGCCAAAAACAAAATGAAAAGAAACAATCCCCCAACCCCCCTCCCCCCAAAAAAACCCCCCACCAAAAAACCCCAAACAAACAAAAATCCCAGTACGTGCAAAATTTTTTTGTCAATCAGTTCACTTGGTTGAACATAAATCATGATGAATCCCTTATGTCAGAATGCAGCTACCTTTATTGGGGTGGGGTGGGTGGGTGGAATGGTCAACTATGGAACAATCTCACCATTTGTGAACCTCGTAGCTGTAGCTGAGGAACAACAACAAAAAAAATCAGGATGTGGTTCTTTATGCTCAACCATCCATCCACCCATCCCCTCCTGTCCATAAAGATATACAGATCATAATATCAACATAATCATATTCAATATCATATTCTGCACTGCTATCGTATCTTTAGGTATGGATGCTTTTATAAACTTCAGAAATCATAGACTCATCCATTCAAAAATATAAACAAGTGATGAGATGACTTCTCTTGTTCATATGCTAAACAAATACATGTGAACATGTGTACGTGGATGTCCGATTTCCAAACCATAGCAATAAGTAAAATATTTCCTGATTATGCCTATTCACATAATAAATTAATCTTGTGCAGAAATGTGTAACTACACACACATACAGACATGTGGATATTCAAATACAACTACATTATTTGTTGTTCTAATCTTTTCAATTATTTTTTAGTTTTTTTTAATTTTTTATTATTAACACTGACAACAATAATAAATAAAAAAAAACAACCAACAACCCCTCCCCCCCAAGAAAATTAAACCAACACTGACAGTAAAAATATATGTGAATTGATAATTAAGATGTAAGAAAATGAATTAAGCTTTCTTTACACTGTAAATTTTTTTTTAAAAGATAAAAATAAGGAAGGTAACAGAAAAGCATCATGACAATTCTATTGAACACTACATAACACAAACAAGGGCAAAATTGAAGAAGTTCAAATGTAGAATTTTGTATGAATGCCAACATAACTAGCCACAGAAACACACACACACATACACACACACACACACACACACACACACACACACACACACACACACACACACACACACACACACACACTAAATCTCTCAAAGTTATTTTTCATCAAGCCATCCAGAATAAGACACATAAGGAAAACTAAATAAAAACCAATATGAATAAGAAACAACAAAAAAATGTCCTTGCCTTGCCAAGGGCCACTGTCGTGGTGGCCATGTCCAGCACAAAGTCATCCCCTGGAGTGGCCGGAGCGGCCAGACTGAGAGGATTGGTTCCCAGCAACGGCTGTAACCACAACATCATTACACTTTTTACACACCAACAATAGCTTTCCAGTGTGATTTATCTGGTGTTTTTAGTTTATTTATTTTTTATTTTATACCACTTTATGTCACAGCAGATTCCTCTGCGTGAAATTCGGGCTGCTCTCCCCGGGGAGAGCGCATTACCACAAGTGCAACACCATTATTTTTTTTTCTTTTTCCTGTCTGCAGCTATATACGTTTCCCTATCAGAGTGGCTTTTTTCTACAGAATTTTGCCAGGGACAACCCCCTTCTTGTCACCATGGGTTCTTTTACGTGCACTAAATAATGATGTGTATTACATGGGACCTCGGTTTATCGTCTCATCTGAAAGACTAGCGCCCAGACCACCACTCATGGCCTAAATTAATGGATGGGGTAAAAGTTTTGGGCCCAAACGGGATACGAACCACCACACACTCCGACCCGAACTTTTTGCTTTCTAGGCAGGCATGTTGCCAACTAGACCACCGATCCATCAGTGGGTCTCTCACCAGTCTCACATGTCGGCGTCAGAGTTTGTCGTTAGTCGCTGCACCCAGTGACATCAACATGATCCTGATCCTTCTCCATTTGCTCCAGTCTTTGCTGGTCCTGCTGACTTCTTGCCACAGTGTTCAGTGATGTTGTTCATGAGTGATGCTTGTGGTCTGCCTTTTTTTCTGTTTTCTTTGGTCTTGCCTTGAAAGACAGTCTTTACGAGGTCTGTATCTTGGTTTTGTGGCACATGGCCTGAATATCTTAGTTACATCTGTGTTACGCAGAACATCTTGCGCACATGTTAAATCCTGTTCTGCTTTTCGAAAGAGTAGGCCATCGTGTGCTGGTGGGAACAGATGACAAAATTTACAAAACTGCATACACACGGGGACTGTATGTAAAAAAGCACATGAGTGCTTATTCCATTATTGACATAAAAGAATAAATAAATAAATAAAATAAAGTTTCCTTTCTGGTGTAGGTACATTCTCCGAAATGTCCAGATAGTATTGGTTCCTAGTACAAGCTGTAATGACGACATCGTTCCACTTTTAACACATTTAGGACAGCTTTTCAAAGTGAACTCGGTGATGTGGGTACATTCTCATAAATTATCTTTTGACTTGCTGTTTCCTAAAATATATGTAAATTTTTTTGGTCATTCATTGTTTGTTTTCTGTGTGAAAACATACATTTTAACCCATTCTCCAATGCATCATAATGGTACTGAAAATATACAGCTTTTCAGTCTTGTAAAGTGTCTTTCTTTTAAAAAAATAACTCACTGTGTAATATAAACACACACCACACACACACACACACACACACACACACACACACACACACACACACAAACACAAACACACACACACACACACACACACACACACACACACACACACTGAACAAATGACTCTTAAGTAAATTACCTTCTGGGCTCGCGTTGGCACTGACAAAGGTGATGTGTTTGTCATTGACATACCCTGAAAGTGACAGAATTTTAGAATCATTTTCAAATCACACAAAGGTCACAGTCTTCCAATAGACTGGATACTCTCTCTCTTCTCTCTCTCTCTCTCCTCTCCTCTCCTCTCTCTCTCTCTCTCTCTCTCTCTCTTTCCGTACATGTGAGAGACAAAAAACATATAGAAAGATGAGGAGAAAGACAGAAACAAAGGAGTGATAAAAAAGGGGGAAATTTCTAGCACAGAATTTTCAGAAGTTCAATACTTAAGCACAGTGTCTCAGAAGCAAACATACAGCACACAGCCACATGTGTAGACACATATCATGTGTAAGTCAAATAATGTCACTGAAGATATTGTCCAGAACTTTCTGGTTTATCACTGATTCCCTTACCAGCAGTCCCTGTTGGCTGGCTTGCATGGCGTACCATCCTGCTATCCCATAGTGATTGGAACCTGAAGTTGTGAAACACACCACTACATGAACATGAAGCAAAAATCTGGTTTTAAAGCTGTGCACTAACATATATAATGATATTATGTATGCAATCATACATTAGCACAGGGTCCAAATGCCTTTACACCCACTTGGATACACACACACACACACATGCTGACATGGACACACACACACACAACACACACACACACACACACACCACACACACACACACACACACACACACACACACACACACACAACACACATTATTCTTGATATAAAAGAATAAAAAAAAAAAAAAAAAAAAAAACACACACACAAAGGACATAAGTGCTTATTCCATTACCCTTGATATAAAAGAATAAATAAATAAATAAACACACACACACACACACAACCCCCCACAAACCTTTCTAGTACAAAAACTTGATTTCTCCAGTTATCATAACACAACACACAAAATCAACTTGCTTCTGGCAGAGACCAGTCCAATGCCAGCATCCTTCGCTTTCTGGATAGCCAGCGCCATGGAGAAGTCCCCGACCACTGGGCCCAGGAGATTGCGACCATCAACGTGAGCTGTGGCCGCTCGCTCGCTCACGATCTGAGGTTCACAGTCACTGACTGTTATCCCAGTGGATATGTCGTGAACATACATATCTGCAATATAAAGCACACAACTTCATAAACTATTCAGAGAGATACTGCTAGTGTTGTTTTAGAAGACTGCCACTGTGGCATTCAATTCAGTCACTCAGTTTAAATAAAGAGAATAATAAATTCTACTGTAAAATATTTATATATTTGATTGAGTTAACAATGGCAAAACTAGGATTCATTAATATCACATCCAGTTTTTCTTTTTGTGGTGCACACCACTCATCTCAGGTGCCCGTTGTCTGGAGTTTTCAATTCTAAAGTTTCTTTTGAAATTAACCTTTTTCCTCTCTACTGTTTACTTACTACCTTCAATGCAAAGTCTAATTATGCTGTGAAAGGTAATAATTTTTTTTTTCAATTTCTAGCCAGAAAATTAATGTAGTAGAGTGTACAAAAGCCATATTATTTTAAAAGAAAAATGATTATATAGTTCATTTAGAGGCATTTGGGATAGATCTAACAGTTATTCTGTTGTTGCTTTTTTTAAAATCATCAATATAATTTTCCATTACATATCCAAAATACTCTAAAAAAAACAACAACCCAAAACCGCTATTCATAAAAATAAAAAAATGCTAACATCATCAACAGGCCTGGGGGCACACCTAGTAAAGAGAAACACACCAAACACACAGAGAGCAAGCGAGCAATGTCACGCGATGCAATAAGCTGTTAGTGTTACCATAGGTCAAGTACAATGCAAAGTGTGATGAAAGCTGAGAGGGGTGGGAAATTCAGTGTACCCGCATGCCAAAGGTTTTGCTCTGCAGACAACTTTGACCTATGCTGCACACAAGCTGTTACAGCTGGGGAGACAGGATAGCCTGGTGGTCAGAGTAATGCATTCGTGATCTGCTGACCTGGGTTTGACTCTCGTTCAAGAGGATTTATCCTCTGGAGTTAACATCAGTGCCGACTCAACTCCCCCGAAAAGTCCTTCGGATGAGACAATAAACTGAGGTCCGTGTGTGAACACACCGATAACATCTTGCACACAATTTAAAACCCATACCACTTTTCGGAAGAGTAGGCCGCATTCTGTGAAAGTGGGAACAGATGACAAACTTGACAAAAATGCATACACATGGGGACAGGATGTAAAAAAGCACATGAGTGCTTAGTCCACTATCCTCGAAATCAAAGAATAAATAAATAATATAAAACTTTTGGTTCTGCATAGATCGACTGCACTATGCGCTACTTTTGTTCACAACTCAATGCAGATAAGAGAGTTTGGTCTTTTTCCATGACAAAAATTTCTGTTATGGGGGCACTGTAAGGGTCAATATTTGTTTGTTTTTTTTTTAAAAAAAAGTTGAGCTCTTGGAATGGCAATGCCATGCTGCCAAAGAGACAAAACTCATCTATAATAATGGCTACACTCTATCCATGAACTCAGTGTTTTGTGTGTGAGTGTTTTACTGTTTACAAGTTATATAACATAAACGCATGTCAGTATAGTGGGGTGGTCAAAGATCTCACTCATATTCATAATCCTCAGCATTCTGAGAGTGTGGTTGGAGACTCCAATGACTTGTCCATTTCAGATTTGGATCCTGAGATTTAATAATAATAATAATAATAAAATAATACATGGAATTGTATAGCGCTATATCTTGTAAAAACAATCAAAGCGCTTGCATTCGACCAACACAACACACAGTTAACAACAATTACAGTTTTAACAAATTCGAATGTACACACACACACTCACGCACGCACGCACGCAGCACGCAACACGCACGCGGGCACACACACCTACAAACGTTATCCCTGAAATCAGCCCTGATTCAAACTTTGGTAACGAATGACAATGTAAACTAAAATCCCACTAGCAACACACACCCATAATATTTTGAATAAGCACATGCTAAAAATCCATCCTTGTAGAGGAGTGGGTCAAATGTGGCTGGTGGAGTGGATAATATGAATAACCCCAGCATGTTATCTGTGACCTGGGAAAAGATGGGCTCTTCCAGGTTTAACTGCTGAAGTCACTCAGCATGTACATTTCACAAAGTGTAGTTCCCCCAGTGACTCTACAGAGTATTTAACTTACTAAAGGATGACAGGAGTCTGTGTGTACATTTTTATATTAATTTATTTTATTCTTTTGAGGGTTATGAAAAAAGTATTCATATACTTTTTTTTTATACCCAGTCCCCGTGTGTATGCAGTTTTGTAAATGTTGTCATCTATTCCCACTGGCACACAAATGCCTACTCTTCTGAAAAGCAGAACAGATTTTAATGAGTGCGCAAGTCGGCAAGATGTTCTGCATGCATTCACATACGGGATCTCGGTTTATTGTCTCATCTGGAGGGCTTTGGGGGGAGTGGAACCAGCACTGATATTAACTCCAAGGGAAAAATGCCTGTTAACCAGGATTCAAACCCAGGTCAGCAGATCAGGAGCACAGTGTGCAATGCTCTAACCACCAGGATATATCCTGTCCTCATGTCTCTGTGTGTGGAAAATAAGGGCAAATGTGTGCATACATGCCATATTTGGTGTGTGTGTGTGGTGTGGGGGGGGGGGGGGGTGAGGTGTGTGTGTGTGTGTGGTGTGTGTGTGTGTGTGTGGGGGGGGGTGGGGGTGTGTGTGTGTGTGTGTGTGTGTGTGGAGGTGTGTGTGTGTGTGTGTGTGTGTGTGTGTGTGTGTGTGTGTGTGTGTGTGTGTGTGTGTGTGTTGAGTAATCTGGCTTTTCTTTCTTGAAGAGTTGCTGGGGCACTGCATTGGCTTTTAGTTTTTATAGGCTGTGCATTATTAAGGGTAGGCTGAACCTCATTATGCACATCCCTCTCCAGGTCACAAACTGTGCACTGGTGTGTTCATATCATCCATTTGACAGCAGTAGCTGGCCTGCTCTTACGCCAAAAAAAAAAAGTGGATGAAAAAAAAATATGAGCATAAGAAGTCATGGGAGCCTTTGCACACAGGTCCTCTGTTTTTCCTCCAGGTGAAAGTTAGAAAGCAATAGAGCCCGCAGGAGAAGGGATTACAAGTAAGTTTTTTTTCTCTGAAAACTGGGTCACGCTAACCAGGATTTTTAGGTAAATACTACGAGCAAAAGTAAACACCCACTGACCTAATCTGTTCAGGCCATGGCTGTAATGTCCCCTGTGATCTGCAGCAACCAAGTTTTGTGCCAAACTTTTTGCATGAGCAGGGCGAGTTCCAACTTTCGTCATACAATCTACGATAAACCGTTCAACTTCTTGCACTCCTACTACCGCCCAGTCAGCCGAATCTGTGCAATACTTCACTCGCCGAGTTGCAAAAACTCTGCATGATTTCATTTGTAGCAGCCGACACCGCCAAGCCATGATGATGTTTGTAGAGTTATGTCCCTTGTGTGGACATGCGCTCTTGGGTGCAGAGTTACAAAACTCGAATACGCAACAACCGGAACAGGTCATTACTAGGTCAAGGGGAAACCATGCTTGGAACATACTGGCAAGAAACAGGGCTAAGAAATTTTTGATCGAAATTTGTTTCATCTTTTGGGTTTGGATACAAAGTCATCAAATAGAAAAGGTAAATATTTTCAAGTTGTACGTGGTCTTCTAGAACTGTAAGAAGTGTGTTGAGTATTATCGAAAATAAATGATCGTAAAAAGTACGTTACTTCCAAACTATTGTTTTACGTCGTTGAAAACTTGTAATACGTGCCTACACCGGTTATGAATTTATGAACCCTATTTCTTCTTGATGATGGATTCATGTGTCCGTTAGTAATTCTTATTCTTTTTCAAACCATGTAATCAGGTGAAAAATGTCGTGTTGGAAAACATAGGCTACAGACAACATGATTCTCGAGACGATAGCTTTCTCTGTAGTTCCTGTCTGTGCAGACATACGATCTTTCTCGACCTTGCGATTCAGAAAATGTACAGTTTGATTGGGCAGAAAAATCAGTGCGAAAAGGATTATCTGTTTGTGCTACACATTTTTATTGTTGAAAAGGTGTGGGATGTGAAGGTCGTTGCAATTTCCAAGGTTTCAAATTCATATCTGAAAACATTGCACACAAGCCCAGTTGCCCAAGATGGTCGTAGGTTTCATGTTAGCCCTGATTAGCCTAACTTAGGTAAAAAAAAAAAAAAGGTAAAGGTGTCCCATAACCTGTGTGGTCGTAGAGGAGCGAGGTGTCAGTGACTCAGACTAAACTGTAAACAGTAGCCTAAAACACTAAAGGCCAGATAAACTATCATTCATAGAACTGGTGATTAACTGCAATATATGTGGAATTAGAAAGCAATGTCCTACATGGTGGTTCGAAATAGGTCTGCACATCTGATCACCACTGATGTGACCTAGGCTAGCTGAAGAATGAAATTGAAAGGTTTCCTTGTCAATGTCATGGCTTGTGGTTGATGTGTCACACTGGCCTAACCTTAATAATGTCCAACTAACATGAAGTTCCTAACTCAGGGGTTTGCAGGTATGACAGGTGCGAGTCTGGGTTCATGGGTAAGACTGGTATCATGGGGATGCAGCTGAATTTACACGTGTGCACTAGTAATTAATAGAATGTAACAGAAGATGAGGCAGCGTCAAAACAAAGAAGGAGAAAAAAAAAAGTAGGGAGATGGGAAATTTTCCACTAAGAGTAACAAAACAATTTTCTCATGTGGGTAAGTCAAGACAAAATGTTTGTTGGTTGTTATTATTGTTGTTAACAGTTTACAGTTATTACTTGTCATCAACATTTGTACCTTTGTTCACTCTGTGGTGTCTGGTCTGTGCAGGTGAAGACAGTGTAATCCAGAGAATGGGTGCGAACAGTTCCTCTCTACCACCACCCCCTGCAGCAGTAGCCCAGGCAGGGTCCCCGCCCAGTGGCTGTCCCATGCACCAGCAGGCAGCAGCAGCGGCCCCCCAGCCCCCCTCAGGATGCCCCATGCACCAGAAAAGCGATACTGTGCCAGTCTGCAGGCAGTGATTGCCCCATGAGACAGGGCCAGGCATCAGAGGTTTTCAACACAGACAACATGGTAAGTCACCCCATGGCAGCCTGGTTTTTGTGGAGGTGGAGTGATGTGATTTTTACTATTTTGATTAAATATTGGTATGCATGTGATGTAGATAGTACTCTAACTTAAGCCTAAGCTGAAGCTTTTCATTAGGAGTATTGGTGGGTACAGTGTAATGACTGACAGAGGAAAGAAGACATGCATTCATATGATCTATAGCTGGTTTATTGCTGTTTTCTTGCTTTGTGCTGCCAGATGCCTGCACCCAATCAGCGGCCAGCCCCAGACCAGCCCTTCCCCCTGCCCACCAACCGTCAGAGGTCCACCATCCCAAAGGCTGATTCAGAGGAAACCTGGGAGTACCCCTCACAGCAGATGTTTTGGAATGCCATGCTGCGCAAAGGTGAGACTAGATAGCCACTGTAGTGGCTAGCTTGATCCTTCTAGTTCTAAAGCACATGATGTTTATTGTTGGAAAGTACATTTGTTCTTTGCAGCTTTAGCTTAGCTGATCTGTGCTGTCAAATCGTTTCAGGCTTTGAGGTATTCTTAGTTTACTCATTTATAGACCTGTATACTGTTACTGTATAGGTGTCCCATAACCTATGTAGTCGTAGGGGAGGGAGGCGTCAGAGACCTCAGCTTCTCCAGGGACCAGCATGTTGAGGGTGGTGCCCATTTTCTTTCCCTCACTGCTTTACCTTCCCTGACCCTAAAGAGGGCAAGTACCCATTTACAGCTGGTGAACTGAGGGACTGTACTGAAGCCAAGGCGTGCAAACGATCATCCATCCAACTTGTAACCTCACTCAATGCTGCTTAACCATAGCTTGGGGAAAGCGAGTGCTCTGACCACTGAGCTATCCCATCCCCTACACACTAAAAAAATCCCAAAACCCAAAGAACTGTAAACTGTTTGTTTCCACAGGAAGATGAAAGCTTGTATTAAATGCATACTAATAGAAAGGTTACGTCCCTAAATGTTTGTTTTCTAGGGCTTTTCCATTTCCATTTTTTGAAATAATGTTTTTAAATTTTTAGTGAAATTATATGAAATAGTCACATATACATATATATATATATATATATATATATATATATATATATATATATATATATATATATATATATATGTATGTATATATATATATAATATGCATTTTTGCATGAAGATTTTACATACATATATATGAACTGATCATGGTGTGCTAAACCTAGCAACGAGTTTGTTTGATGTTTGGATAGTATTCTAGTATTGGAAACAGAAACAAATGCCACAAATGTACATTACAAACAAAACATGCATGTATGATTATCACAGTGTATTGTCAGTAGCCACATAGGGTAAATTATCCAAAGTTTTATGATTATACTGACATCAATAATAATCTCTTGAATATATAATATCATAACTTGCTTCTACAACCTAACATAGTTTTCTCCCCATACTGACTATAGCAGCATATTTTAACCCAGTTATTTTCATGTTGCCTGCTGACATAGTAATCACAAGGCAAGTGTATTGAACTATCAGAAAATATATGTAAGTAAAAGCATTGGTCATGACCCGTGTTTACAGTGACAGTTGTGTGTCTGACAAAACACCAGGTTGGCGTTGGAAGGAGGAGGATGTGTCACAGAAGGACATGGACCACATCATCAAAATCCACAACGCCAACAACGAGCAGGCCTGGCAGGAGATCCTCAAGTGGGAGGCTCTGCACGCTGAGTAAGTCACTTACCCCAGCCAGCAGTGTCTGACAATGCACAGTTTGTTTGGATATCACCTCTCTCTATGCTCTTGGAGATCTATAGCAAAGCACATTGGTGCAACAGCTCTCACCATGGTCTTAGCTCTAGACCTTTTTTTTTCTGTAGATCCATTATTTTGAGTGTGTTAAAAAAAACAAACCATGGGAGGTGTGCCTTGCTGAATGCGTTTGCTGTGATTAATATGAACAAGCATACAGGTTTTTGTATATTTGTAAATTTTGTCTTATCTCTAAGCCTTAGGAATGAAGTCAGTCATACTTTGCATACATGTTGTATTATACCATTTTGTCTCATCTTCAAGCTTTAGGAATGAAGCCAGTCATACTTGGCATACATGTATGACATACTCATAGTTTCCTGCACCAGTTTTATCTTATCTGATGCTTTAGTAATGGTGCCAGTCCAAGTCATATTTTGTCTGCTTATATATTACATGCTGTCAGCTTCCGTTTTTAGTTAATCATACCCATGCTGTACCAAAAATTCTGATCTTGTGACGTGTTGTTTGCAGTGAAGGCGCCATGCCTCGCTTGAAAAGGTTTGGGGGCAAGGCTCAGGAGTTCTCCCCAAGAGCTCGCATCCGACACTGGATGGGGTATGTATCATTCAGCTAAGCTATCATTTGGATGAAAAAAGTATCTAGATCATACCCAGCTGGCCAGTTTTACATTTTCAGCATGTTTCCACTTCCCGCAGGAATTGGGGATTACAGTTTATTTTATATAATTTTGGTTATTTTTTTATCTTTTGTTTTTTTTCGTTGTAATGTGGTTTGAAAAAAAAATTAAGAGAGAGAGAGAGAGCTTGAAATTGGCTTTTTTTTGTTTTTTGTTTTTTTGTTTTTGTTCCAGATCTTTATCGTTGTTGTCAATGGATTCTTTTTCTCATACTTGAATAGGCTAACAACTTCTTTAAGAAGTCACTGCTTACCAGTGAATTTCAAAGCGGTTAGTTCGTTTTTGTTGTGTTTTGTTGGGGTTTTGAGTTGTTTTTTTTAAAGAATAAGGTTATATCATTAAAATATAGTAAACATTGCATGATTTATGCTTTATCTTCTCCCTCTTCCCCCAACTATCATTCACGTTGTTTTAAAAAAAAAAAAAAATTATACAAGTTCATCATATATTTTCACCGCCAGGTATGAACTTCCGTTTGATCGTCACGACTGGATTGTGGATCGTAATGGGCGTGAGGTTCGCTACATCATTGACTACTATGATGGGGGCAATGTGGACACCACCAACTACCAGTTCACCCTGCTGGATGTCCGACCAGCGCTCGACTCATTCCAGGTCAGTAGAAAAGTCCTGGCTTCTTTTTAAATATTGTTTTTTGTATGTGATTGTTGTCTCTGTTGCAGACCTGTGCACCTTCCGTATTTTTCCGTATTTGTTCCGGAAAAAGTTGGAAAATACGGAAATACGATTTTATTAATCAAAATCCGATTTTTGTCAACGAAAATTCTGGAAATCGAAAACGTCGTCTTCTATCGTTCAGCGATGCCGTTCATCTCGCGTTATGTCGTCTGCTAGGCCCTATCGTTCAGTTACTTATCTCCCCTGATGATGCATGCGCACAACAGTATCTTCAAAACAAAAGGCGGAAAGTGGTGTAAACTTTCGCGGAGAAACAGACCAAACTGATACAACTTATAAGCAAAGAAAGACGCGGAGTGAATGCAAAATGACGGTAACAGGCCAGGATGGGCTAAAAGAGGTACAGTTGCGGATATAGATGCATAAGCAGCAAAATTGGCTGTTCGTTTTGCCGAGTATGGTTTGAAACCTGCGCTACGTCTCTCGCATCAGGCTACTCACTAGTGAAAGTTGAACTTTATTCGCAAGTGGTGTCGAAAATTGGAATGCGGTCGGAACATAGCAAACCATGGCTCTTCATTTATAGAAGCGTTGATTTCTTGGAAAATCATGGAACAGTAAAATTTCTTGCATCTTCGAAAAATCAGTTGATCGTTAAAACGGCAAAGTGACTTGTTTTGAAGTGACATCAAGACTCACTCTGAAGTTATATTGTACCGAACACGGCTTCCGCTCTGGTGCTGTACTGGACAGCAGCAGAGCACACACATACATAGCACTTGTTTTCTGGCCATGCAAACTGTCATGGTGAGTCCACTCCGAAATCAGATTAAAAATAAAATGAGAAAGGCATAGGATCTTCTTAAATCTTCACCAGAGAGTGTATTGATCTCTCTCTCTCTCTCTCTCCTCTCTCTCTCTCTCTCCTCCTCTCTCTCTCCTCTCTCTCTCTCTCCTCTCTCTCCTCTCTCTCTCTCTCTCCACGTTTTCCATTAACCATCACAGTGGTACACACAAACTTATATTACCGCTTCCCAGAATAGATCTTTTTAAAACAAGTTTGACATACTCTGGTGGTTCTTTATGGAAGGTCTGAGTCTCTCTCTCTCTCTCTCTCTCTCTCTCTCTCTCTCTCTCCTCTCTCTCTCTCTCTCTCTCTCTCTCTCTCTCTCTCTCTCTCTCTCTCTCTCTCTCTCTCTCTCACACACACACACACACACACACACACACACACACACACACACACACACACACACACACACACACACACATGCCTCCACATTGCACAAAATGGTGCCTGGAGAGGCCTCCAAACTGCCTTTAAAATGTGAAAAATCGTTTTCGGCGCCGGGGGGGCGAAGCCCCCCCTGGGCCCCCCAGCGGGGCTTTGCCCCTGCACCCCACCGGGGCCTAAGCGGCCCCTGGACCCCGGCTTAATTTCCTCTTTTTTTTTTTTTTATCTCCCAATTCTACACTCTGTGTATTACATCACTTATGAAGTCATCAGACCTGTCCAGATTTGCTAGTTAATAAAAGAAAAAGCTTATGAGCTTTTGTACAATGGACAGAAATTGGAAGGGGGATGAGCAAACAAATACAGATACAAAAACCCAATTAAAAAAGACGTTTATGCTTCATGTTGAAAAAATGTGTGTCACGAACAACGCGCAAAAATACTGAAACTCGGTGAAAAATACTGAAAATTGCCATGAAAATACTGAAATCAGTAGTAAGGGGGTGCACAGGTCTGCTGTTGTTATTTTTATGGCATGTTTTTATGATTTTTATTTCTTTATGCCTTTTTCATCTTTTTATGCTTCTCTTTCTCAGTCTCTCTCTCTCTCTCTGATGTTTTATTTTTGTGCAGGTCTCTCTCTCTCTATCTCTCTCTTTCTCTCTGTCTCTCTCTTTCTCTCTTGCCATTGTTGGCTCTCATTTTTACATAGCACAGTGCCTGAGATGATTAAATGAAAAAGTCTACTTCTTTTTTGAAGCACTGATACCCAGACCATCGCTTGTGTATCTAGTGGAGGTGGAAGGTGTAGGAATGGGAGGGGGAAGGAATGGGAGGGGGTAGGAGGAGGAGGGGGGAGGGTTGTAGCTTTAGACGATTACTGAACCTATGACATCTTGCCTTCTGGACGAGTACAATACCACTAGACCATGAACTGACTCCACCAGGGAGTCTCAGAGTGGTGTTGCTGACGGTGTGTGTGTGTTCTTCAGTTTAACGTCTTTCCACTTAAGTGATATTAGATGATAGCGAGAAAAAAAACGTGAAGACTGAGTTAAGAAATGAGCATGCAAGAGTAGAGTGTATGTGCTCGAAAAGAGATAAGAGTGGAAGAGAGGGGAAAGAGAGAGAGAGAGGGAGGGAGAGAGAGAGAGAGAGAGAGAGAGAGAGAGAGAGAGAGAGAGAGAGAGAGAGAGAGAGAGAGAGGGGAGGGGTGGAGAGAGAGTGAGAGAGAGAGAGGGAGGGAGAGAGAGAGAGAGAGAGAGAGAGGAGGGGTGGAGGGAGAGTGAGAGAGAGAGAGAAAGGAGGGGGATGGGCGGAGAGAGAGGGTGTGTGAAGAAAATGTGTCTCATGCATGCGTGCATGCGAGCGTGTCTGCGTGTTGACAGTGTGTTACGTTGCAGGTGAAGATGTGTGTAATGCGTGCGTGCGAGTGTGTGTGCGTGTTGACAGTGTGTTGCGTTGCAGGTGAAAATGTGTGTAATGCATGCGTGCGAATGTGCCTGCATTGCTGACGGTGTGTCCGTTGCGTTGCAGGCGTTCTCTGACCGGATGAGGTGTGGTACTGGCGGACCAGGTCGGAGTGGGGCGGGGCCTCCCCCAGTCCTGCTGGCAGTGCTGTGCCTCATGTCCCTGATTCCTCTTCTGCTCCACAGACGGCCGCCAGCAGTCTTCTTAAATGTTGTCAGCTCTTGTGTTTCCCTTTGTGTGGGTCTGGTGTGTGTGTGAATGTGAGTGAGTGTGGGGGTGTGGGAGTGGGGTTGTGTGTGTGTGTGGTGTGTGGGGTGGTGGTGGTGGTGAGTGTGTGTATGGATGTGTGTGTGTGTGTGTGTGGTGGGGGAGGAGAGGGAAAGTAAAAAAAAAAATGCAAGTATATAGGTTTCCTCTGTGAAAACATGTGAAAGTGTGTCTGTTTTCCTGTGTGTGTGTGTGTGTGTGTGTGTGTGTGTGTGTGTGTGTGTGTGTGTGTGTGTGTGTGTGTTTGGACACACAGATTCCCGTGACTTGAAAATATCATCAGTTCAGATTTTTGTATTGCCACCAATTTCTTTCTTTTTGTTTGTGTGTGTGTGCTGTAAAGTTAAAGCCAAATGCTCCAAAAGAACCACTCAATGCAAAAACTCTCGCTCTGTCTATCTAACTTTAAGGCTTTTAAAACATTTGTTATGAATATGGTAGCTTGTAATAGAAAAGCTAAAAATTATTTAGCAGCTAGACTGTATTTTGTGTCACCAAACCACTGACTTGCACAAACACACATACCTTATGATTTTGATTTCATTTGGTATCCTCATAAGTGAAATTTGTTATCAGTTTTGGAGCTTTTATTCTTACTTGATATTGAGTGATTGAAATTATTTCAGCTGTGTTTACTTTTGAATGTTACACAGGTGGTTGATTTTGGTAGTTTTACAAACCTCAAGAGAGAGAGAGAGTGAGCGTTTGAAATAAGATCCTGTTCAAGTTTTCATGTTAAATGTTGGAGCAAAAGTAGAGTGCTCTATCACCAGTTTGGAAGGGTTTTAAAAAAAGCTTTTTCAGAAAGTATATCTGTAGTGTTAGAGAAACAAAGAGGGTGTAATGGATTGTAGCCTTTTATGTGTAGACTTTTGTGAATGTTTTGTTTGATACGGTCATACTTCTCCATGAAGTAGGTGAGAAATATGAAGATGTATGGTGGTTTTATTTGTTGCATAAGCATCTCACATTTTCAGTCTTGAAGCCGAAGGAAAGAAAAATAAATCTGAAAATCTCAGTTCTTGCTGGCATTGTTCCATCATATCTTATGAGTTTATAATCATTTTTGTTTTTAATGTCGAAAATTTGTGATAATTTTCATGACACTTTGTATACTCTTTTATCTGATAGTGTAAGATCATCTTTGATTAAACACCTGCTTTCAGATCATTTTTCGAGTTTTTCGTTGTCTGAAATATGTCTGTGGGATTTTGGCAGGCCAGTGCTTTAGGGTGGTATGTATTTGTTTGCACATCTATAGACACATATAGATTGTAAGTTAAACACACACACACACACACACACACACACACACACACACACACACACACACACACACACACACACACACACACACATTTAATCCTGTTCTGCTTTTCGTAAGAGTAGGTCATTGTGTGCTGGTGGGAACAGATTTCAAGATTTACAAACAACATACACACGGGGACTGGATGTAAAAAAGCATGAGTGCTTATTCCATTATCCTCGATATAAAAGAATAAATAAATATAAAAGAATAGATAAAATAAATAAACACACACACACACACACACACACACACACACACACACACACACACACACACACAGAGCAGCAATGAGGACAAGAGAATATATATCAGCTACGTAGTCATAGCTTCAGAGTCATCTGTACATGAACATCTTAAATCCTGATTGCTATGAAAGAATTTTTGCAGAGAGGGTGATGCTTAGTATGGGTAGAAAATTCTTAGGAGACGGAAACCAAAGAGTTTGTTCCTAGCTGTTCCTAAGTAATCCTTCACTTTCTTGTAAAGTGGGGCAAAGCATGAATAAACAGCTGTGACATATGTTTGTGCGGAGTTTGTCATATTTGCTGAATAGGTCAGCAGAAAGTATGTGTTAGGTATGTGTTGTGTGAAAAGGATGTTCAGTTCTTTTCTTTTTTTTTGACTCCTGAAGTTTTTTCTTCTGTTTCTGATTTTTCGTCTTCATTTACAGTTCAGGGTCTTCATGTTCACTCATAAAATCAAGCAAAGAAAAGAAAAATGGTTTTGAATATCCATTTTGTAAGCTGGAAGTTCCCCAAATCATAGGTTTCGAGCACTGTAGACTGCTGTTTTATTTTAACAGGTAGATTGAAGAACAAAACTAATGGAAAAGTGACAGAAAGCCAGGATATGTGAACACACACACACACACACACACACACACACACACACACACACACACACACACACACACACACACAGAGCATGCATGCACTCTCTCTCTCTCTCTCTCTCTCTCTCCTCTCTCTCTCTCTCTCTCTCTCTCTCTCTCTCTCTCCTCTCTCTCTCTCTCACACACACGCACGCACACCCACACACACACACCCACCACCACCTACCACCACCACCACCACCATCACCACCACCACCACCACCACCACCACCACCATCATCACTCTTTGCCAGAGGCTGAAACAGAAAGCTTATCCCCCAACAATCTCCAGCAAGCAAGCAGCGATGAATTATTCTGCTTGGTGAGGTGATGTGACTGGCTGATCCACGCCTTCAGTTTTGTCATCCCTCTATCTGCTCACAGAGGGCTGGTGACCATACATATTTCATTGACCAAGAAACAAAACATGCATACATAACGATACATAAGAAAGGAAACAAGCCATTGGATTTGAGCATGTTTGGTGGTGTTACATACTCACAACATAGCTGCCAGTTTAAAGCATAGATTTTTTTTTTTTTTAAAGAGATCAACATAAACAGTTTAATATCCAAAATGATCTGAAACTTGTGTTTGCATAATGTATAGATTAGCATATCAGGCCTCAGTTTTAACTACCAGAAACTATCATTTACCTAAGGAAGATGTTTTCAGTATAAACATTGGTGATAAAACAACTGTGGCAGGACTATTTAGTCATTCCTCCTAAGAAACCTCAGGACAAAAATCCACAAGAGTGATGATACCTTGTAGTCCAGGATTGATGGGTCAGTGGTATCTACAGTGGTCAAGTGCCTTGCCTGTCCAGTAACTGAAAGGGAGAGGTTGTGAGATCTATTCCTCTATGATACCCAACTTTTCTCTTATCCACTAGACTCATAAGTGGTGGTCTGGATGCTTGTCTTTCAAGATTCTGCATGCAACATCTATGTGAAGAACCCGCAGGAGAAAAGAAAGCTACTCTCAAAGAGAAAGAAACCAACTCACAAAACGGAAAACAGTTATTTTTTGGATAGAAGTTCACTGCATTCATTCTTTGGTGGAAGAGATGCCCAGATTTCAAATAGAAAAACCTGCTACGAATGTAACATAGCACACTAAACTAGTGAGGTAGTAGACAATACGAAATACATAAAAGTCTTCAGCTTTCAGTGTATGCCATACTGCAGTGCAGTCTGTCTAAAGATGTAGAGTTTTGTTTCAACATTAAACAATCGATCAGAAACACCAGTCTAATGGGTTATGTTTATTGGTACTGCATAACTGAACAATCTTTACTTCTCTGATTTGCACCTTAGATGTACATTCCAGGCAGGAACAGACACAGGTGTATTGCATGCATGCATATATCCCCCCCCACACACAGAGTTACTCACACACTCGCACCATCACACACACACACACACACACACGTTCATGCTACTATGAACTGGAATAAGAATGATTGGAAGTGCATTCATACACTGACTCAAAAAGAAATATGCACCCATCAAAAGAAGAGCAGGAAAATGGTAAAGTTATGGCCACCAGATGAGAGACAAAATAGATCAAATTTCATCCAGCCCTGTGTATGGAGTAAGACTAAGTTGATTGCAAACATGAAACTGTTTTGTCTATGAACTGATCTGACCGAGGTCTATCTGCAGTTCTAATCCTTTCTGTCAACCTTTCATCCATTGTATTGCTCGCATGTGACTGAGCTTACTCTGATCTGCTGTGAACGACTGGTGTGTAGCCTACATGTGTAGGCAGTCACACACACACACACACACACACACACACACACACACATACACACACACCATAATCATATGCGCACATGCATTCGATGACACGATCACATAAACACAGACTTTTATGCAATCAAAATAATGAATAAGAGCTCTTTCTGCCTCTCACTCAATCATTCAATCGCTCACTCATACACACACACACACACACACACACACACGTTTAGATACAGGTATTTGTGTGTGCGTGTGCACACCTGTAAACAAGAACTCAAGCACGTTCACACACACACACACACCACACACACACACACAAACCACTGATTCCCACTATCTCAAAATGACTACGACCTTATTGCACTCGCTTTGTGCTTCATGTCATAAGGGAAACATTATTCGCCATCATATTTCTGCTTTAATGTGCACACCACTGCTAGTGGTAATGAATTATTCTGTCTGCTAAGGGGACATTACTCACTGAATCACGCCTTCATTCTGTCTATCAGTTTGCAAAGGTTACAACC
The DNA here is from genome assembly GCA_030674155.1 of Stramonita haemastoma. Lineage (NCBI taxonomy): Eukaryota > Metazoa > Mollusca > Gastropoda > Neogastropoda > Muricidae > Stramonita > Stramonita haemastoma. Next base: position 48,357,851 of record CM060322.1, on the reverse strand, counting down.
CTTGGGGCTTTTTCGTTGCTGCAGTATCGACAAGCATTGCAGAAGAAAGTGAATAATTGATGAACTACAAACAAAATGGTGGTTCTGCAAGCTTGTCATGCTCTCATAGATTCTGTCAGATAATACTTCCAGATTACTGGTTTGAAGAATGGGCTGGTTTGGAAAGAAGATCAGGTTATTAAAAATCTTTGGTGCGTCCAAGTGAATGACCTTGAATTTGGTGTTAGTAAATATTATCATACATTCCCCCAAAGGGATGCTGGGGGCTTTTTCACTATAAATAGAATCCCCACTTTCTGAAATTTGTGTTCGAGAAATTTCCCACTCTTTTTTTAATCACTCCCTTTGATTTTGCCAAAAT
>CM060322.1:48332490-48344990 GCA_030674155.1 Stramonita haemastoma | reverse complement strand
CCCCCAGTAAACTTAGTGATGTAACATTAAGCCCATTGTGCACTTAGTGACGTAACAACCAAGCCCCCAGTAAACTTAGTGATGTAACATTAAGCCCATTGTACACATTGTCACAGCCGCCGCTGTAGTCTAGTGGTTAGGGCGTTGGACTCGTAATCTAAAGGTTGCGGGTTCGATCCCAGCTTTCGGCTATGGCGTTGTGCCCTTGGAAAAGGCACTTTACAGCTATTTTCTCACCCCACCCAGGTGTGAAAGGGGTACCAACCTTGTGTTGGGGTTAACCCTGCGATAGACTGGCGTCCTATCCAGGGGGAGTCTATGACTCTCAGTCGCTTAACGCCACAGAAACCGGGATAAGCACCGGCCTGATGAGCCTAAGGCTCGGGAGAGACTTTAACTTTAACACATTGTCACGTAAAATTAAAGCCCCTTGTACACTCAGCGACGTGACACTAAAGCCCCTTGTACACTTAGCGACGTGACACTAAAGCTGCTTATAACCTTGCAACTGACACTAAAGCCTTGCACACTTAGCGACGTGACATTAAAGCCCTTGTACATACAGCGACATGACATTAAAGCCCTTTGTACATACAGCGACGTGACATTAAAGCCCTTTGTACATACAGCGACGTGACATTTAAGCCCCTTGTGCACATAGCTACGTGACACTAAAGCCCTTTGTACATACAGTGACATGATACCAAAGCTCCTTATAAAAATGGTGACATGATATTGAAGGCTGAACTCTGTTGTGACAAACGCAAGAGCTCGTTGCACTGTGCTGTGACAAGCTACTAGAGCTTGTTGTACTCATTTGTGGCAAGACACTAAAGCCTGTTTGTGCCGATTTGTGACAAGACCTTTAAAGGTCATGGCACTGGTTTTTGACAAGACACTAAAGCCTGTTGGTTAGTTAGTTTTGATAAGACTTTGAAGCTGGTTTGTAGTTCTCCGCGACAAGGCAATAAAGCTTGTTTATTTTGGGCGTGACAAGACACAAAAGCCTATTTGTTCTGAATTGTGACAAGGCATCAAAGCCTATTGCTTTGCCATGTGACAACACACTAAAGCCTGTTTGTACTGCGTTGTAAAAAGACACTAAAATCTAATTGTGACCAGACACTAAAGCCTGTGGCACTGAGTTTTGACAAGGCTTTACCCCGCTGTGATAAGATACTAAAGCCTGTTGCCCTGTATTGGGACAGGACACTGAAGACCCTTGCACACGTGCAGCAACAAGACTTTAAAGGCTGTCACACAAATGTAAAAATACACTACAGCCCACTGCAGTGAGTAGCAACAAGAGATTAAAGCCAGTTGCTCAAATAGTGACAAAGCACTAAAGCCCCTGGAACACACATCAACGAGACACTTAAGTCCTTTTCACGGGTAGGGACAAAACTCTAAAGCCCCTGACACATGAAGCAACAGGACACTAAAGCCCTTTGCACAGGTAGTGACAAAATACTAAAGCCCCTGGCACATGAAGCAACCAGACACTAAAGCCCCATGCACACTCAGCAACGAGACACTAAAGTCCCTTTTGACTTTAAAGCCCTTTAAACGTTTAGTAACAATAGACTCGATAAGCGCACAGGAGTAGTTAACGACAAGCCACTAAAACCCATTCCACACGGTAACGAGACTGTAAAGCCCCATACTTATTGTGGGGTGGGGAGTGAGGCACATCAACTGTAAATTATTCATGGCTTTTTTGGGTCTCTTTTTCGGGATATTCTTTCCAAAGATAAAAGAAGTTGAATAGCAGATATGGAACTTTCTGCACGCACTGAAACTGACACTAGAAGCATACAGAAACCCATGTTATACAACGTGTGTTGGATTGCCCGATGTGTTTGAAAGATTCTGCTCTCTTTCTTCTCTATATCTCTGGCATTGTTCAATGAGCCATTGTTGTATTGTAGAAGATTTTAAATCACGTCAGATTTCTCTGTGTGAAATTTGAGCTGCTCTCTCCAAGACGAGCGCTGCGTCTCCACAAGAGCAGTGTCACCCATGATGTGAAAAAAAAAGTTGATGTATTTGTTTCCAAGGGAAAGTTACTTCTCTCTCTCTCTCTCTCTCTCTCTCTCTCTCTCTCTCTCTCTCTCTCTCTCTCTCTCTCTCTCTCTCTCTCTCTCTCTCTCTCTCTCTCTCTCTCTCTCTCTCTCTCTCTCTCTCTCTCTCTCTCTGTGTGTGTGTGTGTGTGTGTGTGTGTGTGTGTGTGTGTGTGTGTGTGTGTGTGTGTGTGTGTGTGTGTGTGTGTGTTTTGGTGTGTTTCTTTTTTAACGGAATTTTTCCAGGAACAACACTGTGGTTATACGCAGGACCTCAGTTTACTGTCTCATCTGTAAGACTAGCACCCAGACCACCATTCACGGACTAATGCATGAAGAAGAAAAAAGCCCAAGGTCATAGGGAATCGAACCCCCAACTTCACACTTTGTAGAGGAATGAGTTACCCCTGGACCACGAAAAAAAATAATAAGAAAGATGCTAGTCTTTTCCTTTTTCTTATCTCTGGACTATTTAATGACGTAAGTTTCCTTTCTTTATCGTGAAGGAAAGAACAGCTTAGGGTATCATGTTCTTGTTCTTCAATTCAACGTCTATTCACAATGAGTGATATTAGACACAGGGTATCATAATTTATGTGTGTGTGTGTGTGTGTGTGTGTGTGTGTGTGTGTGTGTGTGTGTGTGTGTGTGTGTGTGTGTGTGTGTGTGTGTGTGTGTGTGTTTTCATTTCCTTTACCAGGAAAAAGCTTATTCCTGTTTACCTGTTGTTTATTTTTTTTTCAAGAGAGAGAGAGAGAAAAGAGAGAGAAAGAGAGAGAAGAGAGAGAGAAGAGAGAGAGAGAGAGAGAGAGAGAGAGAGAGAGAGAGAGAGACAGACAGACAGACAGACAGACAGACAGACAGACAGACAGACAGACAGACAGACAGACAGACAGACAGACAGACAGACAGAGAGGAACAACACAGACAGACAAACACAACACACACAACACAACATACAAACCAGACTAGACATAGACAGAATGGACGACAAAAATTAATGTCCAATTCCAAAGAGTGTTGCATGCAGAAAGTATGGGAACGCAGAAGAGATAAAAATCTGAAGAAAAAAAAATCTGCCCGCAATCTGCTTTATTAGACCACAGCAGTGCTGCCGTCCCCAATTCCCTGATCCCTATTTCCCCGATCCCCACTCGCCCATATCCCCTATCCCCGTCCCTATATCCCCATTCCTCTGCATGTAGTATATCGATCTGTGTGCTGGTCTAATTACCATCAGTTATCTTCATTTGCACTGACAGTCGCTAATGGTTCGTATTGATCTGACCACTCACTCACTGTGTACCACATTCTTCCTACTATGATGATGAGAGCTGTGGGTATTATTCTCTCTCTTGTGTGTGTGTGTGTGTGTGTGTGTGTGTGTGTGTGTGTGTGTGTGTGTGTGTGTGTGTGTGTGTGTGTGTGTGTGTGTGGTGTGTGTGTGTTGTGTGAGGGGAGGGGGGAGGGTGTGGCAGGTGGAGGTAGGGGTGGTGGTGAGGTGGGGGGGAGGGGGGTGGTGGTGGTGGTAGTGGTGTGTGTTTGTGTCAAGTCAAAGTCAAAATCAAATTCTTATTTCCAAATGGTAGACTACGTGTGTGTGTGGTGTGTGTGTGTGGTGCGTGCGTGTGCGTGCGTGCGTGCGTGCGTGGTTTGCTGAGATAATAAAGTATTGGTTTGCTCTGTGTGTGTATGATGGGTGGGTGGAGTAGTGGTGATTGGGGGGGGGGGGGGGAGGGGGGTTCCTAGTACTTCATCCAAACAAATTTTGAAACTAAATTGTCGAGGGTTTCACAGCTTGACATCCAGAGGAAGGGGGGGGGGGGAGAGGGTCACCTAGTACACGCACTGTGTATCCTTCATCACACCTGGGAATCACCGTAAAACCATAAGCACAACACTGCATGAGGAGTTTGCTTATACTTATAGTAAGCAGTTTTAAAAAAAAAACCTTACCGTACACTGATATAGGCAGTCATGCTCCGACTTTAGACAGAAGACTTTGCATGGAGAGTGAAGGTTGTGGGTAAAGGTCTAATGGATGGACTTCTCCCTTAACTCCTGAAGAAGTTGTTTTGAGCACTGCCCTGAATCTTTCAGGCCATGTGTTGCGTGCACAGTCAAGTCAAGTCAAGTCAAGTCAAGTCAAAAACGCTTAAATCATCCCATGAAGGGCAATTACGATACTGACAGTGACCCTTTTCAGAGTTCATTCTTCTCCAGGTGGAAGCGGCTGGAATGCGGCTACCTTCGTGGTAGGCAACCCCCCGCCCCCAAAAACAACAACAACAACAACAACAACAACAAAACAAACAAACAAAAAAAAACACCCCACAAAAAACAAACAAAACAAACACACACAACAAAAACAAAACAACTACAACAAAACAAACAAACAAAAAGACACCCCCCCAAAAAAACAAACAAAAAAAACCCAAAGAAAATCAACCAACCAACCATTCAATTAACCAACTAAACAAACAAACTTTGGTGACCTCAACAGAGCTCTAGCTGACGAACAACAGAAACAAACCGTTAACTTTGTTTTCTTATTTCCAAATCGTATTCAGTTTCAAAATTTGATAGTGTGAGATATTTTTTGGCACTACATTGTTTGTTATTATTGTTGTTGTTTGTTGTTTTTTTTTAAAGGCAGAGCATGAGTAAGTGCATAACTTCTGCTGTGTCTGCTGCTCTGACAGATGAACTTTACAATTGTCAGCTTTCAGTTCTTGGGAAGCGAAACAAGGAAAAAAAAAAAGGTTTTGGAAATGAATACATCGGGTCTCTGTCTCGTCTTCGGAGGCAAACAAAGATTTCATGCACGCGAAAGTTGAAAGATGCGCGCGTGCGTGCCGCGGCCCCACAACACAACACACACACACACACACACACACACACACACACACACACACACACACACGCGCGCGCGCGCACGCATGCACGCACACATACACACGCAAACACACTCACACACACATGTACGCACGTAAACACGCAAACGTATGCACGTATACACACGCGCGCGCATGCCTACACACACACACACACACACACACACACACACACACACACACACACACACACACACACAACACACACACACACACACACACACACACACACACATACACAAACACGCCGCCCTCAGTATGCTGGCCCCTAGAGGAGCTGATGTCTCTGATGCCTCGCTCCCCTACAACCACATAGGTAATGGGACACCTTTACCTTTTAACTACCCTTCATATGTAGATTTCTTTTCGTAAAAAAAGTCATAGTCTACATGTTTTACTAAATTCAGTACCCAAATACTTAAATGAATTTGCAAGTTCCAGTATTGGTATTGTAAAATGTAAGCACATCACACGGACATTTCTTGCCATGATAAAAATGACTGCTTTTGTGTTTATTTGTGCCAGTTTCAAGTCTCCATTTCTGACACTACTTTAGCAAAATAGCAACACTTTTTGCAACTCAGATCAGGTATCACACACGCACACACACACCACACCACACAAACACCACACGCACAAACACACACACACAAACACACACACCACAAACACACACACACACACAAAACCACGCACGCACACACGCATACACGCACACACACACAATACACACACACGCACGCACGTATACATACACGCTCGCGCACTCACGCGTGGTTGCGGGCGCACACACGCGCACGCGCACACACACACACACTCACACCCACACACAGACATACATACCTTAACAATCAATTAGTTTGTTCGTTAAACTCTCGCCCTCTCCATTTCCTTGTGCTTCTCTGCTTTACATAATTGTTTCAAAATGTCAGACGCAGGCTTTTTTTGTACTATATAATGTCACTACTTAGTTTGTGTTGTTGCTTCTTCTACCCCTATCTCTCCGTCTCTTTGTTGTTTTTTTTGTATCTCATATGTTCTCTGTCACGGTCTTTCTAAGTTTAAGAACGTTTCTCTTCATCCTCCTTCTCCATTCTCTTTATTAATGTTGTCGTTGTTAATAGTTTTGTTGTCGTCTCATCATCATCATCATCATCGACGTCGTCGTCGTCGTCGTCATCGTCATCATCTCACCATCGTCTCTCATCATACATCATCATCATCATCATCATCATCATCATCATCATCATCATATCATCATCATCATCATCATCATCATCAATATCTCTCTGAGTGTCATGCTACACATTGTTCTGAAAGTCTGTTACTAGAAATACTGTATTATCTTGATGAAAGGGTTTTCCGTGTTATGCTTGAACGCATTTAGTGGCCAATCAAAATGATAATAATAGTAATAACAACAAAACAACAACAATAATAACAATAATGATAAAGATGATAATCAATGATGATGACGATGATGAAAGATGATGATATGAATAAATGAATATGATGACGACGACAACATCAACAATAAGTATGATAAGATAACAACAAACAATAATAATGATAAACAACAATAATAATGATAGTAACTAACAACAACAACAACAACAAAAAACAACAAAATAATAATAATAATAATGATATAATAATAATAATAATATAATAATAATAATAATAATAATAATAATAATGAAAGAGAAGAAGAGAGGACGACACGACAAGAAGAAGAGACGACGACGAATCGAGGAAGAAGAAGAAGAAGAAGAAGAAGAAGAAGAAGAAGAAGAAAAGAAGAAGAAGAAGAAGAAGAAGAAGAAACACAGCTTTAAAAAGAAGAGAAAAGAAAGAAAAGAAACAGAAAAGATCTCGAGCTGCCCAGCTGGCTGCAAAGTCAAAAGAATCGGATGATTTTTAACCAATCATCAACCAAGCTGTTTTGCTCCGAGTCAGTCGCCTGTGGTATATCGTGACGTCACTTTGATCGTCTGCAAAAGTTGTCTAATCAGACGGCACCCAGTTAAAAGGTAAACATAACACTTTCGCCCAAATGAAATTAAAAAAAAAGAGACTTTTTGATAGGGATTTAACAAGGATACATTTTTGTTTCCAAAAGTGTGGATTTGTCAAGAACGCGGTGTGTCATTTTGAGAAGGGACACTCAAAACGGACCAAGCAAACTTCATCGAATCAGTACATCTGCCGTGTGATACAATTCTTCAGTGCACAACATTGTGTGATTCCTATAAGAACTGGAGGGCACTCACCTTGAAATTGCAATTTTGATACTAAGACAAGGACAAGCAAAGTCTAAAACAGTAGAAATGGATCGGTCGGATGATTGATATGGGGACAGAGACATGAAATCAGAAAACAGACTGATGGAAGAAATATTCCCAAGGTTATCTTCAAAAATCTGGGCCTAAGTTTAACAGTGAAACACAGTTCAATGGAAAATGCACTGGCGTCAAGAAAATAGGGCCTAGAAAATTGGAAGCAGAATTTGTAATAATGATTTGAAATAACGACACGGTAGTAGAAGACTAAGTGTGTGTATGTGGTTATTGAAATATTTAGAAAACACACTTAGGAAAGGGGAAACGTCTACCCCCTCCCCCTTCCTGTCTCCTCAACTTTAAAACAAAAAACAATTTGCATGCTTTGGTAAGCTTAGTTAATCACATTCCCATTCAAACATGATCAAAACACAGCCCATTTTCCTGTTAATGAATATGAACTGCAAGTCAACGGTGATGCTGAACATCTGCAATCATCTGGAACAGTGCAAGAGAGACTTAGGCATCACCTGGCTGCCTTTTGCTTTTGACTTTGTGGAGCCGAACCCTCGCCATGTGTGTGACAGAAAGACGTGCAGCATTACACAGCCAGATTTTTTCAGGTAAGAAATATCTTTTGATTATTTGTTACAGTAATAAGTTGGCAGTCCTTTCCACCGGACGTTTTCATGTTACCTTTTGCCAGCTGTCAGTTACCCCCCTTTTTTTTGCCAGGTTTCATTTGCCAAGTTTGGTTTCTTCTTCTTCTTTTTCTTTTTCTTCTTCTTCTTCTTCTTCTTCTTCTTCTTCTTCTTCTCTCCCCTCTGCCTGCTTCTGTCTCTCTGACTGTCAGTCTGCCTCATCCTCTGTAATTTCCTATTTTTCTGCTTGTTTTCCTGCCTGTCTGTCCGTCTATCTGTCCGTCTGCCTGTCCTGTCCGTCCGTACGTCTGTCTGTCTGTCTGTCTGTCTGTCTGTCTCTGTCTGTCTGTCTGTCTGTCTGTCTGTCTGTCTGTCTGTCTGTCTGTCTCTTCTCTCTCTCTCTCTCTCTCTCTCTCTCTCTCTCTCTCTCTCTCTCTCGGGGGCCAATTACGTGATGTGAAGGACAAGACGCACTGAAATTGCTCTAGTGTTTTTGTGATTTAATAACTAGTTTTTAAGTGTCTGTAAATTTTCATTGATTGTATATAGATAGATCAGGAGGATGGGCATATCCGTGCAGTTATACAGAGCCGTGTGTGGGACATTTGCCGCAGTATTTGCCACCTTCATGTCCAAACGGGCAGAATTTAAATCAGCCATGAGAAACTCCATTCTGACTTTGAGAAACCGGCGTGACGGTGTCCTGTTAGGACTGACCCTCACCCTTCTATTTTGGGGGGGGCTTTTATTGCGGTGTGGTGATGTGGAGACGAACCCTGGACCCACCCCTCCAGCTCCTGGATCTACTGGCCGCAAGCTGAGGCAGACCAGTTTGGTTGGTGGTGCTGGTGGTCATAGCACCATCACAGGTACTGCATCCAGGAAAACCAGAACTAGGGCTGATGTGACCACCTTTACCAACACGCCTACGACCATACACCGTGGCCAGGATTCCTCTTCTGCTGGTTCTCCTAAGGAACTGTCCTTCAACACCATGACAGCCAAAATCGAGAAAGTGGAAAACCTGCTGAAAACTACAACGGACAGTTTGAAGAATGAGATAAAATTGTTGACAGACAGTGTGGGTGTGTTGAAAGAGGAAATGTGTAGCCTGAAACAAGACATGGACAATCTTAGAACTGAAAATTTAGACTTAAAACAGTCAAATACAGAATTGTTAGATAGGGTTGAAAAGCTGGAAAAGAAATCTGAAGATCTAGAAGGAAGGTCCAGACGAAACAACGTCATTTTTCATGGTTTAGATAGGAGAGCTGATGAGTCTGGAGCTGACTGTGAGAGGGTTGTAAAAAATCTTCTCTCAGAAAAAATGGATGTGGCAGATGTGAAATTCGATAGAGTGCACAGGATAAATTCGAAACCCAACTCTCCCATTATTGCTAGGTGTTGTTTTTATCAAGATAAGCTTAGCATACTGAAAGCAAAGACGCGGCTGAAGGGTTCAAAGATTTTCGTAGACGAAGATTTTTCCCAAGCTGTTAGAGAAATTAGACGCAAACTCACCCCGTATTTGAAGAGTGCCCGAGCAGAAGGAAAAAATGTGAGAATGATCTTTGATCATTTGATCATTGATGGTGAAAGGGTGACCCTTCATGATTTAGAAAGAAAGGAATAGCTTGTTGGCCGGCCCATACACACATCGTACGGTGGAGGCAATTCACAGGGGGGAAGCAAAAGTAGAAGTACACCGTCATGAAGCGTCAGACTGATAATCACGTAAGACGGCTTTGTGCTGTTTCAAGTGAGATTGACACAGCGCGTGGCGAAGCCACGCGAGGAGACGAAGACAAAGACCACTGTACACTTGGCCTAGGCGTAGACCCAACCCAACATATCTATGAGTCATGTTGTAGTCCTTGTTTAAATAAAGAGTCTTCTTTAAATGATGATCTTGGTACTGTTGAAAGTATTAATTCCGTGTCTTGTACTATTAATGAAATTATTGAAATTGAGTGTGTAGATGATGTAGTAGATCAACTGGATTGTGACATTACAAATCAAACAAATAAAACTTTTTCTTTTTTGTCCTGGAACATTAATGGGTTGTTTTCAAAACTCTCCGATGGAGATTTTGTGTCGTATGTGCGTAGCTTCGATTTTATTTGTCTGACAGAAACGTTCCTAGAAGATATTCAGCCAGATGTGTTTAGTGGCTATAAGGCCCTCTGTAAGTCGGCAATTAAAGTTAGCCATCAAGGGAGGCGATCAGGGGGAGTAGTTTGTTTCATAAAGCATGAGTTAGCTGCTCTTGTAAAATGTTTAGATGTTCCATACCCTAATATTTGTTCTTTTCTCTGTGACAAATCTTTGTTGTGTACTTCAAGAAATGTTTTGCTTGTATGTGTGTATATCCCACCTGAAGGTTCTCCTTTTTATAACATGTTTGACTATGATAACGGGATTGCTATGTTGGAAGAATATTTAGTCAATTGTGCTGTTACTTTGGATGAAGTTGATATAATATTGTGTGGAGACTTAAATAGCAGGACATCAAATTTTTCTTGTCATCATGTGGCGAATGACTGTATTTTAGATTCTTATAGTATAAGCATGTCTCTCAGTGGTAATCGGTATTCTGAAGATTCTGTTATCAATAATTATGGTAAGTTATTATTGAATATGTGTACTGCACTTAGTTTGCAAATTCTGAATGGCGTGTGTAATGGCGATCAGCAAGGACGCTTTACCTATATTTCTGATGGAGGATGCAGTGTTAATGATTATTTTTTAGTGTCAGATGATTTGTTCTCTCAGATTTTTGATTCATGTCGTTTGTTTGTTGCTGAACGTTCTGATTCAGATCACCTTCCTGTAGAATTACATATTAATCCATTGTGTAAAACATATGTAACAGCTGAAGAGCCATCTGTAGTGGAAAAGTTTGTGTGGGATGAAAACAAACTCTCAGCTTATAAAGATAATCTTTGTGAGGAGGACATGTGTGTAAATTTTTCAAGTGCCTTACAGATGATTGATGAGAACATTAATGAAGCTCTAGATTTGTTTAATGATTGCATAAAATCCAGTGCTAAATGTATACAGAAACAGGTACATCTTAATAAAGGTTTACCTAATGCTACATGGTTTGATAATGAATGTAAAAGTATGAAATATAGAGTAAGAAAACTGTTGAAGACTTACCGAAAAACGTTAAAGAACGAAGACAAAAACAGGTACTGCATCTTAAGAAGGGAATATAAATACATGTTAGAAAGGAAAAGGAAACAGTATAATATGTCATTACTTGCAGACATGGTGTCTTCAATTTCCTCTCAAGTCCAGTTCTGGAAGAGTGTTAAGAAGGCATCATTTAGAAATAGTCAGCCAAAGAATAGTATATCAGTTGACAGTTGGTTTCAACATTTCAAAAACCTGCTGGAGAAAGATTCATCAGACAACTCCATGAATGCTAATGTTGACTATGATGAAAGTGAGGAAGATTTTGATCGTCCAATATCTAAAGGTGAAATATATTGGGCACTTAGAAAACTAAAGAATGATAAAGCAGCAGGTCCTGATCAAATCATTGGAGAATTGCTGAAAAATGGAGGTGAAAATGTAGTGCTTTTCCTTCTAAAATTGTTTAACAAAATCTTTGATGATGGCCTTTTCCCAGATAATTGGACTGAATCTATAATCCTAACATTACACAAAAAGGGTGATGTTGATAACCCTAATAACTACAGGGGAATCTCTCTTAATGACATAAGTAGTAAGTTGTATAGTACTATCATTAATAATAGATTACAAGAATGGGTTACGAAAAATGATATTACAGGTGAACACCAAGCTGGTTTTAAGAGAGGATACTCTACTATAGATCATATGTTTACTTTGCTTGCGTTTGTTCAGAAACAGTTTACTCATAACCGTAAACTGTATGTGGCATTTATTGACTTTGAAAAGGCATTTGATTCTGTTAATAGAAACTTGTTGTGGCCTATTCTCCAGAAAAATGGTGTGAGGGGTAAATTATTACGTTGTTTGAGAGCCATGTATCAGAATGTCAAAAGCAGAATAAGATGTGGTACTAAACTGACTGACATAATATACTGTACCACTGGTGTTAAACAGGGCGATGTATGTAGCCCTTTATTGTTTTCTGTTTTCATTAATGAGTTAGCCAGAGAAGTCATCAATAATGGTAAGCATGGTGCTTCTTTCTCCCAAGATGTCACAGAATTGTTTATTCTTCTTCTTGCTGATGATGTTATCCTGCTATCTGAAACAGTTGTTGGCTTACAAAAGCAGTTAAATAGCTTGAGCAGTGCTGCATCGGCTCTTGATCTTAAGGTTAATCTGAATAAGAGCAATATCGTTGTATTCAGAAAAGGTGGTCATTTAGCTGTTCATGAAAAATGGTTGTACAATGGAAAAGTCTTGCCTGTGATTAATGTATATAAATACTTAGGAATCTGTTTTTCTACAAAACTTAGTTTCACAACTGCATGTAAAGATCTGGCAAGTCGAGGTAAACGAAGCTTGTTATTGGTTTTGAGAAAATTGCGAATATTGAATAATAACTCATTTGACTTGTTCATTAAAATATTTGATGCCCAAATACAACCCACTGTGCTATATGGTGCAGAAATTTGGGGTTTGGATGCA
>CM060322.1:48302490-48324990 GCA_030674155.1 Stramonita haemastoma | reverse complement strand
TCTCTGTCTGTCTGTCTGTCTGTCTGTCTTCTCTGTCTCATCTCTCCCCCCTCTCTCTCTCTTTCACACACACACATACACACACGCACATACACACACGCACATACACACACACACACATACGCACACAGCGCACGCACGCACACACACAGAGGCATGCATGCTCACACACACATACACACGTACACATGTGGAGATTACGATTTGTGGAGAGACACGAGACACTAGTGAACACTTGTATGCAGAACTGCACAACACACACACACACACACACACACCACACACACACACACACACACACACACCACACACACACGCGCGCGCGCGCGCGCGCACGCACGCACGCACAGCACACGCACACACACGTGCACGCACGCGCGTACACATAACACAATCAATTACACCACGCGCGCCACACTCACACGCATACAAGTACAGCTTGCACGCACGCATGAACACTGTGACATGTTCAGGAACAGAAATTTTAGAACCTTTTTGCTAATAGTAGTCATTCATTAATGATTGGCTCTAATTTGATAGAGTTGACAATTGCACAGAAAATAGATAGGCTACAGCTGCTGAAATGAGAGAGAGAGAGAGAGAGAGAGAGAGAGAGAGAGAGAGAGAGAGAGAGAGAGAGAGAGAGAGAGAGAGAGTGGGGGTGGGGTGAGAGATCTATTCTGTAATGTAACGTCAATATATGTTGATTTCAGAAACAAAACCTTATATCACATATTTCTCTCACAAAAACATCAGTCGATAAGTTTTGTAGACAGATGTAATTAATTTTCCGGAAGAGTAAGACTGTGAAAATATACGAATGTATTTTTTTGGTCTTCCTTTTGAGTTTCATTATTATCTTTTCACCAAGAGAACGAAATGAAGATATGTAGTGTGATACATCACTCTTTTGCGACGTCATAGTGCTGCTGCTTCCATTCCACTGATCCTGACCTCATCCTACACATTTATTCTTAGTCTGCTTCATAGCATCCTTATAACCACAACCTGTAGGGCACTGCTGTCATGTTAGACCTCTATAAGGTCACCAGTCAGAAGAGACCCTGCACCATTGCTGGGTTACTTCGGTGAAGTTTGTGTCTCTTTCTCTAACACAGCAAGACATACATCGATGGCCCCACCTGCGATAATGACAATCGCAGAGCCAATCTTGAACGACATGCTTACCATGGGTGTTTGCCGTTGTTGCATCATCCAACAGTGGTGTAAGAATCTGCAGGCTTTGAAAACGTTGACATGAACTGAATCTGAGGCATAAAAGTGAAGGAAAAACCGACACTGAGGTCACCTTGAAGACCAGGGTAACAGAAGCTACAAGTATCTGTTGTATGTTTCATTTCTATCAAAGTGCAGTGGTCGATAACAGATAGCCACATTGTCGTTGTTCTTTATGTTCTATCATGATATTGGTAATAGGATTAATAGGAGCTACATCATCTTTTGTAATGTTCTTTCCATCATGGAATAGGGGTTGGTAATAGGAGTTATATTATCCGTGTCTTTCTAGTTTCCATCATGGTATAGCGGTTGATAATAGGAGTCATATTATCTGTGTATTTCTGGTTCCATCATGGTATAGCGGTTGATAATAGAAGTCATATTATCTGTTGCACCTCTAATTCCATTATGGAATAGTCGACAGAGATAAGAACAACAATCATTTACAGACAAGATAAAGTGTTTGATGTCAGATCTTAGAAACTAGTTCTTGGTTCGAATCTCGCTGTGCCTGGTGGATTGAAGATAAAGTGTTTTTTTTTTTTAATCCCCTGTCAACGATGTACAGCCCAAATTAATGTCCCTTTATCTTTGTGAGCTACACGTTAAGAATATCAAATATGCACGTTATGAATCTTCAAATTTGCGGCAGATTTCGATGGACTTGGACACAACAACGTATCCAGCATGCAAGACAAGATTTAAAAGTTTACTGGATTTGTCAAGTTCGTCAGACATTTGCACTAAATTTTTTAAAAGTGAGATATAGTGCTGCACACACAGAATATTCCACACTCATGACAACACCATCCCACAATTTAAACTATCAGAAAAACAGGTTTAAGTTTGCACAGATATTATGCTCCTGCTTCCTTTTCTAATGTATTCCATCATCAAAAGGCTTGATGGATACAGCAGGCATCTGTTATTTTGGTGAGGTAATTTGAGCAGCTCTCAATTTGCATCTGCAGAGTGGGACGATGCTCAACTGTGTGGCCAAGTTTTCAGACAATAGCACACACTTCTCTGAAAATGAGAACCTTGCCCCAACACTCGCTCGTCAGTTATTGCGAAGGCGTGTATGTTATGCTATACTATGTTATATTATGTTATGTTGTATGTATCATAATTCATATCGTATCATATTATATCATCTCATCTCATCTCATTTCATCATCTCACCTTCCCTTCCTTCCCTTACCTTATCTTCCCTTTCCTTCCCTTCCCTTCCCTTCTCCTTACCTGATCTTATCTGATCTGATCTTAGCTTATCTGATCTTATTGAAAAAATAGAAATGGAAGAAAACAAGTGCAGGTAAACCCCTACAACTTCTCAAGAATTAAAAAAAAAGATTTATCAATGATTCGATAATTCTTTTTATTATATCATATTATTCTATTCTATCATTTTCTATCATGGGCATATCATAATATATCATGTACCAGATCATATATTTTATCATATATCATTATATCATGTCATTTATCGATATATATCATACAATATATCATACCAATCATATTTCACATCACATCATCACATCACATACATCACACACATCACAACAATCACTCATCTATCTATCTATCTATCTATCTATCTATCTATCTATCTATCTATCTATCTATCTATCTATCTATCTATCTATCTATCTATCTTCTATCATTCCATCCATTCTATCTATCTATCTATCTATCTATCTATCTATCTATCTATCTATCTATCTATCTATCTATCTATCTATCTATCTATCTATCTATGTGTGTGTCTGTTATCTGCCTGTCTGCTGTCGCCTGTCGCTGTCTGTTTTCTGTCTGTCTGTCGTGTCGTCTTCTTCTCTATCTATTATCTATCTATCTATCTATCTATCTTGTTCTGTGCTGTGTGTGTTGTTGTGATGCGGCGGCGGTGTGCGTGCGTGGTGCGTGGTGTGTGTGTGTGTGTGTGTGTGTGTGGTGTGTGTGTGCGCGCGCGCGGCGAGTGCTGTGTGCGAGGATTGTTGTGCAGCGTGTCAACATAGTTGTGTGTGCGTGGGCCTGTGTGGCGTGTGGGTGGTTCTATTATTCCTGATCTTTAGTTAGGTTTTCACTCCGAGAATTGTTTATCAAGTGCTCGTTCTACCGTGAATTACTTTGATGTGGACTGTTATGGTTCGTGTCTCTGTGTCTGTTTGTCTCTTTCTCTGCCTGCCTGCTCTGCCTGCCTGCCTGCCTGCCTGTCTGCTGCCTGCTGTCCTGTCTGTCTGTCTGTCTGTCTGTCTGTCTGTCTGTCGTCTGTCTGTATTTCGCTCTCTTTTTCTCTGTTCAGTCCTCCATTTCTATGCAGATGTGATGGAACATGTCTGACGTTACCAAGAGACCTTCTTAGGAATACCTTTAATTGAACTTCCCCAACATGTGAATTGTATAATCACATCTTTCTGTTGTCAGTTAGTTTGTTTTTTGTTATTACGAAGAATTCATTGCATTCATATTTGTAAATATGCCAATGGGACTAATCAAATAATAGTCCCGGATCTTTTATCAAATGCACAGTCTGTCTAGAATGTGAGAGCTAGACGAGGAAAAAATGGAATCTTGGTTTGGGTAAAAAAAAGTTACAGAGGAAAAATCCCAACCACGAAAAAAAAATCCAATCAGTTAGTCAACCAATCAATCATTAAATAATCAATCAGTGTTTTCGCCTCACTTTGGACAACTAAAACTTCTTTTGTTGAAGAGGAAGGTTAACATCTCTGCCGCCACGTCATTGTCAGACTTCAAAACAAATAAGGCCCTGCAGTGATTGCTATTTGCGCGCTTTGGGTAGTGTTCATCAACCCAAACCCTACATTGGTAAAGTATTTGTATTTGAGTAGAAACACATAACCGAAATATTGTGGTCAATATTCTCGTTGTGCTTGAAACTGCTTCAAAGTATGTTTCAGTTTTCAGTCTTACAAGTGAGATCAGTGACACTGTGTTCGGAGTATTTCATATGCACCACATAACATAATTATGGCAAGACAATATAACAGATGCTTTGTCATCTGCACATCCCAGTCTACTGGGGAAATGTCGGGTATATGTGGGTATTTTCACATTTCTGCAATCCTCTGAATCATGAGAGGAATGACGGAATCGGTAAAGTGTTCACTTTATCTTCAGTGTGGATATATGTACACGTGGAGGAGAGAAATGCGCTAGCAGTTGTGAACGTGAGTGGACCCAGAAGATTGTAAAAATGTTCATAGATTTTTAATTCACCAGGCAATATGTTGCTGGAATTTGAACCCGGGGTTCCTGATTTCAGAACCATTTGGATTATAAACGAGTCGCTTCATCCACTTGGCCATCACAAGGCAGCACCAAAACCTTATGGCCTTTAGAGCAATGAGCGTTTTTCATTCGTTCGCTGTATTTTTTTTATATCCGATATCTGACATCGTGGGCATATAAGTTCACATGTAGTTTGGTGGCCTTGAAGAATAGGATAACACACCCTTGTACGACATGAGACGTGTGTGGGTGGAGTTCATGCATGCCAAATCCAGAATTATTTTTTATGTAACCCTGTATTTCTGGAGTGATGGTTTCAGTGCTGATCTTGCAAATAAGTCAAATAGCGTGGGCGACATTCATTAAGGACTGGGAACAGAGCACACACCAACATGAGGGTTGTTTTAAGCAACATGATACTTTGTCAAGTTTTTTTTAATATTATTAATTTTTTGTTCTTTTTTCCCTTTTTTTCTTTCTTATTCTATCATACATCATCATCATCATCATCATCATGGGTATTATTATGATGATGATGATGATGATTATTGTCATTATTATTATTATTATATATTATTATTATTATTATTATTATTATTCATTATTATTATTATTATTATTGCAAATACTCACTCTGACAGCCGAACAGATTTAATATATATACACAAAGAGGAAAAGATAGGGAAGAGTGGGAGTGGGGGAAGGAGACATTAAACGCTGCGACAAGCTCCTCTTTCGGAAGACAGCTGGAGCTTAACTCAGGAATTAAAAAAAGTATGTTTCGACCTCTTTCTGCTCAGGTTCCCTTTTCGCAAGGAGTAGGCTAGTTGCTTGTTGAGGGGATTCTGCAAGGCTGCATCGCATCTGCCCATAAAGTCATGTGGCAGATGTTTGATCAACTGCATAACACCTTGGTGCTTTTGGTTCATGCTGTGTATTTTCGTGAATCTGCAACCCACCGAACACTAGAAAAAATTCAATAACTTTACATCTTCGAAGTCAGAATGCGGCTACCTTCATGGTGGGCACACAGTCGCATATGCAAACTCTCACCATTGGTGAATCTCGGAGCTGTAGCCAAACACAGCCCCCCCTCCCCCTTCAATCCCCCCTCCCCTTTCCCCGACCCAAACAAACCTCGAAGAAAAACCATTCTTAGTCTTCAGAAAGTGTATTAGAAACGAGGGGGAAGTAAAGATACTGACTGGCAGGTCTACCTGTGTGTGAATTGGAAAATCGTAATCTGGCTTGCCAAGAGAGAGCAACGCAATTTTCACTTTTCAGACGTACACTATACCTCAATGAAGAAGAAGAGCGTTGACTTCAATCCCGTGGGTCCATGAAGTCTGGGGTTCGAATCTCGGCAGTAGTCCGAATTAGTGTAGTTGTGAATTAAAGGTGGGAAATTTTACAATCTCACCAGGTTAACATAAAGTGCATTCCTGCCAGCGCCTTAATTCCCTTTGTGTGTATACACATGCAGAAGATCAAATATGCACGTTAAAGATCCCGTAATTCATGTAAGCTTTCAGTGGGTTACAGAAACGCATAGATATGCAGCATGCATCCACAATACCTAGAGAGGGATGGGCTCTGCCAGGTTTTATGTGTCCAAGAGACAGCCTGAAAAAGAAAATCAGTGCAGTGTCCAAGCGACTCTTCGGGGACTTAAGAAGAAGAAAGACAAGAGACAAACAGCATGTTTGCCAAGAGCCATCAATATTTACATCATAATGGTAACGGACAAAGACAGTTTGGCATTCCATTACCTCCCTGTCTTCCTCCGTCTCATTGTCATGGCTTGGCTGTGCCATCATTGAGTGAACCGTGTGCACATGATGAGTCAACGCGCTATCGGCAAAACAATGCTTTGTTAACAGTCTGGCATTTTCCTTTCCCTTCATTGCTGAACAGGCTCTGGACAAATATTGGAAACCGGAGAATGGAAAAGCGAGAAGGATTTAGGAAACTTGGAGGTCTGTGTTTGACTGTGCAGATGAGGATAGATCTGTATTCGTGCTTGCGTTTGTAAGCGCGTGTGTGGGAATGGTGCATACAAGTAGGTGCTCGTTCACACACACATACACACACACACGCGCGTGCCGCGGACCGCATGCGCGCGCACACACAAAACAAAAATTAAAAAACAACACACACACACACCACTACCACCACCACCACCACACACACACACCCCACACACGCACGCATGCACGCACACACGCACGCACCACACACCCCACACATTCTGAACGTATCAATATTGTATTTCTCACCAAAGCAGAGTGAGCTGCTGGAGTTTTACTTTATTTTTTCACGTTTCAGTATTTACGGTCTCACAGAATGAAGAATCGACTACAACTGAGGGCAAAACAAGAAAACCTGAACCATGAAAACTAATATGCAAGTCACGTAGAAAAGAGACAGTCCTCTTTCGTGACTTCCACGTCTCTCTCCTTTACGGTCGTGACTCTCAGTGATGTGAACATACATACGGCTGATGTAAGCATCGAGACGAGGAACAATTGAATGTGCTATTTGTAGAGAAAAGAGTGTGGTTTTATTTGTGATTTATTCCACAGTTTTCACTTGAGGTTTCTTCTTCTTCGTTGTCAACAACGAACACTCAGGCAGCAGCTATTATTGTCTGATATATTCATGAGCGAAAATAAGTTGCGCTGCTGTTAACTGTCTGACAAGTCAGGCCCAGCACATCCGACCTTGACGTGAGAAAGAACTGGAAACTTTTAAGTCTCTCTGAGGAAAAAAAAAAGGCAGGAGAATGGATAAAGAAGGCAGAAAATAAACAAGAAAGAGATGACAGGAGGAAAGGGAGCAAGGCAGACACAAAGAAAGGGATAGAAAAGAGGGAATTCCTGGCACAGAGTTTCCAGAAGGTGGGGATGCTATTTATACTGAAAGGTCCTGATATCCCGTAGGAGAAGTTGAGGTTTAATCTTCAACAAAGGTGACGGCCCTAATAATCATGGCCTTCGTAAGCATCCACAATTACTGGCATGCTAATGATTTACAATTTGTTGATTTAATAATTCATATCCTTTATTCAGACTATTCCTCATACAGATGTCGGCACATTGCATTCAAAGCTTTACAGACTGTTCATAAAAAAACTACATCAATTGTTGATGAAAAATACTTGTACTGGAACTGAACCAAAAATGTACACAATAAAAGGTTGGGATGGGAATGGATGACCCGAATCTCCAGTGTTCGATTTTGCTTATCAAAATACAAGCACACATACTGTTTTTAATGAAAGCACTAATCTGAGTATTGTACTATAAGAAGAAAATCTGGAATATAGAAACATCAATTCCAATGTCAATTAATATATTACATCAGTATACCCCAAAACAAAATACAAAATATCTTTTCCATCCTTCGTTAGATTTAATTAAAAGAACTGTCCTTTCCCCCCTGTTCACTGCGTGGAAATCTGGACAAATAGTGTCTATGGTTTCTGTTTGCAGCCTTTAAGAGCACACGTGCAAGAACCCTTTATGGAATTTATCCAGTAAATCTGTATAGGGACAACAGTCAATAATAAAATGGTGTGCGGTTTCTGCTTTGTCATCACAGATTAAAAAAAAAAAAATCTGTGCTGAATCATTCTATCGATTTACGTCTAGTTTAAGCGGGAGCACATTCAGTCTCAACTGTGTGATGGCAACACGGAAACAGTACAACTCCATATCATATATAAATATATAGACTTTTTTGTGATATATATATATATATATATATATATATATATATATATATATATATATATATATATATATATATATATACATATATATATATATATATATATATAAAAGTTAAAGTCTGTCCGAGCCTAAGGCTCATCAGGCCGGTGCTTATCCCAGTTTCTGTGGCGTTAAGCGACTGAGAGTCATAGACTCCCCCATGGATAGGACGCCAGTCTATCGCAGGGTTAACCCCAACACAAGGTTGGTACCCCTTTTACACCTGGGTGGGGTGAGAAAATAGCCGTAAAGTGCCTTTTCCAAGGGCACAACGCCATAGCGGAAAGCTGGAATCGAACACGCAACCTTTAGATTACGAGTCCAACGCCCTAACCACTAGACTACAGCGATATATATATATATATATATATATATATATATATATATATATATATATATATATATTATATAAAAATTTGGGGGTTCTCTTTCAAAAACATAATAAGTGCTCGGTATATATAACATACCTTTTACAGTTTCTAATAGCTCCCATCCATTCCTGGACAAACAAAATCAGTTAGTCTCCGTTTAGAAGCTCCCAAAACAATGTTGCATACCCAGCACTTTGCTGCATCTCAGACGTTGCTGAATTCAGTTCCATATATAATTTCTCTTTCTTTTTTGTAGCCCAACAGACCTTCTCAGCTTTGTCTAGTTCAAATAGCATTATTATGCATGCATTTGGGGTTAATCTCTCTCCATCTGTAACAGATTTCTGTAACCTAAGATTTTTTCCTTCTGTTTCCATCGCTTGTCTGCCCCCGCCTTCGACATCTACCTGCCAAAGTGTATAGCCTTTGTGCGCGCGCGCGTGTGTGTGTGTGTGTGTGTGTGTGTGTGTGTGTGTGTGTGTGTGTGCGTGTGTGTGCGCTTGCGTGTGTGAGTACGTTCAAATTTTCTAGGACCATAGATTGCTATTGATTGCTTGTGTGATGTATAGGTCGAATGCAAGCGCTTTGATTTGTTTTTACAAGATATAGCGCTATATAAGTTCCATGTATTATTATTATTATTATTATTATTATTATTATTATTATTATTATTATTATTATTATTATCATCATCATCATCATCATCATCATCATCATCATCATCATCATCATCATCATCATCATTATTATTATTTAACAAGTGTCTGTAGCAACTGACAACAGAATGAGTATATAATTATCATAAGGGATATATTCCAAGCTCCTCATAAACCACCTTATTTGGTCTTCTCTCAGGGTCTCCCCCAAATAGTTTCAGTGCCATTAAATGTAGGGCTACTTCTTCTAAACGCTCAAGTGTTTTCTACATGCTGAAGTCTGTAATCCTCCTTTCTTCCGGATGGATAAAGTAATATTGACCAAGTCTTACTTATTAAAGTGATCTTGTTTTATTATTTTTATAAAATAATTTGATTGCTGCTGTAATATGTTGTACCATTTTAAAAACTACCAATATTCGTGCAATCAAATACTACATTTTTTAATCTTTAAATTATTTTAATTTTTTTTAATCATTTCTTTTTACAATTAAATTCTACATAACAATAATCATTTACGACCTCGAATTTGTTTGATCTGTAAAACAGTTTTTCATACATACTTTAGAAACTTTAGAAAAAGATGGGACGAGGAGAAAAAGACAGGCAGACAGACAAGGAACATAAAAGATTGACAGAGATCAGAGATAGCCGGCATTACCAAGAACAGATCATCATTCTGTCCTAGCACAACAGAAGAAAGGGGGGTAGCTCACGCAATAACCACCATCCCTGCTTCCAGACAGTCATTGACACCTACCCCATCTTCTCTGACGCATATTGCTGTCTGTTCCAGAGACCAAAACCACGGAAAACTGTGCTCTGAATAATTCAGAAAGAAAGATGAGGGTAGCAGGTGTTTTGCAATATCAAATAAGAGAGAAACTTTCCTCTCCTTCCAAAAACTGCTAACAGCACATAGCTGGAATTTAGTGTTCCACACACGTCTTTTCAGGTAGCTTATGGAATGATCAGGTAAACGAAATGTATATCAAATATGAATGAAAAACTTCCTTGTTTTATTAGAACAGATGTAATACATGTGTTGAAGGCTTAGAATTCAAAAAGAAGTGATCATCATGAGGATATTTACTAATTCTAGAGGAGCAGCATGGGCTAAATGTATTCTTGTTGTTCTTATGCATCTCGTTGTTGTCAATTCAAAGACACCATAATGCGGACTTTTTCATTTGGAGTCTATCTCAGTTTCCTATTCTCATAAACTGTTTTAAAAACCATTTTTATTCAGTTTTATCATGTTGTACATTGTTGTATATCATGAAATGCGGTTTTTCCCATACATATAAAAAAAAAGCAAGCAAAATATTCACACAAAGAATAATGAAACATAATAAAGTATAAGAAATATTAGGAACAACAGAAGAAGAGAGAAAAATAACACACACACACACATACTCACACAAATATGTTAAAGTTAGAGCGAGAAGGAAGATGAGATATTCTCATAAACCTTTGGCACTTTATACACTTCAGTGCATACAGAGACAGAAACTGCAGGCTTAGTTCAATGCAGCGTGATGTCTGACATTTTTCATCAAAATACCAGTGCTTGTATTTCTTTTGTCAGAACTGTTCTAGTGCGTAAAACAAAACTGTGAAATTGTTCAACAATCTGCTAGTCCTTACCTTACTTTTTTGCTAGAACTAGTTCAGAAGTGTGGAGTAATCGTTTATCTGAAATTGTCCAACAACTGCTTACCTAGCCTTTGGTCATAAAGTCCCTAGAGTGTGGAAACGTCACCTAAAACATGAGTGAAATACAACCCCGAAAAAATCTGCTGAATCAGAATCCTTTTCTTTGTGCCCCCCCCCCCTCCCACACACACACTACCCCTACTTCTTCCTTCGAGAGAATCTGGCAGTTGTGACTCCGAAGTAACTCTGGAGTCCACAAAATCGTGGACGTCTATTCGCTAAAGATAATCAATGCTGGTATGTATAAAGGTCATCCCGTAAAAACTATGTCGATATGAACGTTGTTTCTTAAAAGTTAAGTTAAAGTCTGTCCCGAGCCAAAGGCTCATCAGCCGGTGCTTATCCCGGTTCTGTGGCGTTAAGCGATGAGGAGTCATAGACTCCCCCCTGGATAGAGACGCCAGTCTATCGCAGGGTTAACCCCCAACACAAGGTTGGTACCCACCCCTTTACACCTGGGTGGGTGAGAAAATTAGCCGTAAAGTGCCTTTTCCAAGGCACAACGCCATAGCGGATATACTGGGATCGAACCGCAACCTTTAATTACGAGTACAACGCCTAACCACTAGGCCACAGCTTTACTATACCAAAAAAGTCAACCAGACAAGTGCAGAAAAATCACTCAAGCACAGCTGTAGCTGGAAGTAAGCAGACGATACAGCTCTCATATCATGCAAGTGTAGAACCGTTTACATCAACATTGGCTACAGTTACCAATGCATGTTACATGCAGTCGCTGATGCCTGCATATAAGGCAACGTGTAGGTTCGGAATCAAAAACAGATGACTGCAACACACATTATCTCATATGCTGCCCGCGTTCGTGCGACCATGGAATCAATCATTAGTATTCCCTGTCCTCCCGGTACACTCAAGGTAGCTTAGGATATACCTGGGTATATGTGGGAGAAGAGAGAGAGAGAGAGAGAGAGAGAGAGAGAGAGAGAGAGAGAGAGAGAGAGAGAGAGAGAGAGAGAGAGAGAGAGAGAGAGAGAGAGAGAGTATTTATTTATTTTATTCTTTTATCTCTTGGATAATGGGGTAAGCACTCTTGTGCTTAGACCTAGAGAGACTGAGAGAGAAAAGAAAGAAAGAGAGAAAGAAAGAAAGAAAGAGAGACAGAGACAGACAGAGAGACAGAGACAGAGATGCAAGCGGATTAGCGATATCGAACATGATGTAAATAAAACAGCGTGTAATCCGAGAGCCGTGCAAGTACCACGCAGCGAAGAGGTGATTTCAGCTTGCAAGTGACCACAGACAGATGTGTGCATTATTCATCGCACTATCTTTTGTGTGTCGTCATGCGCGCTGCTGCTTCATCACCCAATGTCCAAGAAGCGTGATGGAATCCATAACCCACACTTGGGTACAGAGGAGAAGAAAAAAAACAGAGAGAGAGAGAGAGGAGAGAGAGAGAGAGAGAGAGAGAGAGAGAGAGAGAGAGAGAGAGAGAGAGAGAGAGAAATGATGGAACTGGTTGTTTTTTTTAGGACAGAGTCAGGTTTCTGGTTTTTGGTGGTGGTGGTCACTGTGGTATTGACGTTGCGAGGTGCAAGAACGAAAGTTTAAAACCTGTGTAGTGGGTGTAAGTGATGGATAGGTCATGTGCTGTATTGTTTGGGTGTGTGTGTGTGTGTGTGTGTGTGTGTGTGTGTGTGTGTGTGTGTGTGTGTGTGTGTGTGTGTGTGTGTGTGTGTGTGTGTGTGTGTGTGCAAAGTTAGAGATTCTGCATCAGAAATAAGCAACTGGATTTTGAATGATCGTAAGGGCCGTTTAATCTGCTGGAGTTTTGTAGGTGCTGTTTTTTTTAAAGATATTTTTTTTTATCTGCTAGTTTCATGGGGTTAAAGATTTACTTTGGGAGAATTTTGCTGTTTCGGGTTCATATAAGTAGTCTTCTTACCATGTATGAACACTTTTGATGTTTCTGAAACAAAAGATTGGAAATGTGTTTGGGAAGCAGCCAGAAAGTGTTTTCTGTCAGTAGAAAATATTATACTTCAATTTGCGTTGAAATATAGATACAACAATAATTCGTTAGATAACTAGTTTTTTTGTTGATAAAAACCATGCCTCGTTTTCTTGTCAATGAAAGAAAACGATCACTCGTTTTCTTGTTGAAAAAATAATGTCATAGGTTTTTTTATGAGGCTTTTTTTAAAATTCGAAGTAAAGAATTCTGAGAAAAGTGCTTGTGTCCAAAGATTAGTTTATCACAAATATCAGTCTTTTGTTTCGCTATTTTATGTAATTAGCAAAAAAAGGTCTATAAGACAAATTCACGATTGAAAGCATTGTCAAATATGAAAGATCTACTTCCTCGTAACAAACGAAGTACAGATAATGATTCTGATGGTATGAAATATGCAAGACAATGACGCTTCTTTTCCAGGGAAGGTACTCCGAATAAAATCAATATTAGTCATATATTGTTGCATACAGCCAACATAACCTGATTTTGCAAAATGTTGATGTATAATTCCTGTGTCAGACTGACAAAGAAAGCATGGAATAATGGCAAGCTGACTGAGCACACAAAGATTCACAGAGCGTGTGTCCTGAGCACCTCCTGTATGGCAGCGAGTCCTGGACTTTGCATGCCCGACAAAAAGCTAAAGCTCAATGATTTTCACATGCATTGCCTCTGACGCATCCTGAACATCAGTTGGCAGGACAAGGTCCCCCGAACAACGCTGTCCTGGAAAGATCTGGATGCACCAGCATGTACACGCTGCTGAAACAGACGCATGCGCTCGCTCGACCATGTCTTGCGCACAGACGATAGACGGATCCTTAAAAACCTCCTCTATGGAAAACTTGTGCAAGGAAAACGTCCCACAGGTAGACCACAGCTGCGATTCAAAGACATGTGAAAGGACTTCAAAGCCCTGAACATCGACCAGAACAACTGGGAAGCAACAGCCCTCGAACGGTCAGTCTGGAGACAGACTGCAGAAAGTTAACTCAAGTTCGAAGAGACACTTGCTCAGCAGCACGAGGCAGAGAGAACGAGAAGAAAGGCTGCAAGACAGACTTCATCTGTGCCCTCTGCCATAGTATAGGGACTGTCATTGCCGTGTCGGACTGGCCAGCCACAGCCGACGCTGTACCAAAATAACATCTAGACATCACACACACCACACACACATACACATCACACACACAACACTAGAGAAGAGAGAGAGAGAGAGAGAGAGAGAGAAGAGAACGAGAGAGATGAGAGAGAGAATGAGAGAGAGAGAGAGAGAGAGAGAGAGGCAAGGCAGGCAAGGCAAGGCAAGCAAGAGGCAAGGCAAATTCTTTTATTCGAGGATAATAGATAAGCACTCATGTGCTTTTTTACATCCAGTCCCCGCCCTTTTCAGGGATAACATCAAGATAAAAAGATACTAAACAGTAAAACTATATGCAGTACCAAACAACATAAAGGAATAAGGACATTATACATAATAAGATAATAAAAAATGCACTCATTTAGAAGACGAAAATCAGAAGCCACAATAAAATGATTTTGATTATAGAAAAGAGAATCGTTAATAGATAAAGAGCAACCAAAGAAACATAATGAAATAAACAACTTAGCAACCAAGAAAAGTCCACCCAAAAATAATTAGCTACACATTGTTACAACTCATAACAACAAAATGAACTCAGAAGGAACTAAAGATAATACAATGATTATAATGATGACAATGAGAATAATATCAACAATAGTGATAATAGTATGATAATAATACACGTAAAACTCACTCCTACACGTAGGTTACACACACACACACACACACACACACACACACACACACACACACACACACACACACACACACACACACACACACACACACACATACACACAACAACATACAACATAACAGACATACATACATACAGATACAGTACATACAGACATACATACATACATACATACATACATACATACATACATACATATACGCAACTCACTCACGCATGCACGCTCGCAGGCAAATGCACATACAAATCACACACACACACACACACACACACACACACACACACACACACACACACACACACACACACACACACACACACACTTACTCACACTTATATTATAAGCATATATCCGCAGGCGCACATGTACTTGAGGTGGTAGGGGGGTTTTTTGTGGGGTTTTTTTTTCTTAAAAAAAATTTTTTAGTCATAGAAAAAAGAAGAATGATAAAAGTCAAACAATCATATCAGGTGACAATATTATCCTTTCTTTTACATTCATACTTCATAAAAAAAAAAAACCAAAAGCAAACAGCAAAGTTAAAACAGAAAAAAAACAAGAACAAAACATCAAAAACTTGAGGTACGACCTATCAACAACAACAACAACAAAAAAGTCATGCAAATCATAATATTTTAATACAAGGGGAGACGACAAATAAAAACAATTATTCACACACACACACACACACACACACACACACACACACACACACACACACACACACACACACACACACCACACACACACACACACACACACACACCACCCAAACACACCCACACACACACACACACACACAAGTTCGCGCTCATGTCATCAATAAACTTCATTTTAAAGAAAGTATATGCCTAATTTTAATCAAGTCATGTAACGGAACACAAAAGGAATCTATCCGCTGTAAGGCATATATATATTAAGACATACATATTCTAGTACCAGAATCTTATGATTAGAGAGAGAGAGAGAGAGAGAGAGAGAGAGAGAGAGAGAGAGAGAGAGAGAGAGAGAGAGAGAGAGAGAGAGAGAGAGAGAGAGAGAGAGAGAAATCACATAATTATCAGATATCTACATCCATCAGTACATTAATTAAACACACATAATGCTGGTTCTGAGCAACGCCAGGCAGCCCAGATCTGATTCTCTTGTTGTGCGAGTGACCACAGATTGCATTATTCATCACACAATCTTTGTGTGTGTGTGTACGTGTGTGTGTGTGTGTGTGTGTTTTTGGGGTGTTGTGTGTGTGTTGTGTGGTGTGTGTGGTGTGTGTGTGTGTGTGTGTGTGTGTGTGTGTGTGTCGTCATGGCCCTTCCCTGCCTATCTCATCATCCAATAGACATGAAGCATGTCAGCATCCATAACTGTCATTGCGCGTGAAGAGGGGATGAGAGGGAAGGGGAGGGGGGGGAGAGAAGGGCACTAATGGCATTGCCTATCCCTGGAGGAATCATCAACGCTGGATGATAGGGAAAGATGATTGTGAGGGTCTTGCCGGGCTGTGAGGTGTGTGTTTGTGCACAGCGTTATGTAAAGTTTGCTCGTGTAACAGGGTATCGTTTCTTTTTGTTCTGGAAACTGGCGAGAAACTAACAAAGGTGTAGAGTAGACTGTAGGGATAATGCCTATCCATCTCTGCAGGGGTAATGCCTATCCATCTCTGTAGGGGTAATGCCTATCCATCTGTCTCATTCTGTTCCATGCCTGTGATACGTTTGTATCCGAATCTGAGAGCTTGGCATACTAAAGGTAGGAACCACAGCTGAAGGAATGTACACGGGTTTTGAGCTGAGTTTGCATGGCTGTTCATGGAAATCACTATTGTCATTGGTATGGGCATCACTAGGTAGTGGTCTGCTTGTGATTGTCTGTTTTCAGCAGTACTTTGTGCCCTTTGGCTGGTGTTTTACTGCTAACTCGATAGAGACGATAGTCTTTGTCCAGTTTTGAACTAGACCTCATTTACTTCTGAAGAAGGAAAGATAGACAAAACAGTTAAAACCAAACAACCACTTGGGCCTGGTTGGCTGCGTGGGTAGGATGTTTGATGCTTGATCTAAGAGTCTCGGGTTTGAATCTTATTCGGGGCTGTCAGAATGAATGGATTTTTTTTTTTTGCTGCAGGGCTAAAGTTTTGTGCATAATCAATATCTTGAAGTGTTTTGGATCACGCGCACGCACAGAAAATCTTTCTCACATGCTAAATTCCATTTTCATCTTTCGAGGAAGAATAGGTCACTGTGTGCTGAGAGGAAAATGGTGGGGATGCTGGGGCCCTGTCAGTAGGAATAATCTCCTTACCTTCAGGAATTCTGTGCTATGAATTCCTCTTTGATTCTGTCTTGTTCCTTTTCTTCCTGTGCCTCCTTCTTGTCTTTTGTCTGCCTTCTTGGTCCAATATCCCGCCTTTTATCCAGAAAGGCTAAAAAGATAATAATTCTCTCCCATGCCGAAGTCGGAAGCGCTATGCCTCACCTGTCAGGCACTTAACGGCAGCGCAACGTATTTCCATTCACATGACAGACAACGATGGACTAAGAAAGATGTATACAAATTTTCATCATTGGTGAAACTCAGAGACAATGTAAGAACGAAGAACAAAAAAAAGAGCATTATATATAGACCAATCTAATCCAGTCTTGCTGTTTATAGCCCCGCCGACCACAGAGGCCATATCAGGGCTGTCACCTTGTCATTAAAAAAAAAACACCTCAGATTCAAAACTGTGCAACTATAAACAGACAGATCAAAGAGAGTTTAAAACCATCTCTGCTTTTGTTCCATGTATCAACGCCCTGGTCAACCGTTAGGGTCAATCCAGGACGATCAAGGCGTTGTGGGCAAAACCACATCAACGACACATAAAATATTGACATATATCTTAAATATAGACATTCAAGCGTGTACACTCTTATTTCAGTAGGCGAACGAGTTAAGCAGATCAGAGGTTATGAAAGAGCTTAGACAATAACGGAGTAGTGACCATACGAAAATGTAATAGAGAAGCAGGGTTTCTTCTGGTTGGTGGCCTTACAGCGGCTTGACATTGATAGTTCCCTGTGGCCTATTTGCCCTGCGACTGGATAGGACAGACTCCTGTGTCATAGAGTCAGATAACCGCTTTGGGAATTCTGTTATGTAGAGAATATAGATGGTGAGGTGATCGCCCTCATCCCGTTTCCCCATTGTCGACTCTAAACAGTAAAGGTTATTGAGGCCATAATGAGATTGAAAGTGAAATCGTATATCCTGAAGAACGAACACTTAAAGCATGGAGAGAGAGAGAGAGAGAGAGAGAGAGAGAGAGAGAGAGAGAGAGAGAGGGGAGAGAGAGAGAGAGAGGAGAGAGAGTGTGGTGAGAGAGAGAGAGACAGAGATAGAGACAGACAGAGACAGACAGAGAGAAGAGAGAGAGACAGAGACAGACAGACAGACAGACAGAGACAGAAGAGAGAGAGAGAGAGAGGAGAGGAGAGAGAGGAGAGAGAGAGAGAGAGAGAGAGAGAGAGAGAGAGAGAGAGGAGGAGAGAGAGAGAGAGAGAGAGAGAGAGAATTGAAGACGTTATCGACAATTGAAGACAGATACACCGGGACAAACAGTCTGATGATAATGGTGGTGGTAAAAAACACATATTCTCAGTACATCTTCGGATAAAGAAGGGTCAAATCAGAGAGATTTATTAGGTTATTGAAGAAACTGTCTGAACTTTGGTAAGTTTGCCTCCAGATCTATGAACCCTGGAATACTATTTCACAGCCTTGGTCTAGAATAATGATTTGAGACTAGATTTGCCTAGAATAGTTGCTGTGAAAAGGAAGGTTTTGTTTATGTGAATGTCGATAGTCATTACGAGGAAACGTGATCATCAGAGAAGATGGAGGATTGCCGAGAAGAATTTTTTTTGTTGCTGCGTGGACATTCCTTTACTGTAAAAAAAAAAAAAAGAGTTTTGATTCGTGAGGAAGAATATTTGCTTGCTTGTAATCTGAGTCTATCTGTGTTGATGATTTGTTAATTAAAAGTTCAACGGCTCCTTTATAAATATTGATTAATGGTTTAAGCTCATTTTTGCTTGCTATATCCCAAAGCGCAGGAGTGTAATCAATATTGTATTGAATACATGCATGATAGAATAATTTCCTTGCATGTAGGTCTAAAAAGGGTGGGTTTTGCTTTACATCTGTCTAAATTGATTCAATCTTTTTACGCAATATTGTCAGAAAGTTTCCCAATATGCTTTGATCAGGATAGTTCATTGTGTATCGTTATACCGAAACACCTTTGTGAATCACTACTTCCTCAATCTTTATGTTAGAGTATAATAGCAGTAATGAGAGAACGAGAGAGAGAGAGAGAGAGAGAGAGAGAGGAGAGAGAGAGAGAGAGAGAGAGAGAGAGAGAGAGAGAGAGAGAGAGCATAAACATAAGCAGTATGCAAGCCTTCCAAGTCAGGGATAAAAAGGAAAAAAAAAAACTATGTCAAAAATAAACTAGGGGAAAAAGACATCTGAAAATGTATTGTGTGAAGGTGAAAAGATGGCACACGCACATATGCCTGCACGTGCACACATCGTGCGCCTACGCACGCACACACATACGCGTACACAGATGCACAAGCGCCTGTGCGTGAACACACACACACACACACACACACACACACACACACACACACACACACACACACACACACACACACACACACACACACACACAAACTCATTCACACACACAGCCAAATAATATTACGCAAGAAACGGTGATTTCTAATTGAGGAACTGACCAGAGACAGATAGACAGACAGACAGCAGTGTAATATATTGTTCACTGGTATTTGTTTTGGAGTGTAATCATGACCGTCCCTACCTCACCATCCAATAAAGAGGAAGTCTGAAGGAATCCATAATAGTTTTTGTCTGTTAGGAGGAGGAGGAGCTGGGGTGGTGGTGAGGGGGGGGGGGAGGAACTACTGGAAATTCTTCTCGCCAGGGTTGTGGGCGTCCATGGCGCTAGTGCATCTGTGTTTTGTCTGATGCAGGATGCAGAAGCTTGCGGGAGAGACGCCAGCTGTTATGTGTGGTCTTTGCTCAGAGACACAAGAGTGTTTGCTCATGACATTCTGGATTTTGCTTACCTGCCCTCCATTCTGTAAGACACATCAAAGTACTCTTTTTGTTGTTGTTGTTGTTCTCTTTCAGCTCCTTACCTTCAATACAATACAGAAACTGCCACAAGACAGATGGTTAGGAGATAAGGAAGGCTTTGTTTTTTCCATAATGAAATAGTGATTTAGAAATGCTGTCTTTTAAGTCAGCAAAGTGGTCACGAAAATATCCACGTCATAGATTAGAACACAATATTACGTCAAGCACTTCATGTGACGAAAAGTATTTTGTGTGTATTTATTTTCACACAGTTAGAGGAACAGTCAAAGAAAATGCAGTCGAGAAACATCGTGGTAAATTCTGTCTCTAACAATGCAAACAATGATTGGTGTATTCTTTGAAATCATAGATTGTCCACGCCTTTGCATGATTTATCCTTTGAGTCATAGATTGTCCACTTTAATTTTATTCTTTGAGTCATAGATTATCCACGTCTTTGCATGATTTATCCTTCGTAATCATAGATTGTCCACGTCTTTGCATGATTTATCCTTCGAAATCATAGATTGTCCACGTCTGCGCATGATTTATCCTTTGAGTTACAGATTGTCCACGTTTTTTTCTGATTGTGCACAGATGGCCATTTGCAGGCTGTGGTGTTCCAGGGGTGTACTCTTGTATTAAACAGATCAACACATTCAGATCAGCAGCATGCAGAAGACTTTGAGCTCGCTCCAAGATTTTGTCGCTATCACTATCAGCACTCATTAAATCTGCTACCAGTGTGTGTGTGTGTGTGTGTGTGTGTGTGTGTGGTGTGTTGTGTGTGTGTGTGTGTGTGTGTTTCATTTGATCCACATGCACGCTTGCATTCAATTTCACAGAGAGATCTCAACAAATTCCACCACAAACCTTTGTTTACTATTTTAAAAAAAAAATCAAACTTGTCTTCTATAGTGTATTGGACATTGTCAGCAGTATTTGGTAGTCACACTTCCCACTGCCATTATGTCTCCCCCCCCCCCCCCCCCCCCCCCCCCCCCCGTTTTTTTTTTTTTGCCATTATGTTTTTCAAGTCATGAGACATGTGAAGGCACATTTGTAGGGAAAGGAAAGTAACTGCTGAGTCAAAACGTGAAAACACTTCAAAAGAAAAAAAAAAGCAAGAAATAAAGAATAACAACACGGCCAGTTTTGTGTTTATGAAGACCAGCAGCATACACAAGACTTGGACAGCATTGGGGAAATTTCATGGAGATGTTAGACGTACATTTGTTCTTTCCTTCCCTTCTTGTACTGTATTAATACCATCACTTCATCTTCTGCTGCTTTTACTCAGGATGGACACATGACATCTGTGAAAAAGACAAAGCAGGGGGTGTTTGATGGTGGTAGCTATCAGTCTGGTAATTTGCCGCGGGTTCAGTTGCAAGAGAAGACACCGAAACCTGTTTCAAGTAGGGCTGCATTCAGCATAGTTGATACAGTTTGTCAAGTAGCATCTATCTGTCTGTCTATCCTTTAGTCTGGCGACTGTGGGGGCACCCCTGAAGACTTGACAACCAGTTCCTCCATTCCTCTTTATGTTGTGCCTTTGTCAAAATTTTGAGTTTTACTGTCAAGTGGCCTACTGGCACAAAAACTCACAGAATGGCAAAATCTTATGCTGACTGCAGAGAAGGTTCTCAGAGAGAGACAGAGACAGAGACAGACAGACAGACAGACAGACTGGGAAGGAGAGGGAGAGAGAGAGAGAGAGAGGAGAGAGGAGAGAGGAGGAGAGAGAGGAGAGAGAGAGAGAGAGGAGAGAGGAGAGAGAGGAGAGAGAGAGAGAGGAGAGAGAGAGAGAGAGGAGAGAGAGAGAGAGACAGACAGACAGGACAGACAGACAGACAGACAGACAGACAAAACACAGAGTCGTTTCATTTATTTGCAAAACCATTTACTTCTGTCAACGTGTCGGTGACTGCCGATCCCCACAAGCAATAAAAAGCTTCAATCAATATTTTCTCCCTGACAAGTAGAGACAAACACACCAAGATACAAAACTCGGTTTTTACTGCATAGTTCGTAACAGTTCTTGCCATGTAATGGAGCTGTACGTATGGGCAAAGGTCGGAAAAACGAGAATTGGGCCAAACGTGTTCTCATCTCATGCATGCAGCTGCTGGTGGAACATTAATTTTGGTTTAGCAATTCCGCGTTCTCGGGTCGACCTTTGCGTTTGACGATCAGCGCCGCTGCTTGTTTACCTAGTGCATTCATTCATAGCAAGTGTGATGTTTCAGAAAATAACATGGCTTCAGCGAAAATGCTAGTTTGAATGTGGCTATGATCTGAGAGAGCTTGGTGGAGATAAAATGGAGCGTTAGAATGATTGTGATTTTCAGTAGTTATGTTGTTGAGGTTTTTGGTGTAGGAGTTTCTCTCTCTCTCTCTCTCTCTCTCTCTCTCTCTCTCTCTCTCTCTCTCTCTCTCTCTCTCTCTCTCTCTCTCTCTCTCTCTCTCTCTCTCTCTCTCTCTGTCTGTGTCTGTCTCTGTCTGTCTGTCTGTCTGTCTCTGTCTGTCTGTTCTGTCTGTCTGTCTCTCACTCACTCACTCACTCACTCACTCACTCACTCACTCACACA
>CM060322.1:48287490-48292490 GCA_030674155.1 Stramonita haemastoma | reverse complement strand
AGAAAAAACCAGCAGATTGAAAAAATCCAGTTCAGTGCACAGCAAACTCCACAAACAGTTTCTGCAGACAAAGGATGGAAATAGGAATTCCTCTATCAATAGCCCGTCCTGTATGAAGTTGCTGGGACATTCACTTTCATGCTCTACCTTGTTTTCCATTTCCCCTATTCTTTGGCTGGAGCTCCAGGGCTCACCAATGGTGAGATTTTGCGTATGGGTCTGTTTTTGCCCACCATGAAGGTAGCAGCATTTCGACTTCGGGGATGTATGTTGGGTATGTTTGTGTTTCCTTAACTCACTGAAT
This sequence comes from Stramonita haemastoma, assembly GCA_030674155.1. NCBI lineage: Eukaryota > Metazoa > Mollusca > Gastropoda > Neogastropoda > Muricidae > Stramonita > Stramonita haemastoma. The sequence continues at coordinate 48,292,186 of CM060322.1, read as the reverse complement.
GCTGACATAAGTTGACCTGACTTGACCTGACTGACCTGGCTGTCCCGTAGTCCCATTGACCGTGGGGGCACAACTGAAGATTTTGCAACCAGCTTCCTCCAATCCCCACGGTCCTCCGCCCTCCGTAGTAGATCCTTCCACCCAAGGCCTGTCCACTCTCTGATGTTGTTTTTCCATCGTTTCCTCTGTCTGCCTCAGTTATTGGATCTTAAATGTACATATTTGATCTTCTGAATGTGTACACACATGAAGGAAATCAAGGCACTGGCAGGTCTGCAGTTGAAGTTGACTTGGGATATCGTTGAAACCCCACCCTTTGTTCACCAAACGCTACCGATATTCGAACCCACGACTTCATGGACCCATGGGATTGAAGTCAAAAGGTCTCAACAACTCGGCTGTGGCGGCCTTTGTTTTTGCATGTGAGTGTTTTAGCATGAAGGTAACCTTGCTTTCCCGGCAGGTTCATGTTTATCACTCAGTAGGAATCTCCTCTGAAGTCGGAGTATGGCTGCCTATATGGCGAGGTACTTGGAAACAGTCATACACCCAACTTTTCATTCAGTGTGCAATTTTTATCTCACAGTGATTCCCAGGTGGGATGAGGGAGTCAGAGTGCACATTCTGGGTGATCCCTTCAATGTTAAGCTGAGGAATGCACAACAACTCAGTAGGAATATTTCTTATCCCTTACCTGTGAATCTTCTTAGTTCTATTTGAATGTTGAAATGTCTACAGAAGATAATGTGTTCCTTTGTTTGCTTATTTTTTTGTATCTGCGGTTGTGTTTATATGTTGACTTTTCATTTTCAACTCCTGTTAGTTATTTCCCTTGATTAAAAAAAAATCAATGATGATTTATGGATTTAAAAAAAAGAAGTAATTTTGTTCCACAATTATCGAGCAAAACACCATAGTTTGAATTTTTTTCCAACCACTTGATAAATTACAAATGAACTTTGGTCCCAAATGACACATTTATAAGAAATTGATACTACTGCATTGTGTCCCTGGGAAGCGATGAAAAAATTACATAACTTAATACACATGGGGACTGGATATAACCAAAAAAACCCCACATGAGTGCTTATTCCATTATCATCGAATAAAAGAGTAAATAAATAAAAATAATAAACACACACACATACACACACACGCACGCATACGCGCACACACACACACACACACACACACACACACACACACACACACACACACACACACACACACACACACACACACACACACAGCGCGCAAACACACACTTACACACGCACACACACGCAAACACACACTTACACACTGACACACACACACGCAAACACACCACACCACAACACACACACCACACACAACACACACACACACACACAACACACACACACACACACACACACAACACACACACACACACACACACACACACACACACACACACACACACACACACACACACCACACACACACACACTTTTAATTCGTACCTCATCATCTAGTACAAAGCCAATGTGGCAGGATAGTCATTGTGTGTGAAAACAGGAGGGAAGACTGGGATAGGGATTGTCCACAGGGCTGTAGGATGGAAGGAATACAGCCTGTTTCATGGCAGTAGTGCTGCTGGGTGGGGGAAATGAGAAGGGGAAAAAAAGATGCTGTGGCATGGTGTGTGCACAGAGTAACCAGTTGTATTGTGTACAGATTAATAGTCCTAGCCAATGTTTCTCTGTGGAATTCGATCTGCACTCTCTGAAAAGAGTGTGTCGCCACATGACCAGTGCACTCCATTTTTTGTTGTTGTCCTGTTGAGGGGAGGAGGGGAGAGGGGGGAGCGAGGGGTATGTTTTTCAAATGAGAGTTGTTTTTTTTAGGCTCAGAATTTTTTTTTTCCAGAAACAGCTCTCTTGTTTCCCCCCAAAACAAACAAAAAACCTCTTGCTTCCATGGGTTCCTTTGCGTGTGCTAAATGTAGGTTGCACATTGGGGGATGTAGGTTTGTTGTCTCGCCCAAAAGCCTGCAGCAGTACAAAGACTATCAAACATGGTCGTGAGGATGGGAGCAAAGTCTGGCTTCAGAGGGGGAACCAGCCCTGTGAGCTCTCACTTTCTAGGTGGGTGAGTCACACTGTACCACTTCTATAGTACATCAACATGTTGAGTGGCTGCCAGTGAAGCTTGTATTCATTTTTGGTGTCTGTCCTTCCCTCTGGGAGAGTGTGTCAAGGGGCACTGTTTTTCCATATCCCCCTCCCCCCCCCCCCAACTTTTTTTTCTTCTCTTCTTTCTTCATATGACGTTGGGGGGTAAAATAATCTTAAATGCAAAAACCTCACCATTAGCAACCTTAGAGTTTTAGCCAAGGAACAACAACAAAAAAACCTAACCCAAAAAACAAGAACAAAATGCGTGCAAGATTATCTATGGGTGTGTTCACACTTTGAGCCTCTATTTTATATCTCCTCCAAAGAACTAGAAGTGATTCCAGAGCTATACCAGTGACCACAGACAGCTGTCTGCATTATTCATCACACAGCCATTTGTGTGTGTGTCGTCATGGCTGTGCCTATCCCATCATGCAATGGACAGGAAGTGTGACGGAATCCATAACTGTCATTGTGTGTGAAGAGAAAGGGGGAGGAGGGAGGGAGAGGAGGGTGACTAATGGGATTGTTGTCCTCGGGGAATGACAGGATTGTGGGTATTTGTGTTGGGAGTGGGAAAGTGGTAGAGAGTGTGGTATATGATGTGTGCACAGAGATAATGGAGCCATCTCTCTCTCTGTCTCTGTCTCTATCTGTCTCTGTCTCTGTCTCTCTCTGTCTCTCTGTCTCTGTCTCTGTCTCTCTCTCTGCATGGTGCTGTGGGCAGGAGCACATGGGGGCTGTGTGTGTGTGTGTGTGTGTGTGTGTGTGTGTGTGTGTGTGTGTGTGTGTGTGTGTGTGTGTGTGTGTGTGTGTGAAAGCATAAATGTGTATGGGCACTCAGGCACGTGCATGCACGCCCACGAGCAGGGTATGTGTGTGATGTAATGTGACATTTAAACAGACGACCACCATCCCCACCCAAGAAGACAAAAGAGCAACGTGGTGTTGTAATACTAAACCTCCAACGGTTCCACTTCCGCTGAATTTCATGACAAAATGTTTTGTTATGAAGGTTAAAATCTAGCCCTAGGTCAGTTTAACATAAATTGAATTACTGTAACAATGACAAAACTGTGAGTTTTGTACAAGACAGTTTCGCCCATCCGCTCATGTGGCAAGATTAGTTGCTGCACGTATACATCCAAACATGTATATCCAGGTAATAAAACACAATCGGAAAAAAGTTTCAAACTCTACCAGTCATTTGAGAGCAAGAAGAAAAAGTAAAAGAGAATCATACAAAAAACTAAGTTGTTAATCATTATTTTTTAACTGAGATAGGCTGTGTTTGAGGGTAATGGGATGGGAGAAAAGGACGACATAACAGGACACTGTCGGATCATTGTACAGGGCAGGGCCTGAAATTGTCAAGGGTAATTGTTCAACCAAATGTCACTGGTCTTGACGAGGGCTTTCTCCTCGCAAAACACAAGGCCGACACCTCCATCAGTGTCCTGTCCAAACACTGACAGCTACGTGAAATTCTCTCAGTCAAAAGCTCGAAATATTTTTTTTAAAACAAAGAATTAAGTGGCTTTGACGTGAAAATCAGTGTATAAAAAGTTACATTTCATTGTTGAGAGTCAAAATTATTGGTTGAAATGCTTTTGACACTACTGGTCTATAATCTGACTTAAAACCCTTGTATGAACGCACGTGTGTGCAAACAATAAAAACTCTGCCTTAAAATATATATTTCGAGGATAATGGAATAAGCACTGCCTTTCGGAAAAGAAGGGCCATTGTACGTTCGTAGGAACGGATGACAAAAAGAAAACAAAACCACCATGCACACTGATGTGTGCAGACATTACCTCCGAAGTCGGAATGCTGCTGACTCAAAGGGGGTCAAACAATCGTATTCGCTATGGTGAACCTTGGAGCTCTAGCAGAGGAACGGGAAAAGTTAATTGTTGTTTTTGATACATTTTGACATGAATTAATGTCATCGTGCGAACGCACACAGAACATCTTGCCCACACGGTAAAAATTGTTTCGCTTTTCGGAAGAGTAGGCTATTGTGTGCCGATGGGAACGGATGACAAAATTTACAAAATTGCATACACACAGGGACTGGATGTAAAAAAAAAAAGCACCTGAGTGTTTATTCCATCATCCTCGAAATAAAGGAATGATAATAATGAAAACCCAAGCATGAAAGCTGGACTGACTACTCTTTTTGGCGCTTTAGTTTAGATAAAAATGCTATTAGCTTATTAAAACTATTTTTCATGATTAAAAGCATTTTTTTTATTTTTAAAAAGTTACCTTTCTTTATAAACTGTTTGTTTTATAGTGAAAATTTTTATGTAAAAAATCATCACTTTTCACAATAAACACTATTTTTTCTTGATACAAAATTGCCATTTTTCATGATAACCATTGATATCTTTCATCGTAAAGATGGCCGTTTTTCCAAGGAAAGTAATGTACATAAAATTTGATAACGTTCGTTTTGACACAGTTACATCCCATTAGGGAAGGGCGGTAACAAAAAGGGAGGTGGAGGGATGCTGCTTGGTTCTCTATTGTCCCATTAGTTTCAGGGACTCACG
>CM060322.1:48272490-48279990 GCA_030674155.1 Stramonita haemastoma | reverse complement strand
GTTAGTTTCTTTCCAGAGGTTAACATTGGTACTAACTTCAACCCCCAAAATGTCTTTCAGAGGAGACGGTAATCATAGGTCCTGTGTTCAAAATGCATGCAGAGGCCTCATATGCGAACCCATGCAGTATAGAACCAGGCTTGTTGAGCTTATGCGTGGTGGTAACAACAACAACAACAACAACAACAACAACAACAACTACTACTATTACTACTACTACTACTACTACTACTACTACTACTACTACTACTACTACTACTACTACTACTACTACTACTACTGCTGCTGCTGCTGCTGCTGCTGCTGCTGCTGCTGCTGCTACTACTACTATACTACTACTACTACTACTACTACTACTACTACTACTACTACTACTACTACTACTATACTACTACTACTGCTGCTGTTGCTGCTGCTGCTGCTACTGCTACCATGATGATGATGATGATGATAACAACAATAATGATGATGATAATAAAAATAACAATAATAATAACAATGATGATAAGGATAATATTAATTGTGAGATGATAAAGAGTTTTAATGGAATTGAAGAAGAATGTTGATGATGACAGCGACAACACACACACACACACGCGCGCACGCACGCACGCACGCACGCACGCGCAACACACACACACGCACGCGCACACACATACACACACACACTCTGCCTGCCTCCACTTCTCCACAAGTCCTCAGGATGAGACTATAAACCAAGGTCCCGTGTGCAAACGCACGCAGAGCATATTGCGCACATGTTAAAACTTATTCCACCTTTCTCAAGAGCAGTCCATATGTGCTGTTGAGAACGGGCGACAAAATTTACAAAACCGCATACACACATGTAAGGAACTTCTGGTAAGAGAGTGAAACTGCAAAACTCCAGTCATGTTTCTTCCTTCAAGACAATTCCTGTTAACTGGGATTAATAGAAACACTCTCTACATTTACACCACTTTAAGTCACGGCAGATTTCTCTGCGTGAAATTCGGGCTTCTCTCCCCAGGGAGAGCGCGTCGCCACAAGAGCAGCGCCACCTATTATTATTTTTTTTCTTTTACCGTCTGCAACTGTTTTTGTTTTCCTATCAGAGTGACTTTTTCTACAGAATTCTGCCAGGGACAACTCTTGTTGCCGTGGGTTCTTTTACGTGCTTTAAATAATCATGTGTAAGACACGGGACCTCGGTTTAACATCTCATCCGAAAGACTAGCACCCAGACCACCACTCATGGTCTAATGCATAGGTGAAAAGTTTTAGGCCCAAACGGGATTCGAACCACAGCACACTTCGACCCGGACTTTTCGCTTTCTAGTCAGGCGCGTAACCTCTAGACCACTGATCCACCACTTTGGCCATTGGGATTGCTTGTCTCAACAAGATCTGGTCACTGTTCTCTGCAGCTCACTGACTAAGAGCCTGTAAAGGTCATGACTGTCTATTCTTAACAATGTCGTCTTCCATCCACTCCCCCACCCCACCCCCTGTCCCCCTTCCCAAGTATTGTCTGTGGTGAAACGAAAGCGTGACACATCAAAAAAGACGACAGAACTGTTCAATATGCCTGAAAACTTAAACGCTAAGTTCAGAGGAAATGGGGTCAATGCTTGTAGTCCAGTACAATCGCCTGATCGATATCTCGGGTTCATTGCCGTAAAGAAGACTACCACAAATTACCGCTAATTATTTTGCCAAGCACCCGAAAATTGCACCTGAGTTACAAAAAATACTGTGAAACTGCCGCAAGGGGTGATCGCCGTGTAGCGATTAGTGGTAAGTGAAAACTGCCCTGTTTAGCTGCTGGAGTGGTCATGGTACCGTGATGGTGGTCTGTCCTCACACGATTTGGGTAAAAAGAGAGTTCAGTCTGTAGTTCCCTAAAGACATATCACTATATGCTGAATGTTCTACATATGCTGTCTAAAGCGCTGGTAAAGCCTTGCGTGCATGCTGGGTGTGTTAGTGTTTAGGCAGTACACAGTATAAAAGGTAAAAGTAACGGTTTCCCATAACCTAGGTGGTCGTAGGGGAGTGAGGCATCAGAGACCTCAGCATCTCTAGGGGCCAGCATATTGAGGGCGGTGCCCATCTCCTCTCCCTCGCTGCTTTACCTTCCCTTACCCTGAAGAGGACAGGTACCCATTGACAGCTGGGTGAACTGGGATGGGGGACTCTACTGAAGCCAAAACGCGCTAAACGGTCACCCATCTAATTGGTAACCACGGTCGATGCTGCTTAACATTGGCTGGGGGAAAGCGAGTGTTCTGATCACTAAGATATCCCGTCCCCTGTCCTACATTAACTAGAGGAGGGAAATAATTCCCTGAACTCGGTGTATGGCGAGTTTTTTTTTTCAATTATACAGCCACACACGCAAACTTCTTATCCAGCATATTACATACTCTGACCGAGATTGGCCGCCGCTGTAGTCTAGTGGTTAGGGCGTTGGACTTGTACTCTAAAGGTTGCGGGTTCGATCCCAGCTTTCGGCTATGGCGTTGTGCCCTTGGAAAAGGCACTTTACGGCTATTTTCTCACCCCACCCAGGTGTAAAAGGGGTACCAACCTTGTGTTGGGGGTTAACCCTGCGATAGACTGGCGTCCTATCCAGGGGGGAGTCTATGACTCTCAGTCGCTTAACGCCACAGACACCGGGATAAGCACCGGCCTGATGAGCCTTAGGCTCGGGACAGACTTTAACTTTTCACCGTGATTGCCAGGTGTGATGACTGAGATAGAGTACACATTCTGGGTGGACCCCCAGAAGGGTGTTTAAGTTAAAGCATTGAAGCGCTGAACTCTGCCTAGGACGGTCCCAAGCCCGGCTGAAAAAGGAGGAGGGTTTGGCGTAGGGTTAGCTACCCCACCCTGTGAAAAAAACTCTAGCTACAGAAACGCCAAATAGCAATATAACAGACATCGCGGACCTGGGGAGGGATGGACCTCCAGCTGGAAGGAGTATGAAGTCGGGCGGTGAAAGCCAGAATCATCTGGAAGCCGTCAGACCGAAGACCATCATCTCCACCAGGACCACCACATCCATCGGTACATGGAACGTCAGGACCATGTACGAGACGGGGAAGACAGCGCAAGTAGCCGCAGAGATGAGGAAATTCAACCTCACCATCCTAGGAATCAGCGAAGTCAGATGGACTGGTTCCGGGCAGAAGCGACTGACTTCCGGGGAGCTGCTGCTGTTCTCGGGGCACGAGCAGGAAGATGCTGCACACACCCAGGGAGTCGCCCTGATGCTTTCCAAGCCAGCACAGGGAGCGCTCATCGGGTGGGAGGCACACGGACCAAGGATCATGACAGCCTCTTTCCGTACAAAGAAGAAGAGGATCAACATGGACATTATCCAGTGCTACGCCCCAACGAACGACAGCGAGGAGGAGGAAAAGGACGACTTTTATAACAGATTGCAGACCATCATACAAGACAGACCGAAGAGAAACATCATCATCGTAATGGGCGACTTCAATGCCAAGATAGGTAGTGACAACCAGGGATACGAGGAGATCATGGGGCGGCATGGGCTAGGCGAGATGAACGACAACGGGGAGAGGTTCGCAGACATGTGTGCCACAAGCAACCTGGTCATCGGAGGAAGTGTTTTCCCGCACAGAAGGATACACAAGGCAACTTGGGTGTCGCCAGACCTGTCAACGGAGAACCAGATCGACCACATCTGCATCGTGAAGAAGTTTCGCCGCTCCCTACAGGATGTACGCGTCAAGCGAGGAGCAGACGTCGCTTCGGATCACCATCTACTTGTTGCCCGATTGAAGCAGAAGCTGAAGAGAAATTGGACGGGGGGATCCAGTCAACGCCAGCGTTACAACACCACGGCGCTGAAGGACAACAGGAAGCAAGAAGAGTTCAAGGTCACTCTATCCAACAAGTTCCAAGTCCTAGGAGAGCTGCTTGAAGAGGAGACGATAGAAGAGAGGTGGCAGAGAGTGAGAGAGACAGTGACCTCAACATGTCAGGAAGTACTGGGCCCCAAATCATTCACACACAAGGAATGGATTTCAGCAGCTACCCTAGAGAAAATAGAAGAAAGAAGAGAAAAGAAATTAGCCGTCAACAGCAGCAGGACACGATCAGCAAAAACGAAAGCCCAAGCGGAATACACAGAAGCAAATAGGGTTGTAAAGCGAAGCATTAAAGCAGATAAGCAAAACTACTTGGAGACATTGGCAAAAGAAGCAGAAGATGCAGCTCACCAGAACAGCACCAAGGACCTGTACTTCATCATCAAGAAGTTATCAGGGAAGTTTGCCAAGCCAGAGAGACCAGTAAAGGACAAGAACGGAGGAGTAATAGCTGATGACGAAGGACAGAAGAACAGGTGGATTGAGCACTTCCAGGAGTTACTCAACAGACCAGCACCTACAAACCCACCAGAGATACCGACAGCCGCAAGCGACCTGCCGATCAAGTGTAGTGCTCCCACAAAGGAAGAGATCCGCAGCGCCATCAAGCAATTGAGGAATGGTAAGTCTGCAGGACCTGACAGCATCCCAGCAGAAGCCCTGAAAGCCGACGTCGAGACCAGTGTGGAGCTCCTCTACCCGCTCTTCGGCAAGATCTGGGAGGAAGAAGAAATACCAACAGAATGGAAAGAGGGTTACCTCATCAAACTCCCCAAGAAAGGCGACCTCAGTTCCTGCTCCAACTACAGAGGGATAACGCTGTTGTCCATCCCAGGAAAGGTGTTTAACCGCATCCTGCTGAACCGGATGAAGGACGCAGTAGACCCGCATCTCCGTGACCAACAAGCTGGCTTCCGAAAGGAAAGATCATGCACGGATCAGATTGCAACACTGCGCATCATCCTGGAACAGTCCCTGGAATGGAATTCGCCACTATACATCAACTTCATAGACTATGAGAAGGCTTTTGACAGCGTTGACAGACAGACCCTCTGGAGGCTACTGAGACACTATGGAGTGCCAGAGAAAATCACCAACATCATCAGGAAATCATATGAAGGAATGACCTGCAGAATAGTTCATGGCAGACAGCTCACCGACGCCTTTGAAGTAGATACCGGAGTAAGGCAAGGATGCTTACTATCTCCTTTCCTGTTCCTGCTGGCCATCGACTGGGTCATGAAAACCTCAGCGGACCAGAAACGTAATGGCATCCAATGGACACCCTGGAAACAGCTAGACGACCTTGACTTTGCGGATAACCTGGCCCTTCTCTCCCACACCCAGCAACAGATGCAGGAAAAGACCGACATCGTCGTGGAGAACTCAGCTAAACTGGGCCTCAACATCAACAGAGGAAAGAGCAAGGTACTCAAGACAAATGCAGCCAATGCAACACCCATCACAGTCAAAGGAGAAGCGCTGGAAGAGGTGGAAAGCTTCACATACCTCGGCAGCATCGTGGACACACAGGGAGGAACAGACACAGACGTCAGAACTCGCATCGGTAAAGCAAGGGCAGCCTTCAAGCAGCTCAGAAACGTCTGGGGATCAAGCGACATCAGCATCGCCACCAAGACCAGGCTCTTCAACACCATCATCAAGCCAATACTAATGTATGGAGCAGAGACCTGGAGAAACACCGTCACCACCATGAAGAAAATCCAGGTCTTCATCAACACCTGCCTTAGGAAGATCCTCAAGATACGCTGGCCAGACAAGATCAGTAATGAAGAATTATGGCAAAGAACCAGACAACAGCCTGTTGAGAAAGTAATCCTACAGAGACGTTGGCGATGGATAGGACACACCCTACGGAAACCTATATCCAGCATCACAAGACAAGCTCTCACCTGGAATCCACAAGGGAAAAGAAAGAGAGGGCGGCCTAGAAATACCTGGCGCCGGGACCTGGATGCAGATGCGAAAAAGATGGGCAAGACGTGGGGACAACTGGAACGCCTAGCCCAGAGCCGAGATGCCTGGAGACAGCTAGTTGGCGGCCTATGCCCCAGAAGGGACCACAGGCAGACATGACATGACATGACATTGAAGCGCTGAGCAACATCAGCAACATTTCTTTACTGACACGCTGCAGTTACTATAATGCATTAAGCAAGAACTAGTTCAGCATCTGGAGTACCTATTTTGTATTTTGTACCACTTTATGTCACAGCAGATTCCTCTGCGTGAAGTTCAGGCTGCTCTCCCCGGGGAGAGCGCGTCGTCACAAGTGCAGCGCCTACCCCCCCTTTTTTTCTTTTTCTTGCATGCAACTGTATTTGTTTTCCCTATCAGAGTGGCTTTTTTCTACAGAATTTTGCCAGGGTGAACCCCCTTGTTGCCGTGGGTTCTTTTACCTGCGCTAAATAGTGATGTGTAACACACGGGACCTCGGTTTATCGTCTCATCCGAAAGACTAGCGTCCAGACAACCACTCAGGGTCTAATGGATGGGGAAAAAGTTTTGTGCCCAAACGGGGTACGAATCACCGCACACTCCGACCCGGACTTTTTGCTTTCTAGGCAAGGCGCGTTACCACCTAGACCACCGATCCACCTATAGATGGAATGTTGGTTAAAAACTCGTTGCGGCAAGAGGAAGCTACTTTGAACTAAGCGCTTTTATCAAAACCTCATATAGAAAAAAAAGTAAACCAATACCCCGCGGTTAGAATGTCTCATAACATTCTCTTAGAGTCTAACATTGTAATGAATATTTAACAAGAAAGAAAAAACAACAACACACACGTGTACGCGTGCACAGAACAGCTACAAAGAGAGAGAGAAGAGAGAGAGAGAGAGAGAGAGAGAGAGAGAGAGAGAGAGAGAGAGAGAGAGAGAGAGAGAGAGAGAGAGAGAGAGAGGAGAGAGGAGAGGGAGAGAGAGAGAGAGAGAGAGAGAGAGAGAGAGAGAGAGAGAGGAGAGAGAGAGAGAGAGAGAGAGAGAGAGAGAGAGAGAGAGAGAGAAGCTGAGTTTGTAGCTGATTTAATTTTCTGATAATTCACGAGCCGACAAAGTAATTAATATAGCTCCAGCACTTTCCCCTTTGTGAGGTGGGGATGAACGGGAAAAGATAGAGGTAGAGAGAGAGACAGACAGAGAAGGAGAGAGACAGATAGACAGACAGACAGACAGACAGACAGACAGACTGTTGATTGAAGGGGAGTATATATATGACTAATGAAATATTCAGGTGATTGAGTGACTTATAGATAGGATCTGCTCCAGTCCCGTTCTTATTCTGTGTACTGTGAAATGATATGCTGCTTTGAAATATTAATACCTACGCCTGCCCCAAGCACGAATACAATCACATCAAAAAAAAGTACACACACTCACAGACAGACACAGACACACAGACACAGACACACTCAGACAGACAGACACACTCAGACAGACAGACAGACAGACAGACAGACAGACAGACAGACAGACAGACAGACAGACAGAGAGAGAGAGAGAGAGAGAGAGAGAGAGAGAGAGAGAGAGAGAGAGAGAGAGAGAGAGAATTTACAAAACTACATACATACGGGGGCAGGATGTAAAAGAGCACTGGAGTG
>CM060322.1:48262490-48267490 GCA_030674155.1 Stramonita haemastoma | reverse complement strand
AAATGTGTGAGCACAAACAATTTTTTTTTTACATTGTGGACACGGACAAGCCTTTAAGCATGCTACCCAGAGCGAACAGAGGACACTGAACAAACAGGTGTCGCCTCGGCTTAATATGTGATGAAGGTAAACAAGAAGCCCGAAGACTATGTTGGAAAGTAAAGAAACGAAAAAAAAGTTTAACTTTTGACCTTGTTCAGGGAACAAATGAATATAGTTCGAAGCCGGTGGTTCATATCCTACGTATTTTATAGGTAACATGGGGAAACATTTGGGGAACATTTGGGAAAAAAGTGAAAATCACTGTTGTCTTTCTTTCTTTTTTTTCTTTTTCTTTCTTTCTTTCAATTTCTTTCTTTTCTTTCTTTTTCTTTCTTTCTTTCTTTCTTTCTTTCTTTCTTTCTTTCTTTCTTTCTTCTTTCTTTCTTTTTTCTTTCTTTCTTTCTTTCTTTCTTCTTTCTTTCTTTCTTTCTTTCTTTCTTTCTTTCTTTCTTTCTTTTTCTTTCTTTCTTTCTTTTCTTTCTTTCTTTCTTTCTTTCTTTTTCTTCTTTCTTTCTTTCTTTCTTTTTATTCTCTTTTCTTTCGTTTTTCGTTCCTGTGGTATTTGCCTTTCTTCATTTTTATTCCTCCAATATTCATGTGTTCATAGTTTGTTCCTTACATGTTCTTGTGTCTTCCTCACATCCCAGTAATAGAGCACAAGAGCAAAAAAGATGCAGGCATTAAACACTGTTTTATGCTATCACTGCACTGGTCGCTGGCCGTAAAGGCTGCAGAAAGTTATGCTGTGCAGTATCCAGTTAAAAAAGACAAAGAAATGGATTCTACAATGAAAACCTCAGTTAAAAACACACACACACACACACACACAACGAAATCGGACATTCACCTAACAAGACACACAACACCAGCTTAAACACACAAACAACACAAACAACACACACTCACAAGATTGCTATTCACCGACACAACACACACACACACACAAACACCAACAACACACATAAAAACAAAAACAAGCGCAATACTCTATCCGGAAGTATGTAGTAATGCACGATAATTTTACAGCACAACAATACCAGTCAATCGTTATTGAAAAAAAGGGACTCTTTCATGACTATCAAGAAATAAATTGTCTGTTTCACTGTGTTCACAACCATTTCAGAAAATCGTACTGCGTAGTTATCATCGATTAAACGATGTCGCACAAAATAATAGTTTTTACAGTAGAAAACATTTTTAATGGGGAAAAAATTAGGGGTTTTTTGTTTTGTTTTTTGCTGTTGTTGTTGGGGTTTGTTTTTGGGGGAGAATAACAACATTTGAATACTTTCCGTTTATCGTTTGTTAGATGGTTTTTATTTTTTGTTTGTTTGTTTGTTTTTATTTTGTGGCAGTACCTAGGATATGTCATCTTACTTATTACAACCGTAAAATTATGTCATGTCCCTTACAATATGAAAAGAAAATGATCCGTATAATATTGCCAGCTGCAATATTGGTAATAACTCTCTCTCTCTCTCTCTCTCTCTCTCTCTCTCTCTCTCTCTCTCTCTCTCTCTCTCTCTCTCTCTCTCTCTCTCTCTCTCTTCTCTCTCTCTCATTTCTTCTCTCTCTCTATATATATATAAATAATATATATATATATATATATATATATTATATATATATATATATATTATATATATATATATATATAACACACATACATCATACACACATATATATACACACATATATAACACACACATATATACTATTGAGATTTTTTAAAATGATTGCTTATATATATGTATATATATCTATTTCTATATATTAACAATCATAAAAAAAATCTCAATAGTACACAAAAGTCAACAAGTGAGGCAAAACAAATACCAATAAAATCAACAGTCCACTGTCTGGCTGACTTTTCCTTTACTCCAAAAGGACTGGATGGGGCATTGTTGCCTACACTTTTTGAGTGAATCGGACTTGGCCATGAGTCGTCCTTCTACAGGTTGCACAGTACATGCTGGCTATGACTATTGTCATCCATGCCACCGGCCACAACTGACCTACTTTCTACCAAAGGTGGAAGCTTTTCTGATTTTTTTTTTAATAATCTTTTTTTCTTTTTAAAGTTAATGGTTTGAGCGAATCATTAAGGTGGTTTTTGTTGTTGTTGTTGTTTTTTTCCTTCTCAGTTTCTGTATCTGTCTGTCGTTATATCCTATTAGTGTCAACTTTCCCGAGACACACATATGAAAAATGTCACTGTAGTATTACAGTGACTTCTCAGAGAGTTCAGAGGTAAGTAGTCACTTCATATGCCCGTTTTCATCGCAGACATTCAGCTATTTTAAGGTCAACCACACTTCAGAGAAGAAAAGACCCCCCTCCACCACCACCACCCCCTCAAAAAGAGAGGGGTGGAGGATGGGTAGCAAGTATATTAAACTTTGTTTTCGTGGGGTTTTCTGGGGGTTTTTGTTGTCGTTTTGCTTGTGTGATGCTGACGGCTAATTTTGTCTAAAGCCAGAATGGTTTTTAAATCGTCAGGGAATTGTTTACCAAAGAATGCTGTATGTCAATTGAAAATCAGAGAGGGTAGAGGAAGAAAAGGGCGGGGGGCGGGAGTGCGAACGTGCACACACACACACACACACACACACACACACACACACACACACACACACAACACACACGCACACGGAGCTTGTTTTCATTAAACTTTTATAAGCTTTCTTTGTGCTAACCGTAACGCCAGCGATATCTAAAATAACTCTGGCGTTTAGAAATAAAAACTGCTTTTAAAACAGAGACGGGGCTTTTTGTTGTTGTTTGTTTTGTTCTACTAGAATGTTTTTGCCATTTTCTGGTATTTTTTTCCCCTCGTCTCAACAGACGGTTGTTTCTAAGTCAACTGCTTGTCATTTCTATTGATGGTGACATTTCTCCTGTATTTCGCTTCCTGACGTTGAAAGTGCTTTGTCTTGAAAACGAGACCATTCTTCTTCAACGATTTTTTTTCCTTGCGGAAATTTATAGCACAGTGCATCAACAGAACATACAAATTTAATCTCAGTCTCGATATGACTCAGAAGTGGGCTAAGACCAGCAAAAATGGAACAAGTGAATGAAATGCCTGCAGAGCTTTGCTTAGCTGGCACTCGTCATTAAAAAGAAGAAAAAAAAGACAGCTTTGTATTTTTCATGATATTTTTTTTGCTGAACAGGAATGGATTGGTGGTGGGATGAAAGAGGTTGGGAAGGGGGAGATTTTGATGTCTACGCAAAGTGCTGTCGATGGGTACTGGTACTCTGATTTTAATGGATGAATTGATTTGATTTGAACGACAAAATTGATTCCATTTGAACGACAAAAATTGATTTCATTTGAACGACAAAAATTGATTCCATTTGAACGACAACAATTGATTTCATTTGAACGACAAAAATGATTCCATTGAACGACAACAATTGATTTCATTTGACGACAAAATTGATTCCATTTGAACGACAACAATTGATTTAATTTGAAACGACAAAAATTGATTCATTTGAACGACAACAATTGATTCCATTTGAACGACAACAATTGATTTCATTTGAACGACAAAAATTGATTCCATTTGAACGACAAAAATTGATTCCATTTGAACGACAAAAATTGATTTTATTTGAACGACAAAAATTGTTCCATTTGAACGACAAAAATTGATTTATTTGAACGACAAAAATTGATTCCATTTGAACGACAAAATTGATTCATTTGAACAAAAAATTGATTTCATTTGAACAACAAAAATTGATTTCATTTGAACAACAAAATTGATTTCATTTGAACAACAAAAATTGATTTCATTTGAACAACAACTTCAACAGTGTCAAGAAGCAATAACTGAGAACCCCTTTGCACAGTTTCTCTCTGGAAACCCAGGAAATAAAGGAACATTAGTTCTGGAAACCCAGGAAATAAAGGAACAGCAGCTCTGGAAACCAGGAAATAAAGGAACAGTAGCTCTGGAAACCCAGGAAATAAAGGAACAGTAGCTCTGGAAACCCAGGAAATAAAGGAACAGCAGCTCGGAAACCCAGGAAATAAAGGAACAGTAGCTCTGGAAACCCAGGAAATAAAGGAACAGTAGCTCTGGAAACCCAGGAAATAAAGGAACAGTAGCTCTGGAAACCCAGGAAATAAAGGAACAGCAGCTCTGGAAACCCAGGAAATAAAGGAACAGCAGCTCTGGAAACCCAGGAAATAAAGGAACAGTAGCTCTGGAAACCCAGGAAATAAAGGAACAGTAGCTCTGGAAACCCAGGAAATAAAGGAACAGTAGCTCTGGAAACCCAGGAAATAAAGGAACAGTAGCTCTGGAAACACAGGAAATAAAGGAACAGTAGCTCTGGAAACACAGGCCTCAGCCATAACACTCTCCCGCTAAAGCGGCCATCCGGTACGAAAGAGTTCTAGTGTATACGTATGTATGTATACGCAAAGGATTATCAATGGTCACGGACTCTGGTTGTAATGGACTGAAACTGATTCATTTTCTTTGAACTTCGGTCAAGTTCAACAGGAGAGAGCATGAGCAGCCAATCAACTTTGACCAATGCAATGGCTGGTCAGCATGTAACTCTTCATCATTCAGGCATCTTGTTCCATAGTTCTTTTGGAAAAATAGGCTTTGGTTTTGTCGAAATCGTAAAAAAAAATAAAAGTTTTCATTTTGCAGAGTGGGGAATGGAGGAGGCTGGTTGCACAATCTGCAGTTGTGCCCCCACGGTCCACGGGACTAGGGGACAGGTGATGGTGAATGTGAAGGAATGTCCCCAAATGGGTATATCAAAAAAGTATCTTTTCCGAAGGAAGGTAATCAGGTCGCCTTGGTTCATTTTGTTTATTCATTTTTCTTTAAAATAAGTCCCCCCCCCCCCCCTTGAAGCAGTATTTTTGAGAGTTTTTTTTTTAATTTGTTGTGTAGGGGTGGTCCTATTTGACTTCTTTACAGAAGGAG
>CM060322.1:48229990-48252490 GCA_030674155.1 Stramonita haemastoma | reverse complement strand
TCAGTCAACAGTCTCTCGAGAGCGTGAGTTTCCACTCCCAGGGATCAGGTTTTCTTTCCCCCTAAGCTTTCATCACTTGCTTGCTTTTGTTGGTTCGATATATCGGAACCTCTGGATGGGAGAGTGAGAGTGAAACAAGAGCCGGCGACCAAAGTGGGTGTTTAGCAGTATGTACGTATGCTGGTACAACTCTTACGGACAACCTACTGTCGCCGTACCTCAAGCCCCGGCCCAAGCCCCCGTCCCCACCCTCTCTCTGCCGCCGCTGCTGCTGCTGCACCTACCCCCATCCCCGCCACCCCGGCACCCGTACCCGTCAGTCTACCCCCAACAGCCTCGGGGGCTCATTTACCTCCTCCGCCTCACCCCGCTGAGTACCTGATTCCGGTCTCACCTCAGCCACAGACTATTTTGATTCCTCGAAAGGTAAGACAGACCTGATTGTGTGTGTGTGTGTGTGTGTGTGTGTTTGTGTGTGTTGTGTGTGTGTGTGTGTGTGTGTGTTGTGTGTGCTGTGTGTGTGTGTGTTGTGTGTGTGTGTGTTTAGTGTGTGTGTGTGTGTTTGTGTGTGTGTTGTGTTTGTGTGTGTGTGTTGTGTGTGTGTGTGTGTGTGTTTATGTTGTGTGTGTGTGTGTGTGTGTGTGTGTGTTTGTGTTCTGTATACATCAGTACATGTGTGTGTTGTGTATGTGTGTGTGTGTGTGTGTGTGTGTGTGTGTGAGAGAGAGAGAGAGAGAGAGAGAGAGAGAGAGAGAGAGAGAGAGAGAGAGAGAGAGAGAGAGAGAGAGAGTGTTTATCATTTTTGATCCACTGTGTATGAGAGCACGCGCACCAGTAGGCCTAGGCCTAGATCTGTCTACTTCTTCACCTTTATCTGTGCACGCGCACTTTCTCTTCAGTCGCGTGCAGTTTGTTTTTGTTTCTGTATGCCAGATGGGATGTAGATCTATAAGGAAACATAAACAAACATAGCACACACACACACGACACACACACACACAGTGACACACCACACACACACACACACACACACACACACACACACACACACACACAGTGACACACACACACACACACAGTGACACACACACACAGTGACACACACACACACACCACACCACCAACACACAACAACACACACACACACACACACAGTGACACAGAGAGAGAGAGAGAGAGAGAGAGAGAGAGAGAGAGAGAGAGAGAGAGAGAGAGAGAGAGAGAGAGAGAGAACCACTGTGAATGGTGATGCTTTCTGGCATTATTCTACAAAAAACAAAAACAAACAAAACCGAAATGAAAACCCACTGTGCCACAGACAGGCCTACTGTGAACTACATGATAACAACAATCCTTGTCACACTGATAATTGAGCTGGAGGTTTGGGGGAGGAGGGGGTGGTGGTGGTGTGGAGGGAATGTAGGGATGGGCGAGGAGAGAACGGCTGAAAGAAATGATGGGGAAGGTGAGGAATGGTGGTGGTGGTGATTAAAATAATTGGAGGAGAGGGGTGGCGAAAACGTGTCTGCCTTGGAAATACCGAAGGGGGGGGGGGGGGGGGGGGATAATAAATAGTGACTGGGATTGACAGTCATTCATTGTGAGATACTTGTAGCGGGAAGCTGAAAGAATGAACACAGAGAATGGGTGGGGTGTGGATTGTGCAGGAAGGGGGGTGGGGGAAGGGTGTCTGGATGTGTCGTGTGTCTGTTAGCCTAGCATCCATGTTGTGCGAGTTGTGTGGGTTGGAGACGTGCCGTTGACCGGTGGTGACTATCACCAAACAAAGCCTAAGGCAAAACAAGAGTACAGTAGCCTAGCATGACCACAACAACAGCGTCAGTAGGATGACCACAACTCCGTCATGCTTTTGCACCACACTATACTGTCACTAGGCCAACTACTAGGCTACTACTACTAGGCCTACAGTCATCTGTGAAGCGTGCGATGCGAGTGAGAGCAGCTGGCTGACTTGTAGGCCACAGAGCTCTAAGGCTGATGATGACTGGCATGTAGTCTGTCTAGTCTGTCTAGACAATAAATGACAGTCGTTTGGAGTGGCGGAGAAAGAGGGAGTGGGGGCATCATGTGACGGTTATTAGGCTTATTATTATTATTGATATTGTTATCGTTATTATTATTGGTAGTGGTAGTAGTTAAGTAGTAGTAGTAGTAGTATCAGTAGTAGTAGTAGTGGTATTGGTAGTACCAGTACCAGCACCAGTAGTAGTAGTAGTAGTAGTAGTAGTAGTATAGTAGTAGTAGTAGTAGTAGTAGTAGTAGTAGCAGCAGCACAGCAGCAGCAGCACCAGCAGCAGCATTATATTTATTGATTATGGTTGTTATTATTATTAACAAGAATTTCATTTAGGCTGTATCTTTGTTTTAAAAAACCGATTGGGCTCATTTTTTGCTTTTGTTTTTGTGCATTGTCATCCTCCTCCTCCTTAACATCATCATCATTGTCACCATACTAGTAGTAGTAGTAGTAGTAGTAGTAGTAGTAGTAGTAGTAGTAGTAGTATGTATATATACTACTACTACTACTACTACTACTACTACCAGCACACAGCAGCAGCAGCAGCAGCAGTAGTAGTAGTAGTATCAGCTGTTAGAATTTCATTGTTTTTGTTTCCAAAGACAGATCATTTCTTGTATTTGTTGGTATTCTTTGTTTGCATTAGAGAGAAGAGAGAGAGAGAGAGAGAGAGAGAGAGAGAGAGAGAGAGAGAGAGAGAGGAGAGAGAGAAGAAGACAGACAGACAGACAGACAGACAGACAGACAGACAGACAGACAGACAGACAGACAGACAGACAGAAGAAGACAGACAGACAGCAGACAGAGAATGTGAGGCAAAATCGGGTTTGTCTCGAATGTTTCAGTGGCACTTAATCACCCTAAAAAAAAAACTGTGTCTCTTGTCTGGGGCTCACGTGGCCGAGTTGGCAGTGACCTTGAGGGGGCCGGGGAGCCTGTCTTGCAGTGGAGGAGAGCGAGAGAGAGACAAGGTCTTCTTCCTTCCCTCTGTTTGTCTGAGCCCTGTGCCTATCGATTGGTGACCTTGAGCTGGGCTAGCAAGGCAACTAACTGCATTGACTGACTAAACCACACGTGTGGAAAGGACGACTCAGGGAGGAGGAAAAGGGAAACTTGTTCCCACTACTCCACCCTACCACCACACCACGAAAAGAGATGCTTTCTATGGTAGCTGTCTTGCATGCCGCCTTGAAGTGTGAAAGCGTGATTGAAATCCCGAGTACTGACCTCGTATGGGTTAGAAGATAGGTTTAACCGTTAACACTGCTGAACAATTCATTGGTCTGCAGTACTGACGTATTTGAATATTTCTCAAATTGTTTCAATGTCTTATGCTACTCTGTGTACAATTTAATACCCTAATTATCAATTCTCTAATCAATTCTATTTATACATTCATTTATTTTATTTATTTACTAAATTTATGTTTAGTGTGAAATGTTCCAAACATTCCCATCAGAGGTATACTAATACCACGAGTGAATGTTATAATCGCTGTGTTTGAAGTGGTTTCAGGTGCATTCTTGGAAAAGGATTGAGAACGAAATTAATGTGAGGTTTGGGGGGGGGGGGGGGGGGGGGGGGGGGGGGGGGCGAGTGTGTGAAATTGTAATGGGTCCGGTGGCCTTCCACAATAAAATTGTTCAGAGTTCTCTCTTGTTTGTCTGTCTCTGTCTCTCTTTATCTCTGTCTCTCTCTCTTAATGTCCCTACGGTGTGTGTGTGTGTGTGTGTGTGTGTGTGTGTGTGTGTGTGTGTGTGAGCATGCGTGTGTGTGTGTGTGTGTCCAGCACGTGCGTGCGTATGCGCGTGTTTCTGCCCCCAGCCTCGTTGTTCCATCCTTTCCTTTACACATATTCATTGTCACCCTGGAACCATCCCCAGGTTTTCCCCTATGTCCACCCACCCACACCTGTCCCCTCCCCTCAACTGAGAGATGTGGGATTAGATCCAATACCCGCCACCTGCCGGTGTCAACTCCTGCTACACTACAGCTGTGGACGAGTCAGATCCACACGTTTGTGTTCAGTCTCCTCTTCAAAATGCATTGATCCACCTCTTTTTACCTGAAGCCAGGTAGTCTCTGAAAGATGGAAGAACGTGTATGACGGATGTATGGTGAATGCGTTCTCTCTCTCTCTCTCTCTCTCTCTCTCTCTCTCTCTCTCTCTCTCTCTCTCTCTCTCTCTCTCTCTCTCTCTCTCTCTCTCTGTGTGTCTGTCTGTCTGTCTGTCTGTCTGTCTCTCTATTCATATATAATATATATTTAGGTAGCACGCGTGGTCTAGCAGATAGTGTTCGAATGTAAAACACTAACTATTCATTGATTTTCTATGACAGTATGAAGACAAACGGGCTGACCCGTGTTATTTCATCAGTGGTGACAACAGCGTTATACAGAAGCTTAAACACTGGCAGAGAGCACTGAAGAATGACGGAGCGAGAAATCCTTTCCGTGACACGGATACCACCTGTCTGATCGATATGCAGAGGAGAGAATGTTCAGTCGACGCAGACTGACAAGAGGCAGTGAATCAAATCAGACTGAATGAATCCACGAACAACGGTTGGAACGATTCGTTCTGAAGGATGAACATCCAACCTGTGGGATAACCTGTAAGATAGGCTTAGTTACACACCGTGAATGTAGACTGGATTTTATTTCCAGGTTTTTTTTTTTTTTTTGTGACAATCATCAAATGCCACTCAATTGAAGTTTTTGGTGGTGTTTTTTGTTGTTGTTGTTGCTCCAGTTAAGCACAATCACTTAGTTATGAGTGACTGACGAAAAGAGCTGGTACACATGTTTTGTTTATCAACATGGCTGTAAGGTGTTAGTTATAGACGACATATTCTTGCTACCCAAAGTGATGAAAAGTTCTGTGTGCAATTTACGTCACGCGAGGCTGATTCGTTTCAACTGCCGTGATGTCACTAAGTCACCATCCTGGGAGGGGGGGGGGGGGGGCATCATGTCATGAGGCTTCTACCATACCATAAGGCCTATTGTTATTATTACTATCATCACTATCATCGTTATTATTATTATTATTATTATTATTATTATTATTATTATTATTATTATTATTATTATTATTATTCCTTTATTTTTCTGATTTCAACAAAATTAATGTGTTAGAACCAAATAGTTACGCATTCCAGAAAGACTTATATCCTTTAGTATGTACTCAGTATGAAGTTCCAGAGATGCCTGCCTATAGATCTAGTCCTCTGAAATCACAACGCCATTCACACCCAGTACCCCTCCCTACAACTTGCACTCTACAGTACACACACACACACACACACACACACACACACACACACACACACACACACACACACACACACACACACACTGACATGACACCACAGCAAACGCATGCTATCCTGACATCACTGGGAGGAGAACAACAGCCAGAACTGTAAAAACCACATTTCACCCAAAGAATCGAACGTGTAACCTTGACAAGTCGTGTGTCATGCTCCACTGAGTATAAGCCATTAACTAGGGGTCGAGAGGAGGGTCCCCTGCTTTGGGAGGAGGAGGAGGGGGGGGGGAAACAGGGAGGGGGAGGGGGGGGTGAGAATAGGAAATGCCGACCAGGGGTTGGTTCAACCATGCTGGTGGTGGTTAGTCACTCAGCACTGCCCCGGGATGATGTTTTATGTCGTCAGAAGCTGGGCCGTTATTGTCAGTCAGGCTCTATGGCGGGGATGCTGAGAGGAGATCTGCGACAGAGGGACTGGGGAAATACCAGGCGGTCATTATCGAAACTAGGCTGGCTACTGGGGGAGTTAGCCTGCGTCTGTGTCAACTATCATTATGTCAGTGTGTGGTCTTTGTGTCGTAGCTTCCCGTGTGGAGGACTTTCGAAAAGCTTTAGGGCTGGGCCACATAGTAGTAGTGTTTTCTTTCGAAACATCTCTGTAAAACGGCGCTACAGTAAAGTTGGAGCAGGGTGTGTTTTCAAAAGGCTGTGCCACCCGGAACAAAGTTATTGTATGGGTCGAAAGATCATGATGACTTCATGCACATGTGAAAGACAAACCGTTACAGTTTTCTGCCCTGTGTTGTTAATGTTTGGTTTTGTTGGTGTTGTATTTGTTCATATTCTATCTTATTTTAGAAAAAAATGTCCCTCTCTAAGATGGCATTTAATGTAAGTTTTGCGCACTTTTGTATACACTTGTATTAAGTATGAATGGGTGCTGGTGGTGGTTGTGATAATGGAATAGATCAAGTGCTGAGACTTCTCAGCTAAATGCTTAGAAGTTGGTTCCAGTATGGTAGCGCCTGTTAGATTAGGACAAGAGGGGTTTTCCATAGTGAGTAATAAGCTCAAGACCAACAGGATTGCTAGACTAGACATGGGTCTTCACTGAAGACCTGCTTTTATCTCTCCCTAGTTTCTAGAGTTTCACAGGGTTTTTATTTATTTATTTATTTAATCCCTACCCCCATCTTCAATGTTGGCAATGTCAGTATGTGTAGTCTTGGCTATTGCCTTCATCCTTATGAATATGGTTTTAGAAAAATCTATTCTGCATGTCAAATACCAAAACTACTACCAGTTCCAATTGGTGTTTTTTTGTTTGTTTGAATCTTTAGCGTCAGTGTTCCTTGTCATAAATGACCCAAACGAAAGGAGCAGGTTTTGATTGGTACAAAAGATGTCTGCTACCAGTTTAGCCCCGCCTTATGCCTTTAGTTGCCCCTTTCTTTGAGCCAGTCAGAGCACAGTATTTACATTTAGACCAAGAGCTATTGTGTCGGCTATCAGTCTTTTACTTAAAGAGAAGCATAGCCCTTTAGACCAGCCTCACCTGCCTCTAAACTGTCCCCAAATCCCTATGCTTTTCCCCTGTCAGGTGCTGCTGTATCATCTGCCCCAGTTCAAGCCTCGCCCTTTTTTCATCTTCAGTGTGCTGTCAGAAGACCATGTACCTGTTTAGGCCCCCCCCCCCATCATCAGATCATACCTTTTCCTCCAATCAGAAGAGGTTTGTTTTCCTTTTTAGGCCAACCCCTCCCTCAAATGGGGGCAGGATAGCTAAGTAGTCAGAGTGCTCCCTTTCCCCCAGTCAAGTTAATTTAAGCAGCCTGGAGTTGAGCTTGGTTACCAATTGGATGGGTGACCTTGCGTGCTCCTTGGCTTCAATACAGTCCCCCAGTTCACCCAGCTGTAAATGGGTACCTGCCCTCTTTTGGGTCAGGGAAGGTAAAGCAGCGAGGAGATGGGCGCCGCCCTCAATATACCGGCCCCTAGAGAAACTGAGGTTTCTGATGCCCCTAGATCTCCCTTAAGATCACCCCTATGATCTTTCCTTTCCATTATGGAGACACCTTTACCTTTCTTTTTTTTTTTCAACACAACCTTCTTCTTTCTTCTAATCAGAAGCCAGAAGCCTCTGTGTCCATTGAGGCCTAAAAACCCTTGTTAATAAGTCCCGCCTACTGACTGGTCAGTTTCTTCTCAAGCCAATCAGAAGACGAGGGTCTGTTCAGGCCACAACTCCTACTTAAAATCACGCAACTTTTTCCCTCTTTTGTACAAGGCAAGCCAATAAGGTGACGCTGTGTCCGCTTAGATGACGACATCCATCCTCGTTGAAATAGCACTATTCTTCCCTTTCTGCTCCAATCAGAGGTCACTGTGTCTGTTTTGGACCAATCCAAACAAGGTCATTTTTAACCAGTGTGCAGCCTCTCCCTTTACTTGCGCCAATCAAAAGGGGACATGTCCGTTTACCGTCTAAACTTTTTTGAAGCTGAGTTTGAAGCCACCCGTTTCTTTTCTGGTTTGTGCCAATCATGGGTCATGGGTGGGGCTGACGAGGTTCAGAACATAGCAGTTGTTGAATGTCCAGAGAAGCCTGTGTTAGGCCAGGGAGTGGAAAAGCCACACATAAGCATTGTCATAGATAGACACTGGTTGTCAGAGTAATCTGAAAAGGACTATAATTTGGCTCAAACAAACAAGGCTGGTTACATTGGCTGGTTGGGCCTATGAAAAATGATATACACATACTCAAATCAGTGGTAAGTCCAGTCCCTTAATCGGAAATTCCCCCGCTTTCTGCTGGGATACAAGATGCAATCACACAACAGTTATAAGGATTAAGAGGATAATTCAGGGGAGCATAAGGTGATATTTTAAATCAAGGGATTACTTCAGTGGCACCCCAGTGAGATAGAACATTACCCTGTGTTTTAGTTACAGTCCCCAAATCGGGTCACTCACTGGGACTATAGACTCAACAACAACAGTTACAAAGGCATTATTGATTTAAAAAATAGTGGTATGTAGGTTGTAATTGAACATTTAGTGAAGTGTTTAAAACAAAGTGCAGGAAATTTTCCTTTTATCTGTTTTGTGTTTGAGTAAAATGTCAATGAATACAGATAATTATAGCCCTTTTGTATCAGTATTAAAAATGAAAGTAAAACACTAACAAAGAAACCTAAAGATTATTGGGAACAGCAATCAAGCAAATGAGTATTGGTCTGAAATCTGCAAAATTTAGTGTTGTGTATGGTAGCATGCCTATAGCATTGCTGTTGATGGTAAAACTGTGTAGTATGATGATGAGGAGGAGGAGGATGATAATGATGATGATGATATAATAATTATTAATAATAATAATGATGATGATGATGATGATGATGATGATGATGATAATAATAATAACAATAAAAAAGCAACAGCAATAATAATATTGACAACAATGATAGTAAAGAATATCTGAAAAAAAACAAAACCCACCCTACAAATGAAAGGAATACCTAAATGGAAAAGAGACTAACTCACTCATGGTCAGCACAGATAACTACATGATGCTGAAAGTGATTGGTTTCTGTTGGCATTAGCATTAGCGGACTGCAGGCAGGCAGGCAGGCAGATTAGGATAGGCTGGGCATTAGGGATTCTGGCTGTCCTCATAATAGACTGGCTGTAGAGCAATCTCACGGGAGATGGAGGGAGATGAATAGGGCAGGACTAATAATCTGTTTGGCTTTTGTGAGCCTTGAATTAGACCAGACTGGCTTAAAGGGGACACCAAGCGGACTGGTTATGAATTTCCAGGACAGTGGGCTTTCTCCTCTCCTCCTTTTTGATCATATAGATGGTTTTTGTGCATTGTTGTGCGGCTTGATAGGTATGCCAGACATCCTTTTTTTTTGATTCAGTGGTATAGAGATTTTCCATTTCCCAACAACAGCAACAACATCAATAGTAATAATAATGATAATAATAATGATAATAATGATGATGATGATGATAATAAACTGGTAATTGCATTGATGAGGGTAATAATAACAATACAAATAATAACAAAAATGATGATGATAATGATAATAATAATAATAATAATAATAATAATAATAATAATAATAATAATAATAATAATCATTGTATTATTATTATTATTATTATTATTGGTGATGAGATGGTGACAGTAAACGGGTAATAATAATGATAATAATAGTGATACTGATAGAGATGACCATATTGATGATTTTTGTTATCACACACACACACACACACACACACACACACACACACACACACACACACACACACACACACACACACACACGCACGCACGCACACATAGATAGATAGATAGATAGATAGATAGATAGATAGATTTTCCCCAGAAAATAAAAATTCCAATGCCAGAGGTCAAACTCATGGCCATGCTGGCACTCTTCAAGACGTCATCAGTGCAATGGGCTGTAGGCTCTTCAACGGCCTTGAAACTCATTCCCCATTCGCCCAACCTCTATCCGTGACTACTTCTGACAACTAAATGCTAACTGAAAGGGGTACTGCTTTAAGTACCGCCCTTTTCAAACGCGAAATAATGGATGAGGCAACGATGCTAAATCACTTGGTGGTGGCTGGAAGCTGTGGTGAACTAAAACCGTTTTCACACATCAGAATAACGCCTTTCATAAATTTAATATCCCTAGCCATTTTTCCCAGAGAAAGTTTTGCTGTTTTTGGGGCTGTGTATGCTCTTTGCCCTACTTGCAGTTATTATTTAACAGCTTTTGTTGTTGTTGTTTTGAAAAAAACAACAACACATTTTTCTTCATCTCTGGCTTATAATGTCATGCTTTGTTGCTTTTTAAAAATTTTAACAGCATCAAAAATTTCTACAAATTCCATGCTGTCTGATTGATTCAAACAAACTTATAGAACTTGAATATTTTATGGACAGTTTGATGCAGGATTCTATTATCTGTTGTGTGTTAATGTTGCAGTGTTATCAAGCCCCGATGTGGTCCCTCCCTTTCAATAGATTTTTTATGCCTTTTTCTGTTTCCCCCCTCCCTTTATATATATATTTTTTGTACACAGAATCGTGTATATTTTACCTGCAAACTCCTTCCCTCGAGTTTTTGTTCCGTTACTACTCTGGAATGTGTTAGTCGCAGAAAAAAAAGTAAGAGAGGGGAGTGGATCCATGGATTCATCTTGTGGGAGAAAATCACTTCTTAGATCGAGAATATTACGAATTAAATATTATCCGATGTCAGTTGTTATTTAGTAGGCTTGATATCCATCATGCACCTCTCTTCCCCTATCACTCTGCAAGTTATAAGGGTTCCATGATGCCTTAACTTATGTCTTTAACAAGAAAGGAGGAGGAGGAGGAGGGCTGGTAATGTTGATTCAGTGAAAATTCAGTGTGCTGCAATTCAAATGACATCCTGGATTAGAATCTTTAAAACGTTGGGCTTTTTGGGGGGGGAGGGAGGGGGAGAAAAAAAGAAATTAATTTTGCCAGTTAACTCACAGCTCGTGGGTTGGGATTTTCTTCCATCATACACTCTCTTCAGCAACACACACACACACACACACACACACACACACACACACACACACACACACACACACACACACACACCGCAGAACATCTTGCGCACACGTTAAATCCTGTTCCGCTTTTCGTAAGAGTAGGCCATCGTGTGCCGGTGGGAACAGATGACAATATTTTACAAAACTGCATACACACGGGGACCGGATGAAAAAAAGCACATGATTGCTTATTCTGTTATCCTCGATATAAAAGAATAAATAAATAAAAATAAATAAACAACAAACACACACACACACACACACACACACACACACACACACACACACACACACACCAGGGCTGAAAAACACTGCAACAGATAACAAAATCTTGCGTTTAAGCGTCAGTGAAAGAATATTCAATCAAGTACTATCAATTTGTTTGAGCCATTAAGAAAGGAAGAAATTTGTAGGATTAAAAATAAGAATCTTTATATATATATTATATATATATATATATATATATATATATATATATATATATATATATATATATATATATATATATATATATATTATATATAAAGTATGATTGTGACAGAATGGATGATATTGTAACCTGATATAATTTGTTTGGCATTTTATGATTTTTTTTAAATTCTAAGAAAAAATTCTAAATGTATGCACAGGGGTCTGTGCTTGCATGCTTGTGGGCGCGCGTGTGTGTTTTGAGTGTATTCTTTTTTTTACTAGCTTTTTTCTTTACAGGCGCATTTTTTTAAAGGGTGTCTAATCATGGAGTGGTTAAGTAGTAGTGCTGAAATTAATTTTGTTCCTAGATAGATGGTTTGATAAAAAAGAGAATCATTGCGTATTCAATGTACCATCTAGAAATAAAAATTTGACTTCGACTTGGACACGTGCGCGTATTCGTTTTCCAGTATTTTTAGATTTGTGTGTGTGTGTGTGTGTGTGTGGTGTGTGTGTGTGTGTGTGTGTGTGTGTGTGTTAGGCCAATATATTATGTGTTAAGGATGAAAGAATGTGTGTGTGCGTGGGTAGACCAATCTATTATGTGTTGAGAGAGAGGAGAGAGGAGAGAGAGAGAGAGAGAGAGAGAGAGAGAGAGAGAGAGAGAGAGAGAGAGAGTTGCATGCACATATAATGCGTAAGTGGACGAGCACGTGCACTCTCGAGTTCATACACACACGTGTGTGTAGCCTACACGACTTTTCAGCAGATGGACCGGTCACCCACGCTTGACAAAGAAGTGTCCTCAATGTTTCTGTCTCTTCTGTTATGTGTCCTGTCTGCTTATCTGGCGGGTACGTGTCATCCTAATTCTCAGGGCATTCCTCGGTTACCCCTTTACTCCACTACACTGTAGAAGCTACACGATTTTTTTCTCTCCAGGCCCTAGCCTATCCTCTTCACCACCACCCAGTGTTGGCTGTCTCGTCTGTCCTTTTTCCGATAGGAAGATATGATATTGGTGTTATCTGCATTTTGTGTAGTTGACTCGTGTTTGGTAGTTCGAGTCATTCATTCTGCCAGGTTAGGATTTCCCCTCTGATTTTTTTGTTTTTGCTTTTTTAGTTGGAAAGTGATCCGTTGCTTCGCTCAAAGTACAGACGTGCGTGTATATATAGCCTATACACAAACACCCCCCATACAAACACCCCACGTGCGTGAGCAAAACACACACACACACACAAACACCACACCATTCCACACCACACCACTCACACCACACAACACCACACACACAACACAACACACACAGCACAACACAACACAACACCACACACACAACACACACACAGACACAGACACACACACTGGGCGTGGATGTGGCTGTACTGTGGCTCTATGTTCTCTGAGGAAATGGCTGCAAGTGTTTCACACAGAGATATCTGTAGTATGCTGACATTACAATGTAGTACATTCTTCACCAGTGCATTCCAACTTACTACAGTGCCATGCAGTGCAACCCTGTCCAGTACATTTAATACAATAAATACAACACGATACAATACAATAAACGTAATACAATACAATGACTACAACAAATCCAAAACAATACAACATTTTAATAGAGATGTGAAGTTTGACTTGAAGTTTGAAGTTTGACTATACTAACAAACTAACAAACGAAACTGTCATCCAGTCCACTCCAGCTCAATCCAAACTCCCCACAACATTCATACTGATTCAAACTAGTTCCTCCCCCCCTCCTTACCTCCCCCCCCCCCCTCCCCCCTGTTTTACAGTTGGAAGAGTCAGAGAATTCTTAGCAGTGCAAGTGTACCCATACAGGTAAACCCCCGTTTTGTGCCATCCAGTAAAGTTGCAGAGTACGTGCTGTCCTTAAAGGGAAGCCAATTTTTGACGTAATTTTGTCCTGTTGCTGGGTAGCAAATTGTAAAAGATTGACATCATTCACCATTTTACGTCATGTGAAGGTATTGAGGACACAGGAACCGAAAGGGCGAACAAAGTGATTCGTTTAATGAACGGTAGGACGTACCTTTCTTTGTTAGCCTTTGCTAGGCCTAGCTTCTTCACAGTTGAGGCCATTTTGATGTCGACACAGCCAAAAGGGACGATGTGTGTGGTGTGTGTGTGTGTGTGTGTGTGTGTGTGTGTGTGTGTGTTTGTTGTTGTTGTTGTTGTTGTTGTTGTACTTTAATTTAAAGTCTATTCACACTTGGTGATATTAGACTAAACAAACAAACAAAAAAACCTACCATAAGATATTTACAGAAGACTTGGAAATAATCCTAGCAACATCAGTAATTAGCGGTTTTCTCGAAACTCTGTGTGTGTGTGTGTGTGTGTGTGTGTGTGTGTGTGTGTGTAGGCAAGCCTAACACTGCGAGACCATTTAATTTATGGAAACCGTTTGTACAATGGATTCTAAGGGAAGGAACTAAAATTCCATAAATTCTAGATTCTAAGGGAAGTAACTAAAAATGCACCAACACTAAGACCTTAGTTTCGCATCAGAAACTTCTGGGACATGGTATGATAATGTCAACATCAAGAAGAAGAAGAACCAAATTTCTAATATATATAGAAATTTCAGCAGACTGAATTTCCTTTATATATATTGAATATATATATAAAGGTAGCTCCGCAGTAATGGCATCGCGCCCTCTTCAGGGAAAAAAAATCTGCCACAATTGCAACTGATAGGCAATACAATACAGTGCATGCTATACAATACAATACAATACAATACACTGCACTACGTCAAAAGCCGAAGAAAGCTCAGTGCCTGACTGTGACAGCATTTCAACAGTGCCTCCCTCCCTCACTGACAGGGAGTATGGAGCGAGGGAGGGAGGGAGGGATAGACAAAAATGTCCCTGTGTCGCTAAATCAGTTGTTGCCAACCCGGGGCCAGCGTCTAGGCTCTAAAAATGTGGGGGTCCGTCATTTGAACTCTATTAAACCGGCAGTTACAATGTGAACGGCCTTTTGTCCTGTCCCCTCGTTCAAAAGCTTATAGTTTATTATTACTAGTGATATTTATCGTGAGGCCCACCTGCAACACATTTGGCAGACGAACAGACAAAGATGACTAGAGAGACAGACAGATACTACACAGACAGGCAGGCAATCAGACAGACGGACAGACAACAGTCAGACGGACAGTCTCTCTCTCTCTCTCTCTCTCTCCTCTCTCTCTCTCTCTCTCTCTCTCTCTCTCTCTCTCCATTTTAAAGCATCCACTCATCTCTGGAAATTGAGTTTTTTCAATGAATGCCATAACTGACTCCCCCCCCCCCCCCCCCCCCCAAAAAAAAAAAAAGTCTTCCTTTTTGTCTCTTTTTGATGGTATACGTTCTGTCTGCAGTAGTGAGATTAGTGTGTGACGTCATCGATAGTAGCCTTTTTTTTTTTAACGGGAAAAATGCACGTTTTCCCCTTCCACTGATAAAAACTGACATTATCAGCACTACTATTTTTACTGGAGGCGTGATCAGCTTTTTAATTTTTTTTTTTTTTTTTTTATTTTTAGAAGGACAGCAGTAAAAAGTGTACACTGCAGGTGGTGTTATTTTTAACTCGACTTAAGGTGACTTGAACATACACCCCTGTTTACAAACAAACCAAAACAAAAATAAACTTTCAAATTGTTTTTTGTTGTTGTGGTTGTTGGCCGTTTGGAAATAACTGTATCAGTAACTACGTTGCATGAGGAAAATGCACATCTGTAGATAGATTGATGATGAAATCAGTTCTATAAATTTATTTCGCTTCCAGGAAGTGTTGGGTAGCCTGGAAGCTCTTCACTGCATCTTAAAACTCATGAAATATTTTTTAAAGGGGATGGTAATGTCGCTTTAATAAATAGCTTGAAATAAGATACTTTATGAAATATTGTCGACAGCGTTTTTTTTTTTTTATATTGTCGACAGCTAGGCAAGCAAGTAATATCTGATAAATATGTGCTTTTTTCTTTTTTAAAGTGCGCTGTGTAAAATCTGAAGAATGTGGTAGTGACATTAAAATATCAGAATAAATGGAAAAGTAACCCTGAGGTCAGACCGTATTTATTTAAACTGCTTTTTTTTCAATAGAAAAAAAAGTGATTTCAATGCTGATTTTGTTTAGCTTTGATTTATCACCACTTTTATTTATTTAAAAAAATATAAAAAAGACATCCCTCCCTACCTTGAAACCACACCCCATTCTATCACCAAGGTAAATAAATAATTCGGAATAACCAATCTGGAATAAGCAAGTAAGAGGCAAGCAGTGACAGTACACACCAGTCCAGCATCTTTAGCCTTGTGAACTGCACAATCAGCTCAGCTGTCAGTAGCTAAGGTATGGTATGGCCATCCAATCTATTTCCCCCAGCCATCATCCTCACATTTATATATAGTGGCAGATCACAATGATCGGGGATATGAGTGCGTCTTTATGTGTAGGAAATGAAATTTATTGCTCACTGTTCTGTCTGTCTGTATCTGTTTCTCTGCTTTTCTGTCTAGCTCTGTGTGTGTATATTTTGTGTCTTTATCCTTCCTTTACACACACAACACACACACACACACAACACACACACACACACACACACACACACACACACAACACCAACGTTGCACGTTGCTACGACACCTAGAAGAAAAGTAGTAGTCGGAGGGAAAAATGACCCAGTCCGCCCCATCCACGCCCCACGCTGCGTAGGCTACCAGTTTTACGACTCGTTTTACCTCTATCTCCCTAGCTAGGCCAAGCTTTACGACACATGGCCTGCCTGCTTGCCTTATTTATACATACCACGGGGAGGAGGAAAGCCAGTATAGGAGAATTCGAGGGAATCGAATAAGTTTGAAGAAGAACACACTGGTCTGTGTCTCTTGTCCATGTACACACAACCCCACACACACACAAACTCGCATACGCACATACACACACACACACACACACACAGACACACGCACACACGCACGCACGCACACACGCACGCACGCACGCACGCACGCACGCACGCACGAGAGAGAGAGAGAGAGAGAGAGAGAGAGAGAGAGAGAGAGAGAGAGGAGAGAGAGAGAGAGAGAGAGAGAAAACCAATATAAAACCCGAAACAATGTTGGTATTCGCTCTGAAAAAAAACCCCATCCCTTTCCTCCGTCTCCTCTCACCTTTTACTGCACTTCTTAAGGAAGAAGCAGAAAGAAGAAAGAAAGGAGGAGGGGAAGGGGATGAGAGAGAGAGAGAGAGAGAGAGAGAGAGAGAGAGAGAGAGAGAGAGAGAGAGAGAGAGAGACAGACAGACAGACAGACAGACAGACAGACAGACAGACAGACAGACAGACAGACAGACAGACAGAAAGGGAGAGAGAGAAGGGGAGAGGGGGGAGAGCATGGGGAGGGAAGAGAGAGAGAGAGAGAGAGAGAGAGAGAGAGAGAGAGAGAGAGAGAGAGAGAGAGAGAGAGACGGACGGACGAGAGAGGAGGACGGACAGACAGACAGACAGACAGACAAACAACAAAGAGACAAGAAGAGAGACAGACAGATAACGACAGACAGAAGGAGAGAGACAGACAGAGACAGAGAGAAGACAGACAGACAAGACAGCATAGAGCAGAAAATAGAATTTATTAGTGGCTGGCCACGAAGTGGAAGGAAGATGTCAGGTCTACTGTAATTACCTGGCTGAGTCTCTGACCACAGGTGCTGTGCCGCGTTTGGTCACACAGCGGTCATTAGTCCAAAGAGGCCGGCCCGTCTGGTAACCATGGCTGCCAAGAGAGAGGGAGGGAGGCAGGTGGAGGGGTGGAGGAAGGTGGTAGGAAGGGGTGGGTAGGGCAGGGACAGGTGAGGCTGGAGGGGGGTGTGTGGTGATGGGTGGGTCCGGGGTGTGACACGCCCTGTCATCGTCAGTGTCATCTTGCCTTTTAGTTTACGTGGACCTCTTGTGCTGTCAGCTGTTCTGTGAGGGGAACGTGGACTGATATGAGGCCAGTGTGAAATGAACGACGACAGGGATTTCCTTCCGCCTTCTATCCATCCTCCCCCATTCATTTCCATCCTTCATCTGCTCCTCCTCCTCCTAGGGCCTAGTCCGTTCCGCTTAGCAGCTTCAGCTGGGGGTATCCTTAGGCCCGTGGTAGACTGACTGACTGTGTGTTTAGTTGTGGCTTCAGGTCCGTGATCTCTATTCTCTATGGGCTGGAAGGAAGAGGCCACTTCAACACAATGACTTACATTTGGAAGAAGTCCGCTTAGTCGTTACTGCGTTTTTATGGCAAGTTGTCGATAGTTGTAATTGCTCTTCAGGTTAAAGTGTTTTTTACTTGTTTTTGACTTTGACTTCACTATGACTTGAGCGATAGGTGGTGGTGGTGGTGGTTGGTGGTAGTGTGTGTGTGGTGTGTGTGTGTGTGTGTGTGTGTGTGTGTGTGTGTGTGTGTGGGTGTGTGTGTGTGTGTGTGTGTGTGCAGGGTGGTGTTGTGTGTGTGTGTGTTTTTTTTACACCAAAAGCAATACTAAATAGGAAACTTCCTAGATCTATCATTGCACTCTAGAACTCATCACTCCCACTCTTTTGTCCATGGCTTAAAAACCATCCTTTCCTCCAAAGTACTAATGATTACGGTATATTAATCACCCAGATTTAAGATGTACAATAGCAGTGAACTCTGTGTTGTTGTGTTGGTGTGTGTGTGTTGTGTGTGTGCGGGTGTGCGTGCGTGCGCGTGCGTGCTCGCGCGTCTCTGTGTTTGAAGGGGTTTGTAGGTTTAAGCTGGATTGTTCTCACAGTCGTTGTACGAGTTGCTGCAGTGTAGTCGACTCTGTTTAAACCAGTTAGTCCCTATGGGGAAAACCAGCTCATCTTTTGTGTATTACTCTATGCGATCGCACGTACCGGTTACCCAGTTTTATTTTTAGAGGCCGGGAGGGGGGGGTAAGGCTAAAGATCTGAAACACGGTCGAATCGTTCCGCATATTTTGGGCGAGTTTTTGCCCCGTTTCAGTACAATAAGCAAAGCTTGAGTGTCGGCCTAGTGTGACACGGCCTTTAGCTTTCTATCCAGGAACCACCTGCTTTTCTCCGCCACTTCCTTTCTTTTCTCTCTCTCCCCCCTTCCCCTCCTCCCCCCCCCCTCTATTTTCCTCCTGTTCCAGTCCTTTGCTTCTTTCTTTCTTCTTCCTGT
Organism: Stramonita haemastoma; assembly: GCA_030674155.1. Lineage (NCBI taxonomy): Eukaryota > Metazoa > Mollusca > Gastropoda > Neogastropoda > Muricidae > Stramonita > Stramonita haemastoma. The sequence continues at coordinate 48,233,970 of CM060322.1, read as the reverse complement.
CTGTCTCTCTCGTCCCCCTTTCTCTCTATGCTGTTATTATTAGTGCGAGAGGAACAATGATGGCCAGGGCCCCTATACTACTACTACTACTATACCCTGAACAGTAGCCTAGCGCAGGAGAGAGAGGAAGAGAGAAGGAGAGAGAGAGAGAGAGAGGAGAGAGAGAGGAGAGAATGAAAGAGAGAGAGAGGAAGAGAGAGAGGAGAAGAGAGGAGAGAGAGAGAGAGAGGGAGAAGAACGGAGGAGAGAGAGAGAGGAGAGAGAGATGAGAGAACGAGAGAGGAGAGAGAGAGAGAAGAGAGAGAGAGAGAGAGAGGAGGAGAGAGGAAGAGAGAGAGAGAGAGAGGAGAAAAGAAAGAGAGAGAGAGAGAGAGAGAGAGAGAGAGAGAGAGAGAGAGAGAGAGAGAGAAGAGAGAGAGAGAGAGAGAGAGGGGAGAGAGAGAGAAAAGGAGAGAAGAGAGAGAGAGAGAGAGAGAGAGAGAGAGAGAGAGCACTGAACAGAGAGAGAGAGAGAGAGAGAGAGGAGAGAGAGAGAGAAGAGAAGAGAGAGAGAGAGAGAGAGAGAGAGAGAATGGGGTTATTGGCTACTACTACTATACCTGCTCCTACTACTCCCAATTCCTGTTGACGAAAATGGATGGAGGTCATAGGTCGTTACCTTCACCTTTGACCTTTTGGCGCTCTCTTTCAAGCAGGACCATCTGTTTAGTCGCCGTGGGATTTTTAGAGCCGAATCAGGGGCTGAATTCAACGGCCGCAGCGGAACTACCCCCCACCTTTTCTCTCTCACTCTCTCTGTCTCTCCTTGTCTGTCTGTCTGTCCTCCTGTCTCTTTGTCTCTCTCTGTCTGTCTCTGTCTCTCGTCTTTTTCTCTCTATGTCTGTCTCTCTCTGTCTTTGTCTGTGTCTGTCTTCTGTCTCTCTTCTTTCTCCATGTCTGTGTCTGTCTGTCTCTTCTCTTGTCTCTTTGTCTGTCTCTGTCTGTCTCTTTGTCTCTTTGTCTCCTCTCTCTCTCTCGCTCTCTCTCTCTCTCTCTCTCTCTCTCTCTCTCTCTCTCTCTCTCTCTCTCTCTCTCTCTCTCTCTGGGGACTGATGTAAAAAGCACATGAGTGCTTATCTATTATCCTCGAATAAAAGAATTTTGCCTCTCTCTCTCTCTCTTCTCTCTCTCTCTCTCTCTCTCTCTCTCTCTCTCTCTCTCTCTCTCTCTCTCTCTCTCTCTCCTCTCCTCTCTCTCTCTCTCTCCCTCCCTCCTTCTTCGGACCCCTTTTTGTGTTTGGTGTTAAATCCTCCCTCTTCCCTGTGTGGAATTTCCATATGTATATATATTATATTTTTTATTCTCATACTGCAAGGAATTGGAATATGACTGTATTGTCATGGCGTAGCCTGCAGCAGAAAAAGCAGGGAAATTGTGACTCACTCTGTATATCTTTCTAATATATATAATGATACACAGACAGACACACAGAGATACAGACTGAACAGACACACACAGACACACACACGCAAGACACACACAGACAACACAGACACACACACACACACACCACACACACACACACACACAGACACACAGACACAAAACACACAACACACACTACTCACTCTACTCACTCACTCACTCACTCACTCACTCACTAACACACACACACACTCACTATATTAAACAAAATTTAATATAAGTAAATATATATATAATATATAGAGAGAGAGAGAGAGAGAGAGAGAGAGAGAGAGAGAGAGGAGAGAGAGAGAGAGAGCCAGCAGGCTTATTGCCAGAAGCAAAGCAATAAATATCACTAAGAATTCAATATACATGTGAAGAGACCGAGACCCGTTTGCTTTGTTTTTGTTTTTCATTTGAACTTTTCAACGATTGTCGGTTTTCCTTTTAACATTCAGTTTGCAGAATTCTGCCAAAATCACGCCTCTTGCAGTAATTATGTAAGGTCCTTACATTCCAAGGCTTCAGTTACTTTAAGAAACAATACCACAAAAAAACTTCTTTAGTATTATACTCTCTCAGCATAGTTCACTACAATTTCCTGAATAATAAGTTTTACTAGTTACATATTCATGTTGTCTCTAACATGTAACACTTTCCTGAATAAAAAAAGTATTATAGTTATTTTATGTCTCTAACATGTGACATAACTTTTTAAAAAATCAACATTGCTCACATTTATAAGTATCATTGCTCACATTCATATGTATGTATTGTTGGTCACATTTATAAGTATGTAGTGGTGTTGGGTTGTGTATCGTATCTTGCCTCTGCGTGGATCAATAGTGTGCATTTGGTCAGGTTTCTCCTCCTAAGTCCATGTATTGCCTGCCTGCCTGCCTGCCTGTCTGCCTGCTAATAAAACTCGTTGGGCATCATGCTTCACCTGTAGACTGTTGCTAGGAGTTGTTAACCGTAAGCACTTTATTTGCAGTCAGGCCATTTGATACTCGAGTGTTTTTTTGGTGGTGTTTTTCTTACTCTTCCTTTTTAACGCACACCAACACACACACACACAACACTCGCGCGCGCGCGCGCGCACATGCACACATACACGCACGCACGCACGTACACACACATTCTCCCTCTCTCATGCACGCACACACAGACACACAGACACAGACACACACAAACGCACACACACACCACACACACACACACACGCACACACACACACACACACACACACAACACACCACACACACACACGTGTATACACACACACACACACACACACACACACACACACACACACACACACACACCACACACACGTGTATACACACACACACACACACGACACGCACGACAAAACACACGCACGCACGCACACACCACCACGACACACACACACACACACACACACACACACACACACACACACACACACACACACACACACACACAACACATTAGATATAGATGTGATTTTTGTCGTGATATTATACCTCCTGCTGTTAGCTGCATTATACACTGAATGAGAACATTGAGTAGGCTTCTTTTGGATTAAGCACAGGTTGTGTTTATGTGGTGTCGTCTGCTGACGAGAACTTTATTTATTTGTTTGTTTATTTATGTATTTAGTTTTTTGTTTTAACTATTTCTTAACTTTTAGTCATATTTTGCATTATCAGCAATACACGTTGCCTGCAATAGACTGTACATACTGCAATTGTCTGGTTTAGGTTGTTTATTGGTTTTTTTCAACATAATTATAATGTTTCCTTCTGATTAAATATATGTAACAGTAACAATTTTTTTTTAAAAAATCCGCTGCACAAAGCTTGTACTTTGTGTGTCAATATTTAACTTTTTTTTTGCGAATAGAAGAATTTGTATTTTATTTGTGGTGGTCATACTCCATAGCTTGGAAATTGAATTCAGCATTGTATGTATACAATGATAGAAGAAAAAAAATATGGCCGTAAGTACACACAGTATTGATTAAATCAGCTTAGTATATCATTTCTCACATCTTTCTAAATATCCCTACCTTTTTTTAAACTTCGCCATTTATAACGGCAGCTCCCCAAAGTGGGTATGCATTTACCTTAATGATGGGTAAAAACAGGTTGCATACACAAAATAACACCTTTGGTGAGCCTTCCACCTTTAAGCCGAGGAGCGAAAACAAGACCCCCAAACAACCCCCCCCCCTCCAAAACAACAACAATAAAAACTACAAACTACAAAACCACGTGAGTATTGAAGCCTATGGCTTGTGACCCTACAACTGCATTATCCAGTATTCTTAGCATTGTATCCCCCTACCGTCACTCAGCTTGTAAGACGTACGCGATGTCCTATGTTCGAAATGAATGTGGCTTTGTACCTTACACAACACTTCACACTCGCCTTGTTCCTGTGTTCGAATCTTAACCTCTTCATGTGGAGCCCAGGTTTTTTTCCTTTTCAGTTCATAAAGTGGAAACGCCAATTCAGGTTGGCACATCATGTATAGTACAGAGAGAGCC
>CM060322.1:48211450-48229890 GCA_030674155.1 Stramonita haemastoma | reverse complement strand
TCTCAGTATTTTCCTTTCAGACAAAACCTAAATCAATATTTAAAAAAACAGACAAAACTTTTAGTCGATTTTTTAAAAGTTAAGAACCCGGTTTGCTCGCAAAACAAAGAAATCCAACAAAGCAAGTTTCCATTAAAACAGATCGACACCTTTGTATTTCACTCCCTAACCCAGCTGGCTGGAAAAGGCTGCGGTTCAAATACACTTGACAGCTGGATAGGAGGGGGAAAACCCACAAGACTTCAGGGTATTGTTTTATGGTATGATGCTTTGTCTTCCAATGCTGTTTGGAAGACAGACTTTTTTAAAGACTCGTGATTTGAGTACACTCTGATTTCCATTCCCTTTCAAGGACACTTGTTAACAAAGAGAGAGAGAGAGAGAGAAGAGAGAGGAGAGAGAGAGAGAGAGAGAGAGAGAGAGAGAGAGAGAGAGAGAGAGAGACGAGGAGAGAGAGAGAGAGAAGAGAGAGAGAGAGAGAGAGGAGAGAGAGTTAACGAGAGAGAGAGAGAGAGAGAGAGAGAGAGAGAGAGAGAGAGAGCCAAGCCTTTCACCGGTGGTGAAATTGCAACCAGTCCCAGTTGCATAGAATATTACCTACAGATACGACTGGATCCGACAGGAACAGGATCAGTACATATTTTACCAGCAGAAACATTAAGTCATTAAAGCCGATTCATTAGCTTCACGCTTAATGGGCTATTACCGTCAACAGCTGGCGGGAGGAGGGGTGTGGGGGAGGGGGGGGAGAAATCCATACACTGTGGGATGATTTGAATCAACAGTAACATTGATCCCACCGACCCGTCATTATTACCCAACACACATATACCCTCCTACTCCTCCCTCCACAAAAAAAATCAATGTACAAACCTAATGCAGCTTATATCATCCCCACCAACCCGTTATTTTTTTTTCCTTTTCCCCCAAAAGCCACAATTCCAGTTACGAAACTGTTTTCCACACACAGCAAGGTAAAGGTATAGATGGATGTGGGTGGTGGTTAAGAGGTTCAGAGAGGGATCGAGGAGGGAAGGGGGGAAGGTTTGAAGTGGGGGGTGGAGGGAGGGTTGTTGGGAAGAGGCAGTCTGGGAGGTGGAACACGTCCAACCAGTTCCCTCCCTACTCACAACAGGGGCCAGGAGGAGGACAGGGGCCACAGAGCACGCGCTGGCCGGTCAAGTGACCTGTGTCCACTCTGTCCTCCGTCCTTAGTGGTTCAAGTGTCGTCAACCTCTGAACGGGGACAGGCCGTTATGAATTAGTAACCCACCACCACCACACCACCAATGACCAGACCTGAGAGGGAAAGGTCAACACCGGACCTCTCTCAATGCCAGCCTTGGAAAACCAGTAAGGGGGGGTGGGTGGGGGGGGGGGTAGGGTAAGTGGGTGTGGGGGGAGAGAGAGAGAGAGAGAGGGGGGGGGGGGCAGAAAAAAAAAAAGCGTTTCATCCAAAAACCTCCTCCCCACTGTCAGTACCTGTGTGGAGAGCACAGTCAACAATGACATAACGGTTATTAACGGGGGGGGGGGGGGGGGGGGGGGGGGGGGGGGGGGAGGAGGTGAGCCGAGTTCCGGGAGTTCAGAAAGAACAATATTGCCATGGCAGCACCCCCGGGGGCTGAAGACGCGCGCTCAGTCGATCATGGTTTGTGTGATTAGTCTTAGTGGAGGCATTCAGGCGTCTGCCGGACCTCTGGCTCAAGTTTGTCCAGCTAACGTACAAGCAAAGAACGGGGGACCGTCTGTTCCAGCTAAAAGGAATCAACAATAGTGGGGAATTTTTCCTCAGCCGTTTGTAATAACAAAAACTCCCTCCTCTCCCCCCTCCTCCACCCCACTCTTCTCTCTCTCTCTCTCTCTCTCTCTCTCTCTCTCTCTCTCTCTCTCTCTCTCTCTCTCTCTCTCTCTCTCTCTGTTGGGCCTAAGTCCCACTCGACTACCCACTATTTCTACCTTTTTCTGCCAGTGACTGGAATCAACCGCTTTCCCTTTTACAGCCAGGAACCAATGAGTAGAGAGAAAAAAAAAGCCCCTGCATACAAAAATAATGTTGAATAATGCTTTCCCTAGCACAAACAGCTGAAAGCTTGTAATAGTTTTGGTGAAAGTCCTGAAATCTTCTGAATGCAGAGACAGACTATGATTTTGAGCGAGAATATGAAGCCATAAGCGATTTTCCACTTTTTTACCATTATCCACTACACGAAATTAACAATGATAGTTGAAAAATCTTAGCCAAACAGTTTAAATACCCCCCCCCCCCTTTTTTTAAATGATTTACAGGGTTTTCATTCCTAAATTATTTTAGGTTTCATGCCCCCGGTAATGTCATCACCCGCCCTATCCTCTTTTATATTCATACAGAAGCAACAGCTTTCCACCTGTTCTCTTATCTGTATGCGGGCACTCACTCGAGTAGCTACAAGCGCTGCGGTCGCATGGACACGTACGTAAACGCGAGTGAGCGCAGTGTGCACGCACATGCGGGCGCGCGCGTACACACAAACACATAATACGCACGCACACACAGTAACACACACACAGAACACACACACACACACACACACACACACACACACACACACACACCACACACACACACACACAGGGAGTGATATAAAATTTTGTTGTCTTTGGCGCATGTATATGGATGCTTCTGACCAGTGGAAAATGACATGTTTTTATACTGATGTGTATATATATTTAAATAAGTACTCTTACTTACACCAATTACGTGTGTGTGTGGTGCGTGCGTGCGTGTTGCAAGGTGGTTGCGTATGGTGAGTAGATGTGTGTGTATGAGGGTGTGTGTTGTGCGGGTGTGGTGTTGCAAGTGTGTATGCGTGAGTGTGTGAGATAGAGAGTGTGTGTGTATGAGGGGTGTGTGTGTGCGCGCGCACGCGGGGTGTGTAGTGAGTGAGTGGTGTGTGTGTGTGTGTGTGTGTGTGTGTGTGTGTGTGTGTGTGTGTGTGTGTGTGTGTGTGTGTGTGTGTATGTGTGTGTGTGTGGTGTGTGTGTGTGTGATGTGTGTGTGTGTTGTGGGCGCACGCGTGTGTGTGTGTGTCACTGTGTGTGTCACTGCGTGTATGTGTGACATGCGCGCGCCACACACAAATAAACACGCAGGCATTGAATTCAAACACACATCGTTACACATACGTCTAAATAAGCCTTCTACAATAAGGAAAGAGAAGAGATACACTCATTAAAGCTCTCGAAGCTCTCGAAGGACCAGAAAACTAACATACAACAAATAGAACAATGAGGAAGACAACACCGACATATGGACGGACAGCAACAATACCCCAGTAGTATATAAATCAAGACACAACAGATGGAAATTTTTTGAAAAAGATCGATAGCTGTACAAACAGTTTTAAGTTGCGACAGACGAGGCAAAACGCACCGTTAGACACGAACGAGCACGGTCGGAACAAGGGAACGAAAGAGAGACAGACATAGCCCTACCGTTATTCCCAACCATCTGTCAGTTATCATGACACGTGCACATTAGCTCATTCACACACTTCATGCACACAGTAAAACCGTCGACATTTTCACACTCTCGTCTCTGTCTTTTGTCTTCTGTCTTTTGTCTCTCTCTCTCTCTCTCTCTCTCTCTCTCTCTCTCTCTCTCTCTCACACACACACACACACACACACACACACACACACACCCACCTCTCACACTCCTCCTCCTCTCTCTCTCTCTCTCTCTCTCTCTCTCTCTCTCACACACACACACACACACACACACACACACACACACACACACACACACACACACACACACACACACACACACACACACACGCACAACACACACATTGTAAACCAGCATGTGATGAATAATACATCTACACCTAAAATCGATAGCTTCCGCTGGAACGTTATTATAAAAAATAACAATAACAATAATGATAGATCTAGATGAGATGAGTGGATGATTGCACAGGATGGCTGCACAAAAAAGAGATAGGGGAAAGGGGGGGGGGGGGGGGGTCGTTAGAGAATGGATTGAACTGCACAGTATTTCGTCGTGTCGTGTTAAAAGTTTTACAGTGTACTAGATCGATTGTCCGTGTCTCTCTGATTATAGATATATATATGAATAATAGCATACGTTTTGATGCACTCTTCTGTGTGTACGTGTGTTGTGTGTGTGTGTGTGTGTGTGTGTGTTGTGTGTGTGTGTGTGTGTGTGTGTGTATGTGAGGGTGGTAGGTGTGGTGTGGTGTAGCGTGTGTGCGTTGTGTGCGCGTGCGTGCGGTATGTGTACACGCATGTGCGAGTATAGCGTATGTGACCACGTGCGAGTGCGTGCGTGCAGGAAAAGCAAGAGTAAACCTACAACGAAATCTATACAAGATCAAAAGCTTTCTGTCGATCCAAAAAATGCATAAGGCTGATCAGCCAGACTAGTCTATGAGTCAGTCGCTATAGGTTCAGGAGTGAAAGAGAGAGAGAAAATCAAAAACAAACAAAATAAAGAAAAGACAAACAAACAAACAAACAACGACAAAAAGGGAGGGGGGGGAGATTGCGTACCAACATTTCCAAACAAAAGCAAAAAAAACAAAACTGTGAAAGCAATAGAAACACTACCCAGACGTCGAAGTAAAGCTGTGATATTAATATCGAAAAATATTTGTTTGTTTCTTTTCCATCGTTTTCGTTTTCTTCTTTATTTACTTTCTTTCTTCTCCCTGGGAGGGCTATTGTTGTTGGGGTTTTTTGGTTTGTTTTTTTTAAAAAATAATATGTGTTGCCTCAAATTACAATATATAAAAGAAATCACGTGCGCATACACCTACGTACACACACCTTAACTTTCGCGTGTGCATGCACGCACCTAACACACATGTAATTAGCTCATTCACACACTTCATGCACACAGTAAAACCGTCTACATTTTACACTCTGTCTGTCTGTCGTCTGTCTGTCTGTCTGTCTGTCTGTCTGTCTGTCTGTCTGTCTCTCTCTCTCTCTCTCTCTCTCTCTCTCTCTCTCTCTCTCTCTCTCTCTCTCTCTCTCTCTCTTCACACACACACACACACACACACACACACACACACACACATATATATATATATATATATTATATTATATATATAATATATATATTATATATATATATATATATATATAAGACAAAAAAACACAAAACACAAATACTCTCTCTCTCTCTCTCTCTCTCTCTCACACACACCACACACACACCACACACACACGCACGCACGCACGCACGCACGCACGCACGCACGCACGCACGCACGCATACACACACACACACACCACACACACACACACACCCACACACACCACACACACACACACACACACACACACACACACACACACACACACACACACACACACACCGCTTTTTTAATTACTTCTCCAAACAAACACGCTTTAGAAACGAAACGAAAAGAAAAGGACAGCCAAAACATATGGGAAAGGAAAGAAAACTGTCGATTTTAGAAAGCAATTACTAGCGGCCACAGTCATAGTCTTAGGAAACAGAAGACACAGTAAGAAGCTTAACAAGTAAATATTATTGTTCTAGAACCGATTTTAGAGAAACATATTTAAAAATGGTTATTGCTTCATTGGTTTTTCTTGTTCTCCTTGTAAGGATAGAACAGTTTAATTAACAAAGATAACGAAAGACACGAGACAGAAAAAGAAATTGAGAAAAAAAAGGGACGAATTTTGGGGGTGGAGTGAGACAGAGACAGAGACAGACAGAGTTAAGTTAAAGTCTGTCCCGAGCCATAAGGCTCATCAGGCCGGTGCTTATCCCGGTTTCTGTGGCGTTAAGCGACTGAGAGTCATAGACTCCCCCCTGGATAGGACGCCAGTCTATCGCAGGGTTAACCCCCAACACAAGGTTGGTACCCCTTTTACACCTGGGTGGGGTGAGAAAATAGCCATAAAGTGCCTTTTCCAAGGGCACAACGCCATAGCGGAATAGCTGGGATCGAACCCGCAACCTTTAGATTACGAGTACAACACCCTAACCACTAGGCCACAGCGGCGGCCAGACAGACAGAGGGACACATAGAAAGAGACAGACACAGAGGCAGACAGAGGGACACGAAGAGACAGAAACAGACAAACAGACAGACATGGAGAAAGAGAGAGAGGGGTGGGAAACAGAAACAGAGAGAGGGCGGATGGGAGGAAGAAAGTAACCAAGCTATCAAGAAAGCAGGAAAGAAGAGAGAGACAGACAGACAGACAGACAGACAGACAGAGGGAGAGAGAAAGAGAGAGACAGAGAGACAGAGAGCTGACAACAACAAAAAAGATGCAGGTGAATATGAAGAAGTAGGGCCTCCTCCGGGCTAGGCAGTCAGTGCTACAGTGACCACGCACCAAACTTGCTCAGCAACCAACAGCATCACAACGAGCTATAGAGTGGAGGATGTCTAGTCTATGGTCATATCAATCCGGTTTAGCGGCAAAGGCAGGCATCACCACACACCACAGAAAATAAAAGGCAGGAGGGGAGGGAGGTAGGGAATGTTGTTGATTTTTTTGTTTTGTTTTTACTTTTGCTTGTTTTTGTTTTGTGTTTAATTTACTCTCCCAAAAGTCCTTCGAATAAGGGTTTGTGAACCGAGCTTCTGAGTAGGGAAAGCACGCAAAGTGTCTTTGCGCAAATGTAAAAATCTAGTCACCTTTCGTTGAAAAGTTTCGCTTTTTTTTTTTTTTTATTAAGCTTAGTATTCTATTTATTTATTTATTTTTATTCTTGTATTTCAAGAATAAAGGAACAATCTACTCATATGCTTTTTTTTTTACATTCAGTCCCCGTTTATATATACAGTTTTGTAAATTTTGTCATCCACTAGGACCGATAGCACGGATGAGATAGCACATATGACGCAAGGTTATACCTGGTATGCTCCCTGCTACCTGGAGTCAAGAGAAACAGGTACCACCAAATCTGATTTACCCACAACACCCACCCAGACCGGAAATTTCAAAGGAGGGGGGGGGGGGGGGCACAACATTCCTCAAAGTTTTAAAAGAGAAGCTCCTCTCTCAGGCAACCTTGTTCTCGATTTGCAACAATCAGAAAATTTTTATCTGACAATTCAGCGGGGGAAAAAAATCTCATAGAGATAACTGATAATTGGTGGTTGTTTGCTTTTCTTGATTTTTTATTAATTATTTTTTAACGACGCCAATCTTCAGTGACACAGTTTTACAATACGACCTAGTACAATAATAACAACCGCTTTCGATCACTTTTTCACGGCATAGTTTTGCAGGAAACATTTCAAAACACTACAACTCGTTATTTTCCGCACAAAGAAAAAGTGTTAGCGTGAAAAAAAGTTATTGATCTCTTGGCTAAACAAATGGCTGCCCAATCTCAACACAGAATATTACAATGCACAGTTTTTTGACACAAATGTTTTTTTCATAAGCAGACCTACAGCCGGCGTTATTGTTTGCAAAATAGACTTTGTGGGCTCAGAGCTTCACAGCACTTGGACATAAGGATTATCAATCAATCAAAAGCAAAATTTCTGAAATTATTTGTCTTCTCTCTATTGCACAGTCATGTGCTGTTTGGAAATGCACGAGAGGAGAGAGAGAGAGAGAGAAGAGAGAGAGGAGAGAGAGAGAGAGAGAGAGAGAGAGAGAAGAGAGAGAGAGAGAGAGAACGAGGAGAGAGAGAGAGAGAGAGAGAAATGTAGAAGAGAAAAAAGAGAATAGACAGAAGAAGACTTGTAAGAGACAGGAAAAAGAGAGGACAGAGGGAGGAAGAAGTCCAAAACATTCTTATGAGAATCATATGAAATTGTTCCAAAACCCTCATAAAATTTACACACTGCCGCATGTACGTCCCATAGACTATATGTCTATGTGTGAACGACACACACACACACACACACACACACACACCACACCACACACACACACACACCACACACACACACACACACACACAGGAGGGGGGGGGGGACAGGGAATTGAAGGGGAAGGGAGGGAGTGGGGGAGTACAGTATCACTAAATCATACCTTTATACAACTGACATGTGCCCTACTATACCTCTGATCTCAAACAGCGGTGCAGTTTGGTAAGTAGGAGCCCACCCACATACACGATTGTCTTGCACAGCTCACAAGCCAAGCAAGGGCTAGGCACCACACACACGCACACACACACACACAACACACACACACACACACACACACACACACACAACACACACACACACACACACACCACACAACAGACTCATATCCCTTTGCCCAATATGTGAACAACACACAAGTATGACAAATTAAGGGAAAGCAAGTGGACGGGACAGATCGACTGAGGACGTTGAAACCGTTCTTTTCATTTTTCTTTTCTTTCTTTTTTCTTCTTCTTCTTCTTCTTCTTTTCTTCTTCGTTGTCGTCGTCATCGTCGTCGAACGGTATCGTTTGTCATATGATCAAAAATTGAAAAAAAAAAAATGGTTGTTTTGGGTTTTTTTGTTGTTTGTTTTTTTTTTGGGGGGGGGGTTGTTTTGGGGTTTTTTTTTTTTTTTGCTTTCGGTTAGGGTTTTTTGTTGGTTTTTTTTTTATCGTTTTGTTTTATTGTAGGTTTGGGTTTTTGTGTGTGTTTTTTTGGGAGGGGTGGGGGGGGGGAGCTTCAACTTTGAGTCATACTGTACACGATACTTACAAAATTTATCATTGTACAATGGCGAGAAACTAAAGAAGGGGATGGGGGGGGGAGGGAGAGAGAGAGAGAGAGAGAGAGAGAGAGAGAGAGGAGAGAGAGAGAGAGAGAGAGAGAGAGAGAGAGAGAGAGAGAGAGGAGAGAGAGAGAGAGAGAGAGTCACAGAGAAAGAAAGGTCTCTGGCTGCTGCCGCCTTGTTTTCCTAAAATATGCATGGCCACGTCCATACCTTGACACCACCAAGCCTGCCTGGTCCCTATTCTTTATTTATCCAATTAAACTCTTAACCGTCTGATCTCAAAACGGATTTCTTTTTAACCTTCCCCCTCCCTCCTCTTCTCCCCACGTCTGTCTGTCTGTCTGTCTGTCTGTCTGTCTGTCTGTCTGTCGTCTGTCTGTTGTCTGTCTGTCTCTCTCTCTCTCTCTCTCTCTCTCTCTCTCTCTCTCTCTCACACACAACACAACACACCACATTTCTATTCTCTCTCTCTCTCTCTCTCTCTCTCCTCTCTCTTCTCTCTCTCTCTCTCTCCTCTCCCCCTCCCTCCCCCTCCCTCATAAAATCTGTTTCACACACACACATACATACAAGTACACATATACACACACGCACGTAAACACACACACACACACAACACACACAACACACCACACAAACACACAACACACACACACACACACACCACACACACACACACACACACACACACACGCACGCACGACGCACGTAACACACACACACACACACACACACACACACACACATTGCTAACACGCTTCCTTATTACTTTCAGGTGAACTATCATTTTTGCGCAAGCCTTTGCAAGAAAGAAAAAAAAGCAGGGTGCTTGCTCTTACTGGGTGTTTTGTTCTGACCTGTTTCCTTCCTTTCTGTCTTTCCTTCTCTTTCCCTTTCTCTCTTTTCACCTCTCTTTTCTTTTTTAATTTACTGAGGGAAAAAAGAAAAAGGAGGGTGTGGGTGTAACGGAAAGTGAAGCGATCGTATGAAGCCAGCAATTGGCATGACACAAAAGATTGTATTCTGGATGACTGGCCCAGCCACAAAGGGCTTCTTGCTGATCCTAACTTTGTCGGGTGGGGGGGGGGGAGCGAGAGAGAGAGAGAGAGAGAGAGGAGGAGAGGAGAGAGAAGAAGAGAGAGAGAGAGAGAGGAGGAGAGAGAGAGAGAGAGAGAGAGAGAGATAGAGAGAGAGAGAATCCTGAACCCTTTCTTTTGATTTTCTTTATCTTACTTCTTTTTTCAGTAAGTCAGTGACTTGAGTCAGTCAATTCAGTTACTGCACTTTTCGTTATGTAGTAAAATAATGTAATACTCGGATTTTCAAGTAGTTTACTAGCCACTGTGTATATCTCGGTGTACAAGAACAGCAAATCTGCTTTCATGCAGTCACATCAACGAACATACCGAAAAGTAGAAAGAATAGAGATGGAAAGAAGAAGGAATGAGAAGGAGAGAGAAAAGAAAAAGAGACAGACAAATAAAACAAAGAAGATCGAACAGAGAAGACAGAAGAAAAAAAAACCAGAGCATATAAGGAGAGAGAGAGGAGAGAGAGAGAGAGAGAGAGAGAGGGGGAGAGAGAGAGAGAGAGAGAGAGGAGAGGAGAGAGAGAGAGAGAGAGAGAGGAGACGAGAGAGAAAAAGACAAAAGAGAGATAGAGAGAAGAGAGAGAAACAACAAGAAGGAAGAACAGAGAAGAAAAAAAGAAGAAGGGAACCAGAAAGAATAGAGACGGAGATAGAGAGAAAGAAAGAGTGAGAGAAGACGGGAGAAGAAACAATACAAGAAAATAACCATGAAAAAAATAAAAAAGAAAACAAGAACATCAAAGAGAAAAGAAAGGAAAGAACATAGACAAAAGCAATGCAGAAGGGGGCGGGAGGGGGGGGGTCAAACGAATTCGGGTTAAGAAGAGAAGATAACTGGTGAAGAGACAGGAAAAGGGTAGATACTGGATAAATAAATACAGAATTAAAGTATTGACGGTACAAACAAGACATTTGAGCAGTTTCATGCTTCACAGAGAGGCCAACACCTTCAGCACACTTTTCATTCGGTGTTCCGTGTCTTTTTTTGTCTCTTTTTTTAACCAATACAAGGTCAATACAAACAGGAACATGTTACTAATACAATACTATGATAGTACTGAAGCAGCTGCTGCTGATAATCACAATGACGACAACGATAACAGCGATGATAATGATAAGATGACGATGTTGATATTGGTAGATAAACAGCATTGCGCTTACATAGCCTAACCAGTCAAACAGCTTGCGTGTATTTCAAAATGTTCACAGTAATGATAAGTCATAATGTCCATAATAGCCAGTCAAAACAGCTCGTCTATTTTCAAAATGTTCATAGTACTGAGTGTCCATGACAATGACAGGATGAAGCTTTCAGCATGCACCGGATGGTGAGGAAAAGAACAAAGCAGAGCATCTAGGCTTCTGTCATTCATATGCATGCAGTCACTCCCTTATGTTCCTGCAGCACAATGTATACTTCTATGTTTTCACTCTTTTTCATGCAGATTCTTCCGTCTGTCTCTGTGTGTCACACCCACACACCCCCACCTCTCTCTCTCATCTCTCTCTCTCTCTCTCTCTCTCTCTCTCTCTCTCTCTCTCTCTCTCTCTCTCTCTCTCTCTCCACACACACACCACACACACACACACACAACACATTCACTCACACACACACATTCACACACTCTCTCTCTCTCTCTCTCTCTCTCTCTCTCTCTCTCTCTCTCTCTCTCTCTTCTCTCTCCCTCCCTCCCTCCCTCACTCTCACTCACAGTACACAGTATGTTGTGTTCCATCTCCTTTTTCCTGTTTATTATTATATTATCATGGGGCGAAAGAAAAAGGCGTCTGTTCAGGTCTACAGTGGGAGTCGTCAGCATACCATTGTCAAGTGCTTTCCACCGCCGATCGACCCATCGACAACAACACATGATATATCATAGTCTAATATATATACATACATATACGTATGTCTAAACTACTACACTGACTGATAGACACTGCAGCTTAACTCTCAGACACGAACCACTGTGTTCAGAGTTCGCACTACACGATCCCACACTGGCCTGTCTTACACACACGCGCTCTTCCCAAACAAACCAGTCACTGTTTCGTGTTACCCACTTGGATCCGGAATAAAAAGGTCTTCTTACACGATTCGAAAGGGGTTTGTTGTTTTTTTTAATGCTGGTGAAATCTGTTGTTGAATAATGATTATATTATGACAATTTGTAGCATGATTTTTTTTGGGGGTAAAAGTTATTTTGTATTATTTGAAGCTTTCATTGATTTGTTGTGTTATATAAAAATAGTATTGCTATGACCAAAAGGAAAAAGTTGCAAGTTTTACAACAGAATGTTGAGAGAAACTGTTTACCTTGTACAAGTAGTAGCAATAAACTCGGGGGTGGGGGGGGGGGTTACACACACACGACACACACACACACACACACACACACACACACACACAACACACACACACACACACACACACACACAAATTCTCACCATTGGTGAACCTCGGAGCTCTAGCCAAGGAAAAAAAAAAAAAAAAAACAACCAAAAACCTGGGAACCAAAAAAAAAAGTACAGAAGCTATTCCCTGGGAACCAAAAAAAGCACTGATGTAAACCCCTGAGAAAAAATCCCCCAAAACAGGCCACTCGACTCGGGGGGGGGGGGGGGGGGTATATATCGCACACAAAATAAATCAGTTAAAGTGCCTACTCACACAAACAAGGCAGTTAACAAATAAATCAAAGCGACAGGTTTATAAACTCCTACTACGTAGCTCTTCACCACACACACACCACACACAGAGCAAGTTGGAATCCCTGGCACAAACTTTTAAAACATAGCTCTGGCAGACAGTATGTACTTATAAGTTAGTTGCCTTTGGAAAAATGCATCAAATTTAAAAGTGGTGTGTTTTGGAGGGAGACAGAGCAGAGACAGAGACAGAGGGGACAGAGAGGGACAGAGAGGGAGACAGAGACAGAGACGAGTGAGTGAAAGAGTCAGAGAGAGACAGACAGAGAGAGAGAGAGGGACAGAGAGAGAGACAGAGACAGACAGAGTGAGTGAAAGATCAGAGAGAGAGAGACAAGACAGAGAGAGAGAGAGAGAGAGAGAAGAGAGAGAGAGGAGAGAGAGAGAGAGAGAGAGACAGAGAGAGAGAGAGAGAGGCAAAAAGTAAGAAATACAGAAATGAGTGCAAATGTTGGAGCGTCCGCACGCTCAGGCATTTGAGTGACCACGTGACTAAATGAGTACCAGGGTGTGTGTGTTTCGTGTTACAGCCCTTACTTGGAGAAAATTTATATATGTATAATATATAGGATATAAATTATGAGTGTGGTGTGTGTGCAGTGGTGTTATTAGATGGATAGATAGATAGATAGATAGATAGATTAGATAGATAGATAGATAGATAGATAGATAGATAGATAGATAGACAGATAGATAACAGATAGATAGACAGATAGATAGACAGACTAGAGTACAGACAGACAGACAGGAAGAAGAAGAAGGATAGATAGATAGATAGATAGATTAGATAGATAGATATAGATAGTATAGATAGATAGATAGATTATAGTAGTAGATAGATAGATAGATAGATAGATATTTATGGATGTGAATAGTATGTGTGGGTGGGTGTGTGTATCCGGGGAGAGGGGGGGGGGCAATAACACGTGCTAAATACAGTTAATACCTGTAGTCTACTCTCTCTCTCTCTCTCTCTCTCTCTCTCTCTCTCTCTCTCCTCTCTCTCTCTCTCTCTCTCTCAGGTAGGAAAAAAGTGATAACTGACGGCAGTTCAGTCAATGCAGGCAGGCAGGTAGGCAGGTAGGAGGCAGACATAACCAATAATTTCCAGCCAGGGCCAAGAAAAAGCAATTTGTTGAAGATCGGAGAAGTCTCGTAGTGGCCTGGAAACAAACCCCGGAGCGCTATTTGTCCCTCGGCAGAGATAAGGGGCTCTCTCACCCTCCAGGTAACGTTCACGTTCAGCTGTGGAAAACGGTCACTTTTCTAACAGTTTCCAACTGCCTCAAAAAGACCTTTTAACGGCGATTTTTTCAGCTATACACCACCACACCTGCCACCCAACTAGACCTTTCACAGCAGTAAATCCAATACGCAGGCCATATTTGGGGGGTAGAACTTGGTATTTACGAGGTTCCGTGCCCGTAACTTACCGACTGCTGGACAGTAAAGGGATCTTTAACATGCACGTCCGATCTTTTCAATGAGTAGATTCATGAAGGAGAATGAGGCACTAGCAGGCCTGCACATTAGTTGGCCAGGCTTGGAAAACCATAAAGATCCTTGGTCACTATCCACTAGGTGCCATACATAATTTAGAACCGGTAACTTCAAAGCTGTTAAGATTATAAACAAACTTAACCATCTTGGGGGTGGGATAGCTAAGTGGTCAGAGCACTGGCTTTCCCAAGTCAAAGTTAAGCAGCAACAAGCGTGGTTACAAATTGGAGGGGTGACCGCCTGTGCGCCTTGGTTCAGTACAGGCCCCCAGTTCACCCAGCTGTAAATGGTTACCTGCCTCTTTAGGGTCAGGGAAGGTAAAGCAGCGAGGGAGAGGAGATGGGCGCCACCCTCAATATGCTGGCCCCTAGAGAAGCTGAGGTCTCTGATGCCTCGCTCCCCTACACCACATAGGTTATGGGACACCTTTACCTTACCCACCTGGTTGTAGTGCCAGTCAAACAACGATTTTCAAAAAAAAAATCAAATGATTTTGGACTTGGGAGGATGCACTTTTGCAAGCATCTAGGTGTGTGTGTACTTTACGCACATCAAAACAAACGTATATTTGAGCATGCATAAACTGTCCTATGCAACGCACGCGCGCATACGCCAAATAAAAGCGCATTCACCCACCTCACAACGCCAAACGTTTTCTGAAAGTGGAACGCACATGCTAAACACAGGGCGGTGCATGTTAGTTACCAGAGAAGAGGAGATGAAGGGGGGGGGGGGGGGCTTTCCTTATCGGGGGCCCCACACCTTCCCCCCCTCCCCCTCCCTGTAATAAAGCGACGCCCCGACAGCGCCACAGCTCCTCAGCCACCAATAAACCCTGCCGCGAGGAGATGGGGGGAATTTATGACCCACCACTTACTGTCTTCATCCCGCTCCCTCCTTCCACCCCCACCCCCCCTTCTATATTCCTGCTACTTTCCCCCGACTTCTTATCCCCTCCCCCCCCCCCCCCTCCCCCCCAAGACTTGAACTGACGTGAAGTGAAGAGAGAAAAATATTGAACCGGTGCGTGAGTGCAGGAGATAAAGTATAGGCTACCTTTTTCTGAGAATCAGGTACTCGTAGTATGGCGTTATCAGGATGTTCTCCACATGTTCAGAATGTTTTGATCAAAACAACTGGGCCGGTACAGATCAAGCCATCATGTTTTTTTTTACCGTTTGATGGCATAACTGAAGTATATGAGGCGGGAGGAAAGTTTGTGGGAGTGAGGGTGAGGTGAACAGTCTATTCAAAACTCTGACCCAGTATAGATAGGCTCTAGTAGACGGATGCCCGCTCTGGTAATTTCGCTGGATTTTTCTTTTATCTACATACTGCCAGTGGCATTGTTTCACAGCACAGAATCACTCTTGAAAACACCCTGTTTAGATAAATTATATCATATCTTTTATGTAAGCATAAATCATATGATATCATGTATGTGAGCATAAACATACTGACTAAATTCTCGCTAACCGCTCTGTGTTCCCTCTACGCGATCCACAAAGTAGGACATAGATTATGCTTTCAAAATCTTTTGTGTTTGAATTTGCATGGTTGACGAGGCTCTCTCTGTACTATACATGATGTGCCAACCTGAATTGGCGTTTCCACTTTATGAACTGAAAAGGGAAAAAAACCTGGGCTCCACATGAAGAGGTTAAGATTCGAACACAGGAACAAGGCGAGTGTGAAGTGTTGTGTAAGGTACAAAGCCACATTCATTTCGAACATAGGACATCGCGTACGTCTTACAAGCTGAGTGACGGTAGGGGATACAATGCTAAGAATACTGGATAATGCAGTTGTAGGGTCACAAGCCATAGGCTTCAATACTCACGTGGTTTTGTAGTTTGTAGTTTTTATTGTTGTTGTTTTGGAGGGGGGGGGGGGGTGTTTGGGGGGTCTTGTTTTCGCTCCTCGGCTAAAGGTGGAAGGCTCACCAAAGGTGTTATTTTGTGTATGCAACCGTTCTTTACCCATCATTAAGGTAAATGCATACCCACTTTGGGGAGCTGCCGTTATAAATGGCGAAGTTTAAAAAAAGGTTAGGGATATTTAGAAAGATGTGAGAAATGATATACTAAGCTGATTTAATCAATACTGTGTGTACTTACGGCCATATTTTTTTCTTCTATCATTGTATACATACAATGCTGAATTCAATTTCCAAGCTATGAGTATGACCACCACAAATAAAATACAAATTCTTCTATTCGCAAAAAAAAGTTAAATATTGACACACAAAGTACAAGCTTTGTGCAGCGGATTTTTAAAAAAAAAATTGTTACTGTTACATATATTTAATCAGAAGGAAACATTATAATTATGTTGAAAAAAACAATAAACAACCTAAACCAGACAATTGCAGTATGTACAGTCTATTGCAGGCAACGTGTATTGCTGATAATGCAAAATATGACTAAAAGTTAAGAAATAGTTAAAACAAAAAACTAAATACATAAATAAACAAACAAATAAATAAAGTTCTCGTCAGCAGACGACACCACATAAACACAACCTGTGCTTAATCCAAAAGAAGCCTACTCAATGTTCTCATTCAGTGTATAATGCAGCTAACAGCAGGAGGTATAATATCACGACAAAAATCACATCTATATCTAATGTTGTGTGTGTGTGTGTGTGTGTGTGTGTGTGTGTGTGTGTGTGTTGTGTGTGTGTGTGTGTGTGTGTGTGTGTGGTGCGTGCGTGCGTTCGTGCGTGCGTGTGTGTGTATTTGTGTGCGTGCATACACGTGTGTGTTGTGTGGTGTATACACGTGTGTGTGTGTGTGTGTGTGTGTGTGTGTGTGTGTGTGTGTGTGTGTATACACGTGTGTGTGTGTTACACGTGTGTTGTGTGTGTGTGTGTGCGTGTGTGTGTGCGTGTGTGTGTGCGTGTGTGGTGTGTGTGTGCTGTGTGTGTGTGTGTCTGTGTCTGTGTGTCTGTGTGTGCGTGCATGAGAGAGGGAGAATGTGTGTGTACGTGCGTGCGTGCGTGTATGTGTGCATGTGCGCGCGCGCGCGCGCGCGAGTGTGTGTGTGTGTGTGTGTTGGTGTGCGTTAAAAAGGAAGAGTAAGAAAAACACCACCAAAAAAACACTCGAGTATCAAATGGCCTGACTGCAAATAAAGTGCTTACGGTTAACAACTCCTAGCAACAGTCTACAGGTGAAGCATGATGCCCAACGAGTTTTATTAGCAGGCAGACAGGCAGAGGCAGGCAGGCAGGCAATACATGGACTTAGGAGGAGAAACCTGACCAAATGCACACTATTGATCCACGCAGAGGCAAGATACGATACACAACCCAACACCACTACATACTTATAAATGTGACCAACAATACATACTATGAATGTGAGCAATGCATACTTATAAATGTGAGCAATGTTGATTTTTAAAAAGTATGTCACATGTTAGAGACATAAAAATAACTATAATACTTTTTTTATTCAGGAAAGTGTTACATGTTAAGAGACAACATGAATATGTAACTGTAAAACTTATTATTCAGGAAATTGTAGTGAACTATGCTGAGAGAGTATAATACTAAAGAAGTTTTTTTGTGGGTATTGTTTCTTAAAGTAACTGAAGCCTTGGAATGTAAGGACCTTACATAATTACTGCAAGAGGCGTGATTTTGGCAGAATTCTGCAAACTGAATGTTAAAAGGAAAACCGACAATCGTTGAAAATTCAAAATGAAAAACAAAAACAAAGCAAACGGGTTCTCGGTCTCTTCACATGTATATTGAATTCTTAGTGATATTTATTGCTTTGCTTCTGGCAATAAGCCTGCTGGCTCTCTCTCTCTCTCTCTCTCTCTCTCTCTCTCTCTCTCTCTCTCTCTCTCTCTAATATTTATATATATATATATATATAATATATATATATTATATTATATATATATTATAGTGAGTGTGTGGTGTGTTAGTGAGTGAGTAGGAGTGAGTGAGTGAGGAGTGAGTGAGTGAGTGTGGTGTGTGTGTGTCTGTGTGTCTGTGTGTCTGTGTGCTGTCTGTGTGTGTGTGTGTGTGTGTGTGTGTGTGTGTGTCTGTGTGTGTCTGTGTGTGTCTGTGGTGTGGTGTCTGTGTGTGTCTGTGTCAGTCTGTATCTCTGTGTGTCTGTCTGTGTATCATTATATATATTAGAAAGATATACAGAGTGAGTCACAATTTCCCTGCTTTTTCTGCTGCAGCTACGCCATGACAATACAGTCATATTCCAATTCCTTGCAGTATGAGAATAAAAATATAATATATATACATATGGAAATTTCCACACAGGGAAGAGGGGAGGATTTAACACCAAACACAAAAAAGGGTCCGAAGAAGGAGGGAGGGAGAGAGAGAGAGAGAGAGAGAGAGAGAGAGAGAGAGAGAGAGAGAGAGAGGAGAGAGAGAGAGAGAGAGAGAGAGAGAGAGA
>CM060322.1:48201872-48211350 GCA_030674155.1 Stramonita haemastoma | reverse complement strand
TTTTTTGAGGGGGTGGTGGTGGTGGAGGGGGGTCTTTTCTTCTCTGAAGTGTGGTTGACCTTAAAATAGCTGAATGTCTGCGATGAAAACGGGCATATGAAGTGACTACTTCTCTCTGAACTCTCTGAAAAGTCATTGTAATACTACAGTGATGACATTTTTCATATGTGTGTCTCGGGAAAGTTGACACTAATAGGATATAACGACAGACAGATACAGAAACTGAGAAGGAAAAAAACAACAACAACAACAAAAACCACCTTAATGATTCGCTCAAACATTCACTTTATAAAAAAAAAAAAAATTAAAGGAAAAAAAGAATATTCACAAAAGCTTCCATCTTTGGTAGAAAAATAGGTCAGTTATGGCTGGTGGCATGGATGACATTAGTCGTAGCCAGCATGTACTGTGTAACCTGTAGAAGAAGGCTCATAGCCAAGTCCGAATCCTTCACGTTAACGCTGTAGCAAAAAGTCTATGCAATAATGCCCCATCCAGTCCTTTTGGAGTAAAGGAACAAGTCAGCCAGACAGTGGATTGTTGATTTTATTGGTATTTGTTTTTTCCTCACGTGTTTGAATTTTAGTGCTACTATTGAGATTTTTTTTCTGATTGTCAATATATATACATATATATACATATATATAAACAATCATTTAAAAAATCTCAATAGTATATACATATATATATATATATATATATATATATATATATATATATATATATATATATATATATAATATATATATATATATATATATATAAGAGAGAGAGAGAGAGAGAGTTATTACCAATATTGCAGCTGGCAATGTTATACGTATCCCTTACTTTTTATATTGTAAGGGACATAATTTTACGGTTGTAATAAGTAAGATGATATATCCTAGGTATTGCCATAAAAAATAAATACAAACAAACAAACAAACAAAAAAACAAAAACCATCCAACAAACGATAAACTAAAAGTATTCAAATGTTGTTATTCTGCCAAAAAAACCACCCAACAACAACAACAAAAAACAAAACTAAAAACCCCTAATTTTTTCCCCTATTAAAAATGGTTTTCTACTGTAAAAACTATTATTTTGTGCACGACATCGTTTAATCGATGATAACTACGCAGTAAACAGAGTTTTCTTGAAATGGTTGTGAACACAGTGCAACAGACAATTATTATTTCCTTGATAGTCATGAAAGCAGGTCCCTTTTTTTTCAATAACTGATTGACTGGTTAGTTGTTTGTGCTGTAAAATTATCGGTGCAATTACTACATACTTCCGGATAGAGTATTGCGCTGTTGTTTGTGTGTGTGTGTGTGTGTGTGTGTGTGTGTGTGTGTGTGTGTGTGTGTGTGTGTGTGTGTGTGTGTGTGTGTGTGTTTATTTTACTTTTATTTATTCTTTTATATCGAGGATAACAGAATAAGCAATCATGTGCTTTTTTTCATCCAGTCCCCGTGTGTATGCAGTTTTGTAAATATTGTCATCTGTTCCCACCGGCACACGATGGCCTAATCTTACGAAAAGCGGAACAGGATTTAACGTGTGCGCAAGATGTTCTGCGTGCGTTCGCACACGGGGCCTCGGTTTAAAGTCTCATCCGAAGGACTTTTGGGGAGAGTGGAGTCAGCACTGATGTTAACTCCAGGAGAAAAATTTCGTTTGTGTGTGTGTGTGTGTGTGTGTTTTAACTGAGGTTTTCATTGTAATGAATCCATTTCTTTATTGTCTTTTTTAAACTGGATACTGCACAGCATAACTTTCTGCAGCCTTTACGGCCAGCGGCCCGTGCAGTGATAGAATAAAACAGTGTTTAATGCCTGCATCTTTTTTTCTGCTCTTTGTGCTCTATATACTCGGGAATGGAGGAAGAAACAAAGAACATGTAAGGAATCAAAACTTGATGAAACACATGAATTTGGAGGGAAATAAAAGAAATGAAGAAAGGGGCAAATACCACAGGAACGAAAAACGAAAGAAAAGAAGAATAAAAAGAAAGAAAGAAAGAAAGAAAGAAAGAAAGAAAGAAAAGAAAGAAAGACAGAAAGAAAGAAAGAAAAGAAAGAAAGAAAGAAGAAAGAAAGAAAAGAAAGAAAGAAAGAAAGAAAGAAAGAAAAAAGAAAGAAGAAAGAAAGAAAGAAAGAAAGAAAAGAAAGAAAGAAAGAAAGAAAGAAAGAAAGAAGAAAGAAAAAAAGAAAGAAAAAGAAAGAAAGAAAAAGAAAAAAAAGAAAGAAAGACAACAGTGATTTTCACTTTTTTTCTCAGATGTTTCCCAAATGTTTCCCTCGTTACCTATAAAATACGTAGGATATGAACCACCGGCTTCCAACTATATTCATTTGTTCCCTAAACAAGGTCAAAAGTTAAACTTTTTTTTCTTTCCCTTCCTTTTCAACATAGTCTTCGGGCTTCTTGTTTACCTTCATCACATATTAAGCCGAGGCGACACCTGTTTGTTCAGTGTCCTCTGTTCGCTCTGGGTAGCATGTTTAAAGGCTTGTCCGTGTCCACAATATAAAAAAAATTGTTTGTGCTCACACATTTTCCCTCCCCTTAGCTGCTGTGCGAATATGTAAGACATGGAGTATTGGGCCAACTTTGGGGATTTCTTTTAGTATAGTTTTGGAAAAGAAAAATTGAAATTCCAGGTTTTTTTCCCAGTTTTATTTTTTGGTTTGTTTATCTATGTGCTCGCAGATGAAAAACGTGTGTTTTAGTAGTTGTCTTCAATTTTTCGTCCTTCGGTAAAAAGTCAGTGATACCAGACGAGGGTGGACGGGAGGGGGTGGGGAGATATTAAAACGAAAAACAAACAAAACAATATATACATATATAGATATATATGGATATATATATATATATATAAATAAAGATAATAATAATGTTTTTAAAGTAATAAAATAGAGAGAGAAATAGAGAGATACGCAGAGACAGAGAGAGAATGGTGGGGGGAAAACGCGTGCGTGCGTGCGTGCGTGTGTGCGTTCGTGCGTGTGTGTGTTGTTGTTGTTGCTGTTGTTGTTGTTTTGTTGTTGTTGTTGTTGTTGTTGTCGTCATCGTCGTTTAGAAAAAGAAACAAACGTCTCGAATTCCAGCTTCATTTTATGTTAAATGTAGAAGAAAAAAAACACGTCTTTTCCACTCCATCCAATACCTGTGTAACTTTCTTTTGTAAGGGTGTATTCTGATAATGTAAGAAGTGCAAAAGCAAAAGAAAGGGAGGGGGGTTACAAAGTGTGTTTGGGCAATATTCTGGTCAAACAACAATTAAGATAATCGTAAGAAGACCGTTTACCTTCAGTTAAGATCTTCCCACTCGCCACCCTCACCCCCAACACACACACACACACACACACACACACACAACACACACACACACACACACACACACACACACACACACACACACACACACACACACACATACACACACACGAACACACACACACACACATACATACACACACACGAACACACACCACACACACAAACGCGTGCGCGCATACTTTCTGGTATACAACACGATGTGCAGCATACAGGCACTTCCTGGATACACTGAAGCTAGTTTTTAAGTGTTGTGTAAAGGTAAACTTAAGGATCTGTTTGTACAAAACCCATTTGGACATGTCTGGACAAAAATGCCTCCCAACCAACCAATGGTGAGAGTCTGCGTGTTCGACCGATTTCATCATTAAGGTAGCTGCATTCTGGCTTCGGGGAATGCGTCTAAAGAAGACATCAGTGTAGGCCTACCTACATATGTTTTCATAATATATATATATATGTATTTTGTCATCTTTTCCTACCAGCACGCAGTGGTCTACTCTTTTAAAAGGCGGAACATGGTTTTAACGTAAGTGCAAGATGTTTGGCGTGTATTCCTACACGGGACTTCAGTTTATAGTCTCATCCGAAAAACTTTTAGGGAAGCGAAATCGTTACTAATGTTAACTCCAGGGGGAAAATACCTTCAAACGGGCATGTCGGTGTTGGCTGGAACCCACGCCGTCAGATCGTGAACTCTTAAGTTCTAACCACTTGACTATCTTCCCCCCCCCCCCCCCACCCCCCATTCCTCCTTCCAAACATATTCTAATAAGTAAACAAAGACAGGCACACAGACAAAACAAAGCAAACCACTAACAAAAAAACCCATCCCATCAAACAAATCTCCTGTCACAGTGCCATAGCGGTGCGCTAGCACCACTCTCCTGGGCCTAGTGGAAAGCAGATCGAATACTGTAGGGAAAACTCTGTCGTGACTTTCAGACACTGTACAGTACAGGCACAAAATCAATAGGCCTAATGAACTCTATAATAGGCATCAACTCGTGATCTGACGGGTAGTCCAGATGCAGGTTCGAATTTCACTCAGGGTGTATGCTCAAGGGGGTTTTCCCCACTGATTTTTTTTTTTCGTTCTTGGGCTGGAGAACTCCGATGTTCGCCAATGGTGCGATTTTTGCGTATGTGATCCTCTCTCTCTCTCTCTCTCTCTCTCTCTCTCTCTCTCTCTCTCTCTCTCGTCTCTCTCTCTCTCTCTCTCTCTCTCTCTCTCTCTCTCTCTCTCCTCTCTCTCTCTCTCTCTCTCTGTGTCTCTCTCTCTCTCTCTCTCCCCCAACCACCACCACCATTTAGCTAGCCGCATTCCGACTTCTGGGTTGGTGTCTAAACACAACACCTTTGTGCATGCGTTTTTTTTTTTTTAATTTGTCATCCGTTCCTACCGGCACGACATGGCCTACTCATTCGAAAGGTGGAATGGGATTTTAATGTGTGTGCAAGATGTTCTGCGTGCATTTCGCATACGGGGCCTCGGTTTATACTTAAAAGTCTCATTTGAAGGACTTTCACATTCAGTTCGATTTTCTCGTCAAACTGGGAAGAAAGGGCAACCCCTGAAAGGAACATTGGTAGTGATTCCACTTCCCTGAAAGTCCTTTGGATGTGGCCATGAACTCAGAATCCGTATACGAACACAAGCAGAACACCTTGCCTACTCGTTTGAAGCCCATCCTCCTTTTGTAGAAGAATGACGAAGCTATGGCCAGTGGCATGGATGACATGAACGATGTACCCAGCATCCTCCCTGATATCTGGTAACGGGTGGACTCTGTCAGGTTCGACTTTCCAACGATACACTGCTGAAGAGTTCAGCTTTGTGCCTCAATGATTCCCCGAGGGTTTGAGGGAACAGTGAAGTCAAGCAACGGTATAGCACTATTTCCATTTTTAAAGCAAACGAATCAAACAAACAAACAAACAAACAAGCAAACTTCATCACAGCAATGTCCAAGTCTCTTTATTCAGCATTTCTAACTTACTGAATAAACACTTTTTGTCTAAGTCTTAAAGCTGGTGATGCAGTGAGCATTCTTTATCTTCAAGACGATAATCTACAACATGTCGCTTTTTTATGGATAAATAAACCGCAATTGAGCATTGTCTGCCTGGTTCAGCTCTCGTCATTCAAACTTATACGCTCTCCCAACATTCAATCACACGTTTACATTTGGGGATAAAAGGAATATTTCCTGCTCTCTGCTCTGTACGCAATAACAGAATGAAACAGCTGTCCTATGAAGCAGAGTTATTTTCTGACAGAGTAGATTTACTACAACTATTCTAGATTAAACCTTTCTAACCGCGTAGGGTCATGTCAGATGGCACAAGGTTGACAGAAATTGAGATTATGTTCTATAGACCATGTTGTGTGTGTGTGTGTGTGTGTGTGTGTGTGTGTGTGTGTGTGTGTGTGTGTGTGTGTGTGTGTGTGCGTTGTGTTGTGTTGTGTTGTGTTGTGTTGTGTTGTGTTGTGTTGTGTTGTGTGTGGTGTGTGTGGTGTGTGTGGTGTGTGTTGTGTGTGTGTGTGGGGGGGGGGGGGGGGGGGGAATGATAGGGGGCGAGGTGATGATAGGGGCGAGGTGTTGGGAGTTGAATGTACTGACACTCGAGGCTCATATTACTATGCTCATTTAAATTTTACACATGCTGGTTGCCGTATAATGCAAGATGGCGTAGGGACAGAAGCTGGACCAATAACACATCAGTTAGGTTAATTACTGGAGACTGTAATTAGACATAAACTCCCGTTTCTGTCAGCGCTCTTTATTTCTCTGTATCTGTCCCTTTGCCTGCCTGCCTGCCTGCCTGCCTGCCTGCCTGCCTCTCTGTCTGTCTCTGTCTCTGTCTCACACACACACACACACACACACACACACACACACACACACACACACACACACACACACACACACATATATATATATATTATATATATATATATATATATATATATATATATACATATACATATATATACACACATATATATATGCGATTTTCCCATGATCAAAGATGAATAAAAACAAAAAAATACTACAGATATTATTCCATGAAGCCATTAATGATATCAACAATTGAGGGCAGTTTTCGTGCACTGTGCCCAAAGCTGCTGCTCTGACATTCTCTTGTGCACTGTGTGGTTCTTCAACCTCTTGAAATTATCCGCCTGTATCATAAATTTGGTGTCTCGCCTGCTCTCACAGCTCTCAAGACCAGTCAGAGTGTCCGTGACCTAAACAGGAGTAGATTTGGGGACACCAGTAATGATCCATGATTCCTGGTTCTGACCTCGGGTAGCTTTGTCAAAGTTGGTTTTCAGGTAATCGACCATGCATGCAGTGGTGTAGGTTCTCCTAAGATCATCACATAATACTCGTATACTGCAACCTGCATAACATCAGGCTCTGTCAGGCTCAATTTGCCCAAGAGGATGTGCCTGGATGTTTCAGTGCAGTGCACTGCGTCAAGGACTCCTCAAGGACAGGTGAGTTTCTTTGTTGTTGTTTTTCAGGACAGGTGAATTGAAGTGCAAGTCACATCACCTTATCACAGCAACAAAGCATACACCATTCTTTTCTTGGAGATGATAACCCACGTCACTGTTTCATTACACCCCTCCCCCCCCCCCCCCCCCCCCACACCACACACACACACAATACACGATTTAGGTTTATCTGTTTGATTCAGCATCATCGTTTTGATTCATCATTTGTTATTCCGGCGAATGAACCCGTGCTCTGCCATTAGGAGATGAGGGGAGTTTTAATGCTGTGCCCGTCATATAAAACTGAACAGCTGTCCTATCAACTAAATTGTTTTCGGTCACACAGAAGGTTTACTGTACGGGTAATTAGTCTCACTTAAAACTCGTTTAGCCGCTTATGGCCATGTTAGGGATGGCACTGTAAATGTTTGAAGCTTCGGCAATATTTCTCTCTCTCTCTGTCTCTCTGTCTCTCTGTCTCTCTCAATCTCTCTCTCTCTCTCTCTCTCTCTCTCTCTCTCTCTCTCTCTCTCTCTCTCTCTCTCTCTCTCCCCTTCCTCCCCCCTCTCTCTCTCTTTCGCACTCTCTCTCTCTTACTGTGCACGCGTGAGCGAGTGCATGCATGCATGTTTGTTTGTTTGTTTGCGAATGTGTGTTCATTTATTTATTCATTTATGTACTTATTTCTTCTTTTATTTCGAGGATAATGGAATTAGCACTCCAGTGCTCTTTTACATCCTGCCCCCGTATGTATGTAGTTTTGTAAATTCTCTCTCTCTCTCTCTCTCTCTCTCTCTCTCTCTCTCTCTCTCTCTCTCTCTCTCTCTCTCTCTCTCTGTCTCTGTCTCTGTCTGTCTGTCTGAGTGTGTCTGTCTGTCTGAGTGTCTGTCTGAGTGTGTCTGTGTCTGTGTGTCTGTGTCTGTCTGTGAGTGTGTGTACTTTTTTTTGATGTGACTGTATTCGTGCTTGGGGCAGGCGTAGGTATTAATATTTCAAAGCAGCATATCATTTCACAGTACACAGAATAAGAACGGGACTGGAGCAGATCCTATCTATAAGTCACTCAATCACCTGAATATTTCATTAGTCATATACTCCCCTTCAATCAACAAGCTGTATGTCTGTCTGTCTGCCTGTCTGTCTGTCTGTCTGTCTATCTGTCTGTCTCTCTCTCTCTCTGTCTCTCTGTCTCTGTCTCTGTCTCTCTCTCTCCCCTCCCCTCTCTCCCCCCCCCCCCCCCCCTCTCTCTCTCTCTCTCTCTCTCTCTCTCTCTCCTCTCTGTACCTCTATCTCTTTCCGTTCATCCCCACCTCACAAAGGGGAAAGTGCTGGAGCTATATTAATTACTTTGTCGGCTCGTGAATTATCAGAAAATTAAATCAGCTACAAACTCAGCTTCTCTCTCTCTCTCTCTCTCTCCTCTCTCTCTCTCTCTCTCTCTCTCTCTCTCTCTCTCTCTCTCCTCTCTCCCTCTCTCCTCTCTCCTCTCTCTCTCTCTCTCTCTCTCTCTCTCTCTCTCTCTCTCCTCTCTCTCTCTCTCTCTCTCTCTCTCTCTCTCTCTCTCTCTCTCTCTCTCTCTTTGTAGCTGTTCTGTGCACGCGTACACGTGTGTGTTTTTTTTCTTTCTTGTTAAATATTCATTACAGTGTTAGACTCTAAAGAATGTTATGAGACATTCTAACCGCGGGGTATTGGTTTACTTTTTTTTTCTATATGAGGTTTTGATAAAAGCGCTTAGTTCAAAGTAGCTTCCTCTTGCCGCAACGAGTTTTTAACCAACATCCCATCTATCGGTGGATCGGTGGTCTAGGTGGTAACGCGCCTTGCCTAGAAAGCAAAAAGTCCGGGTCGGAGTGTGCGGTGATTCGTACCCCGTTTGGGCACAAAACTTTTTCCCCATCCATTACACCCTGAGTGGTTGTCTGGGCGCTAGTCTGTCGGATGAGACGATAAACCGAGGTCCCGTGTGTTACACATCACTATTTAGCGCAGGTAAAAGAACCCACGGCAACAAGGGGGTTGACCTTGGCAAAATTCTGTAGCAAAAAAGCCACTCTGATAGGGAAAGAAATAGTTGCATGCAGGAAAAAGAAAAAAATGGGTAGGCGCTGCACTTGTGGCGACGCGCTCTCCCCAGGGAGAGCAGCCTGAACTTCACGCAGAGGAATTTGCTGTGACATAAAGTGGTACAAAATACAAAATAGGTACTCCAGATGCTGAACTAGTTCTTGCTTAATGCATTATAGTAACTGCAGCGTGTCAGTTAAGAAATGTTGCTGATGTTGCTCAGCGCTTCAATGCTTTAACTTAAACACCCTTCTGGGGGTCCACCCAGAATGTGTACTCTATCTCAGTCATCACACCTGGCAATCACGGTGAAAAAGTTAAAGTTAAAGTCTGTCCCGAGCCTAAGGCTCATCAGGCCGGTGCTTATCCCGGTGTCTGTGGCGTTAAGCGACTGAGAGTCATAGACTCCCCCTGGATAGGACGCCAGTCTATCGCAGGGTTAACCCCCAACACAAGGTTGGTACCCCTTTCACACCTGGGTGGGGTGAGAAAATAGCCGTCAAGTGCCTTTTCCAAGGGCACAAACGCCATAGCCGAAAGCTGGGATCAAACCCACAACCTTTAGATTACGAGTCCAACGCCCT
>CM060322.1:48186872-48191872 GCA_030674155.1 Stramonita haemastoma | reverse complement strand
TCCGACTTCGGAGGTAATGTCTGCACACATCAGTGTGCATGGTGGTTTTCTTTTCTTTTTGTCATCCGTTCCTACGAACGTACAATGGCCCTTCTTTCCGAAAGGCAGTGCTTATTCCATTATCCTCGAAAATAATATTTTGAAGGCAGAGTTTTTATTGTTTGCACACACGTGCGTTCATACAAGGGACTTCGGTTTAAAGTTCAGATTATAGACCAGTAGTGTCAAAAGCATTTCAACCAATAATTTTGACTCTCAAGAATGAAATGTAACTTTTTATACACTGATTTTCACGTCAAAGCCACTTAATTCTTTGTTTTAAAAAAATATTTCGAGCTTTTGACTGAGAGAATTCACGTAGCTGTCAGTGTTTGGACAGGACACTGATGGAGGTGTCGGCCTTGTGTTTTGCGGAGGAGAAAGCCCTCGTCAAGACCAGTGACATTTGGTTGAACAATTACCCTTGACAATTTTCAGGCCCTGCCCTGTACAATGATCCGACAGTGTCCTGTTATGTCGTCCCTTTTCTCCCCATCCTCAAAACACAGCCTAGTCAGTTTTGTGTAACACTTATTTTGTATCATTCTCTTTTACTTTTCTTCTTGCTCTCAAATGACTGGTAGAAGTTTGAAACTTTTTCCGATTGTGTTTTATTACCTGGATATACATTTTTGGATGTATACGTGCAGCAACTAATCTTGCCACATGAGCGGATGGGCGAAACTGTCTTGTACAAAACTCACAGTTTTGTCATTGTTACAGTAATTCAATTTATGTAAACGACCTAGGGCTAGATTTTAACCTTCATAACAAAACATTTTGTCATGAAATTCAGCGGAAAGTGGAACCGTTGGAGGTTTAGTATTACAACACCACGTTGCTCTTTTGTCTTCTTGGGTGGGATGGTGGTCGTCTGTTTAAATGTCACATTACATCACACACATACCCTGCTCGTGCGCGTGCATGCACGTGCCGAGTGCCCATACACATTTATGCTTTCACACACACACACACACACACACACACACACACACACACACACCACACACACACACACACACACACACACACACACACACACACACGCCCCCATGTGCTCCTGCCCACAGCACCATGCAGAGAGAGAGACAGAGACAGAGACAGAGAGACAGAGAGAGACAGAGACAGAGACAGATAGAGACAGAGACAGAGAGAGAGATGGCTCCATTATCTCTGTGCACACATCATATACCACACTCTCTACCACTTTCCCACTCCCAACACAATATACCCACAATCCTGTCATTCCCCGAGGACAACAATCCCATTATCACCCTCCTCTCCCTCCCTCCTCCCCCTTTCTCTTCACACACAATGACAGTTATGGATTCCGTCACACTTCCTGTCCATTGCATGATGGATAGGCACAGCCATGACGACACACACACAAATGGCTGTGTGATGAATAATGCAGACAGCTGTCTGTGGTCACGGTATACTCGGAATCACTCTAGGTTCTTTGGAGGAGATATAAAATAGAGGCTCAAAGTGGAACACACCCTAGATAAACTTGCACGCATTTTGTTCTTGTTTTTTGGGTAGGTTTTTTGTTGTTGTTCCTTGGCTAAAACTCTAAGGTTGCTAATGGTGAGGTTTTTGCATTTAAGATTATTTACCCCCCAACGTCATATGAAGAAAGAAAGAAGAAAAAAAAGTTGGGGGGGGGGGGAGGGGATATGAAAAACAGTGCCCCTTGACACACTCTCCCAGAGGGAAGGACAGACACCAAAAATGAATACAAGCTTCACTGGCAGCCACTCAACATGTTGATGTACTATAGAAGTGGTACAGTGTGACTCACCCACCTAGAAAGTGAGAGCTCACAGGGCTGGTTCCCCCTCTGAAGCCAGACTTTGCTCCCATCCTCACGACCATGTTTGATAGTCTTTGTACTGCTGCAGGCTTTTGGGCGAGACAACAAACCTACATCCCCCAATGTGCAACCTACATTTAGCACACGCAAAGGAACCCATGAAGCAAGAGGTTTTTTGTTGTTTTGGGGGAAACAAGAGAGCTGTTTCTGGAAAAAAAAAATTCTGAGCCTAAAAAAAACCAACTCTCATTTGAAAAACATACCCCTC
The DNA here is from genome assembly GCA_030674155.1 of Stramonita haemastoma. NCBI lineage: Eukaryota > Metazoa > Mollusca > Gastropoda > Neogastropoda > Muricidae > Stramonita > Stramonita haemastoma. The sequence goes on along the minus strand of CM060322.1, from coordinate 48,189,752 downwards.
GCTCCCCCCTCCTCCCCTCCTCCCCTCAAACAGGACAACAACAAAAAATGGAGTGCACTGGTTCATGTGGCGACACACTCTTTCAGAGAGTGCAGATCGAATTCCACAGAAAACATTGGCTAGGACTATTAATCTGTACACAATACAACTGGTTACTCTGTGCACACCACATGCCACAGCATCCTTTTTTTCCCTTCCATTTCCCCCACCCAGCAAGCACTACTGCCATGAAACAGGCTGTATTCCTTCCATCCTACAGCCCTGTGGACAATCCCTATCCCAGTCTTCCCTCCTGTTTTCACACACAATGACTAAACCTGCCACATGGCTTTGTACTAGATGATGAGGTACGAATTAAAATGTGTGTGTTGTGTGTTGGTTGTGTGTGTGTGTGTGTGTGTGTGTGTGGTGTTGGTGAGTGTGTGTGTGTGTGTGTATTTTGTGTGTGTATGTGTGTGTGTGGTGTGGTGTGTTGTTGTGGGGGAGTGTTGTGGTGTGGTGTGTTTGCGTGTGGTGTGGTCAGTGTGTAAGTTGTGTTTTTCGTGTGTGTGCGTGTGTAAGTGAGTGTTTGCGCGCGTGTGTGTGTGGGGGTGTGTGTGTGTGTGTGTGTGTGTGTGTGTGTGTGTGTTGTGGTTGTGTGTGTGTGTGTGTGTGCGCGTATGCGTGCGTGGGTGTATGTGTGAGTGTGTTATTATTTTTATTTATTTATCTTTTATTCGATGATAATGGAATAACACTCATGGGGGTTTTTTGGTTATATCCTCCCCATGTGATTAAGTTTAAAGTAATTTTTTCATCGCTTCCCAGGGACACAATGCCCGTAGTATCAATTCTTATAAAGTTCATTTGGGCCAAAGTTCATTTGAATTTATCAAGTGGTTGGAAAAAAATTCAAACATGGTGTTTTGCTCGATAATTGTGGAACAAAATTCCTTTTTTTTTTTAAATCCTAAATCATCATTGATTTTTTTTTAATCAAGGGGGAAAAAAACTAACGGTTGAAAATGAAAAGTCAACAATAAACACAACCCAGATACAAAAAAATAAGCAAACAAAGGAACACATTACTTCTGTAGACATTTCAACAATTCAAATAGAAAATAAGAAGATTCACAGTAAGGGATAAGAAATATTCCTACGATTTTTTGTGCTTCCTCAGCTTAACATTGTGAAGGGAAACACCAAAGTGCACTCTGACTCCCTCATCCACCGGGAATCATGTAGATAAAAATTGCACACTGAAAAAAAGTTGGGTTTTATGACTGTTTTCCAAGTACCTCGCCATATAGGCAGCCATACTCCACTTCGAGGAGATTCCACTGAGTGATAAAAAATGAACCTTCCGGGAAAGCAAGGTTACCTTAAGCTAAAACACTCACATGCAAAAACAAAAAGGGCCCCCACGCCGAGTTGTTGAGACCTTTTACAAAACCCAAGGGGCCTGAAGTCTGGGGTTTTGAATATCTTGCGTTTGTAACAAAGGGGGGGGGTTTCAACGATATCCCAATCAACTCAACTCAGACCTGCCAGTGCCCCTTGATTTCCTTCATGTTGTACCATTCAGAAATCAAATATGTACATTTTAAAATCCCAAAAACCCGAGCAGACGGGAAAAAAACAAAGGGAAAAAAAACACAGAGAGGGACGGGCCCTTTGGGGGGAAAAGGAAAACTACTACGGAGGGCGGGGGCCCCGTGGGGTTTGGGGGGAAGTTTGTTCAAAAACTTCATTTTGGTTGCCCCCACTCAAGGGACTACGGGAAAAGCCAGGTCAGTCAGGTCAAATCAGTCAACAAAAAACACAACAGGGGGGTTAAGGAAAAAAAACATACCCAACATACATCCCCGAAGCGAAAACTGCTACCCTTTTTTTGGGGGGCCCAAAAAAAACCCATTTCCCAAAATCTCACCATTTTGGGGGAGGGGGGGGGCTCCAGCCAAAAAATAGGGGGGAAAAAAAAAACAAGGGAGAACATAAAAGTGTGTCCCAGCAAAATTCAAAAAGGCGGGCTATTGATAGAGGAAAATTTCCCATTTTTCCCCCTTTGCTGGGGAAAAATGTTTTGTGGAGTTTGCGTGCACTGAACTGGATTTTTTCAATTTTGCTGGTTTTTTTTTGCCATTACTTTTTTGGGAAATGCTGATTTTTTTTTAGGGGTTTCCCCCCCCCTGAAAATTTTTCTAAAGTCAATGGCCTCTTTTTTCATATCAATCCCGAAATGTTTAACCTCTCTTCTCTTTTTCCCTCCCCACTCTCCTCCTCCCTCCCCCCTTTTTTTCCCCCTCCTCCCTCTTCCACTTCCCCCTCCCCTCCCTTCTCTAAAACCCCTCCTCTCTCTCTCTCACGCCACCCCCCACCCAAACTTAAACACAAAATTCTAACCCTGTATGCATCCCCCCCCACGCATGCCCCCCAAAAAAAAAAAACCCCAACAGCCTTTTTCAAGAGTATTTTGGATGGGTGCATTGGGATTCAACTTTTGGTGCAAAATTGTGTCAAAATACCCTTTTTTGTGAACAACCCCAAATTTTTGACCCCCCAAAAACCAAAACACAAACACACACACACACACACACACCCTTTCACACACCACACACGCACACAACCCCCCAAACTTCCCCACACCCAACACCCCAACACACAACCCCCCCCACACACACAAAAAACCACACACCCACACCCCCACACACACACACACACACCGGCTCAAAAACGTCAATTTTTGCACTTTAAAAAGAAGACTAAATTTTTTTATGGTTTTTATTTTTTGGGGTTTTTAAAATTTTTTTTTAATTCAGATATTTTGCTATGTGCTCATCCCCAACCCCCCCCCCAGCCCCCCCCCCCCCCCCTCCATATACCACCACTCACCAAATACAC
>CM060322.1:48182445-48186772 GCA_030674155.1 Stramonita haemastoma | reverse complement strand
TTTTGGGCGTTTCCCGTTTTTGTTTTTTTTTTTTTCCCAAATTTTTTTTCTTTTTTCCCCCCTTTCCTTTTCCCTTGTTGTTTTTTTTTTTTTTTTCCCCCTTTTTTTTTTCCTTGTTTTCCCCCTTTTTGTAATTTTTCCAAAGGGGGGTTTTTAAAATTAAAAAAAAAAAAAATTTTACTAAAATTTTAATAAAAAAAAACCCAAAAAAAATTTATTTTTAAAACCCAACCAAAACCCCCAAAAAAAATTTTTTCAATTTTTTACCTACCCTTTTCTCCCTGGGGGGGTTTTTCCTTTTCGTTTTCTACGGGTTTGCTCACCCCTTTCCGGCCCTGGGGGGGGGCGGGTTTTTTCCCTTTTCGTTTTTTTAATTTTTTTCGCTTTTGTTTTTCTCTCCCGTATTTTTTCCTTGTGGAAAAAAAATTTTTTTGTTTTTTTTTTGGGGGGTCTTTTTTTTTGGGTCTTTTTTTTTTAAAAAATTTTCTTCCCCCTTTCCAAAACCACCCCCCCCCCCCCCCCCCCCCCCCCCCCACCCCCAAACCCCTTAAAAACTTTTTTTTTTTTTTCTTTTTCTTTTATATTGATTAAAAAAAAAAAATTAAAAGATCAAAAAGGCAAAAAACAATAAAATTTTTGGGGGAAACCGTTTTCCCTTTTTAGGGCCCCAAAAAAAAAAAAAACCCCCCCAAAAAAAATTCCACCCACGGGAAAGGAAAGGGGGGGGGGAGGCAGCTAGCGCAGGTTATGTGCTGAAATAGAAAAGGGAATAAAAACTGTGTTTTTGCTATTTTTCACGAAAATTTTTCTGTCTTGCGTTTTTGAAAAATTTTTAACATTTTTTGGGTTTTTTACTAGGAGGGCCCTTTGGACATTTTTCTTCAGTCTTTTTGCTGTTCAGAGTAAAAGATAAAGGAGGGGGGGTTTGTAGGGGTGGGGTGGTAGATGTGGGGGTTTTTTTTTTTTTTTGGCCCCCCTTAGTCAGTGAAAGGCGGAGGGTTTGGGGTCATGATAGGGAAAGAGGGTCAGGGATGATGTAGCCCCCCTCAGGCCCTCGGGAGAAAGGGGTAGGTGTGTGCTGTGGCAACAACTATGTGAAAAATGTTCCCTGTCCCCCCGCTTTTCTTCCCTTTACCTGACTTTTTTTGCCCCGCCTTTCCTTTTCATTCCTTTTTCCTTTCCCCCCCTTCCCCCCTTTTTTTCCTTCCCCCCCCCTTTTTTCCCACCCCCCCACCCCCCCTCCCCCAACTCCCCACCCCGCCTTCAGTCCCGCCCCTTTTTTGGCTTCCCCAGGTTGACGAGCCCAACGCCACCCCGGGCCCACACCTGCTGTTTTTCTCTAGCCCTTCCTCGGGCCTCCCGCGGGAAACCTTTAATTTTGGGATAAAGCGCTGGCCCCGGAATTTGTGTTCGTTTTTTTTTTTTGTTTTTTTTAAATAATGGCGAAGAATTTGTGAATTTCCCCTTGTCAACTAGTGCCTGTTTTAAAAGGTTTTCCCCCGTCTTGAGAGGGGCTGAGGTTGTTGTTTCTTGTCAAAAGGGGTTTTTGGAAATTTGGGGGCCGTCGCCCTGGCTTTATCCAATTTTTCCGTCGGCTTTTAATTTTTAAAGAAGTAGTCTCCCCACCATTCTTTTTTTTTTAATTTTTGTGCAAGTAACGGATAAGTGTAAAATTGTCCCCCTTATGGAATTTCACGTTTTTGGGAGGGTTTAAATCTGTGCTTTTTTTTCGATTTTTTTTCAAAGTGTTTCCCTTAAAAAATTTTATTTTTTTAAAACCCTTTTGGGGTTGCGCAAAATTTTTAAGGGGTCCCCCTTTACTTTTAAGCAAAAGGACTCGGGACGGTTTTACCACCCAGGGGCCCCCTCCCTCCCCAATACCATAATAGCGTTTTTTTCTCCTTTTTTTGATGATAAGTGTACGTGTGGGGAGTGAACAAAATCTATGCCTGGCCTTTGGGGGAGTGGGAGAAAAAACCTATAGCAAAAAAAAGGGGATAAAAATCCGATATATTCATTTTTTTTGGTTTTTGTGGGGTGTTAGCCTGGATCTATTTGACTTCGTTTCCGGGGGGGCGAAGTGTGGGTCCCGCTGGGAAGGTGTGATCCTTCCCTTAAGTTCTGTTTTCCCTCCCTCCCGGATTTTTGGGCCGTCAAATTTTTTTGACTTGGGAGGTGATCCCGTCCGTCTGTGTTCATGTCTGTCTGGGCCCGTCCTGGCTGTCTGTCCATCTGTCTCTCTGTCACTCTTCTGGTTTTGGTTTTTTTCTTTTCTTTTGCCTCTTTTCTTTCTTTTCCGTCCCCTTCTGTCTTTTTTCTCTGTTTTGTTTTTTGTCTGTTTTTTTGTCTGTTTTGTCCTTTTTCTTTTCTTTTCCTCTCCCTCCCCTCTCCTCTCTCTCTCTCTCTCTTCCTCTTTTCTCATCTCTCTCCTTTTCTTTTTCTTTTCCTCCCCCTTCCCTGGGGTGTTTCGGGGGGCGGGGGGGTGGCCCGGGGGCGTGCGGGGGCGCTCTTTGTGCTTTTTTTTCCCCAAAAGGGGTGTTTTTTTTCTTTATCAAATGTTTAAAAAAACAAAAAGTAGCAATTGAGATACGACAATTACAAAATTACTTTAATGTCCCAGGAAAAAGGGCAAGATAATTGGATTGCAAAAATTTTTTTTTTTAAATTTTATTTTTTTTAAAATTTTTTTTAAAGGGGTTTTTTTTTTTTAAAAAATTTTTTTTTAAAAAAATTTTTTTAAAATTTTTTGGGGGAAATTTTTAAAAAAAAAAAAAATTTTTTTTCCAAAAAAAAATTTGGGGTTTTTTCCCCCCAAAAATTTTTGTTTTTTTTTCCCCAAAAACCCGGTTTTTTTTTTAAAAAAAAAAAAAATTAAAAAAATTTTTTTTTTGGGGGGGTTTTTTTTTTTTTTTTTTCCCCGGGGGGGGGGGGGGGGGGGGGGGGGGAAAAAAAGGGGCCCCCCTTTTCCCTTTTTTTGGGGTTTTTTTTTTGGGGGCCGGGGCCCCCCCCTTTTTTTTCCCCCCGGCCCCCCCCCCTTTTTTCTTTTTTTTTTCCCCCCCCCCCCCCCCTTTTTTTTTGGGGGGTTTTTTTCCCTTTTTTTTTTTAAAAAATTTTTTTTTAAATTCTTTTTTTTTTCCCCTTTTTTTTTAAAACCCCGTTTTGGGGGCCCCCCCCTGGAAAAATTTTTTTTTTTTTAATTTTTTTTCCTTTTTTTTTTTTTTTTTTTTTTTTTCCCCCTTTTATTTTTTTTTGGGGGGGGTTTTTTTTTTTTTTGGGGGTTTTTTTTTTTTTTTTTTAATTTTTTTTTCCCCTTTTTTCCCCCTTTTCTTTTTTTTTTTAAACCAAAAAAAAAAAAAATTTTTTTCCTTGAAAAAAAAAAAAAAAAAAACCCCCAAAAAAAATAAAAAGGGGGGGGTTTTTAAAAAAATTTTTAAAATTTTCCCCCTTTTTCCCCCCCTTTTTTTTTTTCCCCCCCCGGCCCCCCCCTTTTTTTTTCCCCCCTTTTTTTTTTTGGGGGGGGGGGGGGGGGGGGGGCCAAAAAAAAAAAAAGGGGGGGGGGAAAAGGGGGGGGGGGAAAAAAAAAAACCCCCGGGGGCCCCCCCGGGGGGGGTTTTGGCCCCCCCTTTTTTTTTAATTTTTTTTTTTTGGGGGTTTTTTTTTTAAAAAAAATTTGGGGGAAAAAAAAGGGGGGGGGGGGTGGGGGGGGGGGTTTTAATTTTTGGGGGGGGGGGGGGGGGGAAAAAAGGGGGGGAAAAAAAAAAAAAAAAAAAAAAAAAAAAAAATTTTTTATTTTTTTTGGGTTTTTTTTTTTTTGGGGGGGGGGGTTTGTTTTTGGGGGTGGTTTTTTTTTTTTTTTTTTTTTTTGGGGGGGGGTTTGGGGGTGTTTTTTTGGGGGTTTTGGGTGTTTTTTGGGGGGGGGGGAAAGGGGGAAAGTTTTAAAAGGGGGGAAGGGGTGGGGAATTTGGGGGGGGGGTTTTGTTTTGGGTGGGTTTTAAAAAATTTTTTTTGGGGGGGGAAAGGGTGTTTGTGGTTTTTTTTGGGATTGTTTGGGTCTTTGGGTTTCTCGGTGTGTTTTGTGTTTTTTTTTGGGGTTTTTGTGCTTGCTTCTTCGTTTTTCTTCTCCTTTTTTTTTTTCCCCTTTTGTGTGTGTGTGGTGTTAGGGTGGGTCGTGTTTGTGGGTGTGTGTGGGTGGTGGGATTGTATTTGGTTGTTTGATTGGTGTTGGGGGAAGGTTTGTAGGAGAAAAAGGAGAGGAGGAGGTTGGTGTGGGTGTGTTTGTGTCATTGCGGGGGAAAAAAATTGGGGTTGTGTGTGGTGGTGGGGGGGG
>CM060322.1:48162445-48177445 GCA_030674155.1 Stramonita haemastoma | reverse complement strand
CAACAACTATGTGAAAAATGTTCCCTGTCACCCGCTCTTCTTGCCTACCTGACAGTTTTGCCCCAGCCTTTCCATCATTCCTCTCCTCTCCTCCCCTTATCTTACCCCTCTCTCCACCCCCCACCCCTCTCCCAACTCCCCACTCCCGCCTTCAGTCCGCACCTTTGTGCTTGCCAGGTTGACGAGTCAACGCACACTCCGACACACCTGCTGTATCTCTAGTCTCTCTCTGCCTCCCGCAGTGAACGTAATTTGATAAAGCGCTGGTCAGTGAATTTGCTGTTCGTTTTTTTTCTTGTATTTTAACTATGGCGAAGAATTTGTGAAGTCTGCTTGTCAACTAGTGCCTGTGTTAAAGTTTTCGCCGTCTGAGATGCTGAGGTTGTTCGTTTCTTGTCACAGCGGTTTGAAACTTGGGCGTCGTCTGCTTTATCCAATTGTCGTCTGCTATAATTGTAAAGAAGCTACGTCTGCCACCTTCTGTTTTTAACGTTAGTGCAAGTAACTGATAAGTGTATATTGTCGTCATATGAATTTCAGCGTTTATAGAGAGGTAATCTGTGCTTGTTTTCGATTTCTAGAAAGTGATTGCTTAAAAAATGTATGTTTTGATGCCTTTTCGTGCGCGAAATTAAGTCGCCCTACGTATCGCAGAAGACTCGGGACGGATTTACACAGCAGTGGCCTACCTACCATACCATACTAGCTTGTTTTCTCCTTATCTGATGATAGTGTACAGTGTGTGTAGTGAACTATCTATGCCTCGGCCTTGGGGAGTGGAGTACCTATAGCAAGAAAGGATATAATCCGATATATTCATTTTTTGGTGTGTGTGTGTGTGTTATGCCTGGATCTATTTGACTTCAGTTCGCGGCGAAGTGTGGGTCAGCTGGGAGAGTGTGATCCTTCCTTAGATCTGTGACCCTCCCTCTCTCGGAGTTTAGGCCGTCAGTTTATGACTTGTAGGTGAGTCTGTCATCTGTGTCATGTCTTCTGCCAGTCTGGCTGTCTGTCCATCTGTCTCTCTGTCACTCTTCTGTCTTGTCTCTCTCTGTCTCTGTCTTCTGTCTGTCTTTTCTGTCTGTCTCTGTCTGTCTCTGTCTTCTGTCTCTGTCTCTCTCTCTCTCTCTCTCTCTCTCTCTCTCTCTCTCCTCTCTCTCTCTCTCTCTCTCTCTCTCTCTCTCTCTCTCTCTCTCGTGCGCGCGCGCGTGCGCGCGTGGCGTGCGTGCGCTCATCTGTGCTTTTTCCCCAGAGTGTGTTTTATTTCTTTATCAAATGTAAAAAAGCAAAAAGTAGCAATTGAGATACGACAATTACAAAATTACTTTAATGTCGAGGAAATAGGGCAAGATAATTGATTGCAAACTGTTATCTTTTAGAAGGAATAATTTCACAATTTCTGTTCTCTCTTTGTGTGTCTGTCTCTCTGTTTGTCTCTTTCTCGCAGGCGCAGGCATGCGTGTGTATGATTGTGTTTGCTTGTGCGCTGTGGATGTGCAGGAAGGAGAAAATGAAGGGTGGAACAAAAAATCCGGTATGGGAGAGCGGAGACGAGTATCTATGAGTAAATATGACTATTTTGGCCTCTGCTCTTCAACACCTATCATTTACTGGGATGACAGACATACATCGAAGAACCGAACCTGAAATGATGGGGAACGGACGCCAACAGTTGAAAGGGGGGGGGGGGGGGGGGGGGGGGGGAGAGGAGGGGGGGAGAGAGGGAGGGAGAGAGAGAGGGGAGAGAGGGGGGGAGGTTGGGGGGGGGGGGGTGGGAAGAAGTCTGGGGGCAGTGCCAGAGCAGCAGCCAAACATCGTTTCACGTTTGAGTGAGCAGGCGGCATGCTCGTGCCCGGGTCGTGCATACATGTAGACTTGTTATAGGTTGTGTGCCTTTTGGCGCGCGTGCCCTCTTGTTTCAAAAGAGGAGCGAAGTTTGACGGTCCACAGCCGAGTGTGCTGCTGCTACTGACAAAGAGGATTCGGCAGTCGGTAAGTGAGATCGCTGAGATAGGCTAGATCTGTCCGTTATCATTAGGCCTTGTCAACGAAGACGAAATGTGGCTGCTTTCATAGGCTGTACTGACCAAAATTCCGCTTCCAGGGCTAGAACTGATGCACGTGGTTTTTGTTTTGTTGCGAATTTATGTACTTAACTTTGGGGGCTTCTGGGAGGGGCCGAGAACCGCTTACTCATAAACGCAATCTAACTGGAGAAGTTTGGCAAAGGATCAGGGATGTCTGGTTTCCTGACCGAGAGACTCATAGGAACAGTGTATGGAGACTGGACATCAAGTGTTTTTGCTTGCCAACTTGAAAAGACTTATAAAAAAAAATACACTTACGCACAATAAATATGATTCAACTTGAATTAAAGATCTAATATAGATATAAAGAGCATTTTTCAACCCTTCGGTAATAAGCAATTAACATTTGAAATCTAAGACAATTACTATAATTAACGAAACTACAGTCATAGAAGTATAATTAAGAGGTTGATTATTTACATTCCTTTGACTTTTGAATCAAAGTGAATAAGATATATTTTGACAGATCGAATACAAAACTAATTCAACAGACAAATCTAGACATGTATGATCTTAACAAATGCCAGTGTTACGTCCACGTCCATGTGTATCAAGGGAAAGGGCGACGCCCACTCCCCCCCCCCCCTCCCTCCTGGCAGATGAGTTATTACAAACACTGGAATATTGCATGTACATGTAGTTAGTTCACTCATGAATCAAGCTAAGGCATTTACGCACTGAAATACGCACCAGTCATACCTTTTACTCTGGGCAGAGTCGCCTCCCCTTGTCTTTCAGGAAGTGGATGATAAAGGAAGAGGATTTTTCGATTTTTGTATTTATAATGATGATGATGGTTGTAAATGATATAGAAAAAGGATGATGATATCAGCAAAAATAACGCACATATTTTCATTTTCATTTTATTTATCACTGTTGAAGCAATTATTCCTGGAAGACTGGATGTGACTTTTACGGAGAAATGATTAATAAACCACACTCACTCAACTCCACACACACACACACACACACACACACACACACACACACACACACACACACACACACACACACACACACACACACACACACTTTTATTCATTTCGACAGTTACGGAGGCTGGTTTCAAGTTATCTGTTTAGATTGAGGGCGTTTGTGGGACTTTAAGTTGCGAAAGCAGACAAATAGTGATAATATGAAAAAAGAAAAGCGAGAAAGAGTTACAGAGTGTGTAGGAGTAAAGGAGTGCTGTATTTGAACCGTTTTTGATAAGAGGTGAGGAGGAGGAGGAGGAGCAGCCGTTTAAGATAGGTATAAGAAGAGCGGTAAAAAAAAAAAAAAAAGCAGTGGTGGTAAAACCGGTTTTTTGTGTGTGTGCAATGATAGACATAGTAAGTTTGCTAATGCAGCAAGAAAAAGCTATAGAGGTGAGAAAGTTTAGTAAACAAACAAACCGAAAGAGGTAGGCAGGGACAAGTGAAAGAATTATTAATATTGCCGTAGTCGCAGGATTAGATCTAGTGGCGATGGTAGGGAGTCTGTCTATTAGTATTGGGGCCAAAGTGTTTAGTATTTTGAGAGAGAGATTTGATTGATTTGATTTATTCTTTTATATCGAGGATAATGGAATAAGCACTCTTGTGCTTTTTTTCATCCAGTCCACGTGTGTATGCAGTTTTGTAAATGTCATCTGTTCCCACCGGCACAGATGGCCTGCTCTTACAAAAGGCGGAACAGGATTTAACGTGTGCGCAAGATGTTCTGCTGAGAGAGAGACACAGAGACAGAGACATGGAGAGACAGACAGAGAGATTGAGACAGGCAGACAGACAGATAGATAAGCAAACAGACAGACAGACAGACAGAGAAGCAAACAGAGAGGGCGGGGTAATGAAATTCCTATTGAGTGAGGAAAAGACGGGTGAAGGTACGGTAGAGTCGTTAAGTTGCACATGGTAGCGGGGAGAGGGAGAGAGAGAGAGAGCGGCAGCCCTATGTGTATGCATAATGTCCTCCCCCACGCCGCCCACATATAATAGGGCAAGGTTGACACAGGCGTGCAAAGAGTGGGGTAAAAGGGGAGATGTGGGGTAGGAGCCACTGAAAAAACAGACAGGTGCGTGCTTTGACACAGCACTGTGTGCACTCTGCCTATTGACTCCAGCACATAAATTATGCCAAGTGCGCTAGTTAGTCTTGACTTTGACAAGTTATGCACCCCCCCCCCCCACCTTACTACTACCCCTTTATCCCACCTGCTTGCTGTACCCCATTTTTTCATATTGGGATATTTAAGTACAGAAATCAGCAAGTGTGCACATGTTAATTTCTTTGTTTCCATGGCGTTAGCAAGCTCCATACAGCACGTTTTTAAGTAAAGGCATTACAAACAGCAACGAATTATTTAAATTATGCAACATTTTATCAGTTAATCGTCAAATGCTGTAAGGACACATTTTCAATGTTTTGTGTGAAAAAAAAAGAAAGTAAATTAGTTAATGTAAAAAAAAGAAAAAAGAATATTCGGGTTGTGATTGACATTACATCTAGGTGTCGGCTTGCGTAACGTACAACTTTTACTCTCTTGTGTAATCTAATGTGATGCGTCAGTTCCCCAGTGCCCAGGCATCCTGCAGAACTCATAGCTTGGTGTCGATCAATGAAATGAATCATAACAATAATTCATGAGGGAAGTCTGATGCCAAAGACTGGACAGTCCATCACATAATCTAGCCATAATAAACGACCCTCATAGCAAAACCAGAAAAAGTGTTTTAAAGTCCCCCCCCCCCCCCCCCTCTTCCTCTGGTGGTGAAGATGACCATGACTTCATATTAGTTGGTTGAATGGTCAGTGGCTGTGGGTCCTGAGGTGACCTGTAAGTCCAGTCCAGGCCTTGAAGGCTTTACTTGCCCAAATGTTGGACACTCTGTGTGGGTGAGTACTGCAGTGGGTGTCGAAGTGGCTCATGCCTTGAGCGCCGCTGTGCTCTGCTGCACGGGCACTTCACCAATACCAATACTTTCTTATCTCAATAAGCAGGGAAATTCGTGGAGATCTTGCCACTCCATGCACGACAGTTCAGAGCAAGCTCACGCATTCGAGGTCAATGTCCAGACTTGTGCATTGTTGTAGCCACTGTCAGTGTACCACGAGTGCATGGTTAGATAGCTGAGGGGAAGAACTGGTGTACTTTTTTCGAGAACATGCAAGTACTTGCCTGAAGACTATAAAACCGTGGAGTTTGTCATTTTATCAGTAAATACTTCTGTTTTTTTGTTGTTATTGTGACAGTTCTGGATTGGCTGTGTCATTGTTACAGCGTGATGATTTCTGAAAACTGGTATTTGTACGTTTATAAGAAAAGCATTTTCTCTTTATCTGATTTTATTCGTCAAGTTGTGGGAAAAAGCAACTTTCCTACACCGAAGTTGATGTGTTCATTTTGAACTGAATGATACATGCCTTATAAAAGCTAAGACTTAAAAAAAATAATTTTGATGACATTATGTGAATAGACGGTCCATACAGTCTGTAGTCGTATGTATCCTTCGCACTGGTCCAGTCAGTCGCCTGCCTGTGCTTGAAGAAGAATCCTGTCTGATTCATTAAGAACAGTGTCACATCACACAGTCACGCCAGCAAGCACGAGGTGTGTCATTTGCGAAGTTGAACATCTCTGGAAAGTGATGGGGCTCAAACTGTGGCATTTCTGGGATATAGATCAGCCAGACAAAAATAGTTGAGAAGCGTGCAAGCTTTGCATTTCTTTTGGTCGGGTATTGATCTCAGAAATGCCCATGCACTTTAATCCCCCCCTCACACACCCCCACCCACCACACTCAACACACACACACACACAACACACACACACACACACACAAACGCACACGCACGCACACACACATACATACACGCGCACCACACACACTCACACTCACATGCGCGCGCGCGCACGCGCATTCATTTTTACGTTTCTTTCGTCTGTATCTCTCTTTCGTCCACCCCTCCCCTCCCCCTCTCCCTCCCCTTTCTATCTCTCGCTATGATCAGTCATTTCCTTATCTTTCACTCACCCATACCGTTTGGGTTGGAAGGGTTGAGGGTTGGGGGGGGGGGTGGAAAAGGGGGGGGGGGGGGGATCCTGTTCGCGGACACTATCTGTTCGAGGGTTTCCCCACAGGCTGTGATGGTATCTAATCCTGTCCCCGTTTTCTCGGTCCTGTCCCCCACATTGCATAAAAATGTATCACAGAGAGAGAGAGAGAGAGAGAGAGAGGAGAGAGAGAGAGAGAGAGAGAGAGAGAGAGAGCCAGAAAAGTCAAGAGAGAGAGAAGAGGAGAGAGCCATGCCAACATTTACGGTGCATAAATAATTAAAAGTTCGGTTATGCTCCAATTTTGAGGTATGAATGTGTCAGCCCATTCGCATTTAAATCATAATTATTCCATTCGTCAAAGTTGATTTTGTCACTGAAACACGATTATCTGCCGGGACGTCATTAGGAATAGGAATGTCACTGCATCTAAAGCAACCACCTTCACGACCACCAACCCCCCCCCCCCCCCCTTCATCTCCCCCCCCCCCCCCCCAACCCTTTTCCTCTGCTCCCATCCTCACCTGTTGCGGATGTGAATTCATTTTGCTGCATCGCAAGCTGCAAAACATTCTCTCTCTCTCTCTCTCTCTCTCTCTCTCTCTCTCTCTCTCTCTCTCTCTCTCTCTCTCTCTCTCTCCTCTCTCTCTCTCTCTCCTCTCTCTCTCTCTCCTCTCTCGCTCCACTCTCCCTCTCTCTCTCTCCTCTTCCTCTCTTCTCTCTCTCTCAAAGCTGCGAAAACATTCTCTGTCCTCTCTGTCTCTCTTCTCAGCTGTCTCTGTCTCTGTCTCTCTCCCACCTCTCTCTCTCTCTCTGTCTTGTCTTTATGTGTGCGTTTGTGTATGTGCGCGCGCGCACGTGCGTCATGCATGCTTGCTTTGCACGTGTGCGTGTGCTTATTACCTGACAGTGTACCCCCCAACGTGGCGCCAGAAGACCATCTCCCGAGCATATGTGTTTTGCTGTGGGCGTTGCCTGCCTGCCTTCCTGCCTTCCTTGCACTCTTCTTCTTTTTCTCTGGGAGGATCGGGCCCCTTCGTCGCCCCACCCCACCCCACCCCTCTTTCTTCATTTTCCCTGCTTCACTGTTTGCTTAGAGCTAAAAAAAAAAAATCAGTGCTTTCTCTCCCTCTCATTCTGTTCCTCATGTTTTCGAGGCGTCTCCCTTCGCCTAGCCCCGTTATATTCAATGACAGGAGACGCCTGTTTTTTGTTGTTTTTTTCGGTACCCCCCTCCTCCTTCTCCCTCCCTCACCACATACACCCACCTTCCTTTTTTTTTCTTCTTTTCTTCTTTTGTTTGTGACTTCACTTTTCTACTAGTGCTTCTGTCTGTACCCTTTAAGTTCTCCTTGATATGAAACGACAGGTGGTTTCCCCCTCACTCCCTTTTTTATTTTTTTATTTTTTTTAAATGTTCATTCTTTAGTCTGTCTTTTTAGTATCTGATCTGTGAGTCAACTTTTGCTCTGTTCATAGTCCTTATCTTTTCTCCATAGGCCGTGTCTTTCTTTTTTCTCTTCTTTCTGTTTCTGTCTTTCTTTTTTCTCTTTTCAAAAATAGCGATGTTTCTTTGTGCACACACACTTTTGTTGTTGTTGTTTTTGTAAATGTTTGCACCAAAGGGATTTAGCGTTGTTTGATCGAGAAGACTTGATATGTATTGAGTTATGTTATAATTTATTGGCACAAGATTCGTGTTCTTTCTACAGTTGTCTATGTAATTTCTTTCTTTTTCTTTTTTTCCAGTGATATAAAGTCACCTCTCTCTTTGTTTCTGTCTCCCTCCCTGCCGCCCCCCCCCCCCCTCTCTCTCTCTCCCTCCTCTCTCTCTTTGTCTTTCACTCTCCTCCCTTCTCACTCTCTCTTTACTCATCAATCCCCGTTACACTCTGTTCACCCACCCCCCCCCCCCCCTCCCCTGGCTGCCTGTGTAGTGGTGCTTATTGTACGAGGAGGAGGCCAGGAGTCTAGGTCCCTCTCTTTACCGGGATATCAACTTTACACTTGTTTGCTTTTTCGTTGCCAGGCCTACTGACCTGTATTTACTCTTCAGTTTATTGTGTGCCCCTCTTCTCCTGAACGAGCGTGGTGAAAGATGAGACACATGCACATACATACATGCACACACACACACACACACAGCACACACACACACACACACACACACACACACACACACACACACACTAAATCAATATAAAATATATATATATATATATATATATATATATATATATAGTGTGTGTGGTGTGTGTGTGTGTGTGCGCGCGCATGACAGATAACACTCTTTGTCGCCCGCACGCACGCGCGTTCAACACACGCACACGTAATTGTCTGTCTGTTTGTCTGTCTGTCTGTCCTCTCGTCTTTCTCTCTCTCTCTCTCTCTCTCTCTCCTCTCTCTCTCTCTCCTCTCTCTCCACACCACACACACACACACACACACACACACACACACTGTTTTCTTGCCCCTCACATCTCAGACAGCACACACATAACACACACCATAGTGTTTCTGTGTGTTTATCTCATCATAATCATACTATATATATATGTATATTATATATTAATAATAGAGAGAGAGGGTATAAAATAAAGAAGATGAGGAAGAAGAGAAGAGATGAAAGAAATAAGGACAGAGAGAGAGAGAGAGAGAGAGAGGAAGGAGATTACGACGAGCAAGTAAGTATGTAAGAGAGAGGAGAGAGAGAGAGATACACCGGCATATATGTAATTAGACACCAGTATATACTATATGTCGTACACTTATGACAAAATAGGTGAACCCTTTTTTTCAGTATACACGAGTATCAAACATTTGTACATGTATTGCACTCACAACCCTCAACCCCTATCCCTTATTGCCATTAACAACAACAACAACAACAACACCACCACAGCACACACACACACACACACACACACACGCACGCACGCACGCACACACACACACACACACACACACACACACACACACACACACACACACACACACACACTCACACACACACACACACTCAGATGCACAATTCCTTCACATTACTTTTCCACGAAGGCAACAAAGGAAGACACGACTGAAAAAAAAATTGACACAATGGCACCACACTACAACAACAGCAACACAACAGCAATTGATTTGACACAAGCGTATGACCGCACCCCTGCAGTGATTAAATACTCCGCTTTTGAAGCTGAACAATGTCTGCATTCAGCTCTCCTCCTCCGTACGGCTCAATTAACTGTGTAGCATTTCTTCCTGTGGCCTGTATAACTGTATGTATTATTTATCAATTTTGTTCATCAGTGCCTATGTGGCCAAGTACCACTCTTTCTTAAAAAGAAAATGTTGAGGAAAACGCGAAACAATGGAATATTGAGATTCACAATCACACGAACGCACGACGTGTCGGTAATGAGAGTCTGTCATCGGACTGCTCTTTCGTGTTAATTAAAAAACATGTACTTGGTGTGCCCGCATGCTAGCGTGCGAGCGTGGTGTGTGTGTGTGTGTGTGTGTGTGTGTGTGTGTGTGTGTGTGTGTGTGTGTGTGTGTGTGTGTGTGTGTGTGTTCTGTGTGTTTTCTGTTTGTATGTGCGTGCGTGCACGCGCGCGTGGGTACTCTTATCTCTGTCTGTCTGTCTGTCTCTGTGTCTGTCTGTCTCTGTCTCTGTCTCTTCTCTCTCTCTCTCTCTCTCTCTCTCTCTCTCTCTCCTCTCTCTCTCTCTCTCTCTCTCTCCTCCTCTCTCTCTCTCTCTCTCGTAGCCTTTGATGTGCATGAGCACTGGATTATTCACATCCTGTTCGGCCAATATGCCAGGCCAGAATCATACACAGACATGACTGTCTCTGCGCAGTATATGTGTGTGTGTGTGTGACTACAGGACAAAGGCTAATGCACACCACACTCCTGACACAATCGGCAGAGACACACACTGCTGCACTGTTTATTACACGCACATTCCTCCTCTCTCTCTCTCTCTCTCTCTCTCTCTCTCTCTCTCTCTCTCCTCTCTCTCCTCTCTCTCTCTCCTCTCTCTCCTCTCTCTCTCCTCGCCCACTCACGTGTCATGTACTACTCTACGTACTCACACACCACATCACCACATCCATCACACGCACCACACCACAACACAACCACTACACACACACACACACACACAACACACACACACACAACGAACAAAGCAGTTAGTACACTTTCTTTCATTTTCCCCACGTGATCCTTGTAGCTAAATGCAGTCGTTTCTGCGTTTAGCTCTTCCCTGATTCTGTCTTTGCTATCAGGTCTTTCTGCTCTGCTCTCTAGTCTCTCTCTCTCTCTCTCTCTCTCTCTCTCTCTCTCTCTCCTCTCTCTCTTCTCTCTCTCTCCTCTCTCTCTCTCTCTTCTCTTCTCCCCCCGCACTGTGCCCTAATGAGGCTGACAGAGAGAGGGAGCCTTGACATAGTGACAGAGAAAAAAAGAACAATTATCGACAAATGAAGTGAAGTTATGAGCTTAGAAATACCTTCACACTGCCACTGACACATGTGTGCATGTCAAATAGTTTGTGCTGCAGCCTTCCTCCCCCCCCTTTCTTTCCCATCTTCCGATATTTTGTTGATTTTTTCATTTTTTTTTTCATTTTATGTAAACTTCTTTGTATCCATGTGCGGATGTATGTGTTAGTTCATTCTCTCTCTCTCTCTCTCTCTCTCTCTCTCTCTCTCTCTCTCTCTCTCTCTCTCCTCTCTCTCTCTCTCTCTCTCTCCTCCTCCTCGTCCTCATCTCCCTCTCTCCTCTCCTCTCTCTCTCTTCTCTCTCCTCCTCCTCTCTCTCTCTCTCCCCTCTTTCTCCCTCTCCCCCCCCCTCTTTCTCCCTCTCTCCCCCCCTCTGTCTGTCTGTCTCTCTCTGTCTGTCCGTCTCTCTCTCTCTCTCTCTCTCTCTCTCTCTCTTCTCTCTCTCTCTCTCTCTCTCTCTCCTCTCTCTCTCTCTCTCTGAGTGCAGGTGCGCGTACAGCCCATATTGTGTGTAAGGATGCGTGTAAAAACGTGTACCCGAATTAATTATCAGTATTATGCATACATGTGTGAAGACTTTGTCTGATACATTTGCGTCTTTGTTTTGCTAAGTTTCCTGCCTTGGTCCGGGACAGAAAGTGACACTTCAATGTGTGTTGTTTTCTGTTTCTTTTTTTTTCTTTTCTTTTTTCTCTCTCTTTCTTTGTGATGTCTGTTGCTTGTATTGATATTACATGTTTCCTCGTTCTTATTGTGGTCGTGTGTTTCGTTTTCCTGGCTGTGTAAACATGAATCATTTCGCATTTCGATATGATCGTTTGCTGTGTTTCAGTTTTGAAAAGGAGTAATTTTCAAAAAAATATTTTTTAGTGACTTGTGTATTCATATTCCTGGTCAGTTGTTTTTTTTTTGTCTTGTAAAGCATATTTTTATCTGGTTAAAGTTGAAGCAGTTTTTTTTTTCTCTGACGTCTGCGTCAATTTATTCACCCTATGCTTTGACCAACTACCATGACCATTTTTTTTTTTTGGGGGGGGGGGGGGGGGGGTTAAACCTTCCACTTCGGAGTCTCAGTCTGTCACTTCACCGCCCCCTCCCCCCACCCCCCCTTTCCTGACATTTTTTTTCCCGGTCTTTATTCCTTCCTTTCTTCCGCTCTTCTTATTGCCTGTGTCTCAGCTATGTCTGCAATAAGTCATACTGTCGTCCCCCCCCCTCCCCTCCCCCCCCCCTGTCATGGAATCTCGACACACAAGCATTCCTACAGTACCCTGTACCGCCTGGCATGAAAATTTCCTCTCCCTCCCATCCCCCTCATAACATCGCCAAAATGTCCCGTTCCGTAGTGTATCCCCCCCCCCCCACTCCCCCACTCCCCACTCCCCCCATCTCTCTCTCTCTCTCTCTCTCTCTCTCTCTCTCTCTCTCTCTCTCTCTCTCTCTCTCTCTCTCTCTCTCTCTCTCTCTCTCTCTTGCTCAGTTCATTCTTCTCCTGGCTTCCTTGCTTCCTTCCCATCGCCACCACCACCACCCCCTTTCTCTCCCTGCACCCGTCATTTCCCCATCAGTGCACATCTCAGGAGCTCTGGCTGCTGCAATCTAATCCCGTTTTTAACGCGACACAGATGGTTTGCCCGTTTGACTGACTGCGTTGTAGGGGTATGAACGGAGCGTAGAAGAAAAAAAAAACATAACAAAAAAAGAACCCCCCAGCCCAAAAAAGAATGGAAGAAAGAAAGTGAAATGAAGGGAGGAAAAACAAAAACAGGAACAGATATACCATAGGTGAAGAAGGGGGGGGGGGGGGGGGGGGTGAAGTGGAAGAGGGGGGGGGAGGAAGGGGGTGGGGGGGGGGTGGGGGGGGTTGAAAAGTCAGGACAGTCAAGCCGTCAAAAATGTTCATTTCCTCAACATCCCCCCCCCCTCCTTTTTTTTTCTTCTGAGTTCCGAGGTTCCAGAATTTGTCCTCAAAAGAGGTACTCATGTGTGGCATGTTAGACATGTATAGATTGATAACAACTAACAGTTTCGAAAAAAAAGACACAATTACTTCTTATAAATGCTGTGTGTCTTGTCAACTTTAATTTTTTTTTTTTACCTTACATTGTAGAGGGGGGGGGGGGGGGGGGGGGGGGGGGGGTGCTTTGGCACACACTCAGCTGAGCAAGTGCAAGGACCACAAACTGTCAAGTATATCGTGTGCACATAAAATGAGATGCGCACAATGACGATGAACTACCGATGAGGGATGACACGTCGAGAACTCTCTGATTTAAGAGTTTTGCGATGACAGAAAACAATACTTCTCTCCCTTCTGTCTGTGTAACCTTGACATTTCGGCCAGGTCATTCGGTGAACTCTTTGAGAGTAGTGTTCTGAGAACTGGGCGACCTTGAAAGCATGTCAAGCTGTATTAGTCAGTAACGGGAGGTCGGCTGGAGGGAGTGGGGTCTAGGGTATGGGGGGGGGGGGGGTAAGCCTGTACAAAATTAATGCTGAGTTGAACAGGGGGGAGCACACACAACCAGAGAAAGAAAGAAACCTTGAACCAGGGTCATAACTGGGTATGGTCTTCAGCTTAAGACTTAGGTTTTGTCACTGTGTTACAAATCCCTCCTTTCTCTCTCCCCCCCCCCCCTCCTCCCCTTACCTTGTTTCCATGAAGTGGGGAGGGAGGGGGGTAGCAGAAGTAGATCCTGTACTGTATCACACGCGTACCCCTAATCTTTACTTTTGAGGCGTCTGTGTTACTTCTGTACTGTTCTCAAGGTTTCATCAAAGTTTAATCAAACCTTTATGTAGTACTTCGGGTGAGACTCTAAACCGAAGCCCCACGTGCGAAAGCACGCAAAATACCTTGCGCACACATTAAAAAATCCGTTCCACCTATTGAAACAGTAGGCCATTTCATGCCGGTAGGAACAGATGATAAAAGAAAAAAAAAAAAGCATGGACACGTACAGGTTTAGACACCATCCCATAAGTCAGCATGTGGGCTATCCTAGAGTTGGGTAAAAAACGGTCCCATACACAAAATCTCGTCAATGATGAGCCTCGGAGCTGTAGCCAAGGAACGATAACAAGAAAACCTCACTCCAGAACAAAACAAAGAAAGAACGAAGGAAAAAACCCTTTATGTGAAAGAAAACCTTCAGGGTTTTTTCTTTGGCTAACCCATCTTGACCACACAGGAATTTTGTTCGATGTGTAGGGAACTGTGTGACAGAGAAAAACTCCCTGGAAAGCATCAGGGTAACTTCGCGATTCAGAATGTGTAATTCAAATTGTATAGCTGACTGTTGGGTCAGTTAAAAAAAAGCGCCATCGTATGAAATAGTGTTTGTGTTAAGTTGTGTGGGATATGACTGTTGGTTCGTGGAAACAATCCGTGTGACGTGGCCATTAGTCTTCGGTTATGTGGAATCTGACTATTGTTTCCACGAAACAATCAATCCGTGTGACATGGCCATTAGTCTTCAGTTAAGTGAGATAGGAATTTTAATCTAGGAAAACCTTTTCTGTAACACTACTTCTAGTTATATGCATAGACACTTGTATTCAGTGGAATATGAGTGTTTTTTCATGGAAACAATCATTGATGTTACTGTAAAATCGAATTTCGGCTCGGAAAAAAACATACGTCAACGTAACCATTATTTTGAAACTGATAATTGTTAGTGTTAAGGAAACTCTGTGTGATTGTGACATAACCCTTAGCAGGAAATAATTTCGAAGCGGACTGTTGATTCAGGACATGGAAGGATGGTTGAAGTGATTGTGGTGAAGCATCAGATTTTGGAATGCTCCAGCCTCTTGTGAAAAGCTGGCCTATTGCTTTGTTTTGTTGTCGAGCACTTGCTTTGTTTTATGCTGGGTTTTCTCTCTCTCTCTCTCTCTCTCTCTCTCTCTCTTCTCTCTCTCTCTCTCTCTCTCTCCTCTCTCTCTCTCTCTCTCTCTCTCTCTCTCTCTCTCTCTCTCTCTCTCTCTCTCTCTCTCTCTCTCTCTCTTCTCTCTCTCTCTCAAGATTGGTTTTATATTATTTATATGTTGATACGTTTCAGTTATGTATGCTTTCAAAGGCTTAATTGATGTGGAATAAAGTATGTTTTCTTTTCTTCTTTTTTTTTTGTAATCTTTTCCCGACCAAGGTTGTTGACGGTTTGATTTGGCTTTGAAGCTGTGTAAGATGACTCTTGCAAACAACACGTGCACAAAAAAAAGGAGAGAAAGGGAAGAAAAACAGGAAAGATAAACAAGCAAGCAAGAGAGAAAAAGAGAGGGAAAAAAGCCGTACAACAATCTGGCAGAGTCATTGCTGTTATTTCAGGACTCTTGTCTTTTCATCCCGCCCTGTGTTAAGTGTGTGAAGTAACAGAAT
>CM060322.1:48128445-48140945 GCA_030674155.1 Stramonita haemastoma | reverse complement strand
GACTCTGTGTGTGTGTGTGTTGTGTTGTCAACGTGCATAGGTCAGTTTAACAGTTCCTTGTTGGAGCCGGCTCGTGCAAGCTGTCGTGTGCGCTGTAGTGTTGCCTGTCTGTCAGGCGGGGGCCGACACCGCCATCGTACCGAACGAAACAACGAACCGTTTAAAAGTTAGCCCACCTCCCTCTCCACGGCACACAACCATTAAGCCGTTAGGTCGGTCGGTCCATCCATCCGTCAGTCAGTGTGCCGGCCGCCGTCATTGCCCGTGCTGACGATGTACGCTGTGGTCCCCTCGGAGTCCTACATCTGTCTGCCTCCTCTGCCTCCTGCTGCCGCCGCTCCTGCCGCTCCTCCTGCCGCCGCTTTGCCGCCCCAGCCCCTGCCCGGCTTGCCGCCCCAGCTGCACTATTTGTACGCCTTCAAGGTAGGCCTAGGCCCCTTCTCTGTCCAGGGCATCTTTCTTCTTGAGCTGATGAGGAGGAGGACTTGTAGGTTCTCTGGTAGTCTTCGTCGTCCGTGTGGAGCTTTCTCTTTTGTGTGTATTTTTTCGTTTTGGTGTGTTGGTGAAATGGATGGAGAGAAACGGTTTTGGTCAAAATGCTACAGGATTGTTTTGTATGTAGCAGGTCTTTTTTTTTTAAGGGTCTGGATGCCCTATTTTGGGAGGGTTATTGTTGTTCTTTAGGGTTCTGGCAGAAGCGTTCTATATACTGTATCACGTGGGTGTCTTCGAGTATTTGGGTATGTGGGTAGTTGCCTCGCTTATTGCATCACCATTGTGGGTTTTTTTCAGAAAGATTGTTAGTCTTATTTCATATGTTTCGTAAGGCTTTTTTTTTTTAACCCTGGGAGCTACCTGTTGTTCAGCATTGCATGGTGTCGATCACACTGAACATGACAGCTGTTGTCGGCGAGACAGGCTGCAAGATCCCTCCCTCCCTATGTGGGAGCTGGAAAATCTAGAGAGAAAGGCAGTTCATAATATACAATGGTCCATACTGTACAGGATGGGAATCAGTCTCAGGCGATGACTGACAAACTTCCTTAGATAGGAGAGAAGGGCAGCATCTTTGTGTAAGCCACAAAAAGATGGCTGCACTGTTGGAATGTCTGTAAAAATAAAAGAAAGTAGGCCTTAGCAGGCCAAAGCTGACTCGTGAATCTGACAGCTTCCCTTTTTTTCCGTATCCCTTAGGGTCAATACACTTTTGACAGTGGACGATAATAACTGAGCGTCGTAAAGCGGAGTCTGTCATGCTTTCATTAAGCCTAGAGCTGAATGGATCGTACATTTGATACAGCTAGCATATACAGTACATAAAGTAGAAAAGGCGGTGTCGGGTAACTGTTTCGTGTTTGTTCTCTGTTGTGTGGAAGAGATACTTCATATTTACTGGCACTGCAACCTAGAAAAGAATGAACCAGTCTTTTCTGTACTGCTCATGACATTAAACGGTCAGATGAAGCTTCCATTGGATTTTTCGTCTTTTTTTTCCCCCAGTGATGTTGGGGGGAAAATGGGTCAGTTTGTCCATTCTGTGTTGTGAATGAATCCTTTCTCTTCCTCCCCCTGTGAAGGGTTGTTATACAGTACAGGGAAAATGTGTCCTAGTGTTTAATTGTGTACAGAGTGTTACAGATTTTAACTTTGGTGTAGCAGGTGTCTTCATGAGGGATTGCCATTTTTTATCGTTTGCGTTTGGAATGGTGTGCTGTTTTCAGCTTTAGTTTCTGTGAAAAGGGATATTTATTAGTTGTGTCATATGTGTTTTTTGTCATTTAAAAAGTACATTGGGTTGGGGGTTGGGGGGGGGGGGGGCGGCTTATGTTTTAAGAAGAAGCGTCAGAAAGCTTTGTTAAAGGCGTGTGCATGTGTGCATTCGGACATGTCTGCACGCATGGTCTGCCAACTGTGCCGTGGGATATTGATCGGTCGGTGTAGTTTAATGAAGCTTTGAAGTGATGAATGTGTTCTGCTGGGCTGTGATCAGGGTTTGTTTTGTTGGCGGGCAAGGCCACCGTAAAGTGAGCCGCAGCACAGGTTCAGAGAGAGGGGAGGGAGGGAGAGAGAGAGAGAGGAGAGAGAGAGAGGAGAGAGAGAGAGAGAGAGAGAGAGAGAGAGAGAGAGAGAGAGAGAGCATTCTTTGTGTTCAGGCTGAACAATGCAAATGATATTTTTTGTTCACGAGTTGGTGAGAAAACACAGCTAGCTAGCAGTGATAATTTCCCTATACTCGATAGTTCAGCTTGAAAACCGCGTTAAAGGAAGGAAATAACTGAAGCGGCGTCCGCTCTCCTCTTCATCAGATTGACAATAGAGCGGAGTCTAAACATGTCCCTACAGAGAGGAGAGGAGAGAGAGAGAGAGAGAGAGAGAGGAGAGAGAGAGGAGAGAGAGAGAGAGAGAGAGAGAGAGAGAGAGAGAGTGATGAACAAGCGGTCCATTATGTGTTCGTTGACTCTTGCTGCCTCTGACGATGAGCAAGACACGTTCACGTGGATCCACTTCACATGCTGTCTGTTGCTCATTGTCCATACACAACAGCTCTTGCTTTTTGCTCTCTTCAGTTTCGTTCCGTCCTGTATGCATGCATAATGGTCGTTATCAGTCCTGTCTGGGGTTTCCCCCCCCCCCCCCCTCTCTGTAACCCGTCTTTGTTGTGTTCATTTCTGTATACGAAAGACACCAAGTAAGGAAGCGAGTGTATAATAAGCCAAGTGATCTGAAACAGCAACGAGTTACTTAATGCTTTGTGACAAACTCACATCCGACGTGGCAATGTAAGGTCGTTCTGCATCCTGTTGTCCTGTTTGCTTCCGTACGTACGAACAGTCGTGGTATAATTATAATCATACTAAAGAGATGACTGACACGTGTAAGACTTAGAACTGAACGCACTCTCAAATATACATTTGTACGCACCTATGCACGCATACGCTCTTGCTCTCTCTCTCTCTCTCTCACACACACATACACACACACACACACACACACACACACACACACACACACACACACACACACACACATCTTTACATAAAACAGTTTGACAAAGACAATATCTGCGGAAAGACGTGTAACATATATAACATTGCCCAACTAAGCAGGAGGGATTTATAAGGGGGGAGAAGCCAGTGAGGCTGACTGACAGTTGACAGTAGACTTATTCTCTAATGGTGGTCGACAGTTTGTACCATCTGTTCATATTGATCTTTCCGTACCGTCTCGACGGATTAACCCTCCCTACCACTCCAATGGATACACTTTCATCCCACAGGATTAACCTCTGTGTAATTCTGATGGGTTGGGGGCTGTAGCACTATCCTTTTGGGCAGTTCTCCTTTTCCACCCCGAAGATGAACACCCCCCAACATCCTAATTGATTGACCTTTTCTGTCGTGGATGAACTGATCTTCCATTCCATCATATCTGATTTTGTCTCTGGGTCTGACCGTACCACGAACCCAGTGGGTGACCTTCAGAGTCTGCATAAGTTATGAATGACCGCCTGCTCATTCCTAATAATTATGGATGGGTCTTATATACCACCGACCATATACTAAATTTCAACACCCCATTACCAAGATTAATGTTACTTCGTACTCTCCGCAGGGTTGGCCTTTGTTACTGGTTGTCCTGATGGGTGGTTGTTTTTTTCCATTCCATCTTGAAGGATTACTCTTTTGTTGTAGCCTATAGGTTGATCTTCTGCACGATCCAGTGGGAGGGACTCTATGCCGGTTAGATAAACTGACCCTCTAACCAATTATCCTGATGGATCGATTCTCTACACTGATCTGGAGAATAGAGAATCTTAGTATCTTGACTGTAGAGTATCCCTCTGCATGCATTGTCACTGATCACGTGGGATGACCTTCTAAGACTTTCCTGGTGGACCAACCGCTGTCGTTCTGGCGGATTAGCCCACGTTATTCTGACGTTATTGACGTGCACCTTTAACCTGGCTTCATCCTTGCATGAAACGGGGTATTTCTCCAGAGCTGTGGGGTCTTGACAACTTATTGCCTCTACAAACTTTAAAGTACGACGAGAATCTTTGGGCAAAGTCGACCTAATGGAAAGGGATTTAGTCATAATGCTTTCGATACAAACTGAAGAGCCTCAGCCATTATCCATAACCCAAACAGACAACGCCCAACACCACTATCCCCAGGTGAAGCTTAAAATTGAGTTAGCACAGGCTGCAGTGGGGACTGCAAAGGGAAGTTATTAAGGTCACACCGTGACGTTGCATCACATGAAAGGTTTTGTATGACTGTGTGATGATCCAGAAGAGTGGTGTGTGATTGTGTACTAGCCTAAGAGTAAGACACGGGTCTTTTCTTTAGGGTGAAAACCCCACGTAAAACAGGTTATCTTCTTTGCTGTCCCTAACAGCTGTGTAGAGACATCATGCTGGATCAGGCACTTCAGGGAGAAGGGAAAGGGGGGTCTCTAGTACCCCCCCCCCCCCCCTCTCTCTCTCTCTCTCTCTCTCTCTCTCCCCTCCTACCCCTACCCTAAGCCTTGTTTCTCGCTCGCTTCCTCGGGTTTTCTGTCTCATTTTGCCCCCGTTTCTTCATTTCAGACTGTTGGTGTTTTGTTTAAAAGTAAAATTTTATCTCGCACATTTTCTTTTGGACGTTACAGTGAGAATTTGTGTGGATTCCAAACCTGCACGGTCAGCATGGTTCAAGTGTTGTTTATAGAAAGGGCACTTGGTTTATTTGGAAAAGTTTAGCGTGTGGAATGTAGTTGGCTGGAACGCCGAGGAAAAGGCTGGGTGTAAGGGATTTTCAGTGGCAAAGACATAAAAGAAAGCTGCTGTCGGATTCTTCCGTTTTGACAGACAGCCGGAGTAGCGGCAGCAAAATCGCTTGTTCATCAGTAATGTGAACGGTGTACATGACATGTACATGAGTTTACGTTCTGCTGCGCTGTGGTATTGGTGGTATTACCTTTAGGGGTGGGCTGTCAGCTGTCAGAGAAGAGAGAGAGAGAGAGGAGAGAGAGAGAGAGAGAGAGAGAGAGAGAGAGAGAGAGAGAGAGAAGTCCGAACTGACGAACCAAATTTTTTTTTAAAAAGCCAAGCACACATCGCACTTAATATCTACCTTTCGCAATCATTTCACCTGTCCTGTTTTGTCAGTGACCTAAATGTATGCCAAGTGAATGGGGATAGAAGGGGATGAGTCGGGGTGGAGGAGGGTGGAGGGGGGTGAGTCACAGTAGATAAAAAGTCAAACTTTGCTCTACGAGTCTAAGGTTGTATACACACCCACGAAAGCGAAAAGAAAATCGTCGTCGCTAAATGGGGACAGGTAGCATAGAAAGTAAGAGAGCGTTGAGGTTGTATTGAACGTTAAAAAAAAAAACCACCACCACCAACAAAAAACCCAGCATGGGTCTTTTCAGTCGGCATCCACTTTCAAGCGTTGGGTTTGTGTGAATTATGAAAACTCGTGCTTACAACTCCCGGCCACGGCAAGCCTGGCTTGTAAAGAAGCATTGGTCTGGAACACTGGCCACCAAAGAACGGTAGGAATTGCTCTGCACTCCTCTCCTGCAATGTCAGTCTATGCTGATCACATATTCCACTCTCTTGTCATACACACACACACGACACGGACGAACGCACGCACGCACGCACACACCACCACCACACACACACACACACACACACACACACACACACACACACACACACCACACACACACACACACACACACACTCTCTCTCTTCTCTCTCCTCTCTCTCTCTCTCTCTCCTCCCCCCTCTCCCCCCCCCTCTCTCTCTTTCCTCCCCCCCCCCCCCCTCCTGCACGATGGAGAGTGAAAGCGAGATCTATGTGAGGAAAAAGAGACGTAGGGGAAGGGGGGGGGGGGAGCCAACGTGTTGATGCAAATCCTATAGCGCAGTGTTTGCTCTGGCCCATTAGGGGTGTTTGCCGATCTGTTTGTCGCCGCCAGTCAGTCAGCTTCACTACACCACTGTCTGCATGTCACCAGCTTTGTACGTATCGGTTTTGAACATTGTAGCATGACATTTTTAAAAGAGTGTTCTTTAGTCCCAGGGATGTAGTCCGAGGCTTCAATTTGAATAATAAGCTGAGTTGGACGAGTAGTTTATTCTCGTGGCGGTTAATCTGACAGGTATTTGGTTACTTGGGGCTTAATTCGTTTTAAACCTGATTGATCTGTGCTAGTTTGTGATAAAGCAACAGCTTTGGTCGACTATTAAAAACAAGGGGATTAAACCAGTGTTAAAGACATTTCGTTTGCTGTATGATGAGGTATAAAACGGGTAGATTAAATAATTGTTTATTCATCGAAATTCGATCTCAGCGTAAGTCTGATCTGATTAGCATTCTGCTCAAGTGGCAGGCCTTTTCCAGTTTCGAGGTTCTAAAAAAGACCAGTAACATCATTACATCACGTTGATCCCATAACGCCATGAGGATGATGTCATCGCTTGCCATGTGTTTCTTTCAAAGCACTGCGTGCTAATAAACAGCATCTCTGTATCCGCGTTCCGGTTGTCGTATTAGAGAGAGAGAGAAAAAAACAAACAAAATAACTAGTCCAAGCCAAAGCACTTGACCCAGGCTAAGCCCTGGTATAAGAGTAATCCATCCATCATGTGCTAGGCTAGATAGGCCAGGACAGTGGAGGATTACCGAAGATGCGGTGTGCACAAGACAGATAGGGACAATGGCGGCATTGACGACAAGTGCGCCTTCCTCCTCGCTTCCGCTCTCTTTCCTCTAGCGCCGGAAGACGTCTGAGGCCGAGGGCAAGATGGCGACCTCCGGCACGGGGCCGCCATGACGGAATGGAACTGTGGACCGTTATGGCCGAGATGGCTGGTAACGTAACGTGTAGGATAGCTAGCCTATCAGTGCAGTGGTGTAAGCTGAGGGCGTGTTTTTTCCTTGTCGCCTGATCGACCCTTTTGGAAAGCGTTACGATCCTGGAGAGCTGTAAGAGATCGACCTGGTGTATTATGACAGTATGAAAGAAGGGGTTATGATTCTGAAGAGCACTTACGTTCCTTTTTATTTTCCTGATTTTCTCCCTCTCTTGATTTCGTTACCGCTGGCTGTTTTAGGAGAATGGCGGATGGGGCATTGTTTTTAGAAGGAAGTTGTGTAAGTTGGAAAGGGTGGGTTATGTAGTGACAGAAAAAAGGGTATTTCTTTGTCGTTTATTTGAACAGGATACTCTTGTAAGTGTTGAAGGGTGTGGAGATGTAACAAGGCTTCGCTAGTTCTGCTGTTGACTTGTTTACGGGAAGGTTATGTCAGTTTTCAAGAATTATTTTTGCAGTAACAACAGAGTGTTATTTCCTGGTTTTTTTCCATCTTTTGTTTCATAAGATATAAGTGTGTGTTGTATGCAGAGATAACTATTTTGTATCTGTGATATGGTGTAACAGAAGGATTTCAGCTTTCCCTGTGCTTCCTGATAGTGCTTTGTAATCTGTCCAGATTATGAGGGTTCGAGTGAAGATTTACTCAGAACGTTGTGTAATACCAGGACAAAATTTTCACTTTTTTCAAATCAGAACGCTTTTGAGTGTAAAATGCGATGTGCTCGTAGTTTCTACGAACCTCCCAATATTCCGCATTTTTCACACACACACACACACACACACCACACACCACACACACACGCACACACACACACACCACACACAGCACCACACACACACACACACACACACACATCCCACGATGATGATCAACGTTTCCCCTTTTTACACACACCAACCGACAGCTGGGATAAGTAATGGTTACTTTTCCACTTCGCTGTGTGTGTCGTTTAGGTTTTAGCCGCTGTTACTGCTCTATCACCGTGGGTCAGGGGGCTTGCATACATGTGACATCTGCCACAAACTTTACCTTGCATGATTGTTAGCTGGTGTGGTGTTATGGGTTAAACTTAGGTCCATTTTTTTTAATGAGAAAATTTCAAAAACTTATTGACTTGTGATTCACAAGTTACATACATACGATACGTTTTAGAGTGATCAATGGCTCTTGTCTACCATGCATACTTACACTATTTAAAACTCTAGCCTCCCCCCCCCCCTCAAACGACGACAACAAAAAAAACCCTCTAGCCCTATACCAAGGGTAGAGTACATTTTTTTAATGTGTGAGCCACCAACGGGCAAGCTTTTAAAAAACAGAACGGTAAAATGACATATGTCCCACCCATACAGGCTTCCACGATTTAATCTGAATCTTATGCCAGATGGAAAAAGAGTACATTTTGAATGTGAGAGCCACTGAGCATACAAACAGCATCCTCTCTCAGCTTATGATTATGGCATGTACTGGGTAAAATCAACTTTCCGATTTTCTGTTCCATGCATGCAACATAACGTTTTCTACCCCAAACGACATTTTTCACCCTTTAGGTTAGGCTACCAGATTGAGAACTAACGAATAACGTTGTTGCGTGAAAATCCTGCACACTGGAAACGCTGAACAAGGTGGTGATGACAGCAAGGCATCCAAAGTTGAGTCTTGATGATGACTGATGTGTGATAGATGGACCTCACTCATTCACTCGCCCAGCAGAATCCAGCCACCTTAGCCAGCCATCATTTTTTCCGAGTTGTGATGCTTAAATGTGTGGTAGGCATTGTACCCATGATAATCTGAATCTCTCGGACAGTCTCCTAGCTAGAGTCTGAGAGAGACGGGGGGGGGAGAGAGAGGGAGACAGAGGGGAGAGAGAGGGGGAGAGAGAGAGGGGGAGAGGAGGAGAGAGAGAGAGAGAGAGAGAGAGAGAGAGAGAGAGAGAGAGAGAGAGAGAGAGAGAGAGAGAGAGAGAGAGAATGACGGGGGGTTTTATCATCCTGTCGACAATGAAGCCTGGCTTTCCGACAGAGCCAGCATTATAGATAATTGTGGACACATCTCTTTTAATGCTGGTCGTGCAGAGAGAGAGGGAGAGAGAGAGAGGGGAGGAGGAGAGAGAGAGAGAGAGAGAGAGAGAGAGGAGAGAGAGAGAGAGAGAGAGAGTGTTTTGACACCAACACTTATTGCCTATAGCCTAGTTTTTTTTTTTACTACATGACACCATATTTAAAAAAAAAAAAAAGTAGACCACACACGCACGCACATACGCCCCGCGCGCGCGCGCACACACACACACACACACACACACACACACACACACACACACACACACACACACACACACACACACACACACACACACACACACACACACACACACACACACACGACACACACAACACACACGGAGACAGAGAGAAAGACAAAGAAACGCAAACAAAATATCACCCAGAGAGACAGACAGACAGACAGACAGACGAGAGACGGGAGAGGGAGAGATGGAAGTGGGAGGACAGTGATTACAGTGGGTGGTGTGCATCTCTAAGTGGGGGGTAGCGGCAGTGGTTGGGGATGGGGAGAGAGAGATAAGAGAACAATAACTCCCCAATGGGTTTTGGACTGACAGTGTGAAACAGGACACGTCCCGTAGCTTTTAGCCTGGACGTAAGGTCTGTCTGTCTGTCTGTGCTATATACCCTATACTAACTAATATTGTGTTGTTAGTGTATGAAGACCTGAGGACCCCCTCACCTCTTGCCAGCCAGTATGCTGCTGGCTGCAAGTCTGTGTTAGTGTGTGTGTTAGTGTGTGTGTGTGTGTGTGTGTGTGTGTGTGTGTGTGTGTGTGTGTGTGTGTGTGTGTGTGTTAGTGTGTGTGGGTGTGTGTTGTGTTGTGTGTGTGTGTGTGTGTGTGTGTGTGTGTGTGTGTGTGTGTGTGTTGAAAAAAAGGAGGGAGAGGAAGAGATGGGGGAAGTGGAGCTGGGAGGGAGGGGTATGGCGGACTGGAGGATGGTGTCTGTGTAAGGCACACACACATGCATGCACGCACGCGCGCGCGCGCACACACACACACACACACACACACACACACACACACACACACACACACATTAATACTTCACAACACAAACACACATATTATAATATGCACGCGCGCGCACACGCACGCACACACACAATACATACATCCCCCCCCCCCCCCCCCCCTCCCAGGAGTCATCCTGCCCGAATCGACGACGACGACGTCGACAAGCGGTCCCGTGTGACAGATTGGGCGGGTTGATATATACAGATATTGATACAACGCGCCACTGGTGGCTAGTACACCTTGTTAGTGATGGTGGCGGTGGTGGTGGGTGGTGATGATGATGAGGTGGGGGATCGTGGGTGTCATAAAATCGGAGTGGCAGCTGTTGTGACAAGGAGCCGGGAGGAAGGTTGATGTTGGTCCGCTAACAGGTGTCACAGAGGGCCCAACACTAGAGCTCAGCCCAGCCCAGCCACACCATACATAGCCTCTGCCTGTCTGTCTCTCTGTCTCTGTGGCTCTCTCAGGCCCTCACAATACAAAGACCACATTTTGGAGACATCAAGCGCTAGGCCTAGCAGTAATTCTAACAAACCTCCAACGGTCGGTCGAAGCGTTGAGCCTCATCGTACGTGCTGTGTCAACATCATCCAAGCGTGTGCAGCTGCCGTGTCGTGTCGTGCGCGTGCAGGCAGCCGTGTCGATCACACGCGTGTGGCTGGAGCAAGGTGTGTGCGTGTGTTGTACATGTGTGTATGTGTGTGTGTGCACTCGCCGGTGTGTGTGCTGTGCTGCTGTGTCGTTTTAGTCGAGGAGACGTGACTTAGTTCGTGTCAAGTTGTGTGACGTGGTGAAGTCGTTGAAGTGTGGATAACTTGCAGATCGAGACATCACGATGAGGGTAGGCTTTGAAGTGATCTGTCTGATTGCTCCTGTCTTTAATTAATTAATTAAATCGCATCAAAGAGCGTAACAAAGAACATGCGGTAAACTAGCTTCTGTTGTGTTCAAAGCGCCTTACATGCTACCGCTTAGCAATGCAGTATGTTATCAGAAAAAGCAGCTTCGATTTGAGAATGTTTTGGGCTCAGCTGCCGGGAAGGATTTTTGAATTTGTAAATATATATTTAATAAAAGGATCCCCCCCCCCCGGATATTCTGGCCACAGTGGGGTGTTTGAATAGGTGGCTACTGTTAGTGTAGCTATACATTGACGGCACATGATTCATATTTCCTGCTTCTTCATTTTGAGCAGGGGTTGAGAGAGGTCAGCTTATTTTTATGACCCTCCCTCACCCTCTCCTCCTCCTCCCTTCCTTTCTTTCTTTCTCTTTCTCTCTTTCTCCAATTTTATAACTGCCGGGGTTAATGTACTCATCAAAGAGTAATGTGTGTCTTTCATTATGATATCTCTTGAACTGAAAAAAAAAGAGACGCGAAATGTGGAGATAGGAGCTTGTTTGCGGTATACGGATACTGAGGTGGGATATAAAACAGGTCGTGCGTTATGATCAAGATGAATCCGGAAGACTGAACTTTTGAACAGCAAATGGTTATGCTGTGTGTGGAAGTATTGTCCTGCAGGCAGGCAGGCAGGCAGGCAGGCAGTCGACCCAAACAAAAACCAATCCGTGTGGGAAGTGTGGGCAGGTGTAGGCCTACCGTGCAGCAAAGAAACCAAGACCGCCTTAGAACCCGGGGCTGTGTGCGGCAGGCGTGCAGCAGCAGCAGCAGCCACGTGGTGCCAGAACAGAAGCAGCAGCAGCAGCAGTAGCAGCAAAGCTCTTTGTTGCTCCCACGAACGTGACAAGGCTTTTGTGTCACGCAAAGCGTCAACAGCATGAAAGCTTAACCTGTTAGGGCGCTGCGCGATTCTTTTACCAAATGGCAGTAGTGGGGAGGACTATTGAAGGCCTGTAGTTGACAGCTTACCTGTGTAGGTAATTGTTGTGGAAAGTAAATGGTCTCGGAGCTTTTGGTGTGCGAGTGAGGGGGGGGGGAGGTTACATGGTCTTGAATCTTCCTGTAAAGAGAGGAGGAATGATCACTGCCTGTGTCCTTTTCTTTATGTGGTGCGTGGAACCCTTTGCCATCCCTGCATGGAAGGAAGGATCGAAGGAGACAGTTGAACAAGTGTATTATTAGTGGCACTGATCGATCTTCTTTACCTGCAGCCTTCTTTCTGCTTCTAGCTGCTCTGTATTATTGGCTTTCTTTCTTTTCTCTTCTGTGTGGTTTCTTTTGTGTGTGTGTGTGTGTGTGTGTGTGTGTGTGTGTGTGTGTGTGTGTGTGTGTGTGTGTGTGTGTGTGTGTGTGTGTGTGTTAAAAGAGGTGGCTGTAAACTGTGGCTGGGGTGGTACAGGAACAAAAAAAAAAGAGGGAGGGAAGGAGGGGGGAGGGGGAGAGGAGAGAGAGAGAGAGAGAGAGAGAGAGAGAGAGGAGAGAGAGAGAGAGAGAGAGGAGAGAGAGAGAGAGAGTTTATTTAGGGCTTTTGCTGTCGTATTTTCATATTTTTCATATACAATCTCAATTTTTGTCTTTATAGATTTTCTTTTAACAAAATTTCTTATTTATGAATCCTTCGTCATTTCTCGTGACTTTTTT
>CM060322.1:48108445-48120945 GCA_030674155.1 Stramonita haemastoma | reverse complement strand
TTCCCACCGGCACATGATGGCCTACTCTTACGAAACGCGGAACAGGATTTAACGTGTGCGCAAGATGTCCTGCGTGCGTTCGCACACGGGGCCTCGGTTTATAGTCTCATCCGAAGGACTTCGGGGAGAGTGGAGTCCGCACTGACGTTAACTCCAGGAGAAAACTCCCCTCGACCGGGAATCGAACCTGGGTCTTCAAATTGCCAGCGCAATGTTCTGACCACTATGCTTTCCCGTCCCGAGAGAGAGAAGAGAAGAAGAGAAGACGAGAAGAGAGAGAGAGAGAGAGAGAGGAGAGGAGAGAGAGAGAGAGAGAGAGAGAGAGAGAGAGAGGAGAGAGAAGGTGAAAGAAAAGCATATAAAGAGAGTGGTGGCTTATAATTAAAGATGCCTTTTTTGTCTTTATTTTACATGCATTACTTCTTGCTCTTTTTCCTTCTCGCAATAAGTGAGGAAACAAATCGTAGCGTAATAAAAAAAAAAAAATACTCTAAGTTACCTCAGTCCGTCGTACACGATGTTAATGCGTAAGAGTTGTGTGTGTTCGTTTGTATGTTCGTTCTTAATTTACGTCTTTTCATACTAGTGATATTAGACGAAGTGTGTGTGTGGACGCGGTGCGTGTGTGTAGTGTGTGCGCGCGCGCGTTTGGCGTGCGTGCGTGCGTGTGTACAGGTTTGTTAGTAGTTGAGAGGCTTTTAGATACCATAGTTGTCGGTAACGTGTACACGTCCAGTCATTTTCCTATTGCTTCAGTTTTTTTGTTTTCCTTCCCCAGGCCCCTAGTTCTCTAGAAAGTAATGTACTGGAAAATAAATCGAAGCTGCAAAATGGTGTTCATAAACTATATTATTGAAAACTTGTTAAAGTAAAAGATTTCGTAATTCATGTCAGCGTTCCAATGAGTTACGAAAAACACGAACATACCCAGCATGCATCCCCGAATTCGGAATGCGGCTACCTTCGTTGTGTGGAAAAACGGTTGCATACACAAAATCTCACCAGTGGTGAATTTCGGAGGTCTAGCAGAGGAATGGGGAAAATAAAACAAAAAAATTGTATTGCAAAATTTGTCTTCAAAGTAAAGAGCGGTGAAGATCTTTTTGATCTCATTGTTTTGTTAAAATCTGAGAGGTACGTTATTATGTGTAATTTAGGAACAAATAGTTATCGACTTATCATATTCGTTTTCTTTTTTTATTATTTAAAGAAAAAAAAATGTCAAAAGAAAAGAAAAAAAAAACGCCTACCATTGCGCTAAAAGAAGAGACACAAACCTGGTAATAAAATGACAAACCTTCAGACATGCCTATAAAAGTAAGCAACAAAAAGTATTGAGCGTGCCAAAGCCTAATATTTCTGTCCAAAAAAAGTTGCTCAAGTTTATCCGATCCAGTAGAAAGAAAGTGCTTTTATTCTTGCTATTGAACACGCATGGATCAGCTCTCCTCTCTCTTTTTCTTTCAATATGACATCTTCAGAATGTGATGAATCTTTCTTGTGATTTTTTAACGTGAGAAAACATATCTCCAGAAAAAAACAAAAACTGCTGACTATATTAGCTGATCAGTCTGGTTAGCTATGTCTTGTCAATTCTCGCACAGAAAATGTTCTCTTCCTTCCAACCTGTTTTGCAGGAACAGATTTCGAATCTTATTCAGAAATCTAAGCCAACCATGACAGCAGGGATTGATCCATTTTCAATCAAAGTTTGCTTTCGACTGAATAGAATCTTTCTGCCCGCCTTTCAGAAATTCGTGAATCGTGTTTAATAGACTAGTAGTGCGTATAGCTTTGAAAAAAAAATCTGCAAAGTCAGTGACTTAAATTTTTTTTGGATTTAACACCGAAGTTCCTTGCAATTACAGCCCAATTTCTAACCTGCCTTGCTCGGTCAAGATTGCTGAAAGGACGATGGCAGAAAGATTGCGGGCACACCTTAAAAAGGAATCCTTTCATCGGTATGAATATAGCAATATTATGCGTAAAGCCATGGTAGCGGTGAACGCCTAAGAAAATAACCAGAAAACCAAACATAAAATAGAATCTATAGATGACATGAAATTTCATAAAGTGAAATTAATGAAAAATGATTTGAAGAAGTTCTTAAAAAAATTGGGTTTCTTGTTTTTAATTTTTGTCAGCTGTGAATTTCCAACAAAAGTGACACTGTACAACCAGTTCTGCGGTCGTACTTTGTTTTGTCGATACACAGCTCTCTCTAACAGAACCCAGGTACTTTCTTTTTTGGGGTGATCCACATTGTGTTAAGGCCATTACTGAAGAAATTAATGGCAAGAAATGATTTTCTCCTCCTGGCTACCCCTTGTGTTTATTTTTTGCAAAAGCATAAAAATTTACGCCAAGAATCACAAGAAGAAATACACTTATCATGCATGCTTGAAATGAAAAAAAAAGAACGGGGACAGCCTGAAATGTGTATGCAATAAACATTTTTCACCACTAAACGAAGAGAACCAACGAAATGAATATATCAACAATCGTTTTGTCGTTGAAATAAATGATGAGATAATCATAATAAAAAATCAGTTCAAACCCTTCATGAGAAATCTCTTTGGTTAACTTAATCCAGTAAAAAACCATTTATTCAACGTAGTGAATATGGTGACGCGTTGATAAAGGATCTATTCATCGTATTCATCTTTTTACTAACCGTAGGCCAGTCATTTATATGAAAAATCAGGATTCCTAGAGCCTAAAGAAATTGTGATCATATTATAGTAAAGTGCTAATGTCTTCATGCACTGATAAGTTTATTCAGTGACTTGTAAAAATGCCTCTTCTCGACAAAATCAGCATTGTATTTTCTGTACAAAAACACCATTTCATTGTATTCTTCTGAACACAAAACAAAACACCATTTCATTGTATTCTTCTGTACAAAAACACCATTTTGAATACGGTCTGAAAATCAAAATGTAGGATAAGTCGGTTCACCTTTACATTTATACAGAAGAAAAACCTGCACAAAGTCATAACTATAGTTCACTAATTTGCCTATATTTGATTGACAATCATAAACAGATCTTGACAGAAAATGAGCTGGATGGAACTGTCCTTTGGAAGATTTCGCCCTTTCAGATTGTTTTTGCGGATTTTTTCCATTCGTCTTTCATAGTGTACTGATTGGATATACTTTCTCTGTCACTTATGGATGTGTACATGATCTAGTTCGTTTCCTTCTTCTTGTATAGGGAGACAAGCTAAACAAGCTTTGTTCTTTTGCGAATTACAAAATAGCGTTCAAATTATTATACGAAGATTTTCAGTTTCAAATGCTTTTCCTTTGAAAAGGAAGAGTCGATTTTTACTTGTTTTTTGTTTTTTGGGGGAATTTTTGCATGTTTTTCGTTTTGTGTTTTTTGTTTGTTTTTATGTTTCTTTGTTTTGTATTGTTTTGTGTTTTATTTTTTGTTGTTTTTTGTTTGTTTGTTTGTTTTTATATATATATATAAAGGAGAAAGTGCAATGTAAACAGAAGAAAGGCAAGAATGGTGAGTTGTTGGGTTTTTTTGTTTGTTTGGGTTTTTTTTAGTGGTCTGCCCTCAAGGAAAGAGGTGTATGGAGCTACTCTTTCTATTCACCTCTTTTGCAAACACAGGGTCATTGCTTTGTGTAGGGCTGTGTCTTTTCCTTCCAGCAACGCACATTCCCTGTAGTGAAGTTCTATTTCTAATTTGCAAATGGCTGTCAGCCACAAAGCTGTGCAGTTATCAGCATTGCTGTCTCTTTTATTAATTTTACCTCGGGTGGAATTTTTTTTTCAACCCTTGATTTTAGAGGAAAAAAGATGAGATGGGTGAGAGGGAGAGAGGATATGACATAAGAGTAACGCACATGGTTTGAACTTCAGTGCAATTGTTTTATTTTGTGAATGAACTAGAAAACTTTTACTTGGTTGGTTTTGGTTAGATGTTGGTTTATCAAAAAAGATACGTTTATTTCTTTAATCACGTCCAGTTTGTTTTCTATTTTTTTCTTGGTTTTAACAAATTTTATTCATTCGTTCAAAACAACTAAACGTACAACACCCAATCGGATTGCTATTTTTACTTTTTAAATGCATGTTTTGTATATATATCAAAATAAGTTTAGTTATATCTGCCAGAAAGATTTGACAACTTTTTCAACACTTCTTATGTCTGTCCTCCTGAAGATCTTCAGATCAGGTCATCATTTCTGAAGTGACCGGAATTTTCTTGTACATTTTCCCGTCGAGCGTTTAGGGGAAAAATGAACTGGTGGTTGATCAAAGACTAATTGCATTTTCATGGATAGGATCTCCCTCAACTTGAACGAGTCTCTGTAGTCTTGCTCCTTGCCCCTTCACCATCTAGAACTATACCAATTTGCAGCCTGGGACTTTCTCATTCTCTTGGCTGCCGATGCGCCATGCAATAATCATGATGTCTTGGATCAGTCTTTTACCCACAATTTGCAGAGGGAGGGGGAGACAGCGCAGGACCAACAGCCGATGAAGAACGTTAAATCATTAATATGGCGGTTGCGTTCTTGTGATTGGGTGTTTTTTTTTTTTTGGTTGGGTGGGTGGTGGGGGTTTTTTTGTGTGTGTTTTTTAA
This sequence comes from Stramonita haemastoma, assembly GCA_030674155.1. Taxonomy (NCBI): domain Eukaryota; kingdom Metazoa; phylum Mollusca; class Gastropoda; order Neogastropoda; family Muricidae; genus Stramonita; species Stramonita haemastoma. Next base: position 48,116,344 of record CM060322.1, on the reverse strand, counting down.
GGTGGTTTATGTTTAGGCTTTAAATTATTTTACTCAGTCAACTTTACTCTGCTGTTTATTTTTGTTGTGGTAGGTTTTTTGTTTTGGTAGGTTTTTTGTTTTATCACGGAAGCCGAGGTGTCATCACGTAGGAGGGGAACACGTGTGGAAGCTGGAAAACAGCTCTCTAACACCGGCTTGGGGTTTTCCACGCGACAGATAGGGAGATAGGAATCAGTGTATCATAGAAATGGAAAACAGTTTGACAATCTGTCGACTGTAAAATAACGATTTCCATCTTTTACCACCATCGTAACTCCCCCCCCCCCCACCCCCAGCCACCTTTTCCCCCCAACCTCCCCCCCCCCCAACTCCTCACATCCCCAACCTCGTCTCTGTAGCAGTTTGTCATCACATCATCATCATCATATCATCATCCATTCATCATCATCGCCATCATGAACATCAGCTTCAGCAGTAGTAGCTAGTAGGGGACATGCCAGGCAGGCTAGGCCAACAAGTAGCGGCTGTTGTCGGGGTGTTAAATAATGCAGTTGTTGGAGGCATTGATTGTTGGCAGAAAGCGAAGTTTGTGGAGGAAGGGGGGGGGGTGTAGTAGGGGAGGAGGGAAATGTCAGGGGGGGGGGGGGGGCGGGGGAGGGCTGTGGTGGCAAAGTGGTGTGTGTGCTAATGGCGGGTGATTGGGGGTATTAGGCTTGCTCACTGCCGGCCCCGCTTAGCTTAGCTCGCCTGCCTGCCCGCCTCTGCTCTGTTATTTTCACAATCCCCTCCTGCTTTCTTTGCCTGGGATTTTTTCTTCTTTCTTTCTGTTTTTATTGATGCATTTTTTGGGTTTGGGTTTGGTTTTTGTTGTTGTTGTTGTGTTATGTTTTTGTTCCGTTTCGTTTTTTTCAGTTCTTTCTTTTCGTTCCAAACTCTTTGTAAATGATTATACTTCAAGGCGCAAGGTTGTGTTGTGTGTGTGGTGTGTGTGTGGTGTGTGTTGTGTTGTGTGTGTGTGGGGTGGTGTGTGTTGTGTTGTTGTGTGTAGTTTGCTGGTGCTTAGCCCTGTAATAAACTGGTTGTAACCGAACGTGATTTAAGCCGTTATTGTAAGCTCTTTATTTTTTTACATTTGAAATCTGATCTCATTCGTCTGTGTGGTTATTTTGTAGTGGGTTTTTTTTTGTGCGTTGTGTTCTTGCTTGTCTCTGACTATGGTATCAGTTCAGGTGTATTCAAATTATCATAAAGCAAGTACAGCTGGAATTGTAGGTAAGACGTCAACAGGGTTCTGTTTCCAACTGCTACTGGTACTGCTGCTGCTGCCGCCCCACCACCACCCACCACCACCACCACCACCACCTCTTCTTCTTCTTCTTCTTCTTCTTCTTCTTCTTCTTCTTCTTCTTCTTCTTCTTCTTCTTTCCACCACTAGTAAAAATAATGATCATAACGAAAATGACTATAATCGTGATGAATAGAGTCAATAATCAGGAGCACATACCTCCAGAAGATCTGCTCAAGACGCTGTACTTGGTTCCTTTCACTCTCCAAGTTTTCCCACCATGGTCACTCTCACCGTTCCATAGTATCTCAAAAATGATTCCACAGGGCCCCCCAGCCTGCCCCAGCCCCCACGTTACATACATACAAACACATTTAGATGAATGTCTCTTCAGGTATGCACAAAAAAAAGTTGAGTAAGTCTGTCCACTTGTTCGTCTGTGCGTTTATCGTCCCATGTGTTTTGCGTGTAGTTAAATCTCAGTTGTGGCAGAATTTTCCGGTTTTTTTTTTTTTTCGTTTTTGGTCTCTGTTCAACCTCTTACTTGCTAATGGTTTACTCTTGTCAAGGTCTTTTTTCACCCCAGCTTTTACGGAGCTTTTCTTTCTTTTTTTTTTCCGAGCGCACGCGAAACAGTAAATGTCAATTTTCTCTGTTGTCATCCCTTCTTCTCTCTTCTGTCTCTCTCTCTCCCCCTTTGACACTGTATTTCTTCCAGTAGCGTGACTTGCTGGCAGTGGCTGTGACAAAAAGCTCTCCCCGATCGAAATGTGAAAATGTTGCCGTGCGCTAATCAAGCGTGCGTGTGCACTAAGCGAGCTAGCTAGCTTGTTTGCTAACCTACTTGTGTTCTGTGCGTGATCGTGACTTCAGCACCGTTTTTAAATCATTTCTGCAGTTGTCAACAAGAACATCCATCCACCTTCTGCTCTGTTCTTCGACCATTCGTTCGTACCTGTCGCTTGGATAGTGTTCTCTTTCTTTAAAAAAAAAAAAAAAAAGCCCCCTGCATAAGTTCTGATGGAAGATGGTAAAAAGAGAACACTTTGACTGACAGTTCGGTGTTTGCCAGAGCGTCAAGAAAGGATGGCATTCACTTTCAAAACATATATAAACCTCTCTCAGCGTGTTGATTAACGCTTTGTTTGCGGGGCTTTATGTGTGGGGACAGGATAGCTCAGTGGTCCAGAGACTCGTTTTCCCCTACTAGCCAATGTTAAGCAGCATCGAGCGTGGTTACCAAGTGGATAGGTGACACCGTTTGTGTGCCTTGGCATCAGTACAATCCCCCAGTTCCCCCAGCTGTCAATGGGTACCTTCCCTACCTGTCCTCTTTAGAGTCAGGGAAGGTAAAGCAGTGTGGGAGAGGAGATGGGCGCTGCCCTCAATATGCTGGCCCCTATAGAAGCTGAGGTCTGTGTTGCCTAGCTTCCCTACGACCACATAGGTTATGGGACACCTTTACCTTTTTCCTTTTTAAAAAAAGCAACCATTCTGACAGTTTGAAGACTTTAAACAGTGCTTTAGGCTATAAATTGTCCAGTTGTCCTCGGGTTTGTTTTTTGTTTTTTTTTAAATACGCTATGCTGTTTTCCATAATCCTAGACGACTGAAGGTGTTGTAATAAAAACAGAGCCAAATCATCGCTAGGTGACAGCGTTACCAGCTTTGGCCAGTCAGTGCCTTCGAGTGGGTCACACGTACACTAAAACAAATGAACAGTACATAATGAAATCAGTATTCATCCCTAAAGACAGCTCTACTTTTTCACCCTATACAACTGGATAACTTACCATTTTACCATGACATTGAAAAATGGATGATTCCGCTAAAAGTCAAACGTTTCGTATCAACAATGAAAACATCTAGATTCCTACACTTTCGGCTGAAGTAACCTATTCTAGGAAAGAAAAGAAACGAACAACAACAACAAAAAAGATTCAGACCAAAAGAGTTATAAATGTAGGATAGTAGTGTTTTGGAACCGTGTGTCGTGTATTATATATATAGAGTCCCTCCCTCTACTGCTGCGGGGTGGTAACACCAATCTCTCCTGGTACTTGGGGTGCGAGGGGAGAGGGACCCGAACTTCCTGAATAATGCAGTAATTTTGATATCCGTCTGATGGGGCGGCCTTGTCGGTATTGGAGTGAAGCGAGTCAAAGGCTAGTTGAATAATTGATGATTGGCTGTCGGTCCGTTCAGTGGGGTGCTGTGGTAGTGTTTTATGTCACCACCCACCCCTCGCCGCCATTCTCTCTCTCTTGTCCACATCAGTCCTCAGATCGGGGTTTTTCATCTGCTGATAATCTGCTGGCAACGTGCAATCGTTAGGAGCAGGGTGGGTGGGGTGAGAGAGGGAGGGAGGGGGAGAGAGAGAGAGAGAGAGAGAGAGAGAGGGGGGGGGGGGTTATACTAGCAAAATTATCTTTAGGAAGAAAATAATGAATTCCTACAGATTGGAGTTGTTTACGAGAGAAATCCGCAGCTTGAAAAGTTTACTCCACACACACACACACACACACACACACACACACACACACACACACACACACACACACACACACAACACACACACACACACACAATACAGCAAAACACACACACACACACACACACACACACACACACACACACACACACACACACACACACACACACACACACACACGAGAGGGCGGGCAAGCATGCTGACACTGACAATGATTTACTACCAATGAGAATTCTGTCCTTTTTGGAGGGAGTACAAAACAAACATTTTCTGGCCGCATAAAGACACAGGTAACTTTAAAACACAGGTAACTTTATAAGATGTAAAATAACAAGAAAAAGAACGATAGTACATCACCAAGTTCATGTTTCAAAAACCAAAGATGGTCTATATTCTGCAGCCATAGAGTGTCTTCAGTGTGTGTGTGTGTGTGTGTGTGTGTGTGTGTGTGTGTGTGTGTGTGTGTGTGTGTGTGTGATGACAGACAGACAGACAGACAGACAGACACGCAGACACACAGACAAACAGAGGTGAATGAATAAATAATCTTTGATACCCAATGATAAAGATTTTAAGCCTGGCTTATTCTTATTTTTTTAGGGAAGGGTTGTTGTGTGGTGTGTGTTGTGTGTTGTGTGTGTGGTGTGTTGTGTGTGTGTGTGTGGTGTGTGTGTGTGTGTGTGTGTGTGTGTGTGTGTATGGTTAGTGAGTGAGTGAGTAATTTAATGCAAGTCTGTAAAGTCAGAACTGCGAACACAGCTTCACTTGATATTCTTTGTTATAATAATTGTTCCTGTAATTTTTGGCTTTGGAGGATGGATCCTGTTGTGCTTATTATAACTGTTCTAAGTTTGCATATATGCAGCATTGGTACACGAAACTCGTGTGTGTGTGTGTGTACGTGTGTGTGTGTGTCGGAGGAGGAGGAGGAGGAAGGGTGACTACTTGTTGTTATAATAATAACAACTCCCGACAGAGAAGTTGAGGAAGCACTTACCTGTCAATCACGGTATAGAGTTTCTAGGGAGAGAGGGGTGTGGCATATTGCACGCGACAGTCGCGCGCGTTAAGGAGCAGAAGGGGGGGTCACGTAACACGTGCCACCTGCCCTTTTAAAGATGGGTTGGAGAGTCGTAGCTGCCATGAAGGGATGAGATCCACAGTCCGGAGGAATAATAGAATCATAATGATAGATGACGCTCAAAGCACAGAGAGAAAGAGAGAGAGAGAGAGAAATTGGAAAAGCCCTTGGTTATCGGTTCGATCAGAAACGGCAGAGGCGACATGACACCCCAGACTCCCCGCTACCTACCCACCCCACTGTCTGCGAGCTGGGAGCTGATTGGTCGCCCATGTGCCAGGCCCGTAAGCTGGCGGCGTCTGATTGGTCCGTGTCGCTCCTGGGCTCTTGTGCTGCAGCTGCTGGCTTGGGGGGAGTGGAGGTGGGGGTGGGGGGGGGTGTAGGAGGGGGGATGGAGATGTCTGCCTGCCTAGGCTGGCTCTCTCTCTCTCTCTCTCTTCTCAACTGTTGGTGTGAACAGTGATTTGACTCCCGGAGTTGCTTGCTGCTTCTTCTTCCTGCCCATGGATGGCGGGAGGGATCAAGCGTGTCAGCCGAGTAGGGAATTAACCGTCTGGACTTCTTTCTTTTCTTTTTTTTTGTTTCTTTTCTCTCTTTTTTTTGGAGTGGGTAGGGGGTGGGATTGTTCTTTCTTTTCTTTACCTTGAAGGGGGGTAATTGATGATTGTTGCAAGCCTATCTTTTGATAAGGACCAATGACTGAACCGATTGTTGTGGATGGTTGGATTGTCTTGAGAGGAAAAAAAAAAGAATAGTATTGGGTTGGTTTGATAGCCATCTACAGCAGTATAGTAGGGGCGGTGGGATGGTTCGGTGAAGGGGGCAGACTGGTGTGTGTGTGTGTGTGTGTGTGTGTGGTGTGTGTGTGTGTGTGTGTGAAGTGTGTGTGTGTGGCTGTGTGTGTGTGTGGTTGTGTGTATGAACGTCGTGTGTGTGTATGAACGTGTGTGTGTGTGTATGAACGTATGTGTGTGTGTGTTGTGTTGTGTGTGGGGTGCGTGCGTGCGTGTGTTTATGCCTGCCTGCCTGCTTGTGCGCGCGTGCGTAAGAGAGAGAGGTAGAATGAGAGAGAGAGAGGGGCCACAGAAAATCATTGTGATGAATAATGGTGAATTATTTCCCAGCGACTTTTGACCCTAGTCTTTCTTCTCTTTGTTAGCTTTTATTTGCCCAAGCAGACATAAAATACGGCAATCTTGAGAGGTGGAGAGGAGGAAACAGGGGAGGAGGAGAAGAAGGAAGAAGAAGGTGGTGGGCATTTCACAAAGAATGAGTGTGGCCAGCGGAGGGAGGGGGGTGGGGGGTGAGTAGGATTTGCATACAGTTGGTGGTGGTGTTGAAACTGAAGGCAGCATAATGATTATTATTGGTGACTGACTGGTACAGAAAGCACGAGGGAAGTGTGCGTATTATTAGATCAAGGTCAACAACTCTTTGGTAAAATATGCACAACAGTCTTTTTTGAATGAGGAAAGGACTGCTCTTTGAGAATTTATGGTAGCTCTTTGGTAAAGGACAGTTCTTAGAATAGGTAAAGGATAGGTCTTGGATAAAAGACAGCTCTTGGGTTAATTAAGGACAGGTCAGTCTTTAAGGACAGGTCAGTCTTACTTCAAGGACAGCTTCTTAGGAAAGGACAGTTCTTAGTTAAAGGACCGCTCAGTCTTTTAAGGACAGGTCAGTCTTTGATCAAGGACAGCTCTTTTAATAAAGGTTGAGGAGTCTTTGATAAAGGATATTTCTTTGGGAAAGGACAGTCAGTCTTTATAATAAAGGACAGCTCAGTCTTTAATAAAGGAGACAGCCAGTCTTTGATTAGGACGGTTCTTTGATAAAGGACCAGAAACTAGACTGCCTGTCTCTGTACTGTCTTTGTGTCTGGTCTTCTCTCCTTTTCTCGTTGACCTTGATTTGATTGAACTAACCCTAAGCCTGTTTTCCCTGTTCCTGTTTTATATTTGGAATGTCCGAGATCTGGACTGCCGCTGTGGCTGTCTGGTGTAGCAAGACCCAAGGTAATCATTTTTGGGGGCATAAATCTATAACACCCTCTGACACGTGGCTTTTATTTCCGATTCGCCCAAGGGCCTTGCCACCCTGAAATCACCACTTCTCAACCTTATACTCCGACCATGGTGGTTTGTTTGATTTAAAAGGGGAAAAGGTTACTGTTTCTTTGTTTGTTTATGTTAATAAGGGGCTTTTATTATATACCCCTCCCTCCCCCCCTCTCTCTGTGTATGTGTGTGTGTGTGTTTGTGGTGTGTGTGTGTGTGTGTGTGTGTGTGTGTGTGTGTGTGTGTGTGTGTGTGACAGACAGACAGACAGACAGACAGACAGACAGATACAGACGGACAGACAGCTAGTACAGACGGACAGACAGAACTGCCCTTACCCAGGACAGATTTGTTAGTTTTGGACTATGACCTGCTAGCTACCCAAAGGGCGGGAAACGGCAAAACGCAGTAATACTAATTATTCTGCTGGGGCTGCAGTGACGATCAGGAGAGTAGTAGAGTTAGAGAGTGGGAGGGAGAGCTTGCATATTTTCACCATATGCTGTGTGCTTCATCAGCACTTTGCACAATTAGAGAGAGAGAGAGAGAGAGAGAGAGAGAGAGAGAGAGAGAGAGAGAGAGAGAGAGAGAGAGAGAGAGAGAGATTTTGGAAATAACAAAAAATAAAAAAAAAACAGAGAAAGGTATAGAGTTGAGTTATGACATAGCAAGAACTTCGCAAGAGTTATTTTCTCTCTTTTTCTTTTCTTTTTTATTTGTGCAAGTCCTCATTTCATGGCTGACTAGTTGTTTATGTATCGGATGCATGGCTGTAGCAGAAAGGACTACAAGTCTTTCATCTCTGAGCTGAGGGGGGGGGGGAGATGGTGCACAGGGGAGGGGGGGGGGGGGGCAGGAACCGTGTTTTTACAGTTGCCAGGGAAAAGGGGGGGGGGGGGAGAAAGGGTTGGTGTAGAGGGGGTGTGTGTTGTTTTGGGGGGAAAAGGAGGAAAGGGGGTTTGAGTGGGGGGGAGGAGGGAGGCGGGGGGGTTGGAAGCGTGAA
>CM060322.1:48045945-48105945 GCA_030674155.1 Stramonita haemastoma | reverse complement strand
TTGGCTAGAGCTCTGAGGTTTATTCTGGAGTTCACCAATGGTGAGATTTTGCATATACAGCCGGTTTAACTCACCAGGTTAAGGTAGTCTACTACGTATTCCTATTTCAGGGACATCTTGGTACATGATGATGAATGAAAACAGAAACCTTTTGATAAACATACGTTCCTGTTTGGGCCAAGCAAATTCAGCCAAAAGCCGAAATAACGATAGCTGATGAGAGTTTGTTTTAACCAGGGCACTTCTGTTACATACATAATAGAATTTTGAAAAGAAAAGGGAAACAGGACGTTTTTTTGTTCGAAAACAAGGAAAGAAAAGAGAAGTATGGTTATCTTCACATGAATTGTTCTTATGTTTGGTGGATAGAAATGGCATGATGACATTGGTGATCAGATCGTGTCATTTTAATCCCTAAGTACAGTTTTATATAGTTTACATGACAACGGGCGCCTGTGTGTGTGTGTGTGTGTGTGTGTTGTGTGTGTGTGTGTGTGTGTGCGTGCGTGCGTGCGTGCGTGCGTGCGTGCGTATGTGTGTGTGTGTGTAAAATAACTAGACTCAGAATTTCTCATGGTTTTCCAAGTGAAAAAAGAACATATTTTTATTTACGAAAAAAAAAGTGCTAAATTTCTTCTGGTAATAAATCGTGGGAAAATGTCAGACACGTTGCATGAATGATGGCTTAATTCAAGTTGACTTGCTGCAAAAGGTTGCTCAGCATTACATTTGATATTAGCTCATGCATAGATTGTGCAAAGCCTGTGTGGTTTTCTGCTATTAGTGTGAAATGAACAATTACCCTTTGCCTGGCTGCTGGCAGCTAGCTAGCTCTACCTCCTCCCTTCATCCGTCTCCCACTCCCCCCCCTCCTCCCACCATCATGTCCCTCTCTCCCCTCCGTATCTGTTTCCCCTTTTTCTCTTTCTCTCTCTCTGTCTGTCTGTTTGTCATCCCTCCTCCGTGTTGACAACTATCCAATGAAAATCATTAACACCTAATATTTTTGAAGCAAGATAATCTAAAAGTTTATGATAGAATCAAGTAACTGTGACATGTTTTTCCTTATTGATGAAATCATGACTTTGAAATTGTTGTTCATCTTCCCTTGATTGTTGTAGCTCTATCATTTTTGTTGAACCGAATGAATTCAACGCTCGCAATGTTCACCAATTATGGCATTTTGTATATGTGATCGGTTTGGGGCCACCATTAAGGTAGTGGCATTCAGACTTCAGGAATGTTTGAATTTATGAAAGTGTGGGGATTTTTTTTTGGTGTGTGTGTGTGTGTGGGGGGGGGTATTATCACATTTTCAGTTTTTCCATTGTGTAACTAGGGAGTGATAAAACCACAAATATAGGCTATATCAAAGTTTTAACCTTCCTCTGCTGTGTGTGTGTGTGTGTTCCATGCCAGGCCTTCCTGGAGTTCAGCGAGGAAAATGCAGCAATTAACATGGTGTCTTACTATGCCGCCAACCCCGCCCAGGTCCGTCTGAAGCCCTGCTACGTCCAGTTCTCCAACCACAAGGAGCTCAAGACAGACGCTTCTCACGCTTTCCAGGTGACTCTGCTGCTCTCTTTGTGTGTCTGTGAGGGACGGGTGGGTGTAGGGTGTAAGTGTGTGTGGGTGTAGGGGTTGTGTGTGTGTGTGTTTGTGTGTTTTTGTGGTGTGTGTGTGTGTGTGTGTGTGTGTGTGTGTGTGTCGTGTGTGCGTGCGTGCGTGCGTGTGAAAGTCAGTCAAAGTCAAAATTTTATTTCCAGATGGTACATTAAGTGTGTGTGTGTGTGTGTTTGTCTGTCTGTGTTAATTTTGTGCTTGTGTGTGTGTGTGTGCGTGCACGTGTGCACGTGTACACATGTTCGCGTAGACACATGTGTAATCTCCATATGAACAACATATAAAACGTAGTGATAAACTCTCATGAAGAAGAAGCCAAAAGCAATGTCAGATCTGGCTAAAGTGGGTCATTCTATGGACACCACCAGCGTACACACCGTCAAACCACCAAACTAATGGGCATTCACACAAAGACGCGAAACCATAGAATTTGAAAAATGACACTAAAAAAAACCAAACCCCAAACAAGTATAAAAAAAGCCTGCCCCCTCTCAGAGATAATGGGAGGTGGAAACAGCTGGATAACAATACTGACCAGAGGCCATAAAAAGCCAGGTGTGACACATGGTCAGTAAATTACAAAAAGCAGTGGCCAGGTATGTATAGGTTTTTATCTGTATGGCCGCTAAACCACTGTTTGTTGCAGTTTTATCTGACGGGTCTGTCTGGTCTCCACTTGTCAGGCTGTGTCATCACTGCTATATGCTTCTGAACTATGCTCTATGTTTACTATTTGTGTTGTTGTTGTTGGGTGTCAAGTTTAGACACCATCCCCAAAGTCCGAATGCGGCTACCTAAATGGTGGAGGAGGGGAGGGGGGGGGGTGGAAACGGTAGTATATGGTAAAATCTTACCATTGGTGAACCTCGGAGCTCTACTGGATGACCATAACAAAAACCAACAAGTAAAAAAAAAACCACAACAAAACAACAAAAACCTGACTAAATGGTGTGGGGGAGGGGAAAAAACTGTTGTATATGGTAAAATCTTAACCATTGATGAATCTCGGAGTTGTAGCATAGGAATATATATTTTTAAAAAAAAACCAACAACAAAAAAACAAAAATCTGACACAATGTAACATCAAGATATTTTTTTAAGCTGCTAACACTAACTCATGGGTATATATATGTGTGTGTGTGTGTGCGTGCGTGCGTGCGTGTGTGTATGCGTGTGTGTGTGTATGTGTGTGTGCATGTGTGTATGCATGTGTGTGTGTGTGTGCGTGTGTATGTGTGTGTGTGTGCATGCATGTGTGCTTTATTATTTTTATTTTAAAATTCAATTTTATTCTTTTATATCGAAGGATAATGGCATGAGCACTCTTGTGCTTTTTTTTTTTTTTAACACCAGTCCCCATGTGTATGCAGTTTTGTAAATGAATGTGTGTGTGTGTGTGTGTTCAGAACACGAACGCACAGGCAGCAATCCAAGCAGCGCAGGTGGTGCAGGGGGGGTCAGCAGAGGACGGGCAGCAGAACACCATCCTGAGGGTCATTGTGGACAACGTGGCCTACCCCGTCACACTGGACGTCCTCCATCAGGTCTGTCCCTCTGTCTGTTTGTTTGTTTGTGTGTGTGTGTGTGTGTCTGTGTCTGTGTGTGTGTGTGTGTGGTCTGTCTGTCTGTCTGTCTGAGGGTCATCGTGGACAACGTGGCCTACCCCGTCACACTGGACGTCCTCCATCAGGTCTGTCTGTCCCTCTGTCTGTTTGTTTGTTTGTGTGTGTGTCTGTGTGTGTCTGTGTGTTGTGTGTGTGTGTGTGTGTGTGTGTGTGTGTGTGTGTGTTGTGTGTGTGGTCTGTCTGTCTGTCTGTGTGAGGGTCATTGTGGACAACGTGGCCTACCCCGTCACTCTGGACGTCCTCCATCAGGTCTGTCCCTCTGTCTGTTTGTTTGTTTGTTTGTGTGTGTGTGTGTCTGTGTGTCTGTGTCTGTGTGTGTGTGTGTGTGTATGGTCTGTGTGTTGTCTGTCTGTCTGTGTGAGGGTCGTTGTGGACAACGTGGCCTACCCCGTCACACTGGACGTCCTCCATCAGGTTGTTCCTCTGTCCCTCTGTCTGTCTGTCTGTCCCTCGGTCTGTCTGTCAGTCTGTCTGAGGGTCATCGTGGACAACGTGGCCTACCCTGTCACACTGGACGTCCTCCATCAGGTCTGTCTGTTCGTCTGTTTTGTCTGTCTGTCTGTGTCTCTGTCTGTCTGTGTGTCTGTCCCTCTGTCTGTCTGAGGGTCATCGTGGACAACGTGGCCTACCCTGTCACACTGGACATCCTCCATCAGGTCTGTCTGTCCTCTGTCTGTCTATCTCTGTCTAGTCTGTCTGTTGGTCTGTTTCTTTGTCTGTCTGTCTGTCTCTTTGTCTGTCTGTCTGTCTGTCTGTTCTTTGGTTTGAGGATGCTCTGTGTGTGTGTGTGTGTGGGTGGGTGGGGGAGTGTGTGTGTGGGGAAAGTGTGAGGGGTGGGTGGGGGGGTGTGTGTGTGTGTGGTGTGTGTGTGTGTGTGTGTGTGAGTGTGAGTGGGTGGGTGGGTGGGTGTTAGTGTGTGTGTGTGTGTGTGGTGTGGTGTTGTGTGTGTGTGTGTGTGTGTGTGTGTGTGTGTGTGAGTGAGTTTGGGTGAGTGTTTGGATGTGTGTGTGTGTCACTGTGTGTGTGTGTAAGTGTTAGTGGTGTGTGTGTGTACGTGTGCGTGTGTGCTGCTTTGACAATGTGCACTTTTGTTGTATCAAGATAATTTGGAAGGAGATTGATTTTTTTTTACAGTTTACTTAAGAGATATATTTATCGTGTATCGTGAGTTACAAATTGATTTTTGTTTTTCTGTGGTTTCAGCTGTTCTCCAGATTTGGAAAAGTTCTCAAAATCATCACCTTCAACAAAAATAGTGAGTACTGCCTTATGGATGTGTGGGTTTGATGAATCACTGTAATTTGATTTTCAAAGTGTTCAATTGTATCCCAAATTTGTTTGTTTTTGTTTTTTTGTCCCAATAAGGCGATTTTTTTCAGTTGACTATTTGTAATACATTCCACCATTATAATTGTTCATTGGTTTTATGATCTCTTTCTTTTGGTATAGAGTGTGTGTGTGTGTGTGTCGTCGTGCGTGCGTGCGTGCTGTGGTGTGTGTGTGCTTGTTTCGTGCTATGTGTGTGTGAACATGTGTGTCAGTATTGATGAATTGTTTAGGATGACATGTGTAAATCATGCTTGATTAATTGCTGTTGAATGTGGGTTGTATGAATGTGAAAACATGTATATGTTTGTGAAAATGTGTGTGTGTGTGTGTGTGTGTGTGTGTGTGCGCATTCATACATGTGGACACCCACAAGATATTAAATCATGTTTATGATGTTTGCAGACACATTTCAAGCTCTCATCCAGTTCTCCGACCCGATCTCAGCAACTACAGCCAAAGTGGTGAGTGCTTTTTAAAACTAAGTGCCACCTTGCTGGACTTTCTGTGTTGTTCCTTTTTTAATCAGTCATCTTTCTGCCTTTCATCATTGTTTTTAGTTGCTTTTTTGTGGAAATAAATGTTAAATCTTTGACTTATCATCAGTCTGTATGGACACCTCACATGGATATAGACTTTCGTCTACATGCTGACATATTTCCATACAAGCACACATGTAGGTTTTCATGCTTACACACACACACATGCACATGCATACATATGCACACACACACACAACTCACACACTTTTAATCATTCACACACATACTCATGAATTCATAAAGAAAGACTGGTACAAAAAATATGGAAATATTATTATGATCAAATATTGAAAAGGACGGGTTGAACTTTGTTTTGTTTATCTAACTTGGTTGTTTTGTTTGCTGACTTGAAAAAAAAAATGATACCACTTTAAGTCATGGCAGATTTCTCTGCATGAAATTCAGGTTGCTCTCGTTGGGGAGTGTGCGTCACCACAAAAGCGGTGCCCCCCATTTTTTCCTTTTCCTGTATGCAACTGTATTTTTTTCCTTATCAGAGTGGCTTTTTTTTCTACAGCATGTTGCCAGGGGCAACTCTTGTTGCCATGAGTTTTTTTTTTTACATGCGCTAAATGATTATGTGTAACACATGGGACCTCCATTTATCGTCTCATCCAAAAGACTAGCACCCAGACCACCACTCATGGTCTAATTGATGGGGGGAAAGTATCGGGCCCAAACGGGTATCAAACCACCACACACTTCCGACCTGGATCTTTTGCTTTCTAGGCAAGTGTGTTACCCATAGACCCCCGATCCATATATGCCTTTAGCTTCTTCAACCATAGATGAAAAATTACCAGAAAGGTTTTGACTCAGTGCTGTGTGTGTGCATGATGCTGTGTGCAGTCTCTGGACAGCCAGAACATCTACAACGGATGCAATACCCTGAAGATTGACTACTCCAAACTGACCAACCTGAACGTGAAGTACAACAACGACAAGAGTCGCGACTTCACGCGCCCTGACCTGCCCACAGGGGACCCTGCCCTGGACCAGGCCATACAGATGGGAGGTGAGGCACACCAGCCACAATTTTTAAAAAAAATTTTATTTATCATTTTATTTGTATTTTTCCTGTAAAAAAAACAACAGTCAGCCAGTGACAAAACTAGCCCAACTGCCACAAATATGTCAATTTCCGACTCACTTAAAATTCACTACATGCAGTTGTTACTTCGTCATAGGGCAGTTTAGTTATCCTAAGAGTAAAAGGTAAAGGTGTCCCATAACCTAGGGGAGAGGGCATCAGAGACCTCAGCTTCTCTAGGGCCAGCATATTGAGGGCAGCGCCCATCTTCCTCTCCCTTGCTGTTTACCTTCCTTGACCTCAAGAAGGCAGGTACCCATTTACAGCTGGGGAACTTGGGGGGGCTGTACTGAAGCAAGGTGTGGAAATGGTCACCATAAGGTTTTTTTAGCCTCAAGTGCTGATTTGAAATGGGTCGTCCAGCTTTACTTTGATTATTTGTAAAAGAGTGGGTTTGGTTTTTCTTGAGGGTTTTTAGTTTGTGAATGACTGCTGAATTTTTGAGTCTGAAATTCATATTTTTGTGGCAGTTGGATATTTTTGTCACTGGCTGAGTTTTTTTTTCAAGAAAAATGGATGGTTTTATGTGTCATTTGTATGGGGTGTAACAACAGGAAGGAACTAAGGATTAATGGGATTATTCATGCAAAAAAAAAGAATTTTTTGGGTGGGGTGTAGGTGTGTTGTGATGAGGCAATGTCATTGTGGATATTTTTGTTGCAGTTTTGAGATATAACTGTTGTTTTTCACTCATTACACTACACACACACATGCGCGCGACCACACCACACACACACACACACACACACACACACACACACACACACACACACAACTACACATTTCTATGTTTTATCAATTTTTAATTTCTTGTTTTTGAGTTATTTGTTCTCTTTATGTGAAAAGATCTAAAACATTTAAATATATATCATTTACGAGAGCTCTGTATTCATGTACTTTGACACTCAAAGATGTGTTGGTAGTGTTTGTTAATAGTGTTTGTCTGCGTCACGTGTCTTTTTCTTTCTTTTTGTTTGTTTTTTTTGTTGCTAAGCTGGGTCAACAGACATGGCTTTAGTAGCTTAGGTGGGAAGAAAAAACAACTAAATGCATGGCAGTCAGCACTGTTATATATTTATATATTCAGTCAGTGTGTGTGTACGTTGGTGGTGGTATGTTACTGTTTGTCCTGTAGGTAAGCATGGTATGTAGCTGTAGCACAGTCCTGCATAATGGTCATAGTGGAAGATAATGCCCATCCATATATTATGCAGTATTTTCCCTGCTCCTGTCATCTCTCACTCTTTTTGCTGAACATCATGTGCACTAAAGGGACATGGGTGGGATTCATCATTCAACTTGTGGAGTGGTGTTATAAAGTCTGTAATGACTGGTTTTTATGGTCCTCAATGTTTTTTTTATAATGAAACAACACAAAAAAAGGAACAAATATCCATTTCATGTGCCTCCCAAAGAAGTTTTGTAAAAAGTATGGAATTGGAGTTTTGCGATTCTTGCTAGTTTTGTGGAAACTTCAATATGTTTTTGTCACCTCATCAAAAACGTTTTTCTCTCAAACCTATCCCCATACAGAACTATAGTAACTGAGAGCACTTACTCTTTCGTTCATTTTTTTCCCCTAAGAGTTCCTTACACATCAAAAGAATATTTTTGTGACCCCACAAGAGTGAAAGCAAAGAAAGAGAAAAAAAATGCAAACCAACCAGCAACAAACAAAATTAAGCCAAAAACTAAAATAAACTGTATTTCAGATTTTTAAGCATTTCAAGTATTGTGTCGCAGTTTTGTTCGTGATGTGAAAAAAAAAAGAAGACAAGAAAGCACCACCAGAAATACCAAAAATAAGATAAAAAAAAATAAAATACCACCAGAATCTTATTTGAAATTAACTCAGATTCATCTGCTTTGGTTGTGTGTCTCCATTCATGTGTACAATGAGGAGAAGATCCAATCTCTGGACTCTCACTCTGTGCCATTGCTGCTTGCTTTCCTCTGTTCCCTGCTGCCTCCTCCTCTCCTCCTCCTCTGTCTCCATGCTTTTCTCCCCCACCCCCTGCCCTCCAGCTCTGTCTGTCTGGGCAGCAAGGGAGGGAGGGAGGGAGGGGGCAGAATGACTAATGTGGTAGTCTACTCTCTGCCCCTTGTCCTCAAGGTCCCCCGGGAATGGTGGCCTCCCCTTTTGCTGGTATGCCGGGCATCGCTACGCTGTCCCCCATCAATGCTGCAGCTGCTCAGGGAGGTAATGACTGATCCATCCATCGCTGCCTGCCTGGCTATCTGTCTCCCCTTTCTGCCGCTGTCTGTCTCGGGCTTTTTTTCTGGCTTGTCTCCCTGTCATTGCCTGCCTGTCCGGGACGTCTCTTGTCTTGTCTCACGTACCGTACCGTACGACCCTCTTGTCTGTTTTTAACCCCTCTCTTGTGACTTATAATCTTGTGTGTGTACGTTTATTCAAGTGTACTTATAATTACTTATTATAATTTTTTTTTGGAATTTTTTTTTTTTTGTTTTATTCATTTGGCTCACTAAAGTGGAGTCAAGATTTTTACCTGATCAGTTTGTGATTATTCACAGGATTTGTCCTGTGACATGACATGTATTTTATTTTTCATTTTTGTTTTGTTTTTTTAAATTTTGTATGATATTAACCTTCTCCTAAGCGTATGCTAATCAGACTTATGTTCAGGAATGAAAGTGCCAAGTTACATCGTCTGTGTAACTGTTTACCTGAAGAAGAAAATGAAAGAGTGTTACACTAATGATAGATTATACATGCATACTAGACGACTCCTATGGAATACACGGGATGTTCAACTGCAAAAGATTATGTTGCACAGAAAGAAATGAAGGTAACTGTACATGCTCAATATTTGAGAAGCCAACAGCAATACTACTTCATGAATAGAAGCAAGAAACTTACGGTCCTTAGCAATTTTTTTCAAAAGAAAGTAGCAGAAAAGGGAAATTTTTGTTCTAAAAGATGACATTTCTGCAAACTCTCATGGTCAATGCGGTATTCACATTTGCAGAGGCACAATGCTCATAACTTACAATTCGCTCTTTTCAAACTTGTGTTTCGATTTGAAACCCAGTGTATGAATCAAAAACCACAGATATTCTGCAACCATGCACCAGTCAAAAATAAGGTTTAAATGCTGGAGACTAAGCAACTCCTCTGAAACAGAGGTAGCAGAGGAACCAAAAACAGAATCCGTGAGTGTAAGATCAGCTAGGTCAAGGACATACATGTAGGTAAGAACCACTAACACCAAGCCTTCCTTCCTTTTTGCATGCCCCATGTCATAGTGGTCACCACGGGCCTGGGTCCGCCTTGTTTATTGTGTACTGGTACGTAGCCTCTCCCTCTCCCCAATTCCCTCCCCCCTCCTCCCCTTCTGTCAGCTCTTTTTGTGGCTGCTGCTGCTGCCGCCCCTTGTGGAGCTTTGGGGTGGTCCTGTGCCTGTCGGTGACGTGACGTGATGTGATGTGGTGTGATGTGATGTGATGTGTCAGTGGTGACTAGTGTCTGTGTCATGTGTGTGTGTATCCTCCTGCAGTGTGTCAAGGTCCATGAATTGATGGTGTATCCTCCGGCAGCTGGTCAGGACCCTGTTCTTTCTCCTCCTTCAGCTTGTACTGTGTCTCTTTCCACTGTGTTGTTCGGCAGTTAGATGTAGGGAAGGTGATGATGATGATGATGATGTGTGGCTGAGTGTAAACCTGTTCCTGCCGTCCCTGATCTTCTAGATCGGTGCTTGTCATGACTGGGCTGAGGTTTGAGGATAGGTGACATACAGGCCGTGTTTGCCTCACTGAATTCATGCACATCATCAGTCCTCAAGGTTAAAGCCCCAGAATCAGCTGTAAAGAGATGTTCTCTTGCAACATTGTCTGTGGAGCTCTATAACAGGATTTTGATATGACCCCTCCCTCGTTCACAGCTGTGGTCCAGTCTGTGCCAGAGTTAAAATGATGTGGATTGAATTCAGTGAGTGGAAGCACTGTTTCCTAACCTCTGTTTCCTCAGCCTGCAGTTTTTCGTGTGACCTGCTGTCATTGCTCTGTGCCATGTCTCTTGTGCCATGTCTTGCTGTTGACGTGTGGATTTGTGTCCTTTTTGATGTCATGTCACATGCCTGACTGTGTGTGTGTTTTTTTTCTTCACAGCACATCACTTTGGCCTTCCAGGTGAGTTGTAGACACTGCACGCAACCATCATTCTCCCCTCTCCCCCTTCCCCTATCTTCCTCCACCCCCATCCCCTACAACATCCAACATTTGCTGCTGTGTACCTTCCCTTTTGGAGCTAACTGTATTATCTTTCCAACAAAAAAAATATTTATTTATTTTTTTTGCTTTGCTTTTAGGGTGTGTCTTGGACCAGCTTTTCCTTTGCCTGTGGAAAAATGGAGATTTTTTTTCCTCCTTGTGATTGAGATTTTGGGAGAGAGAGAGAGAGAGAGAGAGGAGAGAGAGAGAGAGAGAGAGGAGACAGAGAGACAGAGAGAGAGAGAGAGAGAGAAGAGAGAGAGAAGAAAGAGAGAGAGAGAGAGAAAGAGAGAGAGAGAGAGAGAAAGAGAGAGAGACAGACAGACAGACAGACAGAGAGAGAGACAGAGAGAGAGACAGAGAGTCTGTGTGTCTATGTTTCCTGCAACTTTTCTCTGCCAAGGGCTGCTGTGCTGTTCCTGGTCAGATGTGAACTAATTTGCTGTTGTATTTCAACCCCTGAAGTGAAGAGGTGTGGGAGAGAGTGAATTATGGCATCCACCTGCTTTTTTAACAAAGAAAATGAGCGCCCCAAACTTTTTTCTTTTTATTTTGTGGTGTACTTTGACGTGTTTCTATCCTCCTGTATCAAGGTGAGTAGGTGATATATAGACATCATGGATTTGAATTGTGTGCTTTTCATCTAGAACTGACATATCTCCTCTTGCTTCTTCTGCTATTATTGTAGAACATGGGGGGGGGGGAAACAAATTATGAAGTCAAACGAGTCATCAAAGCAATCAAAGGGAGGGTGCTCTTGCTTTTACTAGTGCATGGAGTGTGGTACAGTTGTTTCCCTTGATTGGATTTTCTTCCCTCCCTTCATTTATTTTTTGGTGCTTATTGCACTGTATGAAATACAGGTGAAATGAATGAACAGGTGAATAAACTTGTGTTGTTTTATTTGCGCATTATCTTTTACATCAGCTTCTTATTGCTTGTTATGGATACTGTGGAATCTGATGGTTCTTGTCCAGGCCTAGTGTAACTGGCCTTGTTGGTAGGCCATTGTGTTCAAGCTGGGTAAAAGTGAAAAACAAGCTGGTCAGATATGATGAGGGAGGGAGAGTAGAGGTGGGAAAAGGGTGGGGGGTTTGGGTGGCAGTGCCAAAAAATTTTTTTTCTAAAGTCTATGTTATGGTTCACATAGTCTCACAACTAGTTTGTAAACCATCTGTTAACAGTCCGCATGTGTGTGTGGTGTTGTGTGTGTGTGTGTGTGTGTGTTTGGGCGCATGTGCATGCGTGTGTTTGGGTGCATGTGTGTGTGTGTTTGGGCGCATATGTGTGTGTGTGTGTGTGTGTGTGTGTGTGTGTGTGTGTGTGTGTGTGTGTGTGTGTGTGTGTGTGTGAGACAGAGAGAGAGAGAGAGAGAGAGAGAGAGAGATGAGAGAGGAGAGAGAGAGAGAGAGAGTTATTCTCAGACCATCTGTGACAGTCAGTCAGTCCCCCAGTTTTAGAACAGCTGGTTCCTATGCTGTATGCTATAAGGCTTGAATTAACACTCTTACTCTGCTTTCCACCATGTGCCATGGTCTTTGCTTGACTCTCAGCAGCAGAAAAACCTTACAGTTTGGAGACCTCCTACATGGCATGTGTTTCAACCATCCTAAACTACCCCTCTTTATCAGTGCTTCTTAATGCTGTAGCGTTTGCAGTGAACAGATGCTTGTTGTTCTACAACATGGCGCTTGGTGGCATACCATCCTTTCCCTTTGCCATTCTATATTAAGTTGAAGTTTATCATGAGTTTTATCATTTTTCATAATGACTGTAAGGTACTTAACCTCTTACTAAGGCGCCAATGTCGCATTTCTGCAAAACATGATTAGCTGGCCTGTGATGTAACATGATACTACTTATTCTGATGTTTGACAAGAGAAAAGGACACTAGATGATATCTATACCTAGCCTAACCCAGGGATCCCTTTTGTATAATTGCTTGCTATCTTTCCTGTATGTCTCCAGTTGTATTTTTGTGCTTTTTTTTCTTTTTTGCTTATGACATACAGCCAAGCACTTTAGGATTTGTAGGTTTGGTCAGAACTGGAGTTTCTGTAAACTTGTGTGGACTTATATGGTTGGGAAATCCCGTTGCGTGGACGGAAAGTCTGTTGTTTCTTCAGTTTCGTTGGCTGACTGGAGCAGTTTTATTTTATATTCGTTAATGGGTGGTCAGGAGTTATAAGTCCAGAAGTTGGGGGGGGGGGATGGGGATGGGGTATGAAGAGTTTGAACTACATTTGGTTTGAGTCTTCCAAGTCTAAAACTTTTGGGAAAAAAAGTTGGTGGTGGTGGGTTGTTGTTGAAAATATTTTGGTTTGATGTGCTCAATCATGTGGTGCTGGTGTTATTGTGAATGTGATTGCAGTGCTGTGCTTTGTACAGTAGGTTGAACAACTGGAGAAGTAGATGTTCATTGGAGTTCTCTTTAGCAAATGTACATATATGCTTGTAGACTGGACATGTTAGTGTTGTTTAACTCTGAAGGTCCACTGTAGCATCACAGTTGTCAAAATTATGGTGCAACACTGGTGCTGTTGAGGATCAGATGTATTTCCTTTTGGCAAATTATTTCCGTTTTGTTGAATGTGTGTGTGTGTGTGTGTGTGTGTGTGTGTGTGTGTGTGTGTGTGTGTGTGGTGTGTGTGTGTGTGTGTGTTGTTAGTGTGAGTGAGTGAGTGTGTATAAAAGAGAGAGGGACAGAGGCAGACACAGAGAGAGCACTTGTGCACTGATAGAAAACCTTAAAATGAATTTTTAAATTATTATTCTGCTCATTATCATTTGCTTATACATGTACCATTATACAGTGTTGTGGGTGTTCAGGTTCCTTTTGCCTGTTACTTGCACTATAACCATTAAAAAAAGAAAAGAAATGCATACATTGTATGCACTGATTATTGTACTTGGCCAGCATATATATTGTATATTGAACAGAGGGATTCATTCTTCGTATGATCAGAAAACTTCCATTTCCTATTTTGATGAATCGTCCTTTTTTGGGGGGGGGGGGGGGGGGGGTGGAGATTGTTCCTTTTTGGTTTGAGATTAATTTGTCAAATTGTGGGGGTTTGTTTGCTTTGCTTTGAATTTCTTTTTATTTCTGCTTTGTTTATATAAACTTGACCATGCTGAGAATTGATGCATGAAGAGAGGCAGCTAGAGGGTAGGGGGAAGAATTTTTTTTCATGAAAATTTTAGCAAGTGCGCAATTCTGTGCTTTCATCTTTGCGGCCCTCTTTCTTTGTATCTTGTTAAAATGTCCGTGTAGTTTACTCTGTCAACGATGTGTGCTTTTGTGCTCTGTCACCTTTTCTTCACCTGTGGATAGTGTTGTATCAAACCATGGATATTGTGGACATGCCATTTCCAGTGCAAAATTCTGATTTGTTATAAATGTGTTGACTGAATAGTACAGTATTTAAATCCTAAGATATGTTGAAAATGATAACACTGGAGAATGTGCTGTTTATGAAAACAGAATATGATTTGCATATAAATGTCATAACAGAATAAGATTTTGATTCTTTCACACAGTATACAAATTCAGAAAAAAAGTTCAATGCTTGCTTTTTTAAGTTAACTGTTGGGGTTTTTTATGGTATGTTCTTGTCTTCATTGATTTGTAAGATGTGTAAACTGTGAATATGTATTATTGTGAAACAAACAAAACAACAAACCCCAGTTATTGACTGATGCACTTACAGCAAACGAAGCAGGCTTTACAGCCCGTAGCTGTCTGTCATTGTCTGCTTGACATGAACAGTAACTCTGGACTACTATGAAAGCTAGAAGGGATAACATCTTATATAAGTGATGGAATAATGAGCCAATTTTACATGATGTGTGTTGAAGAATCTGCTGCTCTCACATTATTTTCACTTCAGCAGTTACATGTTCATGTAAAACTATAGACAGTGAAAACACTTTAGATCCCATTCTGTTTCCCGAGAAAGCTCCTCAGGGGTCTGTATCTTTTGTTAACGTGTATACTGGCTGATGACCAGCATAAGGATCAGGGGCTGGAAAGTTATGTGCATATGTCTCTTCTAGGATTGAAGAAGAAAAGTTCCCTTTTATGTTCGTGGTTTTAGGGTTTTCGTGTCCTGGGTCAAGAGTGTTGTCACTTCATGAAGCACTAAGCTGCAGGTCAGAAACAGACTTTCTTAAACAGTCTTGTGGTCACTGACCTCTCTTGTGCATCACTGACCTCTCTCTCGTGTGTTGTGTGTAGTTTACCGCACAGTTGGCTGACAGACAGACTGCACTGTGGCTGTTGGTTCTGTTGCAGGTGGTGTGCCCATGGCTGGCTTTGGGGTGCCCAGTCCTGGCCCGTTCGGTGCCGCTGCCCGTTTGGGCATGCCTCTGCAGGCCCAGGCCATCAGCAGTGTCATCCTGGTGTCCAACCTGGATGAGGAGGTGGGTATCCCCTCTCCCTCTCCTCCTCCCTCCCTCCCTCCCTCCTCCCTACTTCCCCACGCTCCCACCCCCCTCCTCCTCCTCCTCTTCCCCCTTTTTTTTATTATTTATTTATTGATTATTATTCTGTGCTCTTCTTTTACGTTTCTGGAGCAGAGCTGTTGCATAACTGTCACTAAACCCACCCTCTTTTCAGCCACTGCTTGCCTCCTGGTGCGCAAACCACCACATGAATGTTATTTACAGATGCATTAGTTAGTTCTGGAACAGGTGTAAAAGTGTTTCTTTGGTTGGAGTGGGGGGTTGTTAGGGTAGAGGGAGTTAGAGAGATTGATGGTGAAATGTCGGGAGATTAAGAATATTGAGAAGTGTGTTTTTGAATATGTGGGAAGGTGTGTGTTGTGTGTGTGTGTGTGTGTGTGTATGTGTTGTGTGTGTGTGTGTGTGTGTGTGTGTGTGTGTGTGTGTGTGTGTGTGTGTTGTGTGTGTGTGTGTGTGTGCACTTGCTTGCACAAATGTGTTTGTATGGGGGTAACATCAATCAGGAAAGCCAAATTTTGTTTGTTATTGTGAAACACACAACACAAGTTTTATTATTTAGACATTCATTCAGAAGAAGAGGTGGTGGTTTGTGCAAGCTTAGGTGTGACTGAAGTACACCATGTGCAAACTCGGCAGGAAGGCACCGTGCCCCTCTTTTTGCAGTATTCACATTGATTCCTTCCTTCCTTTCTTCCTCCTTTCTTTTTGCTTTATATGCTCAATACATATTGTAATCCGAAATTGTGGCTCTCTGGCTCAGTCAGTTCACCGTCACTGCCTTATTTTTCAAGATTTCTCCGACAACTGCATTTAGCTTGAAAAGAAGAGACGAGTCAGGAAAGCACAAACCTAAAGTCTGCACTGATGAGTGTGTACACGTTCTGTGTTTGACTTAGAGCTGTGGGGGTGTGGACAGATGGGAAGTAGGAAACATGACTGAGGAAACCTGATTATGCTATCTGCAGCACTTGGTTGATGTCATGGATGCTTTGCACCTGTATTCAGATTTTTACTTTTGGTTTTGTTTCCATTTTTGTCTGATGATTTACTTTTGATGTAACATGTAGGATGTTAACATCTCTCTTCGTTTTGTTTTCTTCTTGTCTTTTTTTTGTTTTGACATTGTCAGCTTTACAGAAAGCAGCATGATATATAGTCACCTAAAAAGTTGGGTTTAAAAAAAACAACACCCAGATGGGATATTACACACACGACTAGTCAGAAGGATGCTATATATTAGGTAAATTACCAGAAAGTAGTGTTGTTCTCAAGAACAGTAAACAAGATTGAAAATACAAAGAGCATATTCAGATCAGGAAATTCTGAAAATGTGATATCACCAAAAAAAAAAAAAAGAAGGGAAAAAAAAGAGCATATTCAGATATGTTCACAGACAAAAACAGGAAGCATCAATGAGGCTGCAGCATACTATCATGACCAAATTATGTCCAAAAGAAAGTCCTTCCCTAACTGACAGACTCCATGAATACAGGGAGGGGATGTCAAAAGTACAATAATTTGACCAAACCATCCAGTATCTCTTACAGCAAAAGTCAGCGTCCAGCTACAAAGACTTGAAGGCCACACATACAGGTGAAAAAACTGGATAGAATGATTGATAGAGAAGACTTTATCCTTAGCTTTAGCATGAACAAAGGCAGTGGTAATGAAACAGAATGCAGTTGAACATAAACATGCTTTGCTTTCTGTGACCAACTCTGTCATAGACTGTTACCATTTTCAAGCTTTGTTGGTCAAAAGTGTTGGCAAAGCTGAGGTGAGGGGGGGGGGAGAATATGGAAAGGTGGGGGGAGAGAGTAGTCATGCTGTCCTTCTTTCTGTTCGTCCTCCTTTGCCTTATAACTGCATGCCACAGTCTGCATGGGGAGTTACTTCTTTTGTGTTTAGTGCTCCTTTGTTTTCAAATTTCATTTCATTTTATTTTATTGTTCACTGCTCTTTCCTGTCTTGTTCTCTTTACAGGTTGACCCGCGGCATGTGTGAATGTGGACCTTAGGACAGACAGGATCATCACAGATGTGTGTTGCTTGTGTTTGTCACAGAGCGCCATTGATAGTGCGTCACTGTCGTTGTTTGTTGCAGTTGCCATCGACACATTGAAAGCTCTGAAAATGAAACTGGCTGCTGAGTTATTGTTGGAAGTCGAGTAGCATGTGTGTTGAGGTTCTCAACGTGTGGATACTTCTGTGTCCATGATGAACTTCCATTGCATTTAATCATAAATTCGCCAACAGTATTCAGTCATAACTATGTCCCTGGTCAGCTTAGCCTTTCTTAAAAGCATGTCACAATAAAGTGTATGAAGTACACTACAGTTACATTTCAAATCAGATAGTGCAGACACATTTTTTCTTGTTGTGTAGTGGTACAAATCAAAATACTCAGAATTTTGGAAATGGTAGTCATTTTCTTGACCTCTCTCTCTTATGATTGTGTGCAAAGCATTGTTAAAGAAAAAGAAGAAAAATAGTTGCTGAACTTTTTGTCAAAATAAGGGAGAGAAAAAATAGTTGCTAAATTTTTGGTCAAAAGAAGAGAGAGAAAAAATAGTTGTCAAATTTTTGGTCAGATAATGGTCTTAGCTTCGCAGAGGCAGCAACATTTTGCTACCAGATCTAACTATCCTATTATTTTGTCATGTCTTGCCCTAGCCATCATTCATCTTGCAGCAAGTGAAACTGCCCAAAGCTTATAGCTTTCATGCTTCCAGCAGCAGCAACAGCAACACCAAAGCAAAATATTACTGACAGGGAAGGGACTTGTCATTGCTGTACGTGCTATTGTTGTTGTTGTTGTTCAGTGTTGTCATTTCAGCTGTGTGCGTGTGTGTTTTTGTGTTGTGGGTGACCTGGTCTCCTGTTCACTCCTTAGCACTGCGGCTGTGTGTCTTCATTATCTCCTTCTCTGTCTCTCTCTCTCTCTGCTTCACCATGTATTTCTTTGTGGGCAGTCTGTCTGTCTGTCTGTCTATGTTGTGTGTGCTGGATGGGGGATGAGGCATGGTGAGGTGAGGTGGGGTGGGGTCCGAATGAACTGTGCGAAGAGACGGAATGTGTGTGCGAAGCAAGCGTTCTTTGGAGGAACATTGTATGTTGACTTGTACTGCAGGTGAGCGGCTCTAACCAGTTTCTTTTTTTTTTTTTTTGTCTTTTTTCTCGTTCTTCCCGCCCACCCACTCCTGCTGGTGCCCTCACGTGGAATCTCTCTCCTTCGCTCGGACTGACCTTGACCTTGACTCTTCTTGCTCTGCCTTTCATCTTGTTGCTGTACTATAGAAGGTCACGCCAGAAGCTCTTTTTACCCTTTTTGGTATGTTTCAACGCACTTTTCTTCCTTCTCCAGTTTGTTTTTCTGTCTATAGTAATTTTTTTTTTCCTGTGTATGTAGCTCTTCCTGTTCTGCATAATTGGTCAGTAGTAACGATAAATCTTTTGTTATCTACCTGTTCTCAGTTCTGATACAGTCTTACTTCATTGCTGATTGTAACTTTTAAAACGAATAATGACCATAGATTGGAGAACATATATATACTCCTGAATTAAATGATGAAGATATTAACTGACCTTTTTTTTTTTTTTTTTTATTCCTTTGTGATTTTTTTCCTTTCCCTGTGCTTCTGCCATGCTTTTATTTTATTAAAGTGTTTGTGCTTAGATCAAAAGATATGTGTTTACTTAAGAATGTGTTACACCTTAAAGATCATGAATACTTTTAAAAAAATAAATTCTTGCAACTACAGGATCTTGATTGATTTGAATTGTGCACGAAATAAGAGTTGCTTTGAAGAAAGCCAGGTGATCCTTTTTTTTTAATTAGGAAAAAAGAACCCCACCAAAACATGGAGTTTTAAAGTAATAAGCTTAAAAAAATGAGCAATGAATCAGCAGAAGGTTAAGCTTTTCTTTTGTCTTTTGTCTTTGTTTTAGGTTCAGCTTTTCATTTGCTTTTATTTCTAGAAAGTTGGACAAAGTGAAAATAAAATTTAGATAAAAAAAGTTTAAACCATGGAATTTTTTGGACATATTCACTATAATTGTAGAGGACGTGGTGGGGATTTGATCCAACAGTTTCTTCTTCTTCTTGGTTGAACCCTCAGACAGCAAGTGTTGTTGTCTGTCATATAAACAAAACAAAAAAACTGTTGCACTGCTGTTAAGTGCCTGATATGTCAGGCACAGTGCATCAGACTTTATCTTTCTGGGGAAAAAAAGGCAGAAGAATTGACCAAGAAGGCAGAAAGTAGACAAGAAGGGGGGTGATAGGAAGAAAAGGAACAAGGCAGAAAGAAAGAGTAGGATAGAAAAGAAGGAATTCATACCACAGAATTTCCAGAAGGTTGGGACGCTATTTGTTTTGACAGGCCCCTGGCAACTCCATAGGGGAGAATTATTTCAAGGATTGACTTTTAAAAAAAAAAGAAGAAATCATCAATTGGTGTATTTCATCAACAAATCTGTTAACTTTTTTTGGTAAAATTTCTGACAAGATTGGGACATCATTCTACAACCCCCCCCCCCCAAAATAAACAACAACAAAAAACAAACAAAAAAACCCCCCAAACTCAAAACCCTGGCTTTCTTACGAACTTGATGTGTTGAATGCTAAAGGAGACAGGCTGATTGTTGCTGACTAAACATGAGCGTGGTGTGTGTGTGTGTGTGTACCTGATCAGGCGTGTATGGGGACGTTCACCGTGTGAAAATCCTCTTCAACAAGAAGGACAACGCCTTGATTCAGATGGCTGACCCCCACCAGGCTGGACTAGGTGAGATGAGAGCACACACAAGTGTGTGCGCACGCATGTGCATGCATGCAGGCACACAGAACACACACACACAACACACAACACACAAACACACAACACACACACACACACACACACACACACACACACACACACACACACACACACACAATATGCATGCATGCACGCACGCACACACACAGAGATACGCATGCATGCATGCACGCGTGTGCGCGCACACACACACACACACACACACACACACACACACACACACACACACACACACACACACACACACACACACACACACACTCTCTCTGTGTCTCTCTCTCTGCTGCCTGCCTGTCTTCTGTTCTGTCTGTCTGTCTGTCTGTCTGTCTGTCTGTCTGTCTGTCTGTCTGTCTGTCTGTCTCTCTCTCTCTCTCTCTCTTCTTCTCTCTCTCTCTCTCTCTCTCTCTCTCTCTCTCTCTCTCTCTCTCTCTCTCTCTCTCTCTCTCTCTCTCTCTCTCTCTCTCTCTCTCTCTCTCTCTCTCTCTCTCTCTCTCTCTCTCTCTGTAGATTGAGGGGGAAACAAAGAATACCAGGTGTAAGGTAGTCACAGCAGAACTGAATCACTTCTCAGTGATAGATACCATGTGATTAGATGTGCGGAGGGGTGTGATTGTAGTGGAGGTAAGTTGAGATTGTACGTGGAGAGAGGACCGGGGTGGTGGTGGTTGTGTGTACTGGAGTTTCAGAATTTATGTGGTCAGAGGTGTTATATACCCTCATATTGTGTATTTATATATTTGAAAAAATCTTTTCATTAATCATATATCTCAAATGGGGACAGGGGGGGGGGGGGGAGGAAAAGAATTGAGTATGGACAATATATATATTATATATATATATATATATATATTATTTTTTATATATATATATTTTTTTTTTTAATGTCTCTTCATCAAAGTGAATATTATGACTATTGAGGGAAGTGTGAACATGTATGTGTGCATGTGCATACTCACACAGCTAGGAAAAGCCTTGTTTTATTTTTTAACTTCTTATATAAAGTAGGTAGCGAGGGAGAGGAGATGGGCGCCACCCTCAATATGCTGGCCCATGGAGAAGCTGAGGTCTCTGATGCCTTGCTCCCCTTCAATACATAGTTATGGGACATCTTTGCTTTACCTTTTATAAAGCAGGTGTTGATAGTGTAACAGAGAGGAGATAGTAGTGTAACAGAGAGGAGATAGTTTAGCTCCCATCTCAGCAACTGAGCTATCATGCAGGCAGTTAACGACCACCCCCATCACAAAGAATACTGTCAGTGCATGATAAAAAAAAGGATGCTGTTGGTAATGATTTATAGACATTATGACTCCTACTCACAGTACCTAATCGAAATCTCCGCTAGACGTTAATTTACAGGACAGGATATAGCCTAGTGGTCAGACATTGCGCTCACAATTTGACGACCCGGGTTCAATTCTGTTGAGGGGATTTTTCCTCTGGAGTTAACATCATGCCAACCACTCTCCCAAAAGTCCTTCGGATGAGACTATAACGAGGCCGTGTGCGAATGCATGCAGACCATCTTGCGCACACGTTAAATCCTGTTCAGTGTTCCACTTTTCGTAAGAGTAGGCCATCGTGTGCGGTGGGAACAGATGACACGATTTACAAGAACTGCATACACACGGGGACTGGATGTAAAAGCACATGCATGCTTATTCATTATCTTGATATAAAAGAATTAAAAAATTAAAAATTGTAAATAACAACAACGGTAATGACAGTGGTGATGTGTGTTGTATTGTGTTGTGTTTTTTATCCTGTGTGCAGCCATCACATTCCTGGACAAGGTGCGGGTGTGGGGGAAGAACATCCGTGTGGCTCCCTCCCGCCACGCCATGGTGCAGATGCCCAAAGAGGGGCAGCCTGTGAGTGGGTCTTTTTGTTTGTGTGTGTGTGAGAGAGAGAGGGGGGGGGGGGAGAGACTTCAGACTTCAGACTTCAGACAATAACTCCACCAGAGTATCTTCCTTGATGGGACAACTTCTTTGCTTTGGAAGTAAATCTCACGAAATCATCAAATAAAGCTGATTCAAAATCGAATGGTATGAAAGTTTCAGTAAGACATAGCAAAATCTTACGACACTAGAAAATCAATATAAATCAGTATTTTCTAATTTTTGCAAGAGAGGGAGAGAGAGAGAGAGAGAGAGAGAGAGAGAGAGAGGAGAGAGAGAGAGAGAGAGAGAGAGAGAGATGAGAATGTGTGTGTGTGTGTGTGTGTAGAGAGAGAGAAAGAGAGTGTGTGTGTGTGTGTGTGTGTGTGTGTGTGTGTGTTGTGTGTGTGTGTGTGTGTGTGTGTGTGTGTGTGTGTTGTGTGTGCCTGTCTGTGTGTGCCTGCCTGTGTGTGCCTGCCTGTGTGGTCTGTGTCAGAGTGAGACAGATTGAGATTGATGGCTGTGTTTGTGTCAGCAGGACGCTGGACTGACCAAGGACTTTGTCAATTCCCCGTTGCATCGATTCAAACGGCCAGGGTCTAAGAATTGTCAGAACATCTTCCCTCCCTCGGCTGTTCTACATTTGTCGAACATTCCGTGAGTTGTCTTTTGCATTATGATTTGAAATTTTTAAAATTTTGTTTCTTTTTTTTTTCGTTGTTAATAGAATTATGTATCAGTATGCGCTGTTTTTGAGTTGGCTTAGTTAATTGTGCGATTTTATTTAGTTTTTGAAGGAGTGTTTTGTTTTGGGTTGTTGTAGTGTGTGTGTGTGTGTGTGTGTGTGTGTGTGTGTGTGTGTGTGTGTGTGTGTGTGTGTGTGTGTGTGTGTATGCATTTGTACATGTGTGTGTGTGATTTGTATATGTGTGTGTGTATGTGTTTCTATAGTAAAATTGCAAGGGTTCTTTTTAAGAAAATATAACTCTTGCACGTTATTTCCCTTTTATTCTTTCCACTTGGTAGTTGAGGAGACTGGCAAAGAAAAGGGCTTGTTAGCAAGGTAGCTGGAAGATGAATGATGTATGATGAAAGAGAGCAACAGCATTGGTGGTGTGTGTGTGTGTATTCTGAGAGAATGCTGTGTTGTGTGTACAGACCCAGCATCACGGAGGAACAGCTGAAGATCTGGTTTGCTGATTTCGGCACTGTCAAGGGCTTCAAGTTTTTCCAGTGAGTATTTCCCATAGATAGAAATGGAACATCAGTTGTGTTTTGTTGTTCTTCAGTAAGCTCTGCTTGTACTCTCATGGGAAGAAGAGTTATAGCTGAGGGTTGTTTTTGAGCTTTGGAGAGGAGGTTTGGTAAGCTAGGGTGGAGTTTCTGTGCCTGGCTGAAGTTGTAGCTAAATTCTCTTCAGAATACAGATTGTGTTGTACACCAACCTGTATAACAAGTCAAATGCATTGGTTTATTGTAATAATGTAATGTAATGTTGTGGATGGTGAATGTCTGCGGTTTTTTTTTTAGGTTAAAGTCAGAGCAAAATCTAAGGTTTTGGATTTAAAGAATGATCTTTTGAGCTTGCTTTATTCTATCAAATTCAGAAATTCATAGTTATTTTTTATTGTGATTCATAACCTTTGTGTAATGCAGTGGCAAATTCACACTAGAACTTTTTGAAAATATCTGAGAATGGCCTAAGTTTGTCAGATTTTGTGTGTGTAGAAGAACGTTGGAGTATTATCATAAATGTATCTACAGTCTTCCTTTTGCTGTGTATATCTTATTCAGAAAGGGTAACGGAAATGTCAATATCAGAACTTATTTTCAAAATGTTAGATAACAGTATGACTTCTCTTTGACATTATAAGTTAGTAATGTATGTATGCCTTTTGTGGAAAAGGATAGAAAATCCTATGTAAAAAAACCGGTTGGGATATATCGTAATGTTTATTTGCTTTGTTTTTCAGGAAGGACCGCAAAATGGCCCTGATCCAGATGAATTCAGTGGATGAAGCTATCCTGGCTTTGATAGTAAGTACTGGTCATGGCTGTAACGTGTGTACATCTTTTATCTGCTAGTTTTGTAAAATGGGAAAGATGCTATCAGTCATTATCTTTGCCCAAACCATTTATATTTTTTAAGCATTTTGACTTTCTGAGGTTCTGGGGTAATTTTTGTTTATCTGTCTCCTATCTTGTATGTTGATTGCAAGTGTTGTTTGGTAGGTGTCTGGGAGCTCATATCTTATTCCAAGGTGGTTCTCTGTGCTTGTTACCTGTCACTTCTCTGGTCTTTTTTCCCATCACTTCTCTGGTCTTTTTCCCACAGTGATTCTTATCATGTCAAGGGCTTAGACTTGTCTTTCCTCAGAGATATAGATGATGAATGTTTGTTCACAGCTGCAAGGAAGGATCATTAGTGCTCAGACGTTCTTTTGTCATACTTGTGCTCCGCAATGAATGTGCAGTTTTACTTGCATCATCTTTGTCCTTTAGAATCTGTAAGGATTTTTTGTTTTCGAAAATCATTTTATAGAACAGTTGCAGAGAAATTGGTGTTTGTTGATGTGTTTGTCCAAGCTGGCTGATTGGGTATTTTTTTTATTTATTTATTTATTCTCATGTTGAGGGTAATAGAATAAGCACTCGTGTGCTTTTTTTTTACATCCAGTCCCCGTGTGTATTCAGTTTTGTAAATTTTGTCATCTGTTCCCATCAGCTCACAATGGCCTACTCTTTCAAAAAAGCGGAACAGGATTTAACATGTGCTCAAGATGCTCTGCGTGCGTTTGCACTCGGGGCCTGGTTTAAAGTCTCATCCAAAGGACTTTTGGGGAGAGTGGAGTCAGCACTGATGTTAACTCCAGGAGAAAAATCCCCTCGAACGAGAATCGAACCAGAGTCGTCAAATTGCGAGCACCATGTTCTGACACTGTGTGTGTGTGTGTGTGTGTGTGTGTGTGTGTGTGTGTGTGCGTGTGTGCTGTTTTTCAGGG
This sequence comes from Stramonita haemastoma, assembly GCA_030674155.1. Lineage (NCBI taxonomy): Eukaryota > Metazoa > Mollusca > Gastropoda > Neogastropoda > Muricidae > Stramonita > Stramonita haemastoma. The sequence goes on along the minus strand of CM060322.1, from coordinate 48,081,344 downwards.
CCTGCACAACATGCAGCTGGGGGAGAACAGTCACTTGAGGGTGTCCTTCTCCAAGTCTACCATCTAGACAGGGTGCACAGCCCCCCCCCCACCCCCTCACCACCACCAAACACTCCACACCTCCACAGTCATCAAGGCCTCGGGGCGCACTGCAGACAGCACACGGACGCACCTGTGCCTTCAAGCTGTGCCCTGGCTGGCCTCCTCAAGGTTTTAGTGACGAAGTAGACTACACACACACAAAAAAAACCCATATAAAACAATCAAGCAAGTTTGTTATAAAAAAAAAACACCAACACACTTATGGTAAACCTAGCAGCCCTTACCTCAGGAAAAATGGGGAGTTTTGTGGAAGAGAAAAAAAAAAAAAAGAAGAGAGGTAATAGCTGCCTGCCCCTCGTCAGTTGGTTGTCCCCCCTCCCCTTGTATTAAAGATGGCGCCTGCAGCAGTGTCCCCGGGGGCTGCTGTTGCTGCGGAGGACTGCCGGCAGTGTGGGGGTTTTTGAAGTGCCTTTCTGTCCCCAGCTCTGCAGCAGCTGCCTGACTGACGGACGCCTGCCTGCCTCCCTCCCTCCCTGCCTCCCTGCCTGCCTGCCTGCCTGCCTGTCTCCGTGTCAGGCTTGCCTGCAGTTTTGCATGCCCCCAACCCCCCCCCCCCCCCCCCTTCCTCGATTTTTTTTTTTTTTTTTTTTTTTTTTTGGCCTGTCAGTTCAGGGCATTTTTGTAAGCTTAAGGGAAGAAGATGATGATTATATGTATACACACTTCTATATTGAAAAGTCGTTGTTTTTGTTGTAGGCTTTGTTTGATCACCTGTTTGTTTTGTTTGTTTGGTTTTTTTTTGGTGTGTGAAATTGTTCAAACTGGGATGACATGATCTTAAACATTGTTATACGTCCATATAATATTATCAATGTTGCAATTTTTTACGGGTTTGAAGATGTTTTCAGACTAAAAAAAAAAAAAAAAACTATTCTCAAATGTGCAACTTTTTTAAAACAAAATTTTGAATTTTTTTTTTTTTTTTTTTTGATTTGACAATACAGATAAACTTGTTTTTAAAGCTTTTTATTTTTTTAAAGTACCAAATGGGAATGTGCATTATTAGTGCAGACCAAATGGTGGATTTTTAAAGAAAGGTGATGAATGTATGTTATAATGATGCGGTGATAGGGAAAGGCAGAGGGGGAGCTATGATATGTAGATCTCTATGTGTTAGGTGTGTGCCCTGGGCAGAAGGAAGAGAAAGGAGCAGTGAAGTTGCACAGGGCCACAGACTTCGACATGCAGGGAACGATATAAGGCAGCAACAAAACCTTGTTCGGGGCTTGAACAATTCCACTCACACTCCTACAAGTTAAACACAAAATAACCACCCAAAAAAAAAAAAAGCTTTGGAAAACTGTTCATCAATGCGTACACTTGCTTTTTTTTTTTTTTTTGGTATAGAATGATCAGTAATTGATGACTAGTGGGTTCGATTCTCTGCATGGGTAAGGTAAGTTCAGGTAGGATTTGGGTCAGGGAAGTGGTGTGTGTTTGTTTCTTCCAGCGCCAGAGGACAGACAGCAGGGAGTGTCAGCTGCTGTGTGTTGTGGCCTGGCTCTTGCTGTTGTTGTTGTTGTGCACACTGGTCACTGTCGCCAGTGTGGTTATCATGGGCATTTTTCCATGTCCAAGTATGAAGTATTCAGGCAAAACCCTCGTGGATTATTGTCTTTTAGCATGCTTGGAAGAAGTATTATGATTTTTTTTTGTAACCAGTCAGTCCCCTGTAAGAAAATAATCAAAATGTTTAGGGACATACGAAGGTTGCAGTTCGCCGTTAGGTTGTACGTTGGCTGTTTATTGATGGGGGGACAGCATCCCTGTATATGTTTTCCTTGGAAGCTGTGGTAAAAAAATAGGACTTTTGCCGATATGCCTGGTTATGCTTGACACCATCAACATTTGCACAGATTTTCAGCTTTAACATCATCCTCACACACCAAAACAGAGCTTTGAAGTGAAAGAAGTTACTAGGAACAACGTGATATATATACATTGTAGCAGTGAGATATATCTACATTGTAGCAGTGAGATATATCTACATTGTAGCAGTGAGATATATCTACATTTTGTCAGTGAGCATTAGAGGCAGAACAATCACAAACCTCGAATTCGCATATGACATTGACAGACTAGCAGGCAGACACAAGTATACCTAAAAGTCCCGCTTTGTGTGCCTTGTGTTTTGATTATGCATAGTCTGGTCCCATTACTCAGAATATGCAACATGTCTGCAGACTTTGGGTAGGGTTGGTAGGTCATCCAGCCACCACCAAAACATGGGCTATGTACTTCCAAGACACTCTTTGTGAAAATGTGCAAGTCTTTGGAATGTGTGGAAAATTTGCTAACAGACCAAGCAATTCTATGCACATCCCAGGCATGTTCAGTCAAAATTATTGGTGGAAAGATATCTACCCCTTTTAAAAAAGAGAGAGAGAGGAGAGAAAAAAAAGATGTTTTATGAAGAAAGCTGTTTTAGTATCATAACATGTCCATAGATGAGATCTTCATCTCATAAAAAAAAAATTAAAAATAAATAAATAAATCTTCATCTGAAATCAAAAGACATGAAAAGCCAGCAGTGAACCAGCTCTTGGAAAAACCAGTCTGCACATCCGGCTTCACCAAACGTCATCATCACTGACCTCGACCTCCATGCTTTAAAACAGTCAAGACTCGGAACGTGCAGTCCCTAGGTCAGGAGGGCAGGCATTGAAGAAATCCATTGTACAGATATCATCAGCACTGCTGAGACAGGTTGGAGTGTTCCCAAGACCAAAGCTGGCTTGCTGTGTGTGCCAAAGTTTATTGCACAGCATGGGGGGGGGGGGGGGGGTTCTACTTATTTTAGACGGGGGTTTTTAAAAGTCTTTTATGTCGCATTCTACACCAAGAGATGGGGATGGTAGAGACGGAGGGGTGGGGGTGGGTGGGGGTTAGAGAAGGGAGATACGTGTCGTGCAGCAGTGTGGGTCAGGTGGTTGTCGTTGTGCCTGTTGCAGCAGGCTGATGGTCATAGTGCCTGTGGTTTTGGTCCTGCATTTCATGAGTGTCGAGAATTCAGACTTATTTTTGCAGTTTCATACCCATGTGTATAATGGTATTTTGTACATGTGATTTTTTCATGACCAGGGTGTTTGCAAACATGTAATGGAGAGTTTTTTGTGCTAATGATCACCATTGTTATTATTATTATTATTAAATGGTTTTATTTTTTGTGAACATTTTTTGTTTGCCCAGTCATTTCTCCCCTCCCCCTTCCCCCACCCCCCCCTGTTGTTTATTAAAATATATTTTTTGACATAGTCTCCCCATCTGTTCTCATTTGGATTTGGAAAAAAAAGTGCAAGCAAGACATGACATAACTACAATATTGTTGACATGTTAACTCCTCACTGACGCCTTTTTGGGACAGTGTGGACTGGACTGGCTTTGTTGGCTACAAAGCGCAGATTGAATGTTATGGCTGTCATGTTGATGATGCATCATTTCAAAGGGCTTTTGTATCTGATCTGAATCAAATCAATGATCTGATGCCACTTCGAGCAGAGAAACGTTGGCATTCCATAACTTGCTGTGCTTGTGAAAAACAACAGAGTATTAAAAAAAGAAAGTTTAAAAAAATACAAAAACCAAAAAAAAAAAGTTTAAAAAATGAAAAAAGAGAAAGAGAAAAAAAAAAAGATCATCGGATATATTCTCCACTGCTTTTGCATGAATTAAAAGTGAAGTGTTGTTTTGCCCTGGTTGGGTTTTTGTTGTGTATAAACCGTAGTTAGCAACAGTTTACCCTTTTCATTAACCTTTTCCCTTCCCCTGTAGTGGTGTGTATTCCTGTAGTTGCTTGTTTTTCCTTCATAGCTGTGTTGATACTTTTCGTTGTTATCCTTACCTTGTTACACCTTTCTGTTCATCTTTTGTTTTCCGTTTTCAGACCTAGTGTGCATGCTACTGTAGCTGCTTTCTCTCTTCAGTTGACCACTGTTTTCTTTGTAAGCTAGGAGTGTAATCCACAGCTGCAATACATCGATTGCCTTGTGATGGTCCTCGTTTTCCTCCTGGTAGTCAGGTCTGTGGGGTTGGTTTATTTCGTACGTTAGTTGTGTTGTGTGGAGGCTTCACTAAGGTACAGGTCTTTTTACCAGGTGTTATGTGATGATTTTTTTTTTTTTTTTTTTTTTTTTTTAGTTGTGCCAACACGTTTTGATCTGTTTTTTGTGAATTTGATGGTGGCTTTGATTTGGTGACGTGGAGATGTTTACAGCATAATGACGAAAGCGGTTGATCACAACAGTGTTTGGTGAAACTATGTGTGTGTGTGTAGTTTTTAACTTCAACAGTTGTTGTCCGTTTGTTAACTGTTAGCAGCAGAAATCATCTTATGGTGTATACTTGGGTTAGTGTTTTGAATTTGAATACCAACTATGCTTAGAGGGTCATCTGCAAATAACAAAAAGAGTAAATGATTTTTTTTGTTTTGGAAATAGTTGTAGACTGACCTTTTGGGAGTGATTCTCGTTTCTTTTAGCTGTTGTCTGTGCCACCCTTTCCCTTCCCCCCCCCCTTCTTGTGCACGCAAAACCACAAAATTTACCACATCTGTGTGATAGATAGCCCTTGTTGATGATGGTACGTCACCAACAAGAGTTCTGTCATTGTGTCAGCATTGTTGTTGTTGTTGGGTTTTTTGTTTTTGAAAATATGGGATGCAAGTATGTGGTGCTTGTGGAGGGAAGGTGGGGACTGTTGGGCAGTCACCAGTGTGTCTATGTGACAGCGGTGGTGGTGGTGATGGTGACTGTCTGTCCTTCCCCCCATCATGTCACGTCAGGTGTCCTTGTGCCTGTCTGTCCCAGTGCCCTGTGGAGAGACGCTGGGTCGCTAACTAACTTCACTGTAGGCCTCCATCACATGCCTGCTGGCTGGCTATGCAACGAGGTGAGGTGAAGAAGAAGACGTGCATGTGAATCGGGTGTAGCTAGCTGTCTGTTGGCCTCACACACAGCACTGAGGTCCAACAACCAGGGAGTGTTGGGGCCTATCGTAACGTTGTGCTTGAGGAGCTCTGTACCATGTCCTTGTGTTGTTCTGTTTACTTCACCTTCAGTGTAAGGGGGTGTGGTGTGGTGTGAAGATGTGTATCGTCATTGTCGTGTCCACACGTTGTGGGCTGAAGGCTGCTCTGTTTGTTTAAATAAGCAGGAGCCTCGCATACTACCAGATCTCGATTACTGTAGCGTGCATAGGAGCTGACACCGATGTCTGCTCTGAACTAAATGCTAAAGAATGTGAAGCACATGACATCATCCAACGTTTTCTATTATTGAAGGAGCCTTATATGTACTGAAGCATTATGAAGTGGTGTTAAAAAACAAAACATACATCAGACAACAATTTGGATCAGAAGTCTTCAGTATAAAAAAAAAAACACCACAGCTTTTATAGCATACCGATTATGTTGTATTGTATTGAAGAAGTGTGTGTTGTGTGTACCATCATTACCAAACATACACCAATTGTTTGGACTGGAAGTGTGGGTCACACACCCTATACCAGGATTATTTTGTCATTTTCAGTTTTATGTCTTGTTCATCATCCTGCACCAAGCGAGGATTGATAGTTCACTGAATGCTAGGCCTTTTCAGAACATGTATACACCAAAGTCCCCCATGTTGGGAGTGTTTGTGTGTTGTGTGCAGTATAGCATGTAAAAACAGACCAGCATTTGTATGGGAAAAAAGCCATCTGGTGAGTGACTCCACATATGCAACACCACAACAAAACAGCTGTGTTGAATGAAGATGTCTGTTTGGTGTGGTCTCTCACACAAGACACACTTCAGCAGTGTGGGGACAAAGGAAAAAAAGACAGCCTGCCTTCAAACAAAGAAGGCTGTTAGACACCCCAATATGGCCATTAAGGGAACAAAGCATTTGGCTTATTTGAAGTAGTAGATAGGGGAAAAGAAGGGATAGGGAAAGGGGGGTAGAGCAGTTGAAGGGTGGAGTATTTATTCATATTGGTCATCATTAAAACCTTGCATTTTGATGTGGATTTTGCAGTCTTATTTTACACAAAATATGCCTTTGCTTTTATGTACAATTTTTTTTTTTTGTTGGTGGTTTTACAGATTTTGGAAATGTACCAATTAAATGAAATTTACAAAGATTTGAATTGTATATCACAATCGTATGATATTAAATACCATTTTGTAATAAACGTTTCAGACCTGATTGTGTTGGTATATATATATATATATATATACATATATATGATATACATACAGTGGACCTTTTCCACTCTCTCTGTTTGTTGCAGCTGCACTGGCAATTTCGACTGATCTGATCTGTGCTATGCTATGCTATTCTATGCTGTGCTGTGCTATGCTCTGTACATAGTGGAATAAACCACACTTTTCTCTGTTGCTTTGCCGCTCTTTCTATTCTACTTCTGTTGGAATTTTTTTTTGGTCTTTATCCTCCTTTTCTTGACCCCACTTTTTTTCCCCTTCCTTTTTTTTCTTCTATTTGTTGTTTCTTTTTCCTGTATTTCTGATGTTCATTTTAAACGTATTTGTTTTTAGAGAAGAAGAATACTATACCTGTTTTTATAGCAGTGTGCTACTCTCTTTCTATATAGTCGACATGTCCAAGTTAACCAGCCTTATCAATTTTTTTTTTTTTTTTGGTCTGCCCTTTTGCCCGTCTTCTTTTTCTTCTTCTCTTTTTTTTTTTGTTTTTGTTATGGAATCTTCTTTGTACATCTCTTTTGTCTGATGCCTTTTTGATTTTTGGTTGTTCTTCATGTGAGTGTTAAAACTTGGCTATGTACTAATACTGTATGTAGTGGGTGTCATGTTGTAACCACTTCTTTTCTGATGCTTTTTGGAAGTGTTTGTCTGGATAAGGGTTCAATAAAAACTGTCTGTTCTGCACCCTCCTCCTTCCTCTGATTCTTCTTCACTCTGACCTCACTCTGTCCTCACAATGCCAGCTGGCAGTTAAGCCCAGAGCCCCTTTGGCCTGTTGGGGACAAAAAAAGCTGCATGGTGCTTGCATCAGAAAATGTCTACGGTAATAAAAAATATACAAAGTTTTTCCCTGTAAGTGAGAAAGAAAAGTATACTTTACCGATTTGAAACAAGAATTCTTAAGAATTAATGTGTATAACACATGCACATTGTAATTTAGTAATATTCCCCTGAACAGAAAATATCTTGAAGAGAAAAAAATGTTAGATGTTTAGCCCAGCGGAATAGCTGTTGGAGTGATTTTCAGAAGACTAATACTGTAACACACGTTCTCACTGAACAAGCATTTAGTGAAAGACTAAAATTAATGTTGGTGATTTAATCCCCTAGACAAACATAGGAGGAGACCTTTTTTAAAATAATAATTCAAAAGGCAAATAGAATCAACCAAAGGAAAAAACTACATATTGCCTGTAAAAATTCCTACATTTTGGCTGAGGGGGGACTTTTGTGCCAGAATTTTTTTTTTTTTTTTTTAATAAACTAGTATATAATTTACATTTTGCAAAGATTTTGCTGGATTAAAAATACATATTTATGATAAAGCACAAGATTTTTTTTTTTAAGGCAAGATTCAGTAAAGACTTTATATTTTAGACATAAAACATGTTTAAAAAATGAAATGAAAGAAAAGGTTTCCTCTCTCAAGCAATTCATGTACATCACAACAACAAAAAAATTGAGAAAAATAGGCCAAGAACTTCCAATTATCCAAGCTGCTTCATGTAAGAATCTGTTCAGAGAACTGGAATCAAAAGATTTTTCAAACTATGAGAAAGGAAAAAAAACCAAAGCCGTGTGGCACTCATGCCTCCAGCTGGCATTGTGGGCAGAAGGTGATGGGTTGTCTCTCCTGGTGTCTGTCTACCTCCTCCTCTCTGTGTGCTGTGTGCTAACTCTGTCATGCAACCACCGCTCCTCCTCCTCGCTCTCACTGTGCACGCACTCACACCCACACACTCCACCTGAGAATGAAGCTCTCTGTCATGTATACTGTCTGTTAGTCCAGTGGTCTTTCTGTACTTAACACCCAAACTTTCCATTCTGTTCTTTTCTTCTCTCTGTACCCGAGGTTCTGTTCTTTGTGAAGTCGTACTCTTTTATTTCGCCAACCGCTCATTCTTTGTATGAAGGGCGAACGCTGCATCTCTGTGTAATGCCAAAGAGAGGTGTGCATTCTTGGTACCACCCAACCAAAAGCTTTCTCTCTCCCTCTTGTCTCTGAACAAATGAATGGGCTTTTGTAAATATCCACACATGTACATCAACACAGTCAAGGTGTCCCACAACCTATGTGGTCATAGTGGAGCGAGGCGTCCGAGACGTCGGCCTCTTTAGAGGCCAGCATATTTAGGGCGGCACCCAACTCCTCTCCCTTGCTCTTACCTTTCCCTAACCCTAAAGCAGGCAGGTACCCATTTACAGCTGGGTGAACTGGGGGACTGTACGGAAGCCAAGGCACGCAAACGGTCACCCATCCGATTGGTAACCAAGCTCAATGCTGCTTAACCTTAGCTTGGAGAAAGCGAGTGCTCTGACCACTGAGCTATCCTGTCCCCACATCAACAAAAGCACAACACATGCACACACTCACACCTAAAGGTACATATCCTACTGACCATTACAGAAAAGGACTTGACAACAGTGCAGGGCCTCTTCTGTGGGTGGCCTGGTGGCAAAATTTCACAGAATAAGCCAGGGTGTAGAGGTCTATGAGATGGAATCAACACATGTGGCCTCTCATGAGTTGGTAAGGTAAAGATGTCCCATAACCTATGTTGTCAAAGGGGAGCGAAGAGTCAGAGACCTCAGCTTCTCTGGGGCCAGCACATTGAGGGTGGCACCCATCTCCTCTCTCTTGCTGCTTTACCTTCCCTAACCCTCAAAATTTTCATATCATATTACATCATAGGGCAGACACTATATTCTGTCTTTAGCCAAGTGGTTAAGACCATTAATCCTGTTGGTCCCTGAAGTTGTGGGTTTGAATCTTGCCAGTGGCACCAGGTGAGTTTAGGGTGGGGATTTTTATGATCTCCCAGGCCAACTTCAAGAGCAGGCACCTTCCAGACTTTCATGTATATACACATGCTGAAGGTCAAATATGCATAAAGATCCTACAATTCATGTCAGCATTCGGTAGCTTATGGAAACACAAACATACCCAGCATGCAACCTTCACAATGAAATGAGCTGTCCTGAAGTTCGGATGCATCAGCTGAGGCCAGTGGGCACTCACTCACTCACTCACTCAGTCCCATGTCCCAAAGGACGTAGGGGGACATGAGAGAAGACGCAACAGAGATCTTTTTCCATGCTTCACGATCCTGTGTGGCTAGTAGGAGGCGTTGCAGGGGTTGGGCAGTCCAGTCTTTGATGTTGTCAACCCATGATTTCTTTTGGCGGCCTCTTCTTCTCTTGCCCTCGACTGTTCCTTGCAAGATGGTTTTTGCTAGGGTGTTGTGTCTTGTGGTGTGACCAAACCACATCAGCTTTCTCCTCTTTATGGTGGAGAGCAAAGGCTCTTGGGGCCCACACGCTTTTCGATTTCTTCTTTCACATAGTTATTGGTCTTGTGTTCTTTGTATGATATTTTGAGGAGTCTTCTGTGGCACTTGTTCTCGAATGCTTGGATTCTTCTCTCTAACTCTGCTGTCAGAGTCCATGATTCACAGCCATATAGGAGGATAGATATCACGAGGGATTTGTAGCGGTGGTATTTGGTGCAGAAGCTGATGCTGTTGCTTCTGATGATCCTCTGGAGTCTGACTAGAGCAGATGTTGCTGTTGCAATGCGAGCTTTCACCTCATTGTTTGATGTGCCATCTTTTGTTAGGATGGAGCCTAAGTATTTGAATTGGCTCACCTCTTCCAATATTTCTCCATTCATTGGGCACACCTCCAGCAAAATTACAAGCACAGGAGAAGACCAGGCACTGCACATGCACACCCCACTTGGAAAGGGAATGCAGAGAGAGAAGAGATCTAAAGATGATATGACATGTGTTAAAAGTCCTGACATTCTTTCAACAAAAATCATTCTCTCAAAGATTCTGGTTTTTTATATGATGTAATATGCAATTCACCTTTTTTTTTTTTTTTTTTCCAAAAGCTAAGACAAATACAACATTCCTATAGCAAACGATACAATTACTTGAACATAAAGGCAAATGAATCTGAAAACAGAAATTTGTTACCTTTTCATTATCACTATGGTATTGTGTGAACACATGGGTTTTTAGATGAAATGTCACAACAGATTCAAACAGATTATATACGTTGTTTTTTTAAAAGCCAGTACACACTCTCTATGCAACAATACTGCATGCAGCGCAAACTATGGGATAGCCTGGTAGTAAGACCATTGTGCTACCCATTCAAGGGTATTTTCCCCCATGTGTTCATGCATGAAGAACATCTTGCACATGTTAAAACCTGTACTGCCTTTTGGAGGAGTAGGCCATAGTGAACTGGTGGGAACAGGGGACAAAACTGATCAAACTGCAAGTACATAGGGACTGGATGTAAAAGAAAAAAAATGGAGTGCTTACTCCATTAATCCATTATCTTCCAAAAAAACACCCCTGATTAAAAGAACAAATAGGTAAAGGTGTCCCATAACCTGTGTGGTCGTAGAGGTGCGACGCATCAGAGACCTCAGCTTCTCCAGAAGCCAGCATATTGAGGGCGGCGCCCATCTCCTCTCCATCACTGCTTCACCTTCCCTGACCCTAAGGAGGGCAGGTACCCATTTACAGCTGGGTGAACTGTACTGTAGCCAAACCACGCAAACAGTCGCCTATCTAATTGGCAACCACAATTGACACTGCTTAACCTGACTGGGGGAAAGCGAGTGCTCTGACCACTGAGCTATCCCATCCCCAAAAGAACAAATACATAAGGTAAATAAAACAAAACAAATCCAACAAACACAGCTGCTGATGTTACAATGTGGAATGTGACTAAGAAAAACAAAACAACAACACACCAACACAAAACTGACTAAAAATAATTCCCCACCTTTCCACAAAAAACCCAAACAAACCAATAAACACAAAACAACAACCCCCCTGAAACCCCCTCCCCCCAAAAAAAACCAAAAAAAACAACACCCAACTTATCTAACCACTCTAAATAATAGAAATAATCATCACAGAGATTGCTCATAAGCAACTCGGGGCATCATCCCAGAACTGCTTGAGATTACTCAACCATGTGCGAGTTTCTAAAATTAAAAAGAAGTCTTTGATTACTCCCCCCCCCCCCCCCCCCTTTTCTTTCTCTTCCTCTCTCTTTGTGAAAAAGCATCAAACCAGCAATAAAGATATTCCACATCACATACAAAGGTTATGTACAGTTGTATAATAGTTAATGGATCGGTGGTCTAGGTGGTCCGCGCCTTGCCTAGAAAGCAAAAAGTCCGGGTCGGAGTGTGCGGGTTCGTACCCCGTTTGGACCCAAAACTTTTTCCCCATCCATTGGACCCTGAGTGGTGGTCTGGGCGCTAGTCTTTCGGATGAGACGATAAACCGAGGTCCTGTGCGTTACACATCACTATTTAGCGCACTAAAAGAACCCACGGCAACAAGGGGTTGTCCCTGGCAAAATTCTGTAGAAAGAAGCCACTCTGATAGGGAAACAAATACACTTGCAGGCAGGAAAAAGAAAAAAAAAAAGGGTAGGCGCTGCACATGTGGCGACGCGCTCTCCCCGGGGAGAGCAGCCCGAATTTCACGCAGAGAAATCTGCGTGACATAAAGTGGTACAAAATACAAAATACAAACGTGTATACAAAAGTGGTTACACACGCCCGTTACACACTGTGACACACATGCTGCATACATGACAATCATAACCCACGACAATATTCTTTTCAACCCTGTGGTTCAGAGGTGCTGTAAGCAAGTGAAATTTTTTTTTTAATTTAAAAAACAAATTATTTTATTCTTTTATATTGAGGATAATGGGATAAGCACTCTTGTGCTTTTTTTACATCCAGTCCCCGTGTGTATGCAGTTTTGTAAATGTCATCTGTTCCCACCGGCACACGGTGGCCTACTCTTACGAAAAACGGAACAGGATTTAACGTGTGCGCAAGATGTTCTGCTGCATTCACACACAGGGCCTCGGTTTATAGCCTCATCCGGACTTTTGGGGAGAGTGGAGTCAGCACTGATGTTAACTCCAGGAGAAAAATGTCCTCGAACGGAGACCTGTAAGTGGATAAAGGCTAAACTGCTTGTATGTTTGAAAGATGTATATATTTTAGTGGCTGCATGCCCCATCTGGGCCCCGAGGCTTCAATCACATTCACAAGGCACACACTCTCACAGCCACAATATGACCTGAAGCTTCAAACTGAGAGTCGGTAGGCTGGAGGATGCGAGTTATCACTTTAACATAAGATAGAGCAGGACCTATTACTGTATTAGGAATGGTCTGGGTGAACCCAATGCCTAGGCTCAAGCCACTGGAGGCACATGCTGACAGTGAAAGATGCTGTGTTTGGGATCTGTTTCCCCCTGACCATCATGGCCTTGTGGTTTGGGAGGCTGATCTGTCTGCTGTTAACACACAAACTCTCTCTCTCTCTCTCCTCTCTCTCTCTCTCTCTCTCTCTCTCCGCTTTTTGTAAGAGTAGGCCATCGTGTGCCGGTGGAACAGATGACATTTACAAAACTGCATACACACGGGGACTGATGAAAAAAAAGCACAAGAGTGCTTATTCCATTATCTCGATATAAAGAAAAATCAATCAAATCAATCTCTCTCTCTCACACACACACACACCACACACACACACACACACACACACACACACACACACACACACACACACACACACACACAACGACACACACAAAGAAAACAAAGAACAAACAAAACACAACCAAGATTTTTCAAGCCAATTCATTACAGCAACCCATCAAAAAAAACATTCCACACACACCGCGCACCACCACCATACACTCAACAACAATCTCAGATACCCACACTTATCACCACATATCATCAATGGTTTTCCTGAAAAGAGGCAGGGGGAGGGACGACTCTCTTGTGGCCATCCTCATCCCACTCGTCCGCATTGACGTCATAGTCCACCATGGCTTTGCCCAAAACATGCCAACGACCCAGCACCCCCACATCCACGATCTGCCGGTGAAACTCCAGCCACCGCGGCTTCACCAGGCCGCATCGGGCCTCAAACGTGTCCACAGATGCGTCGTGGTTGGCGACCCACATCAGGGAGAAGAGCTTGCAGTCGGTGTACCTCAGGGTGCCCTCCCGTGGTGCCTCTGCAGCGTCTGAATGTGGGAGTCGGCCTGCTTGTTGCGGATGGGGTCTCCCAGCAGCAGCAGGTCATGGTGGCAGTGCCACAGTTTCTCCATGAAGCTGTTCTCCGAGGGCCTGGTTTTGAACAGCGCGGCCCCCGCCCCCAGCAGGGAGAGGTAGACGGCGGTTTTCCTGGGGGCGTCCTTCATGTCCTGGACCATGTCCTGCACGGCCGACTTGTAGTCCGTGGCGATGTTCATGAAGTAGTCCCCTGCCCCGACACAATGAAACAGAACTTGAAAAAATCTATATCTCACATAATGTATAATATAGTATCTACTATATCTTCAATATGTTTTATATAAAAAAAATATTAAAAAATATAAAAACTTCAATATGTTTTCTTCTCATATTTTGGAAGCCTTGTACAAATACTAAAATAAATTCACGCAGCTCTCACTTGTCGGCATCACCAAGTTCAGCGTTAGCCACCGCAACCAACGACACTGATGTGATCCTTTCTTCTCCACTTGCTCCAGTCTTTGCTGGCCCTGCTGACTTTATGGATTCTCATGCCACAGGATTCTGTGATGTTACCAATGAATAACAGAAGCTGGTACTGGTAGTCTGTACCTAAGATGAGACTAATCTGTAAAGCTAAGGGAAAACTGGAACTTTGGTATGAAGTTACCAATTCTGCTGGGAGTGAGTGAAATTATTCTGATAGAGAAAAATGCACCTAGAGAAGATTCTAAGTTTGGAAAAAAAGAGAGAATACTACACAGTGTTGCTGAGATTAACTAGCCATAGGCTCTCTTGTCAAAAGTCAATATCAACTTGGAATCTTCATTAGAAGAAGGTAAGTCACAGTGAGTGACACAAACACTTAATAGTTTACAGGTAGTACTACTACTGCACTAGTACTAGTAGACTAATTACCATGCTGGCTGCACTAGGTGACACTTTTTAAAAAAAAAATTATATTATAATGTGAGAATTGAGATAACATCAGCATGGAAAGTTTATCTGGCATTATAAACAGGAATAAGAATGTATCAAAGGTTTACAAAAAAAAGGGTAAAAATTAATAAAATATGCACAAATCTCCTTTTATACTCCACTCCACCACAAAAAGAGAGAGAGAGAGAGAGAGAGAGAGAGAGAGAGAGAGAGAGAGAGAGAGAGAGAGAGAGAGAGAGAGAGAGAGAGAGAGAGAGAGAGAGAGAGAGAGGGAGAGAGAGAGAGAGAGAGGGGAGAGAGAGAGAGAGAGAGAGAGAGAGAGAGAGAGAGAGAGAGAGAGAGAAGAGAGGCAATGGAAATAATGACTATGAATAACTGTTTAAAAAAACAAAACTCCCCATGTAACTCTTGAATGTAAGTTGTAACTGAGTGATTCAGCTGCTGAAGTACAGTGTACATGTAAGCAATTCAGCATTTATGGCCAGAACAACTCTTTTTTAAGAATAGATTTGTGGAATCCTGAAAGTGTCACACAAACTACAATACAAAAACTAGATTTCATAAGGGTTAGGTTTTTTTTTTGTTAAAATGGCTGCCTCATCTTCTGTGTCATTCCTGTCCTGCTGCTTCCTCACCAGTCATTTGCATCTTTTCATCCCAGCCACACCCAGATTTCTTATATCATAGTCACATCATCAAGATTGCAAACACGTGTCCACAATCATGTAGTAATGTTCTTGAAAAGTAATAATGTGTGCATGAATGTAGTGCTCAGCATACACATACAACAACAGCAGCAAACCACTGGTCTACACATCTATCTATCTACCAACCCACACCACACATGCATGACAATGACATGCCCACCAAGAGAGTCACAGTCACACATTCACACCTCCACCTATAGTACCACAAATGCAGATGGACATCACAGATGAGGATACAATATAAGGAAAAATCCCTTGCTTCTCTGTGGGGATATCAGGAGGCTGTCAGTATTAATAGCATTACCACCCTCTACTCCCTCTTTTCTATCCGGTATCCCTCTCTTTGTGTTTCTGCCTTGTTCCTTTTCTTCTTGTCTATTTTCTGCATTCTTGGTCTCCTCTCCTTTTAATCCTGAAAGACTTCAGTGCATTAATTCAAAGGATAACAATTCTCTCCCATGTCAAAGTTGGAAACCAAAAGCCCAAATCCACCATCAGGCATCAACCTGCCAAAGTGTATAACCTTTAAGTGTGGGCACACAAGCGTTCATGTGTGTGTGTGTGTGTGTGTGTGTGTGTGTGTGTGTGTGTGTGTGTGTGTGTGTGTGTGTGTGTGTGTAAGAGAGAGAGAGTGTGTACATGTATTTGAATTTGATAATACTGTTATTTGTTACTGGTACAAGTATGTGTAAGAATAGGCCAAATGCAAGCACTTTGATTTTTTTTTTTTTTACAAGATATAGTGCTATATAAATTCCATTTAGTACTATTATTTATTTACATAGTATTATCATTATTTATCAAACACTGAGCCTGACCTGTCAGATGCTTAATCATAATATGATAATGGCAGTGCAATGCATCTCCAAGGAGATGGGACAGTTGAGGCAGAGTCTGCTAATTAAATGATGATGTGAGAAAGAAGAAGTCTACATCATTCTGGAGGTAAAGTATTGGGGGGCGGGGGGGGGGGGGGGGGGAGACAGATGCCCAGAAAATCAAAATGTGATGGAGTGGTGGTCATGAAAAGTGAAACAGTAACCACTTTGCCAAATACAATCCACAGCGTTGCGGCTTGCCAAATCAAATGATTAAGTTACACACCACATCTGAAACTTTCCTGATAGAAAGTAGGTGGAATTCTTTATAACCTTTACACTCAGCCATACTTTGCTTATAAGTCTATCTTGATATCGACATTTTCTTCGAAAAGATCGGGATACCAATGAGAAACTGAAGAAAGCGAAAGGACGACCCGACACTTTGAACACCGAGACCTCAGAGAGCTTCAAGTTGTGTCACATTAATTAACCTATATACACGTAATATGCCCATACAAAAAGACATATACTCACGTATACGTTCAATGCGTCCCCCTTTCCATTTTTCTGGAAGTTTAGGACGAACTTTGCTAAATAGCATTTTCACACGAGCTGAGGACGCCATGACTTTCACTGCTGTAAGCGGATCCGGAAGCCGCAATACAGCTTTAACTATATACCGAAAACACACCGAAAACTAGCTTTAAAACGGGCGAATTAATCGAACAAAATTATTAATAGTTTAAATATTCCTTTCTACACAAACTTCTTGACAAGTCCTGAATTGTGACTTAAGATTTATATGTACGTGTGTGTGTATATGATGATACCTCTGTGTTGTAAACTAGAACCCTCCCCCCCACCCCCCCCCACACACACAGACATCATTTTGAACATCTAGTATGGGGGGGGGCGATGCCGAGAGAGAGTGAATGAATGATATTTATTTTTTTTATTTTTCTAATTCCCCCCCCCCCCCTCCCCGAAAAACAAACAACAAAATAAAACAAAACAAAACAAAACAAAAAAAACCCCACCATCACCAACAATAAAAGTTCAACCTATGATTTAAGAAAAGGAAATAGGTATACATTCAACAGGTGCATAATCCCCACTAGGTACATTGATAATCAATTTTAAAAGCAAAAGAGATAGATTGATCAAATATGCGCACTACAAATCCTGTAAGTCATGTCAGCATTTGGTGTGTTACAGAAACAATACCGAGCATACATCATCCAAGTTGGAATGCAGCTACCTTTATGGGCAGGGGAAAATGGTTGCACACACAAAACCTCACTCACCATTTGTGAATCTCAGAGCCCTAGCCAAGGAACGAAAAAAAAGAAGATATTTTGACTGGTTGTATGTTTTGTTGTTGTTGTTGTGATTGCTGTTTCGGTTATTTTCTGTTATTGTGATTGCCTTTTGGTTTTCCTTACCATTTTTTTTCAGGCATACTATTACTATTTCTGTGGTCCATTCATGTTAATGTTTCTTACCACTTTAGGCTTCTTCAAGGTAAAGGGCTATATAAGTACAACTTACGTGACATTTTGTAAGGATAAAGATTTTAGGCCAAGTCTAGTCTTACATTCTGTCTACATACAGTTGTGTGTGTGTGTGTGTGGGAGTGGTGGGGGTGTGAGAGAGAGAGAGAGAGAGAGAGAGAGAGAGAGAGGAGAGAGAGAGGAGAGAGAGAGAGAGAGAGAGAGAGAGAGAGAGAGAGAGAGAGAGAGAGAGGAGAGAGAGAGAGAGTTACTTAAATACAAATGATGCATATATTAATCAAGTAACACATTTCTTTGCTTCCTGTCAAGAAAATTGGGTAAGCAGATCACTTCTCTCTCTCTCTCTCCTCTCTCTCTCTCTCTCTCTCTCTCTCTCTCTCTCTCTCTCTCTCTCTCACACACACACACAACACACAAAACACACACACACCAACACACACACACAAAACCATACAAACACATGTATGTAATGCATCCATGCACAACACATTACAAATGCACTGAACTGACACATAACACAGAAACAGAGTCAAGAACAGAGTTGGTGATGAATAGGGGTAAAGGAGAAGATGGAGGTGGGGGGGTGGGGGGGTGAGGGTGAGCTTAGATTCAGTAGAATGCAGTCAAACAAATACAAACAAGTACCACTGTTGAATTTGACAGAAAAAAAGTTTATTTCGTGAATGCAAAAACCTGAAAATATCAAAAAATTATTTACACACCCTGATTATTCGTCGCTGACATTGATAAAAAGTAATAAAAAGTCATGTAATTTAAGTGTTCTACGCATCAGACTTATGACAACTAGAATCCCCAGCACCATCACATGTACTAGCTTCACATAAAAGTGACTGAATCCCTCACTGATGCATATATAAAATATATGAATAAAATTAATGAAACATTAAAAATTGGGGATACACACATTTGTATGTAGTGTACACACATGATACTTGAATCAGTAAAAATCTCTTACCATAACCCATTTTGGTGTATGGAAAATTTAAAAAGTTCATCATGCAGAAACAATAATAGTAAAAATAATAATAAAAGTAATAATGAAGATAAGAATAATCATAATTATTAAGAGTAATAATGATGATGGTGTTAGTAATTCTTGCATAGCATAAACTGTGGTATCACTAGCTCACTGTGTTATAAATCATTATGCTATGGTGTTTGCATAACACATGAAAATGTTTAACAACAAACACACGCATGCACACACACACACACACACACACACACACACACACACACACACACACACACACACACACACACAACATGCACACACCTCTCTCTCTAAAAATAAAAAAAAAAAAAGGATATCAACATTATATCTATCATAATAGGGCAACGACAGTAAGACAAACACAAAAAGATGAGCAATTTGTTCACATGATACTTGTGAACACCACAAACGCACTATAGACAATCCTGTGGGAACTGAAAGGTCATGGACATCAGGACAAAATGACCACAAAAAAGGCCATTCCAATATGCATAAGGTTTCATCACGGTACAGAAAAACTGCAAACATCCATAACAGATATATATCCATCCAGATGACAGATATTAATCATATAAAGGGAACAATGCCCAGCCCAGGTGGGAGAAACTTCCTCTACAACCTACATGTGGGGTTTTTTGGAAAAAAAATCCACTGAAGGTTGGTTCAGAAACCAAACGAATAATGCCCGCATCCTCCCCCCCACCTCCCCCCAAAAAAAGAAAAAAAAGAGCCTTTAAAAATCTCTTTGAAAACTTTATCTACCTGTACTACTTTAGACAGATTTATATGTAAATGAAGGTTGACAGTCTTTTACCTCCTAAATACATGATTGTTAACTCAGGGTAAGACTGTGTAAAACAATCTCAGCCCCAAAAAAACAAAAAAACCAATCTCACCTTGTTAAGATTTCAAATCAACCTGGAGTACACATAAAAAGACTAAGACTTCATGACCACCATTACCATTGCCTCCATTCTACCACACCAACAATACAAAAAAAAAAAAACATGGTTTTCAAGTTCATCTGGAATTTATGACTTTACCTAAGATTTTACATAGTGTTGGAATAATTCTGCAAGTATAGAGGTGAGCATATTTTTTCTTTTGATCAGTATTCTTTTTTTTAAATGAGGAAAACTAACTTACAGTTTTCTCATGTAAAGTTTTCCACAATTTAGATGGAATAATGTAACAGGCATTAACACAGCAAACCAAAAGCATATATATATATAATAATATAAAAATGATGCTAACAACAAGCTTTGGATAAAATCCTGTGTTTTTTTTTTTATCTCCTATTGTATATCAGTCTCTTTATATACAGAACACACAGAAATACATAAGACATCACACACAATAAGTAGCCATAACAAATTGACTGAGGTCAGATTCAATAGAACCGATTGTTTTTGATATATTTGGATGGTCAATATAAAAAAAAAACACAAAACAAGCAAAACCTGTTAAAAAAAAAAGTTTATAAGGAGCAGAAAGTTAAGTTCAATTGGAATGGGTTTCCCAAAGGGAGTTATATTTCTCATTAATTGTGACAATGCATTTGTATGCAATCATCATCACAGCCATTCAAATGGATTTAGAAAAATAAAACATCACGTAAAAGTCTTTTTCCTGAGTTGGTGTGACAATGAATTACACAATCTCAAAACGGTATAAAAAATATTGTAAACAGACAATTTTTGTTCATTTTTTTCAGCTGCAAATGATGCACTATCTTTTGAAAACCCATAATAGTCTTCACAAATCCCCCCCCCCCCCCCCCCCCCCCCACACACACCACACTCACAACACAAACACACCACAACCACACACAAAAACAAAAAACAAATATGGTTCGCGATTAAGATCTTAAATAGGAAGAAGAAAATAAGAACAGCAGTTATTCAGTGACAGAAATCAAATTCGAACTGGTCCCCCATTTGCATAAAATGGTTGCACACACACACACACACACACACACACACACACACACACACACACACACACACACACACACACACACACACACAATCTATTTCATTTTCCTAACTCCGCAAACCTGAGGACAATAAACAGAGAAATATGGAGTAGAAAGGGAAGGGTACACAGCTTGTTTCTTAAAAGCCCCTTTTTATTTCCTCTGAAACCTTGAAAATCAACACGGAAATTAACAGACACTAAACCAAACACAACATCCCCACCCAACCTTTTTTCTTCTTGGTTCTTCCTACTAACAGCATAAAGTTTGCACTGTGTAACTTTCACCCCATTTTTTCTTCTTTTCTAAGCACACTCAAGTGTCCCCAAATCAATAAAACATACAAAATAATAAGTGCCATACCTAGGTTAAATTATATAAACAGCAAACCTACCACCTACATTTGAAAAAAACAAACCAAACCCACCAATGTCCCAAAATCTCTAACCCTCCCCCCTACCCCTCTAGAATATCTCCCTCTCTCCTTCCCAAGTTGGCAGCCTGAAAGACAATGTGCAAGTCAATTGTCATGGCTGCATTGTCAGGGCTGCGTCACAGTTACACAATTTTCCAGACTGCTAATGTGATGTTGCCTTTTCTTTTTTTACTTTCAGAAGCAAAGTGGTCCCTAGCTTAGAGAGGTGAGCTGCACTGTGCTCACAATGTCAGTTTGACTTTAGTTACATTCCTTTTCTTTCTCACAGCCTACATACACATCACATTCTGAGACAAATTTTGAGCACACAGAAAGAAACAATATCGTGAAAAACACAAAAAAAACCCCAACAAATCTCCCTAATCTCTCTGCATAGAAAACTGTATCACAGATATGGTCAATAATTTTTTTTTTTAAAAGATCAATTATACATAAACAGTGTCTTCACCAACACACATGATTTCTGCGCTTGCTAAAAACTATTCAAGTAAAAGGGTATTGCATTGAAGAAGAAGAAGAAGAAAAAAAAAAAGCACTAGAAATACATCATCATGAAAACTACACTAAAAAAAAAAAAAAAAAAAAAAAAAGATAAACAGCAAGTTGGTCCACTCTCACTCCTATGGATCACTTAACACTGAACTGTTCTGATTTTTCTTCTTTAAAACAACAACAACAACAACAACAACAACAGCTAAATAACAACACTTAGTAGTTACAGACAAAAAACCCAATGACTTGTTTCACAAATTAGTTACAGACAAAAAATCCAATGACTTGTCTCACGGTTGATAACAAACATTTGAATTGAAATGTCCAATGATTTCTCACATATCTGATTAACAATATGCACATTATCACAGACAAAACACGATGCAGGCATAATTATGACATCAATCCACCATGTTACATGTATTGTAAACAGACACCAGGTAAGAATTTACCAAACAATTCAAACAAAACATCCAGTTAGATCTGTGTTTTTTGCTTCATATACGCAACATGTACATACACAAATAATATGCCAAAAAGATTAAGGTAATAATAAAATCCCCTCTGCAAAACAGGAGCAGCAAAAGTCTGATGAATCTATATCAGTATAAAAATAAAAGTACAAATCAGTACAAAATCTATAACATCTGACAGTAAGCTGTCAGTGTTATGTTACAATTCAGCTGTATATATGTAAACATGTGTGTGTATAGGTGTGTGTCAAGTCAAAGTCTTTTTTTTTTCAAATGGTACATTAAATAAGCAGTACAGTTGCTTTTTTTCATTTGTCATCCATCAGAAAAAAAAAAATCATATGTGTGTGTGTTGTGTTGTGTTGTGTTTTTGTGTGTGTGTGTGTGTGTGTGTTGTAGTGTGTATGTGTATGTGTATGTGTGTGTGTGTTGTGTGTGTGTGTGTGTGTGTGTGTGTATGTGTGTGTGTGTGTGTGTGTGTGTGTGTGTGTGTGTGTGAGTGCGTGTCAGCGCGCATGCGTGCATGCGTGCACGTGCATGTGTGTGTGAGCATACATGTTCGCATGCATGTAAGCATGCATATAATATCTGCATGTGTGTGTGATTATTTCTTTGGGAAGGAATACACGGCCACAGCCCCGGACAAGCGAGCCCCCTGTGAACTGTGCAGTGCAGTCACCACCACCTCCACCTGCACACACAAAGGGCAGCGTTTTGGGAAAAAATAAATTCAAGCCTGGCTAATACGCTTATCTGCACCAAACAAATTTGGCTAATTCACTTATCTGCACCAAACAAATTTGGCTAATTCACTTATCTGCACCAAACAAATTTGGCTAATACGCTTATTTGCACCAAACAAATTTGGCTAATACACTTATCTGCACCAAACAAATTTGGCAAATACGCTTATTTGCACCAAACAAATTTGGCTAATACACTTATCTGTACCAAACAAATTTGGCTGATACGCTTATCTGCACCAAACAAATTTGGCTAATACACTTATCTGTACCAAACAAATCTGGCTAATACACTTATCTGTACCAAACAAATTTGGCAAATACGCTTATCTGCACCAAACAAATTTGGCTAATACACTTACCTGTACCAAACAAATCTGGCTAATACACTTATCTGTACCAAACAAATTTGGCTAATACACTTATCTGTACCAAACAAATTTGGCTAATACACTTATCTGTACCAAACAAATTTGGCTAATACACTTATCTGTACTAAACAAATTTGGCTAATACACTTATCTGTACTAAACAAATCTGGCAAATTGGTTAGGACACGTATTTGTACTACACGAAGTTGGCTATTTGGTTAACACACTTATTTGTACTGTATGATGTTGGCTATTTGGTAAGCACACTTATTTGTACACATGAAATTGGCTATTTCATTGACAGAAATCATGAAAGAAAGACAGAAAAGTCACAAAAAAAGAGAAGAAAAGAGAAATGAAACATTAAAGAAGACTGAAAAACAACAACAACAACAAAAATGAAGGGAAAAAAAGACAAAAAAGGAATACAAAACAGAAAACAAAATACCCACCAAAAAAATTAGAAAAAAAAGTCTTGGAAGAAAGAGAGAGAAAGAATAAAAGAGGAAAAAAAAATAAGGAAAGAAAATAACAGATACAAAGATAATAGAAAGAAAGAAACACAAACAAAAGAAAGGAAAAAAGGAACAAATAGAGAAAGGGAAGGTACCTTCGTCTTGCTTCTGACCACTGCAAACTGAGCACCAAAGCGAGCCTTGTTTTCTCCAAAAGTCAGCACCACAGACGCCTGAACAAAAAAACCCAACATATATTGTTATTGCTTCATTTAACACTGCAAGAAAAAAAACCCAGTTAAAACATTAATCACAAAGCAATCATGCAGTTTTCACATTGTCATGAAATAAAAACAAAAACTGTAAAAAAAAAATTCAAAAAAAAAATCAAGGTCCACTCTGTATGTTTTCTTATTGGGGTTGCTATCATGCATGTCATGGGCCTGTGTTACTGCGCATTTTTACACTGCTATGACATATGAAAAAAAGGAAAAAAAGAAAAGAAATTAAGGTTTACTCTGTGTGTTTTGTAATTGGGGTAGGGGATATACACTCCTGTGTTCTGGTGATTTCCCTCACCACTACTAACATACTAATTTTGTCATTTTTCAAAGAAACTGCAAAAATGACATGATTACTTTCATGATCACTATTTCAAACCACATAGAACCTCACTAAACTCCCTTCTAACCCCCCCAAAACAACAACAACAACAACAAACAAACCAACAAACAACAACAAATGAAGAAAAAGCCCACTACTGTTCCCTCCTGGATCTTGGAGCAGAGCCATGCACAATGTTTTACACGGACAGCGCTTGTACAAGAGACTGTGGCTGATGGCCTCACCTGAAGAAACATTAACTTCAGGAGCAAAGTCCAGACAGAACAAGACATCTCAAGTGTAGACTGGAACCCATACCTTCAGTTACAGTCACATCACAAGTCTGATGCCCCGACCACTAGGCAATCCCACCCCATGCATGTGCAGCCTGGAATTAAGCATTGTAAAACCTAAGACATATGAGGGATGGGACAGCTCAGTGGTCAGAGCACTCACTTTCCCCAAGCTAAGTTAAGCAGCATCAAGCGTGGTTACTGAGTGGATGAGTGACCATTTGCACACCTTGGCTTCAGAACAGTGCCCCAGTTCACCCAGCTGTAAATAGGTACCTGCCCTCTTTAGAGAAAGGGAAGGTAAAGCAGTGAGGGAGAGGAGATGGGCGCCGCTCTCAACATGCTGGCCCCTAGAGAAGCTAAGGTCTCTATAACGCCTTCCTCCTGTACAACTGCATAGGTTACGGGTACACCTTTACCTTTTTTTAATATGAGGAAAGAGGTTTGTGCCCACATGACCCCAGTACTGACCGTGTCAGCTGGACAAGGCTTGACCTTGGAGAATTTTGGGCAGCGGGACGTGGCGTTGTTTCCCAGGGGAAATGAGGGGCCTCCATAGTAGATATAAGCTGCTCCCTGCTCCCCTGTCACAAGGTAGATAAAGTGTAATTTCAGTTTAGATCAACATCTTCGTGATTGTCTGAAATTACTACTACCCTGCAGCTATGGTCTGAAATTACTACTACCCTGTAGCATGGTCTGAAATTACTACTACCCTGTAGCTATGGTCTGAAATTACTACTACCCTGCAGCTATGGTCTCAAATTACTACTACCCTGCAGCTATGGTCTGAAATTACTACTACCCTGCAGCTATGGTCTGAAATTACTACTACCCTGCAGCTATGGTCTGAAATTACTACTACCCTGTAGCTATGGTCTGAAATTACTACTACTACCCTGCAGCTATGTCTGAATTACTACTACCCTGCAGCTATTGTCTGAAATTACTACTACCCTGCAGCTATTGTCTGAAATTACTACTACCCTGCAGCTATTCTTGGAGCTAACTTTTTACCTGATTTAACAACTGACTAAGTACTAAATACACAAAATCAAAAACTTAAGTCACATCAGACACTAGATTGAAACAAAATTGTTAATGAATCGTCAATAACTTACCAGCATGTATCAGCTCTACTAAGTACTAAATACATAAATCAAATATTTCATCATATCAGACACAGATTTAAATAAAATCATTAATAAATTTTCAACGACTTACCACCATGTATCAGCTCTGCTAAGTACTAAATACTTAAAATCAAATACTAAAGTCATATCAGCCACTAGATTGTAACGAATAGTTAATGATTTGTCAATGACTTACCAGCATACATCAGCTCTGTAACATCCTCTGTGCGCAGTGGTGCACCTACGATCAGGTCGTCATAACCGTCATTGTTGATATCCAAAAACTGAAACACAGTACACACATCACTGTTTTACCAAAATTAAAGGTAAAGGTAAAGGTGTCCCATAACCTATGTGGTCACAGGGGAGTGAGGCATCAGAGACCTCAGCTTCTCCAGGGGCCAGCATGTTGAGGGCAGCGCCCATCTCCTCTCCCTCGCTGCTTTACCTTCCCTGACCCTAACAAGGGCAAGGTACCCATTTACAGCTGGGTGGACTGGGGACTGTAATGAAGCCAAGGCGCGCAAACGGTCACCCATCCACTTGGTAACCACGTTCAATGCTGCTTAACCTTACCTTAGGGAAAGCGAGTGCTCTGACCACTGAGCTATCCGCATTACCAAACTTAAACCCAACTAAAAATATTCTTTTTAAATGAAAGGTTCTTCAGGGCTGATTAGTGTATAGGTTTGACATTGGGACCTGTGATCTGAAGTACTCTGATGGTACGAGTTCAAATCATCACTGAGCTGTCTCTTTCAGGGGACTGGTTTTTTTTTCTTGTGGATTCATGTTAATTCCAATACCATTCCCCTGCCAGTTCTTCTGACAAGACTAAAACTCAAATCCTGCTTGCAAATCAGGCATGTTAGCACAACACGTTCTTAAAGCAAGTGGAGTATTGTCACTATACTGCAAAAACTTAAAGATGAGAAAAGAAAGTAACCAAACTATCTGATTTGTGTGTGTGTGTGTGTGTGTGTGTGTGTGTGTGTGTGTGTGTGTGTGTGTGTGTGTGTGTGTGTGTGCACGTGCATGCGTGCGTGTATGTAATGTGCGCATGCATACATGCACTTGCGCACATGCAAATGTGTGTGTGTGCATGTGCGTGTGTGCGTGCCTGCATGCATGCCTGCCTGCATGCGTGTGTGTGCGCAACACTGCACATATTCATGCATGTAACCTTCACATGCACATGTATATTCAATTCCTACAAATCCCCCATTACTAACTCCCACATAACATTTCCCCAGCATGACACAAAACATTCCTCACCACAAATCACCGACACTATTCACCTTGATCTGGGAGCCGAACCCGCCACTGCGACGATCCCCACTGAAGACGGATAGGGGCGCCTGCTTAGGATTGGACAGGTTGTACAGCATCACGGCCCCGCCTGTGGAAAGGTCGTGTCCATGCCCAGAACTGACCCCTCCACATCTGATTCCACACATCATCAGGTCAGTTAGAACATCTTGCGTACATGTTAAATCCTGTTCCGCTTTTGGAAAGTGTTTTTTTGTTTGTTTGGTTGTTATTTGTTTTTTTTCTTTTTGAAAGAGTAGGCTTTTGTGTGTCAGTGGGAATGGATGACAAGATTTACAGAACTGCATACGCATGGGAACTGGATGTAAAAAGCACATGAGTGCTTATTCTATTATCCTTGATATAAAGGAATAAATAAATTAAAAAAATAAATAAATAAATAAAGTAAGTAACTGCACAGAACCTTTTTTTTCAGTCTTACATCTTTTTTTTTTCTCCTTCCTTTTTTTTTAGATTAGAGACTTGTAACATCAGTACATTTTTTTTCTTTTTTTTTTAAATCAGTACATTCAAAGCAAAATCAGACTCCTATCAGATCAGCGCATTCAAAGCAAAGAGTCTTAGTACACCAAGGCATTCAAAACAAAAGAGTCTTATCAAATCAGTGCACTCAAAACAAAATCAGAATCTTATCAGATCAATGCATTCTAAAAAAACCCAAAAAAAACCCAAAACCAACACGAAAAATCTCACCATTGGTAAACCTCCGAGCTCTAGCTGAGGGAACAAACCCCCCCCCCCCCCACCTCTCCCCCCCCACCCCCACCTCTTCCCCCCCCCCCACCCCCCCCCCCCCCCACCCCCTCTCCCACCACCACAAAGTCCATCTCACCTTGACCTGGAGCACTGACCGCCAACACAGGGGTACCGTCAGGCAGAGGTCGACCGATGGCTGCGCTGCTGCCAAACCTCTGGAATTTGTGGGTACCCCTCACCTGCAGAGCCAGGGAGAGGGGCTTGCCTCGGACGCTGATAGGACGTTCAGCTGACCGATCTCTTGCGTGTCGTTGTCAGAAAATGAGCAGTTGGGCCTGCGAAAAGGTAACTGCTGCTTAGGAATGAGTTCTAGCGTTGCTTTTCCTTTTCTCTTACAGTCATTATCACTTCTCTCTCTCTCTCTCCTCTCTCTGTCTCTCGTCTTCTCTCTCTCTCTCTCTCTCCCTCCCTTTCCTCCCTTCCCCCCCTCCCCACTCAAAAAGAAAAGAATGACTGTGGAAACTCCTCTGAAGTTGGAGTATGGCTGCTGCCTATATATGGTGAGGTACTTGAAAACAGTCATACACGCAAACTTCTCATTCAGCGTGCAATTTTGCAGTGATTCCCAGATGGGAGGAGTGAGTCGGAGTGCACATTCTGGGGACCCTCAGAGTGTTAAGCTGGGGAACGTACAACAACAACAACTGTAAGAATTAAAAGGAATGAGTCACTAGCTACCCCGGGGTGATGCCGGGAGTCTGTCTGTATAAATAGCAATCCCACCTTCTGGGAATTCTGTGCTAGGAATTCCTTTTATTCTATCCCTCTCTTTGTTTCTGCCTGTTTCCTTTTCTTCCTGTTACCTCTTCTTGTCTATTTTCTGCCCTCTTGGTCTATTTATTCTCCTGCCTTTTTTCCCCCAGGAAGACTTAAATTAAAATATAACAATTCTGTCCCACGCTGAAGTCAGATATGCTGACAACAAGAGTTGCTGTCTGAATGTTTGACAACAAAGAAGAAGTCGCTAGTCACTTGTTCATTTTCTTACAGTGATTATAACATTTCTTCCTTCACATCCTCCCCCCCCTCCGAAGTATGACTGTGGCAATATAAGTATAGATGCTGATTTTGCTTTGTTGCAACTGAAACTACATTGGAGAAATTAGTTTGTTGGAAAAACAACACACACATACACGCATGCACGCACACGCACACACACACACACACACACACACACACACACACACACACACACACACACACACAACACACACACACACACATCATACAGACAAAAAAACCCAAAAAACTCACAAGACACATCGACGCCAAGTGGGCTCGGTGATAAGAATCAAAGACTCCTTGGTCCGCAGAGGGTTCGGTGCTACAAAGATGCTCTCTCCGAACCAGCTGTAGTTCTGAGGATGAATGAACGAGTGCTGCTGTTAGGAAACTTTACATCAATTCTTTATTTTAATTTTTTTTATATTCTATATCATTTCATTTTTTTGGTTTACAGTCCTTCTTCTGTAATGTGATATCAAATTGGAAAGTATATGAAGTAGGTGCGTGCGTGCGCGCGTGTGTGTGTGCGTGCGTGCCGCGTGCGTGTGAGAGAGAGAGAGACACAGCAGAGAGAGAACAAAGAGAGAGAGACGCAGAGAGAGACTGAGAGAGAGACAGAGAGAGAGACAGAGAGACAGACAGAGAGAGAAGAGAGAGACAGAGAGAGAGACAGAGAGAGAGACAGAGAAGAGAGAGAGAGAGAGAAGAGAGAGAGAGAGAGAGAGAGAGGAGAGAGAGAGAGAGAGAGAGTGCGTGTGCGTGTGTCTGTGTCTGTGCGTGTGTGCGTGCTGCGTGTATATGTGTGTGTGTGTGCATGCATGCATGTATATGTGAGTGTAAGTGTGTGCGTGAGCATGAGTGCGTGCAGGCATGTCTGAGATGTTCTGCGTGCATTCACACACAGGACTTTGGCTTAGAATCTCATCTGAAGGACTTCATGGAGAGTGGAGTCAGAACTGATGTTAAACTCCAGAGGTGCTTTGGCTTTGAACCCAACCCATCAGATAACAGCAATGCTTTGACCACAAGGCCTTGCCATTCCTCTCCCACTCATCTGATATCACTCTCAGTAGAAACATATCCCATCAAAATTGTTCTACAAATCAGAGCATATGAGTCTTACAATACTTTTCCTTTACTTTCTCAAAAGAAACACTCTCCCTCACTCACTCGCTTGCTGGCACGCACCCATGCCCACACACACACACACACACACAAACACAAACTACACACTCACACACACACACACACACACACACACAACACACACTACACACACACACACACACACTGAAACGAAATAACAGAGCAGAAAGAAACAAGCAAGAAACAAAAATCGAAGTCACCTGGCTACCATAGGCTTTCCACACCAGTGCAGACACGTTGAGGAGAACAAATGTGTCTGAGAAGGAACCAAAAATAATGTATCACTGTACCAATCACGTGTACATATTCTCTCTCTCTCTCCTGTCTCTCTTCTCTCTTGGTTCTCTTGTTTCTATTGGTATTTGGATCATTATCATTGTTGTTGTTTACTTAGAAGAGGTTGTTTTTCTTTTTCTTTTTTTCTTGATCTTATCCCTGATAAGGGTGGGGACTGGATGTAAAAAAGCACACGACTGCTTATTCATTATCCTCGAAATAAAAGAATTTGCTCTGCCTTGCCTCGCCTTGCTTTGTCTCTCTTCCTCCTCTCTCTCTCTCCCCCTCTCTTTTCTTCCCCATCTCTCTCTTTACCCCTCTCTCTCTGCGTTCCATTACTAGAAGGGGTGCACAGTGCCAGGTCTTCTCCTGTGCTCATCATTTTGCAAGAGGTCTGCCCACTGCCTCAGTCAAAATATTCGACTTCAGAGCAGCTCATTCATTGAACAGGCTGCATGCTAGGCATTTCATGTTTTATGTTTCCATAAACCTCCAAACGCTGACATGAACTATGAGGTCTTTAACATGCATTATTTGTTAACCATCTGTATTTGCAGATACATGGGGGGGTAATGAAGGCACTGGCAGGTCTGCACATGAAGTTGGCTGGGCGATCATAAAAATCCCCACCTTAAATTTCACCAGACATGCCAAGATTTGAACCCACGAATTCATGGACCCACAAGATTGAGGTCAAGCAGTTTTAACCCACTCTGCTATAGCGACAATCATATATTACATTTGATTTCAGATTCAGGATTTCAACTCATTTCATTTATTTATTCTTTTATAGCGAGGATAATGGAATAAGCACTCATGTGCTTTTTTACATTCCAGTCCTGTGTGTATGCAGTTTTGTAAATTTTGTCATCTGTTCCCAACCAACACACAATGGCCTACTCTTACAAAAAGCGAAACAGGATTGAATGTGGTACAAGATTTTCTGCCTGCATTCGCACACAGGGCCTCATTTTATAGTCTCATCCGAAGGACTTTTGGGGAGAGCGAGTCAGCACTGATGTTATCTCCTGGGAATTATCCCCTCGAATGGGAATCAAACCCGGGTGCCAATGCGAAGCGCAATGTTCTGACCACTAGGCTATCCGCCCCCTCCTGTCAGGATTCAGGACTTCACTGACTTCTCCTGCACTCCTTGAGGAGTCAGTGGGTACATGCACTGTTTGTTCAGGCAATGTATGGGGACAGTTTGCCGGCGAAGCCTTTCCAGGTAGCTGAGTGCTTGCTGGGTATGTTGGTGTTTTCCATTCCATCAACCATGCTGACCTGCTTTTCTACAAAAGGCGGATCGGGTTTTAATGTGTGCACAAGATGTTCTGCATGTGTTCTACAGAAGTTTAAAAAAAAAAAAAAAAATTATTATTTAAGGATAATGGAAAAATGCACTCATGTGTTTTTTTCACATCCGTCCATGTGTGCATGCGGTTTTGTAAATTTTGTCATCCGTTCCCATTGAAACATGTGGCCTACACTTCCAAAAATCAGAACAAGTTTTTGAGGTGTGCACAAATGTTCTGCTCTATGGTGACTTGGAGAGGACCTGCAGTGTACTGCTGCCTTCATCTAAGGCTAAGCTGTCCACGAAAAATAAAAACAAAGTATACCACAAAACCCTGTCACTACCACACAAGCCAACCTCCCTTTCCATCTGCACCCCCCCTCTCTCCCCCCAACCTAACTGCATGCACAAAATACACATAATCAAAAACAATACTTCCACCCCCCCCCCCCCCCCCCACGCCCCCCCCCTCCCCCTCACCCACAGCTGTCAGTTTCCTTCCCCCACTTTCAGCTCCTCTCAGCTGCTAATTAATCCATCCAATCCCAGCCAATGGTGCTATTTATACAGGAACTGACCACACTTGGTTGTAAAAGGAGTGGCCTAAATTCACTCCTGCTATGATCCCTGTTATTCTGTGGCGTCTAATGACACATAGATCCAACTAACTCCATCCCCTGACTACGCAAGTTTTACAGCAGGCAGTAACCCCCCCGGTGATCTCCCTTTTCACGGCAGGGGTAGTAGCCTAATCACGTCAGGCAAACCATACGTTGAATTAGCCTGGACGAAGACCCGCACCAGATTCGTAGTGCCTAACCACTAGCACAAGAGCTGACCACCCTTGGGACTAATTGTAAAAGAAAGTGGACCCTAATTTAGCACCTTACTGAGTGAGTGCTGTTAGATTGTGAACTGTGACTATCTGTATGCCCCCAAACAATACAAAAAAAGACACTACTCGATATTTCTGCACCCTACCAGCCCCGCTGATCCCTTTCCTCCCAAAGAGGCCATCAGCAATCAGAACCTCACGTTGATCACACGGCAAAACACTTTTGTTGCCCCCTCTATTGATAGTTGAGACCCCGTTAACACTTTATAGCAACCTAACCCTTTGATAACAACCCCCCCCCACCCCTCTCTCCCCCCAGACCCCCGTGTAGTCTCAATGATACCCCCCCCCCCCCCCTACCCCCACAGAAACCTTTCCTGTGTAGTGAACTTAACTAATTTTGATAGCAACCCCCCCCCCCCTCTCTCCTCACAGAAACCTTTCCTGTGAAATGAAACTTAACTAATTTTGATAGAAAACTGGGTTTCTTTTTTTTGGTTTTGTTTTGGTTGTTCCTCGGCTACAGCTCTGAGGTTCATCAATGGTGAGATTTTATGTATGCAGCTGTTTTGTACCCATCACGAAGGTAGCTGCATTCTGACTTCAGGGATGTATGCTGGGTATATTTGTGTTTCTATAACCCACTGAATGCTGACATGAATGATGGGATCTTTAACAGCATATTTGACTCTGCATGTGATACATACACGAAGGGATTTAAGGCACTGGTAGATCTGCACTTGAAGTTGACCTGGGAGATTGTAAAAATTCCCACCTTACTGATTCACAAGATCCTACGCCAAGAATGAAACCTGCATCTTTATGGACCCACAGAATGGAAGAAGAAAAAACGCCTATCCACTCAGCTATGGTCACATACACAAAACTGTCACTGCTGGTAAAAACCTGTGAGTTCTAGCCCACGAATGATGGAAAGACAAACAAAAAAAAATAAAAAAAAAAGGAAAAGAAATGTCCTACCTGACAGGCAACAGTCATGTTGCGGATGAACTGCCGATGCCCCAGACCATAGAACACCTCCACAGCCCCCTGCAGGTAGACAGATGTAGGTCATGCTTACACTACAGCACAACAGTATGGGTTTAGTTCTCTCTCTAAGTTCATATTCTCTCTCTTATCCTCTCTCTTCTCTCTTCTCTCATAACAAACACACACACACACACACACACACACACACACACACACACACACACACACACACACACACAGCACACACAGGCGCGCGCACACACACAGCGCGCGCACCACACACACACACACACACACACACACACACACACACACACACACACCACACACACACACACACAGGCACACACAGGCGCGCGCACACACACACACACACACACACACACACACACACACACACACACAATACAAACACACACACACACACACACACACACACACAATACAAACATGCACACACACACACACATAAACACACTCATTTTTACCCTCATACACACACACGCCACTACTTTCAATCCACAAAAATTATTTGCTTTCCGATACTTCTCTTCACCTCAAAAAAACACAACAAAAACCCAACCTTTATCTGCAATGACGCCGCCGCTGTAGTCTAGTGGTTAGGGCGTTGGACTCGTAATCTAAAGGTTGAGGGTTTGATCCCAGCTTTCGGCTATGGCGTTGTGCCCTTGGAAAAGGCACTTTACGGCTATTCTCTCACCCCACCCAGGTGTAAAAGGGGTACCAACCTTGTGTTGGGGGTTAACCCTGTGATAGACTGGCATCATATCCAGGGGGGGAGTCTATGACTCTCAGTCGCTTAACCCTCTTCCATTCGCTTTTCTGACCAAGAAACTCCTCCTAGTATTCGGAAAATTTCAATCTTTTTCTAGTAAAACACAGTTCCTTAGTAATATACACCACCATATAAAAACTACTGATAGTAGAGTCTTGAAATTTGACAGGAGTGTTCATAAGTTGTCATAGTTTACTTTGCATCAAAATTTGACAGTCCTGCTTATATATGTCGTGTTGCTGTCCCCCTTTTTGTCACCAAATCAAGGTGACAACATGTTCACTTCATGCTGTTAGTAAAATAATATGCTCTAACATGCACATCATGCACTAGTATGAGTCAAAATTTTAAAAAAAATAGTGTTCTACCTACAGGCCCTCTGTAGGATTCCACGTCAGGGTAATCCAATTGAATAATACACATCACATGAAGATTGTCACCAAGTCCATTGTCTGGGATTGTACAGTCTTTCTACACACAAAAGAGAAATAAAAAATACGCAAACACGGTACATTATTCACGGGATGGATTGCGTCGTGCCTTGAACTGGGCTTTGATATGTGATGTCATTGAGAAAGGGCCTGATCTTGAAGAGAGGGTCGTACTGGGGGCTGTCACGTCCAGGTGTGTAACTTGTGTCTCTCAAATGAAAATACTGATTCAGCTTCAAAAATCTTGTTTTGGGCATGACAGTACTGATCCATGAGTGAGAAAACTTGGGGTCAGTGGACCAGTACATATGTATTCTGGGCAGACGATTGATTCCCATCATTATCAGTATAGACAGGTAAGCCCTGATCTCCTCAGGTGTTGTGTCTGTCCACAAAGGATCAGAAGCCACACCTCTAGCGGCGATCTTTTGTTTAGCATACTTATTTGTCTCATCTGCCGCACTACGAAAAAAAGTTGGGGAAACAAACAGAAAAAAATAATCCAGGGGCTTGGCACTGAGCGGTAGTGTGTGTACAGGGCCTGCAGGCAACTGAAAATCTTTCACTGCCAGCGCTGTGTGCGCCGCGCGCCACGTCGTCTGCAAATTTAGTAGTGGAATGTTGTCTTCAGGGTCACTTTCTACTGCATAATCCTCATCTATTTCATCCCTTCCTTCTTCAGTTTCAATTTCAACATCAGATTCTCCATTCTGTTGTCTTTCAATCTCCTCAACTTGACGCATAATTTCGTCGATTTCATCTTCTGGAAAATCTTCCCACATTTCATCTTCGTGCTTTGCCGCCATTCTTAACTATGAGAAAATGTGTGAATGAAAATGAGAGACGCTGACTAATTTCTTGAGAATGGAAGGATGTGTGGTGCCAAAAATAGTACTGAAAAGCCATTGGGCTATCCTTACTATAGCGGGAAAAGTCACTCATGGTGTCTGTGACCTTGTTCATGCTCACACCGTGATGGAAAATACCCACTGGCCGCGAGCGATTCTCGGCATGCTGCGGCACGATAAAATAAATGGGGCCTTTTCCGAAAAGCCCGCTGCGGCATTAGAAAATGGGAGAGGGTTAATGCCACAGAAACCAGGATAAGCACCGGCCTGATGAGCCTTAGGCTCGGGACAGACTTAACTTAACTATCTGCAATGACTCATCTTTTGTTGTTTATTTCTTCAACCTTC
>CM060322.1:48010945-48040945 GCA_030674155.1 Stramonita haemastoma | reverse complement strand
ACAATGTCCCCTCTGCCCACGTCCGTGAAGCGGCGCTTGGTGTAAAATCCGTTACGTTCTGGCTTTCCCCCGCTACTCCTCCTCTTCTGCAGGGGTGTGCCTGTCTCCCCCTGGCAGCGGATGAAGAGAGGGTTGTGGGGCAGGGAACAGGCCCTGAAATGGACAGGGGGGGGGGGGGGGGGGGGGGGGGGGGGGGGGGGTGAGGGGTGATGGGGTGAACACTGTCAGTGGTGGTGAATGGCATGGTGGTGTGTGGTGGTGGTGGTGGTGATGGTGGTGGTAACAATGATGATGATGAAATGAGGATAACTGACTGCCATGATGATGATGACAATGATGATAGTGATGACGATGAAGGTAAGCAACAATGATGCAGCTGACAGCAGCAGTGGTATTGTTGATGGTGATGAAAATGATGATCACAATGTCAACAATGCTTCATGCCGACTTGTTTTCATAAACAGTTGATGCTGTAATGATATCTATCTGTCTACTTACATGCCTGCCTGCTTGCCTGTTTGTCTGATCTATGTAATCTATCAACCAATTTATCTTAAAACAGTCGATAAAGTATTGACAATTTGTATGTATGTATGTCTGTATGTCTGTATGTATATATGTATGTGTGTATGTATCTCTATCTTGATAGTGTCTATGATTCTAGCAATGTATCTATCTGCACATTAAATAAACACACACAGACACACTCTCTCTCTCACTCACTCTCTCTCTCTCTCTAACTCACTCACTCACTCACTCACTCACTCACTCACTCACTCACTCACTCACTCACTCACTCATCTCACTCACTCACTCACTCTCTCTCTCTCTCTCTCTCTCTCTCTCTCTCTCTCTCTCTCTCTCTCTCTCCTCTCTCCTCTCTCTTCTCTCTCTCTCTCCTCCTCCTCTCCCCTCTCTCTCACTCACTCTGTCCCGTTCTCCAGCATGAAGATGACATTGCGCCAGTTGTTCTGTGTCCACACGGCCATGTCGTCCACTCCTGCCAAAAAGTAGTCCGTGAACTGACCCAACAGGAAGGGGCTCCTCTCTGCGTAGTGAATATACAGCTGCAAAAAAAGAACCCACATCATGCTGCTGTTGTTGTAACGCTTGTTATTGTTGTTTGTGTTGTTGTTGTTATACAGCTGCAAAAAAGAAGCAGATGATACTGGTGTTGTTGTTGTAACCCTTGTTGTTGTTTCTGTTGTTGTTGTTGTAACCCTTGTTGTTGTTTGTGTTGTTGTTATACAGCTGCAAAAAGAACCAGATGCTGTTGTTGTTGTAACCCTTGTTTTTGTTGTTGTTACACATTCCCAGCTTAACACACTGGGGGATCACCTAGTATATATATGCGCAATGACTCATTTATCACACCTGGAAATCACTGTGATTTCAAGATTAAAGTATATACTGGATGAGACGAAGCAGAGACAAGTCACAAAGGCAGCCAGAATGACGTGGGCCAAGCTGAAGAGGATCTTTCAGAGAGAGTCCGTTGGAGGGGGTGTTGTTGTGGCCCTTTGTTTCCCAAAGGAATTCACAGGCATAAGTCAAGTAAGTCACTGGGTGAGAATTTTGCATGCGTGGCTCTTTTCAATTCCCTTCATCATACAGGCTGCCAAACTCAACTTCAGAGTTGGGTTTTTGTTGTTGTTGTTATTCCTTTAAAGAAGATGGTAGGTTACTGTACAAAAGCACTTGTCATGGCTGAAAACACAATCTTGACAAAACATTTTACACAATATTAACATTTTGATAAAGACCTCATCACTTTGCTTACATCAATGAAAACTAAGTTTCTCTCTCTATTTTTTGTGTTTGTTCCTCAGCTGGAGTTCTGAGGTTCACCAAGGGTTAGGTTTTGTGTATGTGATCGTTTCTACCCCTGAATAAGGTAGCCGCATTCTGACTTCAGAGATATAGAGCTTTTAACCTGGGTTTAGTAGAACCAGTTTTTAGTAGGACCTCATGTTCTACATCACACTATCGTGAATGAATGTTTTGGTTTAGTGTCATTATGTCATTAGTGTCAAAAGTAATAGTGGAGGTTGGGAACTTAAAACAATAGAGTAAACTGACATCAAAACTGTGAAAACTGAATAGATTTGATATTAGGAAATGACATATGCCATATATGCTTTAATATCTATTAAAAAAAAAATTCAATTTTAGAAAACTTAAGTGATCGTTATCCAACAATCATCTCTAAATGATCGAAATATATAATAATCTGATAGCTTCACATGAAAAAAAAAGTAGTTAAAAGTTGCTTAAAACTGCATTTTAGTCCAAAACTTGTATCCAAAAAAAAATAAATTAAGGCATGCATGACCACACATGTGTGTGTGGTTGTGTGTGTGTGTGTGTGTGTGTGTGTGTGTGTGTGTGTGTGTGTGTGTGTGTGAGGGGGGGAGGGGTGTGTGCATGTGTCAAATCAAATCAAATCAAATCAAATTTTTATTTCCAGATGGTACATTAAATAAAAATTTGATTTGATTTGATTTGTGTGTGTGTGCATGTATGTGTAAGTGTACATGCATGCAGGTGTGCATGTGTGTATGTGCACATGTGCATATTTGTATACTAGTGTGGAGGTATACAAACCTACCTTGTCAATGGCCAGTTTTTCTCCAAGCCTGTGAACACATGAACAATAGATCATTACATGCAAACAAGTCCAAAACACAACCAATGTTCAACTTCATTGCCCCCAAAATAAAAAGTCTTAGCATCAGAAAAAGTATACAAGATAAGATCATAACAGAAGAGATGACATAACAACCCTGACAATAACAATCCACACAATACCGAAGACAACGATGAAAATCATGATGACAACAAAGGTATATTTGACGAAGTATTTAACCGCTAGAAGTGGATCACTAAAACAAAGATGCCGGAACAATAAATATGCGAATGTTCATGCACACAGGATGGTAAGAACATCCCTCTCTCTGTTGCACTCTCTCCCTCCCTCTGTCTGTACATACATTCGTATGTACACATACATTCACATATACATACATGAATGTAAAGACACACACGCACGCATGCACACACACACGCATGCATGCATGCACACACACACTAACATGCAGGCACGCATGCACACACTCCCCAATATACACACATGATTCTCCTGATACTCAAGACTAAATTTGCACAAGTTTTTGTGCTATACATTTTTCTGTTTATTGGCTGTTTTATACATAAAAAAAGATACAGCTTATAACCCACATTAATTTCTGCTTTGGGGATAATAGGGCGGGCGGGCAGGCGCGCACGCCCCGCGCCTGCGCGCACGCACCACGCACAAATAAGACACACAACATCACCATCATTCACTGTACCTTTCGGCAAACATTTCTAAGGTGCAGGCAATGATCACACTCTTTGGCATGCGAGTGTCTCCATAGAGATCCATGTAAATGTTGTACAAGTCATCCACTGGAATGTACCTGGAACACACCACAAGTCCTTTCTCCGTACATGTACATGCATAAGCCTATTCATGATATATGTATACAGGATAATTGTTTATTAGTAAAAATAAGAATAAGTTTTTTTTAAGAGACCATATAATGGTGTGTGTGTGTGTGTGTATGTGTGTGTGTGTGTGTGTGTGTGTATGTGTGTGTGTGTGTGTGTGTGTGTGTGTGTGTGTGTTGTGTGTGTGTGTGTAAGTGTGTGTGTGTGTGTGTGTGTGTGTGTGTGTGTGGAGAGAGAGAGAGTGTATGTGTGTGAGAGATAAGGAGGAGAGAGACAGAGAGAGACAGAGACAGAAACAGAGAGAGACAGAAACAGAGACACAGACAGACAGACAAACAGACCAACTGACTGGCTGAAAGACAGACAGACAGAAAGACTGACAGACAGACAGAGAAAGCATGAGTAAGTCATGTGTGTATGCATGCATTACTTCTGGATGCCAACTTATGTACATAAACGTGTGTGTGCTGAGTGTGTGCATGCAGGTGTGCATGCATGTGTGTAAAGCAGCACGCAAATAAACACAAAGCAAAATTCAATGTGTACGTGTGATACAGTGTGAATATTTCTTTGCACTAGACAATGAGTGACAAAATTCTTACCACTCTTTCAAGTAGGGCATATAGCTCATATTGAATCCAAACTGAGCCATAACATCTCCGCCTAAAAAAAACAAAAAACAAATCACACACACAACACACACATTCACACACACACACACACACACACACACACACACACACACACACACACACACACACACACACACACACACACAAACACACAATCTTAAAAAAAACAAACAAAACATCCAAGCACTTGTGATTACATAAGGATATGAGAGAGATATAGACAGAAAAGTAAACATCTGCAAACCATAAAGACAGATGAAAAGACAGTAACTTCTTCCTCTTCGTTGAATGCTCAACAGCAACTACTATTGTCTGTCATATGAGCGAAAATGATTATGCTGCTGTTAAGTGCCTGACAAGTCAGGCCCAGCACATCCGACTTCAGCATGGGAGAGGATTGTTCTGTTTTAAATCTTTTGGGAAAAAAAGGCAGGAGATGGACCAAGAAGGCAGAAAATAGACGAGAAAGAAGTGACAAGACGAAAAGGAACAAGGCAGAAACAAAGAGAGGGATAGAAAAGAGGGAATTCCTAGCACAGGATTTTTAGAAGGTGGGGATAATACTTATACACTGGCAGGCCCCTGGCATCCTCACAGGGGAAAAAAGGCAGAAAAAAAGGAAGAAACTTACGAATAAGACAGCTAATCACACATATAGAATATTGGTAAGTTAAAAAAGGACAGGGGGGGGGGGGGGGGGGGGAATGGGTTGCATATGGAAAAAGTATCACCATTGGTAAACCTCAAAGGTCAAGCCAAGGAACCCCCCCAAAAAAAAAAGTTACAATACATTTTTACATGACAGCACTTACATATATTTTATTATAATATTTGACAAGAATATGAAATTTAACAAAATATATTTGGCAAAAAGGTTACACACAATACTTAAAACACAAGTTATATTCACTGCACAAGGATACAAATTTTAACAAAATAAGTCTGATATAAAATACTCACAAAGAATTGTAAACTGCTTTAACCCTCTTAGTCCCCAACCGGGATTTGCCAGGATCATGCAGTGACTTCACTGATCGCTATCACATGCCAATAAGCTCTATCAGGCTAGAAGGCACAGAACATGTGGTGAGAGTCTGGCAGTAATTATAGCTGCTGGTATGTACTTAGAAGGAGGAAAAGGCAAGTAAACATGTATGCCTGACCTGATTTCGTGATGAAATGCAAAATCTAGGGCAATTTGTGTTCAGAGAATCCTAATGTAAGAGGGTTAACATGGTTTATAAATCTCTGGAGGTTTTAATTTAAATGACTTACCAACATCTCCATCAGGATGTGCTGCATCAAACGAGCCATGGTAATTAATCTGAAATGACACCAAAGACTTAGAAGTTAGAGTGAGTTAGACTGCAAATCCTCTTTTGGCCTAGGTGTATAAGTGTATGTGTCAGCCAAAAACATGCATACTCATTAGGTGATAAGCATACACATGAATCCAATCCAAGTCAATAATACTTAATATTCCATCCAATTCAATATTTCATATTTAATCCAATTCAACAATTACTATTTATAGTCCCACCAACCACAGCGGCCACATGAATAACATAACACTAATGTCAAAAC
Organism: Stramonita haemastoma; assembly: GCA_030674155.1. Lineage (NCBI taxonomy): Eukaryota > Metazoa > Mollusca > Gastropoda > Neogastropoda > Muricidae > Stramonita > Stramonita haemastoma. Next base: position 48,035,240 of record CM060322.1, on the reverse strand, counting down.
TAGTGTACAAAAAGCACATGCCAGTGTGACAATATATACACATTTCTAACTAAGCTTGAACGAAAAATAAATAACGTAAACAAACTAAGTTGCATGGAGAAAAAACAAACAAACAAACAAAACCTAAGTTGCATGGGCCTGACTTGTCAGGTGCTTAATGGCAGCACAATGTATTTTCACTCGTATGACAGATAACTATAGTTGCTGTCTGAGATTTGACGAAGAAGAAGTATGTATTAAGCATGATTAGGTAAAGATTTCGGTATCAGCATTGTTTAAACTAAACATGCAGTGGCACATGTAAGTTTCCATACACTCATGTGTGCATAGATAAGTCTGTTTGCGTACACACAAATTTGAGAAAAAATAAACAAACTTCTGTACACTACACACACATGTACACAAATGTCAATGTACAACACACACACATACATAGTCAGGACACACAACACATATACACTACACACTCACACCCAAACATACACACATACATGATACATAATATACATATCTAATACCACCAAATGTGGATAGACTTTAAAATTAAACAACACATACATACACACCTGAACTCTCCACGCCCACAACACACACACATAACCAATACACAATACACATATCAAAACACACACAATACAACAACAACACACACACACACACAACACACAACCCTACCACACAACACACACAACACACACACAACACACACACACACACACACACACACAAACACACACACACACACACACTATCACACACACACACACACACACACTACACACATACACACACATACACACACAAACACACACACACACACACACACATCACACGACACACACACACACACACAGAGACTCACGATCACACCACCACACTCAGAGACTCACAGCGGCCATGGCCGCAGAAAGCCTTGTTTGATGCCTAGAGCGTGCCAGGAGATGTCGGCTGTCTGGTGCGACACCACCACCCATCAGAAACACCACAGCTTCTCCGTCGCCTGTCACATACATCGTGATAATAACGATAATAAAATAAAATTTATATATAATCGCTAAATCTTGTAATAACCCCCCCCCCCCCCCCCCAAAAAAAAAGAAATAAAAAACCATCAAAGTGCTTGCATTCAGCATGTTCTTACACATGCAACCGATCACAAATTGTTTAAAGAAAGCCAAATTTACACACACACACACACATGCACATATGCGCGCACGCACGCACACACGCACACACGCATGCATGCACGCACACACATAACACAGTGTCACACACACACACAGTGCACACACACACACACAGTCACACACACACACACACACACACACACACACACACCACACACACACACACACCACACACACACACACACACACACACACACACACACACACACACACACACACACACACGGATGAGACTATAAACCAAGGCCCCGTGTGTGAATGTACACAGAACATCTTGCACACATGTTAAATCCTGTTCCGCTTTTCATAAGAGTAGGACATTGTGTGCCGGTGGGAACGGATGACAAGATTTACAAAACTGCATACACATGGGGACTGGATGTAAAAAAGCACACAAGTACTTATTCCATTATTCTTGATATAAAAGAATAATAAAAGAATAAAAGTATTAAACACCACACACACACACACACACACACACACACACACACACACACACACACACACACACACACACACAGAGTGACAACAAATACAACACACACACACACGAAGGTAACACATTTTGGTGGGGGTGATGGAGATTTCCACTGTTAAACGTAGTGTAGGGACAGATCATTATGAGAGTGATGGATCACGACTTACCTCGTCCCAAGGAGGGGGGTAGCGCTGGCGGATGTAGTTGATGCTGGCATTGGTGAAGGGGGTCCAGTGCGTGTCCTCCGAGATATCATGGTATTTCCCTGACACACACACAGACACACACAACCACGCACACGACGCACGCAGGCACGCGATGCACACACACACACACACACACACAAGATAAACTTATGATAAACTCAAGCCACACCATCAATACACTACAACATCTTTACTTCATACCATACTGTCAATACACTTCTACATCTTTACTTTATACCACACAATCAATACACTTCTACATCTTCACTTCATACCACACCATCAATACACTTCTACATCTTCACATCATACCACACAATCAATACACTTCTACATTTCACTTCATACCACACCATCAATACACTTCTACATCTTCACATCATACCACACCATCAATACACTTCTACATCTTCACTCATACCAACATCAACATCAATCACTTCTACATCTTCACTTTTCATACCACACCATCAATACATTTCTACATCTTCACTTCATACCACACTGTGTCAACCTTAAGTGAACTTCAAAACAATTCTGCTTAAAAAAAAAGAAAAAAAAGTAAAGTAAAGTGTAATTCCAAAACCTACTAAGCCTTACCTGCAGACAATGGCGAAAATGAATACTATCACATCTCTCCCCCCCCCCCCCCCTCTCCACACACACAGACACACACACACAGACAACAGACAGACAGACAGACAAGAAGACAGACAGACAACACACACACAGACACACACACACATACTACACACACACACACACACACACACACACACACACACACACACACACACACACACAGACAAACACACACAGAGCCTCCCTCTCTCTCTCTCTCTCTCTCTCTCTCTCTCCTCTCTCTCTCTCTCTCTCTCTCTCTCTCTCTCTCTCTCCCCCCCAACTCCTTGAGGAGTCATTGGAGCTTTACACTTGAATTTTTGCAGACTGTGCCTGTCAGTTGGGTTGAATCTGGCAGAGCCCATCCCTCTCCAGGCACTATCATACTGTTACAGGAAAGTATTTTTTATCAGTTGTTTACAGTACTTTTGCCTGAATCACCCTTCAAAGTGTTTTCGTTTTTGCTTGCTTTCAAGAGTATTTATCTATAGATTTGTTTTGTGTTTTGTTTGATCATACATCACCTATATCCCATTACCTCCAAAGCATATAGGGTCGTAATATGTATCTGGGTAAGGACTGCCAGCTTCCATTGCATCTTGGTGCTTCAGCAGCAGCTGCAAACACACATGCATGCACGCGCGCATGCACGCACACACACACACACATGCATGCATGCACACATGCACACACACCACATCCATGCATGTGCACACACACACACACGCACACACACATGCACGCACGCACGACACGCACACACATACGCACACACACACACACACACAAATTAACCTCATTTCTTTCCAACATGACCATCAGCAGCAGTTCCCTCCAAACCATCACCCTTACAACCTCTACACACACAAACAGTGTTGAAACAAACACACACCATGCTACAAAATCAAACAAAAAAAGAAAACACAAACACAAACCATCAAGATCAAGTCCACATCAGAAAAGACAGAGAAAATGATACTATTTTGAACCAAAATGACTCGGCCATAACAATTATGATACGCCACAGATGAATACAGAGGACAAAAATGAGAAAACATCATATTTTATGTAACAGAGTGCAGATATTTGATCTGCCCGCACTCTGTAACAAACAACTCGCGACGACCACCAACAACGAACAGACAGGGAATGTGGACCTCAAAAAAAAAGCGCATAAATTTACAATTAAAAAACGCTAATGGCAAAGTGCATGCAGAGGACGCTTTCGACCACCCCCCAACGATACAGAACGTCCACAATTCACAGGTGTGACCATAACGATACACCCACGACGCTGCGATTGGCAGTTCCATCGCAAGGAATGTAATCAATGAATTTACCATCAAACAGCACATCCACCACACGCTGATTTGGTGGGCGTCCCGGGAAGGAGTACTGACCAGCGTAATATTTGACCTCAAATCAGTATGGCAGATTCTACCATCCTGTCGCACGCCAACTTTGTAACAGAGCGCAGATATTTGATCTGCCGCGACTCTGTACAACTTCTCGGCGACGACAGCACGGTCAGACAGTGGGAATGTGGCCTCTAAAAAGAGGCTGCATAAATACTACATTTTACCGCTATGGGTAAAGTGCATGCAGAGGACGGCTTTCGACCACCCCCCAACGATACAGAACGTCGCACAATTCACAGGTGTGGATCCAAACGTTACACCCACGACGCTGCGATTGGCAGTTCCGATCGCAAGGGAAGTAATCTAATTACCGCCCTGCCACATTTAGAAAGACCAACAACTCCTCTCCCCCCAAAAACAACAACAACAACAACAAAAAAAAACCCAAACAAAACACACACAAAACAAAAAACAACAAAAAAAGCACAAACCCCTGAAAACCCCAACAACCCACAAACAAACCGACCAACAATTAAAAAAAAAAAAAAAAGACAAAACAAATGTTCAAAAAACCCAAACAGAAAAAAACCCACAACTGACACCCCCCCCAAAATACAAAAAAGAATTTATATATAAAAATGAAGTGTGACATAAACTGATAAAGAATTCTGAAATGATATAGCCAGATGATAAGCTAACTTTTACAATTATTACAATTAATTAATACAAATGAATTTTATCCATCAATTTAAATACAAGAATCAGACACATTCATACCAATGAGTGGGGGTGTGGGAGGAGATAAAAAAAAGAAAGAAAAAAAAAAGACAAAAGATGATTTCACCTACAAAGATCTCAAGTCATGGGCAGGATATACAAACCACATGATGCACCATCACCATGACTAGTACAACCCTACTCCCCTCCAAAGAAAACGCCATAAACAAACTAATCCCCCTAATAAATGTTCAGTGTATCCTTTGCACACTCACTTTCCCATAGTCAGTGTTTGGACTTGCAGAACGGAAACTATCCTGGGCTCGATGACCTGAAAAATATTTGAACTTTCAATTTAATCCATTTTTTTTCAATCTGTGGTGTGTTGTGTGTGTGTGTGTGTGTGTGTGTGTGTGTGTGTGTGTGTTGTGTTTGTGTGTGTATGCATGTGTGTGTGTGTGATGGTGTGTGTGTGTGTGTGTGTGTGTGTGTGTGTGTATGTGTGTGTGGGTATGTGTGTGTGTGTGTGTGTGTGTGTGTGTGGTGTGTGTGTGTGTGTGTGTTCAAGTCAAGTACACTCATCATCCCACAAAGGGCAATTACAATACTGACAGGCATATATTGATACAAATCATAAACTTGAAAAACACAAGAAAGCACATTTCATATGGTTAAACATTCCAAGATAATTTAATAAAACACCACAACACACTAACAACAACACACACACAACCCCACACACACACAACCACACACACACACAAGGCACACACACAACACACACACACACACACACACACACCACACACACACACAAGGCCATTGACTAAAGGTACAGGTGTCCTATAACCTATGTGGTTGTAGGGGATCGAGGCATCAACTGATCAAGGGATCTCGGGTTCTCTTGAGGGCGGCGCCCATCTCCTCTCCCTCGCTGCTTTACCTTCCCTGACCCTAAAGAGGGCAGGTACCCATTTACAGCTGGGTGGACTGGGGGAACTTTACTGAAGCCAAAGCGCACAAACGGTCACCCATCCAACAGGTAACCGTACTTAATAATTATTGTCAATTGAAGAGTTGTACTTGTAGTGATGCGGATGTTTAAACTGAAACTAAACAATAAACAATGAAAACATTCCTTGTACATTCAGTCAATTGCTAATCATTTCAAAACTCTTATTGACACAATTTTCCTTCAAAAAGTTTTACCGATTTCGATGTGCGTGGAAACTCCACAGCAGTCAGCACGACCAAAAAGAACGAAAATGATAAGCAATGTCTCCACCAAGTGCATTTTTCCTGTCGCCATTTTGTAACAGTTGGTCATGTGATAAGCACCTAGCCAGTGACCGCAGTTGTCTTGTTAGTACCTATGTGAAAAAATGTCACAAAGAATTCCAAGATTTCATTCTATGGTGTTATAACCTTTGATCGTAGGAGACAGGCGACGGGAGAGAGAGAGAGAGAGAGAGAGAGAGAGAGGAGAGAGAGAGAGAGAGAGAGAGAGAGAGAGAGAGAGAGAGAAGAATCAGAACAAATCAAATCAAACCACATTAAATCAAATTCTTTAATTTCGAGGATAAGAGTAAGCATTCATTTTACCCCTGGCCCCACTAAGAACCGTCTCTGCTCTTCAGAGTGTAAAAAAAATCTATTATCCTAAAATTGGGAAACAATCAACTTTTAAAAAAAAAAAGATCATTAGTGCAGTTCATGACGGAAGAATCCCCCATGATGATGCTGGGGGCCTGTAAGTAGAAGAAGCACCCCCACATGCTGGACATTCTGTGCTAGCAATGCTCTCATTTCTACCCCTCTCATTGTTTCTGCTTTCTTCTTTTCCTCCTTGTCATTTTCTGCCTTTACCGTCCATTCATCTGCCGCTTTCCATAAAATCTTTAACAGATAACAATTCTCTCCCACGTCTTAGTCGATGGAACGGCCTGACTTTTCAGGCACTAATCGGCAGACACAACACATGTTTGCTATAGTATGGCAGACTTAATTTCTTTTCATTCTTTCTTTTCTGTTCTTTTTGCATTCAGATTCTTTCTTTCTACTTTTTGGTAACCACGTCAGATGGTGCAAATGTTATATCATTTGTTCCACAAAACTTCATAACAGCTGAGACAGGTGAACGTAAACAGGGAAGCAAAAGAAGAAGAAGAGGAAGAAGAAGAAGAAGCGGGGGAAAAAATCAGAAGAAAAAGAAAGCATACAAGCAGACAGAAGGGTGACAGTTTTTCATAAAAGACTAAAAGGTTATTAGTGTTGCTTGTAGAGTTACACCCCCTGCTCAGCGCAACTTTCGAAACTGATTAGTGCAAAATGGTTGACAGCTTGTTTAATCTTTGCTTGGACTATGTTGCCTGGAACATTTCTTGTCGAATCCTTCAGTGGTTTTCCTGATTTGATAGCCCAGAAAATCTTTCATGCTGTTGAAGCAAGGGGTCAACTGGAATTGAAAAACCCGACACTATTACGTCAAATATTATTTACTTTCACGTCTGCTTACAACGATGTTTTGACGGATGTGAACATCGAAGGAGAACATCTATTTCTTGCAGAATGTTTGGATCTGTTGATGTTATTCTCCCATCTCAGGGCCTTGAACGTGTCTTCTTGTTGTCTAGGGAACGAACACGAGCTTCTCTTTCATATCTCCACACTTGAGAGGTATGCATGGGTAAAATTGCTGTCGTAGCATGGCATTGTCAGTCAGAGTTTGCTGTATCGATGGTTTTTTCACAGTTTCGCCTTGGTACATCTAGAGCTTTCATCATCTTTGCCTGTCTGTCAGCAGGGTGTCTGCTTGTCTTTACATCTGTCTGTCTTCTGCTTTTGTTGGTGTCTGTCTCTGTCTTGTCTGTCAGCCCATCTGCCTCAGTCTCAGTGTCTGTCTGCCAGCCTGCCTGCCCCCCCCCCACCCCCCTCCCCCTCTCTTCTTCTTTTGATTTATAATGTTGTGAATTAACGATGTACATAATCATGATGATAATCATGATCTGTCCATGAGGGATGTGTGTGTTGTGTGTGTGTGTGTGTGTTGTGTGTGTGTGTGTGTGTGTGTGTGTGTGTTGTGTGTAATTAAAAAAAAAAAAATTCTTCTATGTTTTATTCTTTTATATCGAGGATAATGGAATAAGCACTCATGTACTATTTTTTTATCCAGTTCCAGTGTGTATGCAGTTTTGTAAATACTGTTTGCTTTTTGTTATGTACAGTCTGGAGGTTCTAGTGCTGAGGGACAATGATCTGACAGACGAGGGAATACGGAAGCTGACTGCACCAATTCGTGTCAAGAAAACAGGACCACTCTGCTTGAAAACTCTTGACCTTTCAGGTATGCATGTTATGAACTGAACTAGAAATCAAAATAATGCATATTGTTTTGTTTCTTGGCTAGAGCTCCAAGGTTTACCTATGGTGAGATTCATTGTGTGACCATTTACCACCAATAATAAAACCAGGCATTAAGGCAGTCACATTCTCACCTTGGGGATGATATCTAAACATGACACCATATATTTTTTTTATATATCTGGCTTTGTAAATTTTGTCATGGGTTCCAACCAGCATGACGACACATTGCCATTGGCCAACTCTTTGAAAAGCAAAATGGGTTTCAATGGGTTTGAAATATTTTCTGTGTGCATTTGCAGTTGGGGCCTTGGGTTATACAGATATATACTTTATAGTCTCATCTGAAGGACTTTCAGGGGAGTGGAGTGCTGACTTTGCTGTATATTATAACATATGCTCTGGCAGGGTTTGTTGCTTTTTGTATTTCATGCATTTATTCTAAACTCTGAGCCATAGTAGCTGACTGAATAAAATAAGATGATCTTTAAATATAACTAACAAAATGGTGATGTCAACTGTTGTCATATTTTTTGTAATTATCATGCTATTTAAAGTGTTGTTAGTGGGATTTTAATCTTGCTGATGATTCTAATTTACATAGGGGCATTTTGCTTGAAAAGTTATTATCATCAATAAAACAGTTATGCATGCATACACTATAGATGTGTTTTACAACTTTTTTTGGTATCGTATTCTTTAGCTTTGTGAACTTTAAAAAGTTATCAGTTTAATCAAACACTAAACAATCCAAACAATCCATATAATACTAAGGTAGAGCTGTAACTAAAGGTTGGGATGTTGGCAAAACAAATGTTTTCATTGGGGAAAATATTTTTCCAGCAAAAAAATTGTGATTATGTTCTTTTTGTGATCCTTTACTAGAAATATTTGCATACATGTCGTTTTTGCATGCATGTGTGAGTGTTAGTGTTATTTTTATTTGAAGTTATCTTTGAACAAATATAAAATGTAGCCATCTTGTGTCTTTTGATTATGATTCATACCAATATGCCTGTCAGTATAATTTTGTAATTGCCCTTCATGGGATGATTAAAGTGTTTTGGACTTGACTTGAATTGCCTCGTTTCTTTGTATTTATTTTGAGCAGAGAATGCGGAGGTAACTGTTCAGAGCATAAAGTTTCTGCGGGTGTTTAGTGCACTGACGCTGTTGAATTTATCATCCACGGCTGTGCATAGTCCTCTGCATAGGCAAATTGTGAGTATCGCTATCAGTGCAAAGTGTTTGTGTGTGTGTGTGTGTGTGTGTGTGTGTGTGTGTGTGTGTGTGTGTGTGTGTGTGTGTGTGTGTGTGCGCGTGTGTGTGTATCATGCGTGCATGTGTGTGTGTGTGTGTGTGTGTGTGTGTTTGTGTGTGTGTGTGTGTGTGTGTGTGTGTGTGTGTGTGTGTGTGTGTGTGTGTGTGTGTGTGTGTGTGAGTGAGTGTGTGTGCGCGTATGTGTGTGTGAAAAGTGTGTGTGGGTAGGTGAGGAGAAGGGGAGAGATTGCATGTAAATGGGCTTATTCATTGATACTAGTTATTTTACTTAAGTGGGTCCAGTGGTCAAAATTTGCAGATAATTTTAAATGCATATATATATATATATATATATATATATATATATATATATATATATATATTATATATATATATATATATATGCATGAACATATGTGATATGTGTATACACAAGCACATATGCCACATTCCACACACATGTATTCATCTCCTAGACCCACCCTCCAGTGTACAGGTCTAAAGACATGGAATGATGGACACACACACACACAAACACAGACACACACACACACACACACACACACACACACACACACACACACACACACACACACACACACACACACACACACACACACACACACACACTCACACACACAAAGATTGGGTCTGTCATGCTCTTGTACACAGCCAATACATACATGTACATATTTCTTCTTCTTCTCTGGTTCACTTTACACTGTCAGATGTGTCTGGGAAAAATAATGGCATGTCCTTTCCAGCTCCTTTCGTGGGCTGTACAGCTTGGTCTGTAGGGTTATCTCCATCGGCCACACATTCTTCCTCAGGTCGCTGAATAGCGTACACCTCTGAAGGATGTGCTCGCCTGTCTGGTTTTCTTTACCACAGGCACACAGGGGAGAAGGAGCAAGTTTCAGCTTTGTGGACATTTTTTTTAAAAAATTTATTTTAATTTAGTCTTTTATATCAAGGATAATAGAATAAGCACATGCTTTTTTTCATCCAGTCCCCATGTGTATGCAGTTGTGTAAATAATTGTCATCTGTTTCCACCGGCACACATTGTGGTTTAGCCTGTTGTGCCCAGTGCTAATTATTTTGATAATTACTCTATTGTCACTTTGAAAAATAAAATCTCTGTTCATATTTGACAGCAAGATGAGATTAATAATTTATAAATCTCCTCTCAGGAAAAACAACAAACCCAGAAAGATCCTGACAAGGAACTTGGGACAAATTAACCCCGAAAACCTTTGTGTCATTCAGGCGCCAGAACTTCAGGAGTACGCCAGGGGCAGATCACTGGTGGTGGTCTTGACGACGATGATGCCAGAAGAAATGAGGGCAAAGGTCAAGGCTATGACGGAGGTGAAGACCCGGGGGTGGGGGAGTGAGATGATAACCGCGTGGAGGCAGGAGAGTCGGCATCGATGCCAGACGTCTGGTGCAGTAGATGACTCTAGCTCTACTATGGCCAAACGGTTTTGTGAGTTTACTTGGTGGACTTGACTTTTGTAGGTCAGACTTTAAAAGCTGATGGGTTTGTGTATGCTTGATATTTCAGTGCAAGTGCGTGTGTTTTGATGTTTGTAGCCATGTGTCGGTGTGTGTGTGTGTATATATATATACATATATGTATATATATATGTATATATATATATATATATATATAGAGAGAGAGAGAGAGAGAGAGAGAGAGAGAGAGAGAGGAGAGAGAGAGAGAGAGAGAGAGGAGAGATGTATGTATGTATGTATGTAGGCTGCAAAGCTAAACTTCGTATATTACCTGTTGTGTTTTGTTCATATGGTTTTGGTATGTTGTGTAAAGGATCTAAGTACATACATGTACGTTAACTGTTAAACTGTACTGATGGGCATGTACATGAAACTATAAAGTCCTTGTGTTCATGGGCATGTACATGAAACTATAAAGTCCTTGTGTTCATAAGTATGCTTCCATATTGGTATACTTGTACACTCATGCATGAAATTGGTCCTTGTATTCACAAGGGCTTGTGGAATTTTGCATATATACACACACACATACACGCACACAGGCATACACGCACGCACAGTTAAAACTGTTAGACTTTGATTCCAAGGGTCCATGAAGTTTGGGTTTGAATCTGGGCGTTGTCTACTGAAATAAGGGTGGGGGGATTTTTATGATTTCCCAGGTGATAGTACTGACCTGCCAGTGCCTTAATTGCCTCTGTGTGTATATACACGTGCAGAAGGTCAAATATGCATGTTAACGCTAAACCCTACGGTACTGTCTTCAATGAGAGACACATGAAGAGATAGAGCTCTGTGATTTGGATATTTCTCAGAGGCTGGAAGCAAGAGTTTATACTGAGGATTTTAAAAATCTTTCCCCCCTCATTTCTTGGTTAGAGCTCCCAGGTTCACCAATAGTGAGATTTTTGTGTATGCGACCATTTTTTTTCCACACCATTTAGGTGTCAGCATTCACTGCTTTGGGGACACAGATAATATAGACTTTTACACCACTTTAAGTCACAGCAAATTGCTCTGCTTGAAATTTGGGCTGCCCTCCCCAGGGAGAGCACGTCACCACAAGAGCAGCGCCACCCTTTTGTTTTCCTTTTCCTGTCTGTATTTGTCTCCTTATCAGAGTGGCATTTTTCTACAAAATTTTGCCAGGGACAACTCTCTTGTTGCCATGGGTTCTTTTACATGCGCTAAATAATGATGTGTAACACACGGGACGTCAGTTTATCATCCCATCCGAAAGACTAGCACCTAGACCACCACTCATAGTCTAATGGATGGGGGGAAAGTTTAGGGCCCAAACGGGGTTCGAACCACCGCACACTCCGATCCGGTCTTTTCGCTTTCTAGACAGGCGTGTTACCTCTAGACCACTGATCCACAGAAGGTGATTGGTCTTCTCATCATCATCATTTATTTCAGATGGTACAAAGAAGAAAACGGTGCAGCTGAAGACACAGAGAGGATCCTCCTCCAAGGCAGAGAAGACGAAGGACACCAGGTCTTTTTCCCTGATCCTGATCCACGCCTCTCTGGTGCCAAGTTCTGCCCCCAGAGTGGTACCGTCATGGCATGGAGCGTCGCCAGTCAGTGTCTCATTTGCTACCACTGTAAGTTTGTTTACCCTGCAGCATAAAGCTTCCATGTAGGGTTTGTATGTAGGTAATTGTAAACAAACAAACAAAAAAGAATGCATTGCAGATGTGTGTTCAGATCTTCGCAGGCACTCAGACTCACATACACACACATACACAGGCACCCACACATGTACATTTACACACACACACACCAGCATGTGCATACACAACGGGGACTAGATGTAAAAAAAAAAAAGCACATGAGTGCTTATTCCATTATCCTTGAAATAAAAGAATAAATAAATGAATGAGTAAATAAATGTCTCATACTTATCACAATAGATTGATTTGTCTCATACTTATCACAATAGATTGATTTTCTCATACTTATCAAAATAGACTGATTTGTCTCATACTTATCACAATAGATTGATTTTCTCATACTTATTGTGCCATACTTATCACAATAGACTGATTTGTCTCATACTTATTACAATAGATTGATTTTAAAAAATGATTTATTTATTTGTTTATTTTAATTCTTCTTCTTCTTCTTCTTCTTCTTCTTCTTCTTCTTCTTCTTCTTCTTCTTCTTCTTCTTCTTCTCTCCTCCTCCTCCTCCTCCTCATTCTCATTCTTATCATCATCATCATCATCATCATCAGCATCAGCAGCAGCAGCACATCATCATCATCATCATCATCATCATCATCATCATCATCTCATCATCATCATCATTATTTTTTTATATTTTTATATTTATTTATTTTTTTAACAGTATATTGATTTGTCTCAAATTTATCTCAATAGATTGATTTATCTAATACTTTCCACAGGCAGAGCCCAGACCATCAAAGACCACAGAATGCCTGCTGCCAACAGCTTCAGCCTGCAGCCTGGTACACAGAAGAGAGAAGAAGAAGCTGTCGACATCACCAGACGTCATACAGACCACGAAAATTCTTAACAATGTGCGCTCAGCCTCACCCAATTCATCTTCTCACACCTTCAAGGACGCTCATAAACTTTCAGAACAAGACTCCTCCAAGGTCATTACTTCGCAAGGTTTCAGGGACTCAAATTCTGCCATTCGTGGGGTGAATCTGTTTTCGAATTCTCAAAGGACTGGAACAGGTTGTGATCAGACTAGCGTTAGGCCCAAGTGTTTGAACATGCGACCTGCGAGTGGTAGTGTTGTTGATGGACAGGAGAAAAGATCGGTGCACGATATGTCAAAGGGCAAGAGGGGTCAGGAGGGTGACCTCTCTCGAGAGAGCACTCAGCGGAAGAGACGGTGTGTGGAGAGAAACTTTGGAGATGACGATCTTTCTCTGCTTTGTCAGTATGGATACTGTGGAAAGTGATGCGTGGAATTTTGCTTGTGAACTTGCTGATGAAGAGATTGATGCTGTGTGTGTCTGTATGTGTGTGTGTCTGTATGTGTGTATGTGTGTGCTTGCGTGTGTGTGTGTGTGCGCATGTGTGTGTGTGTGTGCGCATGTGTGTATGTGTGTGTGTGCGTGTGTGTGTGCATGTGTGCGAGAGAGAGAGAGAGAGAGAGAGAGAGAGAGAGAAATGAAATGAAAATTTTTTTTTTAATTGAACATTAGCCTTGGGCCACAATTCAAAACAAAGTGGTAGATGGGGGAGTGGATGTGCATGTATATAACAAATTTGTACAAAATTTCAAAATAAAGCAAAAATACACATTTGAGCAACTCTTCTGAGAGAGAGAGAGAGAGAGAGAGAGAGAGAGAGAGAGAGAGAGAGAGAGAGAGAGAGAGAGAGAGAGAGAGATGTTTTTCTAGAAGTGCATCAGTTTTGTGACTTCGTGACCGGGCTGTACTCTTTGCTTCCAATCGTAATGTATCCCAGTGTCAACCACACCCAACAGCAATCGCCTCGATACATCTGATATTGGCCATGTCATTTGAGTCACCTGTCATCTATTGACATCATGACCGAGTTTGACATTAACCCCCACACCCAATGACACTGACAAGATCCTTCTTCTCCATTTACTCTGGTCTTTGCTGGGCCTGCTGACTTCATGGATTCTCATGCCACAGGATTCAGTGATGTTGCCAATAAATGAAAAAAGCTGGTGGTCTGCTTTTTTTTTTTCTTTTCCCCCTTGGTCTTGCATTGAAAGACAATTCTTTATGGTGTCTGTATCTTGGTTTTGTAGCACATGGTCTACATATTTCAGTTTGTAATTTGAGCAACGGGGACAGGATAGCTCAGTGGTCAGAGCACTTGCTTTCCTCAAGCTACGGTTAAGCAGCATGTAGCGTGGTTACCAAGTGAATGGGTCATTGTTTGCGCACCTTGGCTTCAGTACAGTCGGAGTCCCCCAGTTTACCCAGCTGTAAATGGGTACCTGCCCTCTTTAGGGACAGGGAATGTAAAGCAGCAAGGGTGAGGAGATGGTGCCGCCCTCAACATGCTGGCCCCCAGAGAAGCTGAAGTCTCTGATGCCTTGTTTCCGTACGACCACATAGGTTATGGAACACCTTTACCTTTACCATTTTAATTTGAGCAACATTCTCAAAATCACATCTGTGGAGTAGTAGATTATCAATGCTCACCTGTGTGGTTCTGGTCTCGTAACTGAGCCCCTAGCAAACACACTCTGCATGGAAGTGTCCTGGAATCCCCCCCCTCCCCCCCCGAAACAGCAACATCAACAAAAACTGACCCCCCCCAAAAAAATCACAAACAATACCAAAAAAATTCCATCCAACCAACCAACAACTAACCAACCCAGCCAACCAACTAACCAACCAACCAGCCAACCAACCAACCAACCAACCAACCAACCAACCAACATTAATTTATTTTGGTTTTTTTTTTTTTTTTGTTCGTTGCTGAGCTAGAGTTCGAAGGATCACCTATGACGAGGTTTTGTAAATATGCAATCCTTTTTGCCCACCATGAAGGTAACTGCATTCTGACATTGTGGGGGTAGCCACATTCCAACTTAGGAGGAAAAGAAAACTTTAAAACTCTTGATGAGATTCGCACAGGCTGCGATCTTGTAGCAGGAAAAAACAAGCTAACCGCTGTCTCTCAGCAGCCGCTGTAGGCCTAGTCTATAAATCATCCGTTTATTTATTCAGTCGTTCACGTCCCCTCTGCTGTCAGTACCTCATATACTTTTTATTAGCAGACCTGAGAGTATTGGCTCTAAACATTCCACGAGCACAGATGGGAATAAAAAATGGATGGAGCTTGTCCTGAGAGAGAGAGAGAGAGAGAGCAAGGGGTGTAGAGTTGGGGGGCAATTTGTCTTCTTTGCTGCATAATGGTCACAGCTGGTTCAGCAAGGTTTGAAGCTGCCTGACACTGCTCTTCGCTATACTTTTTTCTCTCCTCACTTCTTATTTATTTTATTTTATTTCTTTCTTTATTTTTTTATTTTGAGGATAATGGAATAAGTGTCCATGTGCTTTTTTTTGTTTTTTTACCTTTAATTTAATTTTTTTTTTACATCCAGTCCGTGTGTGTATGCAGTTTTGTAAATTTTGTCATCCGTTTCCACCGGCACACAATGGTTTACTTTTCTAAAAGCAAAAGAGGTTTTAACATGTGTGCAACAAGATGTTCTGTATGGGTTTGAACACGGGACCTTGGTGTATAGTCTCATCCAAAGGACTTTTGGGGAGAGTGGAGTCGGCACTGATGTTAACTTCAGAGGAAAAATCCTCTAACGAGATTCGAACCCGGGTCAGCAGATCATGAACACATCACTCTGACCACCAGGCTATCCCATCCCCCAAGGAGGGGGGCGTTTGAGGGAAGAAGGCAGGGACAGACAGTCGTTGGTTCCTTTTTAAAAAAATGTTTTTTCTTTTTTTGACAGTCAGTGGTTCAAATCTCAGTAGTGTCTGGTGAATGAAGGGTGGACATTTTTTTATGATCTCCCAGGTCAACTTCTATTGCAGACACCTGCCAGTGCCTTCATTCCCTTTGTATAATTATATATGTATATATATATATATATATATATATATATATATATATATATATATATATATATATATATATATATATATATATATATATATTCAGAAGGTCAAATATGCACGTTTAAGATCTCGTCATTCATGTCAGTGTTTGCTGAGTTACAGAAACATGAACATTTTGTTTCTTTCTTTGTTTTTCTTTCTGGTTACACGTTTTGGGGTATTTGTTTGTTTGCTTGTTTGTTTTTTTTAACTTCTCTCTCTCTCTCTCCTCTCTCTCTCTCTCTCTCTCCTCCCCTCTCTCTCTCTCTCTCTCTCTCTCTCTCTCTCTCTCTCTCTCTCTCTCCATCATGCCCACCTTCCCTCCCTCTCTCCCTCCCCCCTCTCTCTCGTTACGTTATTAGGCAGAACAAAGCAGCAGGCACTGTGCTAATCAAATGAATGATGCAGACACATCAACACTGAAGAGGGGTATAGGGTGACGGGCTAGGGTGTCCCCCTTATGTATCATGGATGTTTGCTGGTTCCCCACAGAAACATACGTGTTACGACTGATGTAGGCCTAGATATGGATGTAGAAGACCTGATAGGCCTGTGTGGATGTGTAGAAAGTGACGTGGAAGATGGAAAACTTGAGATGTGGAGATATGTGGATGAAACTGAGGCTCTACTCTTGATTTTTTTAAATGGTGTGTGTGTGTGTGTGGGGGGGGGGGGGGGGGGGGGGGGGGGGGGATGGAAAAGGTGTGGGGAAGACGTGGGGGGTGGGAAGAGAGAGGAAATAGGGGTGGGGGGGGGGGTGGTTATGAGAGCAGTGTCATGTATGGTTTGTGGGGGCGATCTGTGCTGTGGTCTGTGTTGGCGGAAGGCTATGCACGTTGCATAACTTGAGAGAAGGAAAATCACATGTGTTGGTGGTGTGGCTGGTGTGTGTGTGGTTTCGTGCGTGCGTGGTGCGGTGGTGCGTGCGTGTGCGTTGTGCGTGGTGTGTTGGCAAGCATGCAAACTCGTGGGTACATAGCCTACATACACGCACGAACGCACGCACACACGCACATACACAGACACACAGACAGACAGACAGACACACACACACACACACACACACACACACACACACACATACATACACACACTTCTCACGATCACTGTAGCTATGTTTGTGTTCCAGCATGCTGCAGTCTCCATAATATGATATGAACGCATGCTATATGTTTTGCTGTAGGCTACTTTACTTAGTCTGCTGTACATGTACTGTACTGTACTGAACCATCCTGCATGAGTGTGCTGTTCTGCAGTATTGTGTTGTATTGGACTGCACTGTACCGCTAGCTCTGCATTGCATTGCAGTTACAGTGTAATGTTTTGTGCCATACTGTACTAGGCCTAATAGGCCTACTACAATGGCCGAAACACTTGTTTGAAGGGGGCTTCTCCTCTGAGGACTCTCTGCTGCCATGCTCTACGCGAGTTTCTTACCACTGTGCGGAACTGTATTGTATTTGTTTATTTTATTTCGAGAATTTTATTTATTTATTTATTTATTTATTTATTCTTTTATATCGAGGATAACAGAATAAGCACTCATGTGCTTTTTTTCATCCGGTCCCCGTGTGTATGTAGTTTTTGTAAATATTGTCATCTGTTCCCACCGGCACACGATGGCCTACTCTTTAACGAAAAGCGGAACAGGATTTAACGAGATTAATGAGAAAATAATGGAATAATGCGACACTCCGTGTGCTCATTTTTTTAAACATCCCGTCCCTGTGTGTTTGCAGTTTTGTACATTATGTCATCCGTTCCCACCGGCACACAATGGCCTACTCTTCCGAAAGCAAGATGTTCTGCAAGCGTTCGCACACGGGATCTCGGTTTATAGTCTCATCCGAAGGATGTAGGTTATTCAAGTTGCATTGCATTGAACCAAAGTACTATGATATTGTTGTATATGTCAGTCTGTTATTGTTCTAATCCCTATTTTCTTTTATCGACTATTTGGAATCAAGTCTCTTTTATGCTCAAGCAAACGTACGTGTGTGTGTGGTGTGTGTGTGTGTGTGTGTGTGTGTGTGTGTGTGTGTGTGTGTGTTTGTGTGTGTGTTGTGTGTGTGTGTGTGTGTGTGTGTGTGTGTGTGTGTGTGTGTGTGTGTGTGTGTGTGTGTGTGCGAGCGCGCGCGCGCGTAAAATACAAATCCAAAACCAAACCAAATCATAGTGTACATTTTATTATCATCCTCTGAAAAAAGATAGACGGCTCAAGCTGGATCAGGTTGTTTCTTTTCATCGTCGTTAACAACTGCACAGCCGGCCAAATTCTATATACAGCAATCTGAAGCTAGCACTGAGTAGGCCCTACATGACAGATTACTTTAGGCTGAAGGCAAGACCATATTAATGACGTGCCTTTAACTTAAGTCAAACCACTCTGCACTATACACACACTGCTTTGTACCCTACAATATCTACCACAAAGTAAAAAACAAAAACAAAAACAAAAAAAACTTTCAAAAAGTTCACAAAGGAAAAAGAAGCAAAGTCATATCATGATCGAGATCCATTTTTCATGCAACCCCCCCCCCCCCCTTCCCTCCTTCTTACAAGAAGCAAGTAATCTCTATGTTAAAAAAAAGAAGACACAAGTTTATAAAAAAAATACTGCTGATAGTGTTGAAAGAAAAAAGAAACAAAAAAAAAGAGGCTAGTATGGCTCATCACACAAACACACACTGACACATCGTCTCCTCCATTCCACCAAAACATGCGCGGCGCCGCACCGCAGCACACACCACACACACACACACACACACACACACACACACACACGCCACAACACACACACACACACACACACACACACACACACACACACACTGTAGTTTGTCATATTCAGCTTATTGAGGATTTTCAGGATTTTTTTTGTCCCAGACCCCGTCATTAATCTACCTGAGAACACTAAGCTAAATGTACACACTGCTGGCATTTAACCTTTAACATTTTTATTAATGTGAAAAGAAAAAAAAACCCAGACAAAGTGAAACAAACATATGACAATCCCAGGACGGTTAATGAAGACGATCACTTGTTAAACAAGTAGGCTACACAAAGAGATTCTGGGTTTCATTCCAGCCTTGGCCTTTCTTCCAAGTTTTTAACGAAAATATTGAACTTAATGTCAATGTCATTCGGGTGAGACGATGAACCGAGGCCCCGTGTGTAAACACACGCAAAACATCTTGCGCACACGTTTTAAAAACGCGTCTGCCTTTCAGTAAGAGTAGGCATTTTTATTTTTTATTATTCTTTATATCAGGATAACAGACATAGCACATGTGCTTTTTCACCCGTCCCCGTGTGATTTCGTGCTGGGAGAAACGCTTGCGCATGCGCTAGTCACATCACTCAATTCTTGCCTGACTAAACAAAGTGAAAACACCGAAGTAAATATATACAGATATGTGCAATCTGCAAAATCGTATTATACAATAACAATACAATATAATAATATCACACACACCAAATAACAATATAGAGAATATCAAAAAGTGGTTTAGCAACATAATTGCCTACCCATTTCCTGAATGAATCAAAGGTCCATTACTCCTTTGTCCTGTGCAGTTTATTCTGACCGGGCTTGCACGCGCATACACACACACACACACACCACACACCACGCACGCACAAGCGCGCACACACACATATACACACGCACGCACAGCGCGCACACACCCTCACACACATACACACACACTCATACATCACGCACGCACGCACACACACACATTCTTTCCCCCCTCTCTCTCTCTCACACACACACACACACACACACACACACACACACACACACACACACACACACACACACACACACACTACGATGCACAAGCCCTTGTCGATACAAACAAACGGGTGCAGAAGCTAACTACAGCTGTCTGTCAATAATAGCATGGATGTGTGTTAGTATCATCACTCCATCTTGTCAAACAAAAAAACAATATTTGCATACATATGGACGTGCACGCGCGTGTGCGCACACACACACATACGCTTACACACAAACTCATATGCACACGTACGCGCACCCACTCGCCCACCCATTCTCTCTCTCTTATAACACACACACACACACACACACACACACACACACACACACACACACACACACACACACACACACACACACACACACACACACACACACACACTTGAGGAGATGGGGATGGAGGTGAAGGAAGGATGAGAAAAGATGTTTTAAAGAAGAGAAACATTCTAATTAGTAATGTAGTGTCCTTTCACACGCACACGCACAGGTGACCAGAACGAGATAGAAAACATCCCCAATGAGCTTTAGTATTGTAAAATCATTACAATAACATGAAATTTCTTATTTTGTACCAATTGAAAACAAAATCCTGCAAAATACTCCCCTCCACCTCCTTCACCCTTTACCTCTCCCGTAGTCCTGCAGACCACTGAAGATTTTGCAACCAGCTTCCTCCACTCCCCAACAATCCTCCGCCCTCCGTAGCAGATCGCTCCACCTAAGGCCTGTCCACTCTCTGGTGTTGTCTATCTATCGTTTCCACTGTCTGCCTCTTCGTCTCCCTCCTTTTACTATTCCCTGTAAGACTGTCTTGGCCATCTGGATTGGCCTCCATAACCCCCCCCCCCCCCCCCCCACCCCATACAAAAACAAAAAAGGCACCACCAACAACACACCCTCTTCCCACAAAACTCAGAAACATCCCAGCCCCCCGAAAAAAACAACTAACAAACAAACAAAAAAATCTGGGAAGGTGCAATGCCATGATAGATGCTAATATGAGTAGACACTATGAGACCTCTAAAAAAAAAAAGTTTGTTAGCATAATTATCACGCTATCGTGTATTATGTTCAGCAGCATATTTCACCCTCAAAAAAGTCTGGAAAAGTTCACTGTTTTAACTCTTAACCAAGGTACTTGTTCAAGAACAATAGTGGTCACTTCACAATCGCTCTTCACATTGTTTATTTGTTTGTTTGTTAAGCTCGCTTGTTTGTTGTTCTTAATGACGTTGTCGTCATAGTCCTAATTTCTATCCAAACTTCTTCTTTTTTTTTTTAATCTTTAGGGGTTCAGTCAAACATTCCTTCCTTAATTCTTCCTTCCAGTCTTTCTCTTTCTTTTTTTCCCTTCTTTCTCATTCTCTTTCCTTCCTTCCAAAAAAAAGTTCCGTCCTTAATTCACTTTTAAGTAAAGTCACCACCTCAATGTAATCTCTTCATCTTCTCCTCAAAACGAAGATTCAAAACTTAACGTGCACAGTGGTATAGTTAGCATACTCAAAACACACCACTGACGCTGCACTTCTTCAAAGCCAGAGAATAATACTAATCTTCTTTTTTTTATATAAGATTTTCAGATGCTCCTGTCATCAGCAAGATGTGATTGAATCACATATACAGCCTTGGGAGAACTGAATAGGGGAATTTTTTGTTTTTCTATTTCTGTTGTAATGGACATGAATATAATCGAGCATGCATTATTCTCTCTCTCTCTCTCTCTCTCTCTCTCCTCTCTCTCTCCTCTCTCTCTCTCTCTCTCTCTCTCTCTCTCTCTCTCTCTCTCTCTCTCTCTCTCTTTAGAATGCAGTTTATTGATGAAATGTGTCAGAACCGGTGAAAATGTGTGTGTGTGTGTGTGTGTGTGTGTGTGTGTGTGTGTGTGTGTGTGTGTGTGTGTGTGTGTGTGTGTGTGTGTGTGTGTGTGTGCGTGCGTGCGTGTGTGTGTGAGAGTGTGTGTATGTGCGTGTGTGTGTGTGTGCGAGCGTGCGTGTGTGTATGTGTGTGTGTGAGTGTGTGTGTGTATGTATGTGTGTGTGTGTGTGTGTGTGTGTGTGTGTGTGTGTGTGTGTGTGTGTGTTGTGTGTGTGTGTGTGTGTGTGTGTGTCAGTGTGTGTGTATGTGTGTGTTTGTGTGTGCATGTGTATGTGTGTGTTTATGTGTGTGTGTTTGTGTGTGTGTGTATGTGTGTGTGTGTGAGAGTATATGTTTGTGTGTATATGTGTGTGTGAGAGTGTGCTTGTGTGTCTGTGTGTGTGTGTGTGTGTGTGTGAGTGTGTGAGTGTGAGTGTATATTTGTGTGTGTATGTGTGTGTGAGAGTGTGTTGTGAGTCTGTGTATGTGTCTGTGTGTGTGTCTGTGTGTGTGTGTCTGTGCGTGAATGAGTGTGAGTGTGAGTAAAACATTATCCGATTGAAAAAAAAAATGATATGCCTATTTTTTTTAAACATCTAGGATGTTTTATGTTGTTGTTGTTGTTGTTTTTATTTTATTTTATTTATTTATTTTTATTATTTTTTATTTTATTTTTAAATTATAATTCTATTGGTAGTACGACTCCCCCCCCCCCCTCCAATAAGGATGCTAGTTTAAAAAAAAAAATCCCCTTCTATCCAAATGTATGATTTATATTACATGTTCAATTTTTGATAGATAGTGGTGGATTGATGTTTTCGGTTGTCTAATTCATTTTGTTCTCTTGTTTGCTCCTTATCTACTAACGCTTTTCTTTTTTTTCCATAATCAAAAATTTTTTTATTGTGACTTCTGATTTTTTGTCTTCTGAAAGAGTGCATTTTAATACCTTATCATATATAGTGTCCTTTATTCTTGTGTGTTGTTTGGTACTGCGTAAAGTCTTATTGTTTAGTATATTTTCAACTTGATGTATCCCTGAAAAGGGCGGGGACTGGATGTAAAAAAGCACACGAGTGCTTATCTATTATCCTCGAATAAAAGACTTTGCCTTGCCTTGCCTTGCCTTGTCTCTCTCTCTCTCATGTTTGTAGATCTATTCTTTTGCTGGCTTTGTTCTTCTATTTTCTTTTTTTTTCTCTGCTTTTCTTTTCCTTGAGTGCTTCCATAATTATTTCAGCTTCACAATTTTTTTTTCTCCCCCTGTCGTCTGTACTGCTGCAATTCACTGGGAGTCGTCTGTTGTTGGTCTGGTTCACTCCAGGGTGTGTCTGTAAAGTTGTCCTCTGCTGGTGTCTGTAAAGTTTTTTTCTGCTTGTGTCTGTAAAGTTGTTTTCTGCTTGTGTCTGTAAAGTTTTTTTCTGCTTGTGTCTGTAAAGTTGTTTTCTGCTGGTACTCCAGGGTGTCTGTAAAGTTGTTTTCTGCTTGTGTCTGTAAAGTTGTTTTCTGCTGGTACTCCAGGGTGTCTGTAAAGTTGTTTTCTGCTGGTGTCTGTAAAGTTGTTTTCTGCTGGTGTCTGTAAAGGTGTTTTCTGCTGGTGTCTGTAAAGTTGTCTGCTGGTGTCTGTAAAGTTGTTTTCTGCTGGTGTCTGTAAAGGTGTTCTCTGCTGGTGTCTGTAAAGCTGTTCTCTGCTGGTGTCTGTAAAGGTGTTCTCTGCTGGTGTCTGTAAAGCTGTTTTCTGCTGGTGTCTGTAAAAGGTGTTCTCCGCTGGTGTCTGTAAAGGTGTTCTCTGCTGGTGTCTGTAAAGTTGTTTTCTGCTGGTGTCTGTAAAGTTGTTTTCTGCTGGTGTCTGTAAAGGTGTTCTCTGCTGGTGTCTGTTCTCTGCTGGTGTCTGTAAAGGTGTTCTCTGCTGGTGTCTGTAAAGGTGTTCTCTGCTGGTGTCTGTAAAGGTGTTCTCCGCTGGTGTCTGTAAAGGTGTTCTATGCTGGTGTCTGTAAAGGTGTTCTCTGCTGGTGTCTGTAAAGGTGTTCTCTGCTGGTGTCTGTAAAGGTGTTCTATGCTGGTGTCTGTAAAGGTGTTCTCTGCTGGTGTCTGTAAAGGTGTTCTCCGCTGGTGTCTGTAAAGGTGTTCTATGCTGGTGTCTGTAAAGGTGTTCTATGCTGGTGTCTGTAAAGGTGTTCTCTGCTGGTGTCTGTAAAGGTGTTCTCCGCTGGTGTCTGTAAAGGTGTTCTATGCTGGTGTCTGTAAAGCTGTTCTCTGCTGGTGTCTGTAAGGTTGTCCTCTGCTGGTGTCTGTAAAGGTGTTCTCTGCTTGTGTTTGTAAAGTTGTTTTCCACTGAGGATAATAATCCTCATTACTACGATCCCGTAGAAGGC
>CM060322.1:48000945-48005945 GCA_030674155.1 Stramonita haemastoma | reverse complement strand
GAGTTAACATCAGTGACTCCACACTCCCCAAAAGTCTTCGGTGAGACTAAACCAAGGCCCCGTGTGCGAACGCACGCAGAACACCTTGCACACACGTTAAATCCTGTTCCGCTTTTCGTAAGAGTAGGCCATCGTGTGCCGGTGGGAACAGATGACATTTACAAAACTGCATACACACGGGGACTGGATGAAAAAAATCACAAGAGTGCTTATTCCATTATCCTCGATATAAAAGAATAAATCAATAAATCAATCTCTCTCTCTCACTCACACACACACACACACACACACACACACACACACACACAACACACACACACACTCACTCACTCACACACACACACACACACACACACACACACACACACACACACACACACACACACACACACACACACACACACACACACCACTCACACTGCTTACACACACACACACCACACCACACACACACACACACACACACACACACACACACACACACACACACACTACACACACACCACACACACACACACACACACACACAACCACCACACACACACACACACACACACACACACACACACACCACACACGACACGCACACACACACACACACACCACACACACACACCACCACACACACACACACACACACACACACACACACACACACACAACACACACACACACACACACACACACACACACACAACACACACACAACAACACACACACACACGCAGATCCCTCCCGTGGAATTAATCACACATACAGATGAAAGATTGATTTTCGGATTATTCCATTTCTATTGCTTCTTTTGCTTTTCTTTCTTTCTTTCTTTCTTTCTTTCTTTCTCTCTCTCTCTCTCTCTCTCTCTCTCTCTCTCTCTCTCTCTCTCTCTCTCTCTCTCTCTCTCTCTCTCTCTCTCTCTCTCTCTCTCTCTTTCTTTCTTTCTTTCTTTCTTTCTTTTTTTTCTCTCTTTTTATTTCTCTCTTTCTTTCTTTCTTTCTTTTTATCTCTCTCTCTCTTTCTTTCTTTCTTTCTTTTTTCTCTCTTTTCTCTCTTTCTTTTCTCTCTTTCTTTCTTTCTTTCTTTCTTCCTTTCTCTCTCTCTCTCTCTCTCTCTCTCTCTCTCTCTCTCTCTCTCTCTCTCTCTCTCTCTCTCTCTCTCTCTCTCTCTCTCTCTCTCTCTTTCTTTCTTTCTTTCTTTTTCTCTCTTTCTTTCTTTCACAATCTCTCTCCTCTGGTTTTCTGGACAAAAACTCTTCAGATGTAAAGAAAAAAAAATCAATTTTTCGCTCTCTCTGGAAATTAACCCAAAACTTTTATTTTAACCAAAAGCATTATACGTCCACATCAAAGTGGTGGTGTGCTACCATAATTATTAGCATATCTGAGAAGCCAAACAAAGATGGTTGAATGAGTGTATATCCGTTAAGACTATATTGTGTTGTATTGTGTTGTGTTGTATTGTGTTGTGTATTGTGTTGTATTGTATTGTTGTCTGTGTTGTGTTGTCTGTGTTGTATCGTGTCGTATTGTGTTGTGTTATGTTGTATTGTGTTGTATTGTGTTGTGTTGTATTGTGTTATGTTGTATTGTATTGTGTTATGTTGTATTGTGTTGTTTTGTGTTGTATTTTGTTGTGTTGTATTGTGTTGTTTTGTATTGCGTTGTGTTGTATTGTTTTGTATTGTGCTGTATTGTATTGTGTTGTATTCTATACCACTCCAAGTCACAGCAGATTTCTCTGCGTGAAATCTGGGCTGCTCTCCCCAAGGAAAGAAAGCGCGTCGCCACAAAAGCAGCGCCACCCATCACTTTTTTCTTTTGCTTTCTAGATGTGTACTTGTGTCCCTATCAAATAGACTTTTTTTCTACAGAATATTCCCAGGAATATACTTGTTGCCGTGGGTTCTTTTACATGTGCTAAACGCGTGTTGCACACGGGACCTCAGTTTATCATTTCACCTGAAAGACTAGTACCCATACCACCACTCACGGCCTAGTGGATGGGGGAGAAAGTTTCGGGCATAAACGGGGATTGAATCACACACACTTCGAACTCGGACTTAAGGCTTTCTAGGGTGCGTTACCTTTAGACCACACAATCACCTATAGTACATAGTACTGAGTAGTGCCGAGTCCTATTCTCTTGGTCAGGCTTCTTATATTTATTTATTATATTCTATCTATCTATCTATCTATCTATCTATCTATCTATCTATCTATCTATCTATCTATCTATCTATCTATCTATCTATCTATCTATCTATCTATCTATCTATCTATCTATCTATTCTTTTATACCGAGGATAATGGAATAAGCACTCGTGTGCTTTTTTTTTTTTTTTACATCCAGTCCCCGTGTGTGTGTACAGTTTTGTAAATCTTGTCATCTGTTCCCACCGGCACACAATGGCCTACTCTTAAGAAAAGCGGAAACAGGATTTAACGTGTACGCAAGATGTTCTCTGTGCTTTCGCACACGGGGCCTCAGTTTAAAGTCTCATCCGAAGGACTTTTGGGGGAGAGTAGAATCAGCACTGATGATAACTCCAGGGGAAAAAAAAATCCCTCGACCGGGAATCGAACCAAGGTCGTGAAATTGCGAGCGCAATGTTCTGACCACTAGGCTATCCCGTCCCCCTTGTGAGTATACAGGTAGGTTTTACCTGGAAACCGTATTGATCACTCGTATCATCGATTGTTCTGGATAAACGAAACAGTACACTGACTAGAGCTACTGACTGTAAGAATGGCTTGGGGACTGTTTGACTGTATGTAGTTTCAGATCAATCATTCATCATAGTTTTCTGTTGGTTTTTTCCATTCTCACACATTCTCTTTCATCTCTTTAAGGATATTATTGTGGTGTCGACAGCTTGAAATAGTAGATTATTTCTCTGGTAGCATATTGTGAAAGTGGGGCACTATAAAGACTGAACTTCTGAGAATTTTATAAAAAATTTTACCACACTTTTTATCATCTTTCTTTACATTATTCTTTTTGTCGCAAAAATAAGTCGGTTACTGTATAATTTTTCTGTTGTAGATATCCCCGAAATAAGCAGACAAACATCTTCAAGAAACAACAACAGCATGCAACAACAACAAACCAACAAAAACAATGACACAACACAATCCTGTAGAATTTTGTGTTATGATATCTCCTTGCCGCAAACTAGGTCTTTAAGTCACACAAGCAATCTTGAATCAGCCAGGGAATGAAAACGATGTGTGTGTGTGTGTGTGTGTGTGTGTGTGTGTGTGTGTGTGTGTGTGTGTGTGTGTGTGTGTGTGTGTGTGTGTAGACATGTCATTTGTTGATTTTTATGTAAACGGTTGCATGCACGTGACTAATTTGAATGAAAGCCTTTGATTTGTGTACTCTACAAGATTCAGCGCTATATAAATCCCATATATTGTTATTGTTATTATATTGTTATTATTATTATTATTATTATTATTATTATTATTATTTATTATTATTATTATTATTATTATTATTATTATTATTATACTACTACTACTATTACTATTACTATTATATTATTATACACTAGGATTTGTTATGTAAACTTAGTAGTAGTAGTATAATCCACACACGCTGAAGTTTGATGAGTATCCAGCCTAGCTTTTTCTCATTTCCTCTCTCCTTGGTTAGAGGACTGAGGTTTATCCTTCGTGTCAAATTGACTTGCCTAGTGAACCGTTTTTTCTTTTTCCCGGACTAAAACAAAATCCCATCCGAGTATGATGACACTAGCATCAAAAGAATCGGTTGTCAGCAATAAATATTGCTTTCTTTCCTCCCCCCTCCAACCTATCTTTTCTCCTCTGCACATATTCATCATATAATTATGATTGTCATTGTATACTGTTTTTGTAAACATGTAACACTGGATGTTGTTGTTGTTGTTGCTTCGATTTTACGTCTGTTCACTCAAAAGTGATATTAGACGATGGGAAGGGAAGGGGAGGGTCTATTATGTTGATGGATGTGTGCAGTAAAATGGGTGTCTTTTTCTTAAACAACTGGATGTTGTTGTTGTTGTTGTTGTTGTGTGGTGGTGGTGGTGGTGGTGGTGGTGGTGGTGGTGGTGGTGGTGGTGGTGGTGTGGTGGAATGTTTCCTAGCTTAACACGGGGAACGCGCACTCTGACTCACTCATCCCACCTGAGAATCACTGTGAGATTTGAATAATACACACCTGGATGAGAAATTTGCATGTATGACTGTTTTCAAATACCTCGTCATATAGGCAGCCATACTACAACGTCAGAGCATGTACCCCCCCCCCCCACCCCCAATCCCCCTTCATAGGAGAGTACAGGTTGTTGTTATGTTAAGAGCTTGTGATGGTTAGAGGCAATCTCAACATAATTTTTTTCACGACATAAAAGAAATTCAAAATAGAGGCCTCGGCACTTAGCGTACATCAATAACATAAACCATTAGCAGAGACAGAAATCTCACCCTTGGCGAATCTCGGGCTCTAGTCGAAGAATGAAAAAAAACCTCCACATCAATAACTGACAAAGCTTTTGGACCCCGGGGCAAAAATTGCTGAATAAAAGATTAAAAACAAAAACCTCTCTCCAGTTGAAGGTGACAATGATGCACACACACTCACACGTTGTCATGTCTTCTCTTCACTCGCAAAACAAAGACTTATTTATTTATCTATTCATTCTTGATTTAGATCTATTCTTTTTCTTTTTTTTTAATTTCTAGGATAATAGAATACGCACTCATATGCTTTCTTTTTTACAACCAGTACCCGTGTGTATGCAGTTTTGTCAATTTTGTCATCCGTTCCCACCACCACACAATGGTCTACTCTTCCGTAAAGCGGAACGGGTTTTAAATTGTGCGCAAGATGTTCTGCGTGCGTTCGCACACGGGATTTCGGTTTATGGTCTCACCCGAAAGATTACGGGGAGTGGAGTCAGCACTGAGGTGAACTCCAGAGGAAAAATCCCCTTGCTCCCTGTGGACTCCCGACCCTGGGGA
>CM060322.1:47993445-47995945 GCA_030674155.1 Stramonita haemastoma | reverse complement strand
AATCATCCTGAAGGGCAATTACATAACATATCACATTATTCCATGTTTGCACCTTAATCTAAATGTGGTTTTTTACTGCTCTATAAAAAAATCAAAAGCACATTGGTTAACTTAGCTTCTTATGTTTCGGTTATCTGAAGATAGTGCACCCCTTTTTCAAACAACTGCGTATTACCGTATTAATTGATTCATGTCTTATTTCATTCAGCTGTTGTAGGACTACTTGTAGTTTCTTGCTCTTGGTATTTGATCATTATTTGCACGTGTTTACTTAGAGTTTTTTGGTTGTTTTTTGTTTTTATATCTGATCTTATCCTGATAGGGCGGATTGATGTAAAAAAGCACACGAGTTGCTTATTCATTAACCTCGAAATAAAAGAATTTGCCTTGCCTTGCCCTGCCTTGTAAGAAAGGAGGGGGGAAATATAAGAAAACTACGCTATACCAACGATACGCCACCTTCAGTGGACAACATAGTAAACAACGGGAAGAATCTTATTCAGTGTGGATGCAGGCAAAAAAAAAACTCGAACTACACATTAAAGACAAAAAGAATCATGCCACTTAAACAATAATAGATTCTTGTGAAAAGGCTTAAGGTTCTTAAATGTATCAGTTTTGTAAAGACTTATGATGGCGGAACCTGCTTCATCAGATAAAACAAAATTCAAGACCAAAGGGACAGACGCCATAGTCGAGTGGTTAAGACCGTTCAGCTTCAATCCAAATGGTCACGATGTTGTGGGTTCCAATCTTGGCAGTGTACGGAAAATTAAGGGTGGGGATTTTTACAATCTCCCAGGTCAGTTTCAAATACAGACCTGCCAGTGCCTTCATTCCCTTCGTGTATATACACGTGCAGAAGATCAAAAATGCACGGTAAAGATCCCGTTATTCATCTCAGCGATTGTTGGGTTAGACGAAAATACCCAGCATACTTCTCTGGAGTCGGAAGACGGCTACCTTCATGGTGGGCGAAAACGGTTGCATACGCAAAAATCTCACCATTGGCGAACCCCAGAGTCCTGTCGAGGACAAATCAAATGGGCTTTAGTCCCGGGTTCCAGCGGGACATAAAGGAACGAAAACCCCCAAACTTTTATCTGGTCAGTGATGATTTCAGGCTGCCAACTTGAACCGTCAAAAAACTGAATGTGAAAAAAACTTGAGGCAGCTAGATGTGGTTTCTGGGAGACTGGTGTCAAATGAACATGGGCAAGCGGGTATGGGAAAAGTCAGGGTAAAAAAACAACAACTTGTATTGAACCCCCCCCCCCCCCCCTACCTCTCGCCTTCTAGACAAATACGCTACCACCCCGTTACACCTCCGATGCACCAGTGGTTACTTTACCCAGTTTTCAGAAGGTTACTCTACCCAGTTTTCAGAACAAAACAATCATTTAGATGACCGATTTCCCTTGATACAAAAAAAAAAAATACTAAGACGGTGTAACAGCACACCCCCCCCCTCCCCCCCCCCCAAAAAAAAAAAGAAAAAAATGAATCTACGATGATGAGTGCTCTGTAAGAGCCAACTGTAATTCCTCTCCCTTTAATCCACCGCAGAGAAATAATGAGAGGACACTTGACTGGCACCATGGCACAGGCGGAAGAAGCAACGACTCCGGATCGATATAGGTTAATAGGTTTGGATAATATATACAGGCCAGGTGACCATGTGGTCAAGCGTGGCGTTGCAGGCTTTGTCAGTCTTCCTTCTCTTGTTCTGTCTCTCTTGTCTTTCTCTCTCTCTCTCTGTCTCTGTCTGTCTGTCTGTCTTCTCTGTCTCTCTTTCTCCAGTTTTGGTAGGGTCTCTTTTTTTTCTCCCCCTTTTTTCCTATTAATCAGGGCAAGTTTCTTCATTTTCATTCATTCATTCTCATCATTCATTCATTCTCTCTCTCTCTCTCTTCTCTCTCTCTCTCTCTCTCTCTCTCTCTCTCTCTCTCTCTCTCTCTCTCCTGTTTTGGTAGAGTCTCTTTTTTTCTGATTCCCTATTCAGGGCAAGGGCCGGATTAAAAAAAAAAAGTATGTAAATGATTACTCTGTTACCCTGAAAAATAAAGATTATTCATTCTTCATTCTTCATTCATTCATTCATTCTCTCTCTCTCTCTCTCTCTCTCTCTCTCTCTCTCTCTCTCTCTCTCTCTCTTCTCTCTCTCTCTGTCTCTCTCTCTCCATGGAATCGATCCATTATCGATACTGGGGTTGGTGCAAGGACATGAGGATCATTCCTGATCAAGCGTGTGATTTATCCGTTATGGTTGGTTTCCTCTCAATCGTTTTTGTCTAATGGGTGGGAGGGGAGGAGGTGGTAGGTAGGAAGGTAGGAGAGGTAGTCTTCTTTTTCTTTTCATTTTCATTATTTTTCCCGTAATTTTTTTTCTTTCCTTTTTTTTTTGTTTTTTTTCGTCTTTCTTTTTGTTTTTGTTTTTCTTTGTTTGTTTCTTTGCTGTTTTCTTTCTTCTTTTTTTAAAATTTCTGTTCTTTTCTGTTTT
>CM060322.1:47983445-47988445 GCA_030674155.1 Stramonita haemastoma | reverse complement strand
TTGACCCCCCAAAAAAAAAAAAAAAAAAAAAAGAAAAGAAAAGAAAAAACCACAACTGCTTCACAATATTGTCAACAGAACACTTCCAATTCCAGTCTGATTTTAAGCGTACTTTGCTGTGAGTGTATAATTATCAGTCCACTTTAGCACTATAACATTTTCAACACCCGCAGCGTTGACAACGGAGATAATGATATAATACCTGATATATTCAGAATCCGCTCTCAGAAAACTCTTAACTAAAATCAGTCACACACCTTTGTCATCCACACAAAACAGATGACCACACCTCTCCGTTTTAGATATAATTATGATAATAATAATAATTACATCCCTTTAAAAAAAGAATTTTAAAAAAAAGCTTGCATTCACAATCAGCTTTTTGTCACGTGTCTGTGGTTGGTGTAGGCTACTGAAACTTAGGTAGGTAAAGAAAATTGCATGGTGCCTGTCTCTCTCTCTCTCTCTCTCAATATCTCTCTCTGTGAGTGCGTGTGCGTGTGTGTGTGTATGTGTATTGTGTGTATATGCAGCTGTAGGCAAGATACATAATTTATGTGCGGTAACGGTGTGTGTGTGCTTCGTTGGAGCAGGAGGGCTGGCTAGGCTGTAGATCTACGCTATGCAGGCCTCTCCTTCGCTGCTGTCGCAGGCTTGCTTAATCCATAGTTTCAATGTTGACCAATGGATGTCTTGTAAATGGACTGCCTGCCTACCTGCCTGCCTGCCTAGTGTTCGCACGCTTATGGTATTGCGTCTCTGTGTGTGTGTCTGTCTGTCTGTCTTTGAGTCTGTCTGTGTGTCTGTGTGTCTGTGTGTCTGTGTGGTGTTCTCTCTCTCTCTCTCTCTCTCTCTCTCTCTCTCTCTCTCTGCTCTCTCTCTCTCTCTCTCTCTCTTCTGCTTTCTTCCTTCCTTCCTTTATTCTGTTTTCGGTTTTTCTTTCTTCCTTCCTTCGTTTCTTTCTTTCTTTCTTTCTTTCTTTCCATCTTCCTTCCAATTTTCTTTCTCTCTTTCTTCTTTTTTCATGTCTTCTTTCTTCTTTCTTTTCCCTTTCTTTCTTTCTTTTCCTTCCTTTCTTTCTTTCTTTCTTTCTTTCTTTCTTCCCTTTCTTTCTTTCTTTCTTCTCTTCCTTCTTCTTTCTTTCTTTCTTCTTTCTTTCTTTCTTTCTTTCTTTCCTTCTTCCTTTACTTCCTTCTTTCTTTCTGTCCTCCTTCCTTCTTTCTTTATTTTTTCCTTCCTTCTTTTTTTCATTCTCTCTATTCTTCCTTCCTTCTTTCTTTCTAACTTTGATTGATTCATTCATTCCTCCTTTCTTTCTTTCTTTCTTTCTCTACATGATCGCACAGTAGTTATTCTCGTGGTTATTTAACAGCTGCAGGGGAGTGGTTAGGAGGGGAGGGGGAGGGGGTGGGAGGGGGGGGGGGTAGTTGCAAGCGAGAGTAGAAGGGAGGGGGACTGCGTCTGGTCCATTAAGTGATTGAGGAAAAACATGAGAATAAAAGCTTGGCACAGTGATGTTTTTCGTAGCAGTAAGTTGGGTGTTTTTTTCTCCTTCTTCTTGTTCTTCTTCTTCTTGCATTTCTTTTTGCTTCTTTGTTCTTCTTTCTTTGTCTTCTTCTTCTTTTGCATTTCTTCTTTTGTTCTTCTTCTTCTTTGCTTGCATTCTTCTTCTTTGCATTTTCTTCTTCTTCTTTGCATTCTTCTTCTTTGCATTCTTCTCTTCTTCTTCTTTGCATTCTTCTTCTTTGCTTCTCTTCTTCTTCCTTCTTCTTCTCTTCTTCTTCTTCTGCTCCTCCTCCTCCTCCTCCTTCTTCTTTCTTCTTCTTCTTCTTCTCTCCTCCTCTCTTCTTCTTCTTCTTCTTCTTCTCTTCTTCTTCTTCTTCTTCTTCTTCTTCTCTTCTTCTTCTTCTTCTTCTCTCCTCCTCCTTCTTCTTCTTCTTCTTTCTTCTTCTTCCTCTTTTTCTGCTCCTCCTCCTCCTCCTCCTCCTTCTTCTCTTTTGCATTCTTCTTCTTCTTGTTCTTCTCATTCTTCTTCTCATTCTTCTTCTTTGCATTCTCATTCTTCTTCTTGCATTCTTCTTCTTCTTCTTTGCATTCTTCTTCTTCTTCCTCCTCCTCTCCTCTGCTGCTGCTTTATGAGACCTTTACCCACGTTATTTCATTGTTTTTTTTCATGGACAGGAAAGCGAAAAAGGAAAAAAAAAAAAAAAAAAAGAACACAGACAAACAAGAAATACATAAAAAGAACTCTGCAAAGAAAGTAAGAAGAAAAAAAAAAAAAATGAAATGCCAATTTCATTAACCAAACCAACACAAGCCGATAGGGAGGCATGCAAGCGCACAGAGAAAGAGAGAGAGATTGATTTGATTTATTCTTTTATATCGAGGATAATGGAATAAGCACTCTTGTGCTTTTTTTACGTCCAGTCCCCGTGTGTATGCAGTTTTGTAAATATCTGTTCCCACCGGCACACGATGGCCTACTCTTACGAAAAGCGGAACAGGATTTTAACGTGTGCGCAAAGATGTTCTGTGTGCGTTCGCACACTAGGGGCCTCGGTTTGAGAGAGAGGAGAGAGAGAGAGAGAGGGAGAGAGAGAGAGGGGGGGGAGAGGGGGGGGGGGCTTACAAATCTATGGGCAGTCATGTATGACTGGATGCTTTCAACACAAGAGTATAGACTACAGTATACTTAAAAGATTTAAATTCAAACATCAGTAAATCAAAGGAAATAACGCTGCGTTTTATGATGACCTTTAGCGGCGTTTGTTGGCATGTTAAAGATATCTGCCAAGATCATGGACACACATACCATCTTGCATTCCTCTTTGAAATGACGTTAGTGATGGATACATACTATATTTTTTCCGGGGTAAATTTTCAGTCGCAAGTCACCGTAATTCTAGCAGAGCCAAAACAATGGACAAAACTTTATGGCTGTCAAAGCTTTACAAGTCGTTCAGCAGTGCGTCACGCCATTCATGATTCATGGACACGTCATGCTTGTTTAGAAAATTTACGTCACACACAAAAACCAACTGAGACGGAACAGTTGGCATGGAAACCACGTTAGTACAATTTTGTGTTAATGTTCACTTAATAAAGCAGTCCACAAACTTTCACGTAAAACAAGAAAAGGTGTAAGTAATTAGCATCTCCAGAACCCTGGGGATTTTTCAGCAGAGGTTTTGTTAAACTGTTTGACATACAAATTGAAACCAATTCTACTGCAGAAGCAGAAATATGGGGCTTCTCAATAGAAGGCAGTGGGGAATGTCCACACATTATTTTGCTCTTGAAAAGCCGTTAAATGTAAGCCCTCCGAACTCCGAATGACATGGTTTACAATAAAACATATCGTTACCCCGTAATATTATATTTCTAGTTATATATCTGCAATCAGATGTTGGCTACGGTTGACCGAAATTGGATTTCTCTGTATTTGAGATTAATTTTTAAAAAAAAAAAAAAGATTATTTGAAGATGTTTTAAAATTATTTAATTTTGGGGGGCTAATTAAAACTTTTTTCTCTGTATTTGAGATAATAAAGTGATTGGACTGAAGTGAAGTGAATTAGAAGAATCCACTTTTATCAGCCATCCAGTAAAGTTATGGTAAGAATTCTCCTGAACAGACTGAAGCCACAAGTTGAGGAGATCATCAAAGAAGAGCAGGCAGGTTTCAGAGCAGGACAGAGCACAACAGAGCAAAATTTCAACGTTAGAGTACTCTGTGAGAAGTAACACGTCTTTGTGGACTTTCTTTGTGGACTTTAAGAAGGCATTCAATAGAGTTTAGCATACAACTTTGTGGGTACCACGAGGCTGTATAACATCAATGCCAACTTGATCAGAACTATAAAATGCTTCTATAACAATGCTACTAGCGATTCTTCTATGACAACAACATAGGAGATGGTTCCGAACCACAATTGGAGTACGCCAAGGATGTCGCCTCTCCCCACCCCCTTCAAAATCTTCTTAGAGAGAATAACGGATAACACACTTGAAAATCACGAGGGAACAGCCAGCATTACTTTTTCCAACGACATCAATGGTCCAGCTGGGAAAGATCTAGAGCTAGTCAGCCTGGTAAATCACCTTGATGAAGCCTCTTTGGCAAATGGCATGCAGATCAGCACAGAGAAAATCTAATTGATGACAAATAGTGCCAATGGCATCACACTGACATTATTAGAGACAACAAAAATTTGAGACTATCTATAGCTTTTAATTCCTTGGACCTATAGTATGGGATGAAGGATCAAAACCTCAAATTCTACCCAAGATAGCCCAGACCACAACTACAATGACCAAATTTTAAAGTCCTCTAGAACGACAAGAACATCCCATCAGCTTCAAGATCAGACTGATGCTTCCCTGGTCATGACCATATTTTTGTGCACGTGTTAAACGCAGACCATAACAGTAGACATTAAAAGAAGGATACAGACAATGGAGATGAGATGCTTTCTCAAACTTCTTGGTATCTCACACAGAGATCACATCACTTATGATGAAGTGTAAACCAGAATTGACAACGCCATCAGGCCATATGAAGAGCTCCTAACTTCAGTGAAAAATAACAGGTAAGTCACACGAACATTGATTGGCAAAAAATGTCCTACAGGGAAAAGTGCAAGGAGGGAGACGAAGAGACAGAAGAGAAACGATGGAAGACAGCATCAGAGAGTGGATTGGCTTGAGTGGAACGACTTGCTACAGAGCTGAAACCGCGAGGAGTGGAGGAAGCTGGTTGCAAAATCTTCAGGGGTGCCCTAATAGTCTGCGTGGACGAAGGGATATGGTGAGGTGAGGTATATTAAGTGCTATTATATAAGATACAAAATCAAAGGACTTGCAAGGACAATACTGCAAGGCACTGTCCAAGGAGGAAGAAAAAAAGAGGCAGACCAAGGAAGAGATGGGAGGACAACGTCAGCGAATGGACAGGCCTAGAACTCAACAAAACTCTGAGAAAGGCAGAACAGAGAGAGAGG
>CM060322.1:47970945-47975945 GCA_030674155.1 Stramonita haemastoma | reverse complement strand
CTCTCTCTCTCTCTCTCTCTCTCTCTCTCTCTCTCTCTCTCTCTCTCTCTCTCTCTCTCTCTCTCTCTCTCTCTCTCTCTGGCACGCACGCACGCACGCATGCATACACGCATCCACGCACACACACAAACTATAGTAGAAAGAAGAAAAATAAAATGTGATGATATATAATAATTATTACTATCATGGCATTTAATAATTTAGAAAGAATCTAAACGCTGCTTTTGGGACCTGAGAGAGAGAGAGAGAGAGAGAGAGAGAGAGAGAGAGAGAGAGAGAAGAGAGAGAGAGAGAGAGAGAGAGAGAGAGAGAGAGAGAGAGAGAGAGAGAGAGAGAGAGAGAGAGATTTTTATTATTTATTCTTTTATATCGAGGATACAGAATAAGCATCATGTGCTTTTTTTCATCCGGTCCCCGTGTGTATGCAGTTTTGTAATATTGTCATCTGTTCCACCGCACACGATGGCCTACTCTTACGAAAAGCGGAACAGGATTTAAGTGTGCGCAAGATGTTTCGGAGAGGAGAGAGAGAGAGAGAGAGAGAGAAGAGAGAGAGAGAGAGAGAGAGGAGAGAGAGAGAGAGAGAGTGAGAGAGAGAGAGAGAGAGAGAAGAGAGAATGACTTGATTTTTCAAGGGTTACAGATAAACATTTACATACTTTTTTTCATCTGGCCCTTACCCTGAGTATGGACTATCAAAACACAACAAAAAACCAAAACACAAAACAAATCTCCATAACAAAACAAAAAATAACAGCAACCCTTCCCCCAAAAAAAACAACAACAGAAAAACAAAAGCAAAAAAATCCCGCCACCAATGATAAAAATTCAACCTACGATTTAAAGAAAGGAGATAGATATACATTCAACAAACATTATGATCCCCAACTGTCCCTTAGTGCAAATGTCGAAACAGAGATATTGATTAAAATTATGTAAACAAAAGAGAGACTTGTGTGTTTACAGTAAACACATAATCCCCAACTGACCTGAACATTAGTGTTAAAACGGATACACTAATTATGATTAAGTAAATCAGAATGAAATAGAGAGGAGATCGCAGAGGGAGAGAGAGAGAGAGAGAGAGAGAGAGAGAGAGAGAGAGAGAGGAGAGAGAGAAGAGAGAGAGAGAGAGAGAGAGAGAGAGAGAGAGAGAGAGAGAGAGAGAGAGAGAGAGAGAGAGAGAGAGTTCTTTCAGATTGCATCAATATCAAACAACCTAAGCAAATATATATACATATATATATAATATATAATATATATATATATATATATATATATATATATATATATATATATATATATATATATATATATATATATATAATATTTTATCAAAACACTTACCCAAACCTTTCTTACTTTAAACGATACTGTAGCAATACTGCAAATCAAAGAAGAAAAAACAACAACAAAAACCAAACACCTTTTTGTCTTTTTTCTAAAAATTAAAAAAAAAAATTCAGATGTAACGAGAGAGAGAGAGAGAGAGAGAGAGAGAGAGAGAGAGAGAGAGAGAGAGAGAGAGGAGAGAGAGAAGGGAGAGAGAGAGAGAGAAAGAGAGAGTAATATGAAATCTCTTTTATCTACACAAAGGCAAGGGATACATTCATTTACAACATACAGAGGTCGGGTTGAGTGTAAGTAGATAAGCACATTGTTATTTTTAACAGACAATTTTTTTTATAAAGAGATAAGTATGAAATGATAGTGCACAATACACATTAATTGTTATTGAAAATCTTCATACATTTATTATACCAGCTTATGTACACAACAACACAAGATTAGTAAGATTTTAACAAGGTAAGAGAAAGAAGGGGTGGGTGGGGTGAGGGTGGGGGGGATTATACCCAATTGGATCACAAAAGCCCCTTAATTAATCAACATCGTTTTTTTGGCACACTCAATGGTTGATCTATACATATAAACCTATCCCCGGGGTTAACACTTTTTTGTAGGGGTAGGGGCAAAGAACTTGACAAAGCACCGGATGCAGGCAGACTCAGAAACCAGGAAGCTTCATATTTTTACCAACTCCACCAATCAGGAGCGTTTGCGGAGGTCAGTGCGCCTTGCCAAGATACTTGGCTTGCCAGCTAGCCAAGCCAAAACCATTCTTCCTGTTTGCGAGCGGTAGGCTAGCTTTGCGATTGTGCCAAAGCTGTCTAGGCTTCAATACAAGCCCAAGGCCTCTCGCTATTTTTACGACGAATGCGGTAGGCCTAGGCTAGAAGCAGACGAAGAATTAAGTGTGTGTGATCACATGACACTACTACGTCATCTAATGAGTTCACGTGTTTCTTAGTGCTAGTGATATTTTTTGTTGGCGCAAGCTTCATCCTGGTTCCAGATATATAAAGTAGACAGTACAGAGAACTTTTTTTAATGTTCCATTCTGGAACCGAGTCAACATCGGCTGCACTAACCTTTACAGTAACAGACGGGGCATAAGGTAAGAGATGGTTTTCTTTCTTTCTTTCTCTCAGTTTGTTTAGAAAGTATTTTTTGTGCTGTATTGATGACCAACATCACAATATGCGTTATCCTATCCATCAGTAACTGCGTGGTGGTATCTACCTATCTGTCTCTGTCGTGTGTGGTGGAATTTGCTGTGATAGGCTAATGGATCGATAGAGCATGTGAGTGTCTACTTTCACTCTGGCGATCATCCATATTTATTATATGCGCACTTACTGAGCTAAGATAAGAGGGTTGCCAGCACAAGTCCCCTGTTTGAATATGAAAGGAATGTTAGCAGGCTCTGTGAAATACACACTCTCACACGCACGCACGTGCGAGCAGGCACACGCGCGCGCTGCGCGCGCGCGCACGCACACACACACCAACACACCACACACACACACACACACACACACACACACACACAGAGGACAAATACACACATGTGCGTGCGTGTGTGTACTCATATACATGTATGGGCCAGCAGGCACACACACACACATGCACACACACATGCACATCACTATACACACACACACACGCATGCATGCATGCATGTACACATATACATGAATGTAAACACACATGTATACACACATTTTTACACACATTATACACACACACCACGCAACCACCACGCACGCACGCACGCACGCACGCACACACACACACACACACACACACACACACACCACACACACACACACACACACACACACACAACACAGAATACAGAGTCCCCACATGTTACATCATCTGATTATGTGTCGAAGAAGGGCTGGTTAGCTGGTGGTTGGTTGAGTGGTGTGCATTTGTATTTGTAGTAATTTTGTATAAGCCTACCACTGCGTGAAAATCGGGCTGCCTCCGGCTGGGAAGAGCGCGTCGCCACAAAAGCAGCGCCGCCCTTTTTTTTTCTTTTCCTGTCTGCATGTGTTTTTTTTTTGTTTTTTTTTACTATCAAATAGGCTTTTTTCAACATAATTTTGCAAGGCACAGTTCTCTTGTGTCGATTCCTTTACATGTGCCAAATGCGTGGTGCACACAGAACCTCAGTTTATCATCTCATCCGAAAGACTAGTAGTACCCAGACCACCTCTTATTGTTTAGTGGAGGGGGGGTTCACGCATAAACGGCTTGCAACTACCACCTACTCTTTTTGAATAGTGGAGCGGGGTTTCTCACTCATGCGAAAGATGTTATGTTCTGCGTTCGTTCGTACACAGGACCTCCGTTGTAGTCTTATCTGAAGGGCTTTATTTATTTATTTATTTATTTATTATTATTTATTTATTTTATTTATTCTTTTATATCGAGGATAATGGAATAAGCAATCATATGCTTTTTACATCCAGTCCCCGTGTGTATGCAGTTTTGTAAATGTCATCTGTTCCCACCGGTACACGATGGCCTACTCTTACGAAAAGTGGAACAGGATTTAACGTGTGTGCAAGATGTTCTGTGTGCGTTCGCACACGGGGCCTCGGTTTGTACTAGTCTCATCCGGAAGACTTTTTGGGAGAGTGGAGTCAGCACTGATGTTAACTTGGGAAAGTGTGTGTGTGGTGTGGTGTGGGGGGGTGGGGGGTGGGGGGGGGGGGGGGCTACAGTTGTTACTAGTGTTAACTTCAGAAGAACAATCCCCTTGAAACAGGCATCCCTGTGTGTGTGCGACTCGAACTTGCTTTGTTAGATCGTGAAGTGAACAATGCCTATCCACTAGGCTTTCCTGCACCCGTAACAGTCTTGACTAAGACGGTGGGCACTGGGACAATAGGATAGCACCACGAAGATCAGACCTGCTAGTGCTTTGTATCCTTGTTAGTCAGACATTCTACATGAAAACAGATGACCTAGGTTCGAATCTCATTCAAGAGGATTTTTTCCTCTGAAGTTAACATCAGTGTCGACTACCCCCCCCCCCCCCAAAAAAAAAAAAAAAAGTCTTTCGGATGAGACTATAAACCGAGGTCCCGTGTGCGAACGCACGCAGAACATCTTGAGCACACGTTAAAACCCGTTCCACTTTTCGGAAGAGTAGGCCATTGTGTGCCGGGTGGAAACGGATGACAAACTTAAAACTGTATACGCACGGGGTCTTGATGTAAAAAAGCACTAAAGTGCTTATTCCTTTATCCTCGAAAGAAAAGAATAAAAAGTAAATATATATAAAGACCCTGAACATCTGGAACTGACTTCCACCTTAACTTCTTAAGGAGTTATTGGGGAACTGCAGTACAGAATGTTTCAAGGCTGTGTGTGTGTCAGGGGCGCTTTGAACCTGGCGGAGCCCAGCCTTTCATCCTGGTCTCAGGGTGCATGCTAGGTTATGATTTGTGTCATCCTTAACACCGGCCATAGAAGGCCTAGTCTTCCTACAGAGTATGGATGGGGGGGGGGGGGGGGGGGGGCTTTTGCAGAAATCGCTTTTTGTGGGATGGAGTCAGTGCTGATGTTCCGCTCCCACAGAGAGAGAGAGAGAGAGAGAGAGAGAGAGAGAGAGAGAGAGAGAGAGAGAGGAGAGAGAGAGAGAGAGA
>CM060322.1:47950945-47965945 GCA_030674155.1 Stramonita haemastoma | reverse complement strand
TATTATTATTATTATTATTATTATTATTATATAACAAGAAGAAGAAGAAGAAGAAGAAGAAGAGAAGATGATGATGATGATGATGATGATGATAACAAGAACAAGAACAAGACAAGCAACAACAGCAACAAAAACTTGAAGCTCAAAACACTGACAAAAAGAATGTTTTCTTCTACAGTGTCTTTTGCATACCCAGGCTATGTGATGGTGGGTAGCAAAATATCCATTCTGCTTTTGTATCTTTTGCGGAGAATATTCATTCATCCAGATTATTGTTGAAACCTACCAACCCTAATGCCCCATGGCTACCCCCCGCCCCCCCAAAAAAAAAAACAACAACAACAAAAAACAACAACCAAACCTAAACAAACCACAAAACAGGCAAACTAACAAACAACAACAAAATCCACACCAACCCCCCTCCTCCCCCCCCCCCCCCCCCAAACATACAAACAACCCCCAATCCTGCCTCATAACATAACAGCATATTGACACCACATGGTTGAACAGTTATGTGTGACATTATGGATGTATGCAGCTCGACTGTATTGAGGTAACACAAGACAGTTGTGTATTGCTGTTACGTAGTTACTGCGCAAACACTGATGTTACTAAGCTGGTTACATCAAAACGGTACACAGATTACTTGAAT
Organism: Stramonita haemastoma; assembly: GCA_030674155.1. Taxonomy (NCBI): domain Eukaryota; kingdom Metazoa; phylum Mollusca; class Gastropoda; order Neogastropoda; family Muricidae; genus Stramonita; species Stramonita haemastoma. The sequence continues at coordinate 47,965,293 of CM060322.1, read as the reverse complement.
GTTATAAAGATGACAACATTTACAAAACTGCATACACACGGGGACCGGATGTAAAAAAGCACATGAGTGCTTATTCCATTATCATCGATATAAAAGAATAAATAAATAAATAGGTAAAGAAATAAACAAATAAAAAAGAAAACACATGATGATTTCTAACGGGGTCGACATTGATGTTACACATGGGTTAAATTTGATGGTCAACATTTGGCTGACAATTTTAACTAGTGCCTAATTCGATTTTATAATAATAATAATAATAATAATAAAAATAATAATAATAATAAAAAAATAAAATGGAGGCTTATATAGCGCGATTTCCCAAAAAAACATGGGCTCACCGCGCTGTACAATCAAATCAATTTAATAGGTTACATATGAACGTGAAAACGAATGAACGTGTTACAAGTAACCCAACCCAATCATGTTGTTTAAAGTTCCACTGACCATAGAGGCCATATCGGGGCTGTTGTCACCTTGTAAAATTTTGAATCTCAGAATAAAACCGTGAACTATATACAGATTAAAACAGGGTATAAAACCCAACTCTACTGTCCTTCCTTGTATCAACACCCTGGCCAACCATACGAGTCAACTCAAAACAGTAATTACGTTGTGAGAGAAGCCTCATCAACCACACAAAACAATGAAATAAAACCCAAACCAGATTTCTTGGAACAATTCTGTTCTTGGTGACTAACTATGACATCTTCATATCAGATGGGTGGCGTTGCACTTGTGGCGACGCGCTCTCCCCGGGGAGAGCAGCCCGAATTTCACGCAGAGAAATCTGCTGTGACCTAAAGTGGTATAAAATAAATGAATGAATGAATAGATGATGCAACAGTGAATTTTACACATAAATCAAAGTCCGCCTACATTAATTTTCCGAATTGAGTCCTTGAATGAAATGATGCTAGCGAAGATTTTTTAGAAATGAGTCAATCTAAAGGCTGAATGTATTTTACAAATGAGTCAAACCAAAGGGAACAAAAATGCACATTACAAATAAAAAATTCCCCAAACTAAAACTTAGCCCTCAAGGAGATGACGCTAGGAAGAAATGAAGCACTTGACTAAAGCATTCGAACGACTAATGTAATGCCTCTTATAAACAGAAAGCAGCCACATTTCGTGGAAGTGCCGTTACGATCATTTCCACAAGACTGAAATAGAGAATGTAGAAAAGAACAAAAGGCAATTGTGTCTCACCCCCACCCCCTCTCCTCCCCCACATTTCTGTATCCTGTTTGGCAAAATGAGACTGTTAGCCTAGCCACAACTTTCAAAATAGCCACCACGCCAGATTCATCAGACAGGAAAAATACCAACACAAACCCGAGTCCTGTCTAAAATGACAAGGAAACGATTTGAAGAGGGTTGCGTGATTAAGCTTACAACGCCCCATTCGTAATGTAACGGTGACTTGGTGTGTGAGTTCCTGCCTCTACCAAGATTCGGTCCAGGGATATTTTTTTTTCTCCGGAGTTACCAAAACAAGCCATTCCTGTGAAAATCCTTCAAGATGGTACACTAAACTGAGGTCCCATGTGGAATGCACAACATGTTGTGCACACGTTAGAACCCATCCACTTGAAAGTGTGACACAAATATACCTAGCATGCATCCTTCGAAATCTGTATGGTTAATAATAAATGATGACAACGATACGTGGGATTTATATAGCGCTATATCTAATGAGAACAAATGATATTCATACAATGCCTTTACATAATGTTTTTCTCTAGTGCTTAGATCACCGCCTGCATGTTTGCAACTATGTTGTCCCCTTGAAAAAGGTCATTAATAAATTAAAAAAAATAAATAAATAAATAAACGTTAAAATTGCAGTAATTTGTATCAGTCTTAGTTGGGTCATGAAAAAATACAAAGAAACCTTGATTATGTACCCGAGGCTTCAGCAGCATTTGGGATTATGCCAGGATTAAACACATCTACTGCGTGCATTTCTCGTTGTTTATGTAGTTTATATGGAATATCCTGCATGCATGGATGCCTTTCATGGGAAGGTGAAAACGGAAACACTGACCTTTTTTATTTCTTTCTTTCTTTCTTTGAAGGCACGCAGAGGGTTCTGTTCCACAAATGGTCGTGTTGCATTGATGTTTTCAAGAGATAAGTAGGTCAGTATGGCATCATCCCCGTCCCACTGTTCCCCTTGACATGGGCAAATGGCCTGGCTCATTAAATTATTTGAGTTTCTTTCTTCAGATTTCTCTGCAGTCATGGGGTGCTGCAGTGCCTGCTACCAGCGTGTGACCAGAGCTATCTCCAAGGTTTTCCAGCGTTACGGAGAGTTTGTTGGCCGACACCCTTTGCCTTTCATCATCCTCCCCATTCTCATCTTCGGAGGCCTGGGTGCGGGGCTGGTGACCCTGGATGAGGAATCCGACCTGGAGGAGGTCTACTTCCCCATGAACAGCCGCGCCATTCAGGACCGGCAGACAGTGAGGGACACCTTTCCAGACCTCAACAACGTCTCCTACCACGCTTTCTCCCAAAGTGACACTGACAATGCCGTCAGCTTTATCTTCCAAACGAAAGCAGGACAAAGCATCTTTGATAACGCCGTCACCACCGAGATTTCTGACATCATCAATAAAGTGGAACAACTCCAAAGCTCTGGGAAGAATTTCAGCCAGCTCTGTGCCAAGTCCTCAGGAAGCTGCGTTGTGGACGGGGCAGTGGCGCTAGACAGCAATTTTCAGAATGAAGTTTCTGCCGGAACCGTCACGTACCCAGTCTGGAACAACAACCTTCTGGACTCCATCCTCTCCGGAGTCAACGTCACTGCAGGGAAGCTGGTGTCCGCCACCGTCCTGAAGATCTCCTTCAAGCTGGCAGAGGACGCTGACGACTGGAAGAAGGCTTTTCTAGAGTTTGCCGGGAAACAGGACCCCACCACAGTGGAGGTCTCCTACGAGACCCCAGAGTCCCTGGGCGCGGAACTGGACAAGAGCACGAAAGGGGACATCATCTTCTTCTCGCTCACCATCACCATCTGCTGCACCTACGCCTCCATCGTGACCTCAGGCGGCAACCCGGTGTCCACACGCAGCATGCTGGCCTTTGGCGGGATCCTGGCAGCAGGCCTGGGCATTGTGGGCTCCATGGGACTCCTCAGCGCCTGTGGCGTGCAGTTCGTCAACATCGTCGGCGTCATCCCTTTCCTCATCATCGGTGAGTTTCTGCGGGTGTCGTCTGTGGGATTTGTCAGGTTCAGTCTCTTTTTCCTGGCTTTTTTTTTCTGGTATGGGTCTTTTCTTGTGTCTCTTTTTGTCACCTCGTTGTATGTACAGTCTCTGCCTGTGTTGTTGTTGTTGTTGTTGGCGTGCGTTCCCTAGCGTAACACCGTATATGGGGAGTCACCTACATGACACATTATGGGTAATCTAGGTGTCTAAGACTATCGTAGACTCACTCGTCCCGCCTGGGAATCAGCGAGAGACTGAGAGTACACACTGGATGAGAAGTTAAGCTTGTAACTATGACTTTGGTGAAAAGCAGAGTGCAGGTTGCTATGTTAAGAGATTGTCAGGGCGGAAGACAATCTCAGCGTAGCATTTCAGAACGTGGTGTAGGCCTTGGCACTTAGCTAGCTTAGGTCAATAATTGACGCAGCTTATAAGGGCCTGGGCCGGGGCCAGTCAGTCTGACTTAGCGTGTATCTCTGTGTTTCTGTGAATTTCTCTGAATGTCTTAAAAATGTTTTGAGGTTTTAATGCTGTTTGTTTGTAATTTTGTGCTGATCTTCTTGCTGTTGAGTTCAGTTAGTATTGATAGTATTTTGGGGTGTATTGCTGTTAGGCTTACTCTTCTGTTGAATTCGTTTGTGATAAACCTCCGTACCCCTGGAAGGGGTGAGAGGGACTAAAGTCTTGAATCTTGAGCCTGGTGTCTTTCTGTGTATTTCTGTGTTTCTCAGTGTATCTCTTTGTGTTCTGTGTTTTTTTGTGTGTGTGTGTGTTCTGTGTTTCTTTGTGTGCTGTGTTCTGTATATTTCTGTGTTCTGTTTTTTTCTGGTGTATTTTTTGGTGTTCTATATAACTCTTGTATTTTATATATAATTATGTCTGTGTTCTATGGATAGATCTATGTGTATCTCCTGTATTCTGTATAGTTCTGTGTTCTGTGTTTTTCCCCTCGATGTGTGTGTTTTTTTTTGTTCTGTGTAACTCTTGTATTCTGTATATATGTCTGTTCTGTGTATTTCTTCTGGTATGTATCTCTCGTATTCTGTATACATGTCTGTGTTCTATGTATCTCTTCTGGTATGTATCTCTCGTATTCTGTATACTGTCTGTGTTCTATGTATCTCTTTGGTATTTATCTCTTGTATTCTGTACTTAAAAAAAATATTATTGTATTAATTCAAGGATGATGGATACTGTTCTATCTCCCGTGTTCTGTATATTATTTTTTTACTCATTTTATTTGTTGTGTCCTGTGAAATGAAACATCTCTGATGGCGGATTTTTTTTTTGCTATTGTTGTTGTTTCCTTTGTTATTGCTGTAGTCTCTGTTGTATTATTTTGTTGTTGTGTTTAGCTGTGTTTACAAGTGATGTTAAATATCCCTGACGATGTTTTTGGTTGTTGTTTGGTTTGTTGTTGTTGTTTTTGTGGCTCTCTATGTTATCATACTCTCTGTTATTATGTTTGTTGTTGCTCACAGATGTGAAACATCTCCAATAATATCTTTTATTCTTAGGTTTTTGTTGTTGTTTTCTTTGCTTTGTGTTTGTTGTTGTGTTTGTGCTGTTGTTGCTGTTGTGGTCGTCATTGTTGTAGCTAGTGCTGTGAAATTTGATGATGTCTTTTCTTCTTCTTTTTAATATGTTAAGGTGTTCCATAACCTATCTGGTCGTTCAGATACCTCAGCTTCTCTAGGGGCCAGCATATTGAGGACGGCGCCCATCTCCTCTCCCTCGCTGCTTTTACTTCCCTGACCCTAAAGAGGGCAGGTACATCCATTTACAGCTGGGTGAACTGGAGGTAACTGCACTGAAGCCAAGGCAGCAAACGGTCACCTATCCAAATGGTAACCACGCTCGATCCTGTTTAATTTATTCTTAGCTTGGGGGGGGGGGGGGGGGGGGGGGGGAAGCGAGTGCTCTGATCACGAAGCTACCCAGTCCCTATCTTCTCTTTAGTAAATTTTCTTTTTATTGTAGTACTTTCTGTTCAAATTCAAATTCAAAAATACTTTATCATCTCATAGAGAAATTCACGAAATTTTGTTGATGTCTTTGCTGATATTGAAATAAATATTGCCCCACCCCCACCACCCCACCCTTAAATCCACCAGGTATCGGCGTGGACGACATGTTCCTGATGATGTCCTCCTGGAGTGAGAGTCTGCCCAGAGAGGCCCAGGAGCAGACGGTGCCGAAAGTTCCTCGCATCCTGGGCAAAACCATGGCCAGTGCCGGTATCGGCATCACCATCACCTCTCTCACCGATTTCCTGGCTTTCGTCATCGGTACTACCTCCGTCTTCAAGAGCGTCACCAACTTCTCCCTGTACGCCGGTGAGTTTTAGGGTCCTCATCCTCCTTCTTCTCGTCTTCGTCTTTGTTGTCGTCTTTCTCTCTTCTTCTCTTTCTTTTCCTCCCTTTTTTTTCTCCATCTTTCTTTCTTTTCCGTCTCTCTTCTCGTCCTCCTCCTTGTCTTCTCTTTTCTTTCTCTCTTCTTCCTTCTTCTTTCCTCCTACTTCTCTTCTCTTTCTCTTTCTCCTCTCTTCCTCTTCTCTTTACTTCCTCTGTTCTTCCTCCTTGTCTTCTTATATATTCTTCCTCCTTCTCTTCCTATTTTCTTCTTCTCTCTCTCTCTTCTCTTTCTCTTTTCTTTTTTCCCCCCTCTTTCTCTTTCTCTTCTCTTCTCTTTCTTCTTCCTTCCTCCCTTTCTCCTCTTCCCCACTTTTCCTCTTCTCTCTCTCCCCTTCCTCTTTCTTCTCTCCGTTTCTCCTGCTTCCCGTTCTTCCTCACCTTCCTCCCCATTTCCTCCGCCATCTCTTCCTCCTTCCTCATCTTCCTCCTCCTTCTCCCCTATCCGTCTCCTACTCCTCTTACATCATCCTTCTCCTCCTTCTCCCTTTCCTCATCCTCCTTCCCCCACCTTCCTCCTCCTCTTTCTCATCCTTACTGACTTTTTAACCTTGGTGGTTGGTATCTCTGTCTTCTGGGTGGCCACCTATGTTTCTGCCTTTGCTGGTGAGTTTTTTTTCGCTATCACGGCAAGGAGTGTATGGAGGAAGCTGGTTGCAAAATCTGCAGTGGTACCCCAAACGCTCTACTAGACTGTGGGATAGGTCAAGGTGAAACTTGGTGTAAGCAGGCTTATAGTCGTAGGCAAAGGTTTACAGTCTTAACTATAAAGGTTTACAGAGGCTTAACAGTCTCACCAAAGGTTTACAGTCTTACCCAAAGCCTTACAGTCTTACCCAGAGGCTTACAGTCTTATGCAAAGGGTTACAGTCTTATCCAAAGGTTTACAGCCTTACCCAAAGGTTTACAGCCTTACCCAAAGAATGACAGTCTTAACCAAAGATTTACAGTCTTACCCAAAGGATTACAGTCTTATCCAAAGGCTTGCAGTCTTAGTCAAAGGTTTAAAGTCTTACACAAAAGTTTACAGTATTTTCTAAAGGTTTACAGTCTGACCCAAAGGTTTACAGTCTTAATTAAAGACTTATAGTTTTGCCCAAAGGTTCATAGTCTGACCACAATGGTTCATAGTCTGACCCAAAGGCTTGCAGTCTGACCCAAAGGTTTAGGTCTGACCCAAAGGTTTACAGTCTGACCCAAAGGTTATTAAGCAGTCTGACTCAAAGGTTTACAGTCTGACCCAAAGGTTTAGGTCTGACCCACAGGTTTACAGTCTGACCCAAAGGTTTTGACAGTCTGACCCAAAGGTTTAGGTCTGACCCAAAGGTTTGCAGTCTGACCCAAAGGCTTATAGTCTTATCTAAAGAATTACCAAAGGCTTATAGTCTTATCTAAAGAATTACCAAAGGTTATAGTCTTATCTAAAGAATTACCAAAGGCTTATAGTCTTACCAAAAGGTTTTTGGTTTGACCCAAAGGTTTTTGGTCTTACCCAAAGGTTTAGGTCTAACCCAAAGGTTTGCAGTCTGACCCAAAGGCTTATAGTCTTATCTAAAGAATTACCAAAGGCTTATAGTCTTATCAAAAGAATTACCAAAGGGTTATCGTCTTACCCAAAGGTTTTTGGTTTGACCCAAAGGTTTTTGGTCTTACCCAAAGGTTTTGGTCTTACCCAAAGGCTTACAGTCTTACTCAATTGTTTACAGTCTTACTCAATTGTTTACAGTCTGACCTAAAGGCATATAGTCTTACCCAAAGTTTTTTGTTGTTGCTTTTTTTGGCTGCCTCATCTTCTGGGGAACAGTTACAGACAATTTTTTTATGCATAATGGTCAATGACGATGAACGATGGTGCAATAGTGCTGCCATGGAAATGCATCTGCTTTGAGACTTCTGACAGGGTTGTACTCTATGCTTACAATCATAAAATATCCCTGTGTCAACCGGGCTTGAAAGATACAGACACCTGCAGTGTTGGTCAGGTAATTGAAACAACACTCTCAAACTCGCATCCACAAAATGGATGAAGCTCGACTGTGTGGTCCCAGTCTTTCCGGTGAGCCCATAGCACACTCACTCTAGGTAGGAGCTGATCGGAGTCCGAAAAAATCCTTATGGCTCTTATAGGGTTCGAACCCGCGACCTTCCAGTCCGTCACCTGAGGCGCTAACTACTGCGCCGAGGTGCTTGGTCAATGTTTACAGTCTTAACCAGAGGATCAACAGAGAAAAGGGGTTGGAACTACAGAGCCTGATCTGTAGTTTCCTTCAAAGGACTGGTAGGAAACTACAGAGCCTCGATCTGTAGTTTCCTTCAAAGGACTGGTAGAACTACAGAGCCTGATCTGTAGTTTCCTTCAAAGGACTGGTAGGAACTACAGAGCTGATCTGTAGTTTCCTTCAAAGGACTGGTAGGAACTACAGAGCCTCGATCTGTAGATTCCTTCAAAGGACCGGTAGGAACTACAGAGCCTCGATCTGTAGTTTCCTTCAAAGGACCGGTAGGAACTACAGAGCCTCGATCTGTAGTTTCCTTCAAAGGACTGGTAGGAACTACAGAGCCTGATCTGTAGTTTCCTTCAAAGGACTGGTAGGAACTACAGAGCCTCGATCTGTAGTTTCCTTCAAAGGACTGGTAGGGGAACAGAGTGGAATCATCCACTACAGTCGACAGCTAGCACCGTGGCGATTCAAACCCCTTCAGAGGACTTCCTGATGCTCTGCCGTCTCGGTAATTCCGCCTCCTTCTGAAGGTTTGTTTGTTTGTTTTTTTAGATAAGATTTTCAGAATTTCCTGTCATCAACTACGATGTGATAGAATCATCCTTCTGAAGGGTTATTACATGCTAAGAAATGTACCATCTGTGTGTGTGTGTGTGTGTGTGTGTGTGTGTGTGTGTGTGTGTGTGTGTGTTGTGTGTGTGTGTGTGTGTGTGTTGGTGCCCTGCAGGTGTGGCCGTTCTGTTCTGCTACCTGGCCAACGTGACCCTGTTCAGTGGCTGTCTGGCCATCCACGGCCGCCGTGTCTACTCCAAGCGCCATTTTCTCACCTGTCTGCTGACCCAGTCTAAGGAAGAATCGAAGGCAAAAGGACGGTCAGGATGTTACCAGGTGGTGTGCAGCGGCAGTCCTCCTCAGAAAGAAAGAGATGACGAAAGCATCTGCGAGAAGTTCCCTTCTAACATCCTTCCCCTCATGATCAAGAACGCGGCCGTCAGCGTTGTCATCATCTTCCTCTTCCTGGGCTACTTGGCAGCTTCCATCTATGGCGTCGTCAACTTGAAACAAGGCTTGGTGTTGAATGACCTGGTTTTGGACTCCTCATACTATCATAAATTCTTGACATCTAATGACAAGTATTTCCCCACCAGAATTCCGATCGGCTTCATCGTCACAGAAACTGTGGACTATTCTGGAAGCCAAGGGGTGGCGCTGGAGAATCTCTTGCCGCAGGCGAAAATGATGGCGGCGTTGACTCCAGCTTTGAGAAGTGCTGGCTGTCGTCTTACAAGAGCAGCGCAGGCTACAGTGCCGCTACCTTTAGGTCTGGCCTTCCCGCATTTCTGGCCAGCAACCCCGACTTCGAAGCCGATGTGGTGATAGACAGCTCTAGCAGCAACGTCCTGGCTTCGCGCTGCTTTGTCTATTCCCTGAGCAACAGCGACCAGTACGACAATGCTCGTCTGATGGCCAGAATGCGGGACCTGGCAGGCGACAGCTCGCTGTCTGTCTTCGCTTATCATTCCTCTTTCGTGGCCTTTGAGCAGTTTCTGGCCGTGCTGCCGGCCACCCTGCAGCTGGTGGGGTGTGCCGTGGCCGTGATGGCCGTGGTGACCTTCCTCTTCCTGCCGCACATCCTGATGGTCCTGCTGGTGGTTCTGACCATCCTCATGATCCTGGTGGGCATCTTCGGCTTCCTCTTCTACTGGGATCTCACCCTGTCCTCCATCACCATGATTCACCTGGTCATGAGTGTCGGCTTCTCCGTGGACTTTTCTGCCCACGTCTGCACGGCCTATCTCTTGTCTAAGGCCCGAAGCCGCCAGGAGCGAGCTCGTGACGCCATCCGTCACGCTGCCGGCCCCATCCTGAACGGAGCCACGTCTACCATGCTGGGGGTGCTGCTGCTGCTGGCCTCCTCCTCCTTCATCTTCCAGTCCTTCTTCAAGGTCATGTTCCTCGTCATCCTCTTTGGGCTGCTGCATGCCGTCTTCTTTCTGCCAGCTGTTCTCTCATTGGTGGGACCTCAAAACAGTCCACCCAAACAGGATGGCAAGAAAGGTCCTGTTGAAGACGGAGTATCTCCTGGCTTTGAGAAAACCGAAATGGTTCCTTCCCAAAGCGGCAGTCCTGTCGGGGGTCAGAATGGTCAGGCATCACCTAGTCAGAATGGAGGTTTTGTCGGGGTTCAGAATGGCAAGATGTCACCTACACACAACAAAGTGTCACCCACGAGTGATACAGAGATCACCTTGCCTCGACTGAAAGTGGTGTCTCCGGACCTTGTTGTAGGAGACTATGAACGCTGAGTGAGTCGCTGAGATCTCTGGAACAGTACTGGAAAACGATCCTTATTACTAGAAAACCATACACACACGGTTGCTTGTAGAACCCCTTAAAAAAATACACATAAAAAAGTAGTAGTATTAGGAGCATCACTCCATCTTGAAATGTCCCAAGGTTTCAAGCGGTTGGTTCTCCTAATACATGGCTTAAAGTTAAACTGTGATATGTGATACGATAATGTCTGTTTCGTTTTGCTTCGAGTCAAGTTCGTTTTGATTCGGGTAAACTATCTACTAGTCTTACGTGTGAATTGTTAGGGGAGGTATTTTTGTCTGATCATGAGTATTATAGACTGTAACAAATGGGGCAGATTTTATGTCACGTTTTTTTTTTCTTGTGAAAAGGTCAGATGTAATTTTCAGATAGAAAGTGTACCAAAAATACATGCATGTCTTTCTTTTTTTACTGTGACTAATACGATGTGAAGTCCCTATTAGTTTGGGAGGGGGGGGGGGGGCTTATTTGAATAATATGCTCAGTTTTATGGTTCTGAGAGAGGCTGCAATTTATTATTCCTTCTTTTATTTCGAGGATAATGGAATAAGCACTCATGTGCTTTTTTAACATCTTGTCCCCGTGTGTATGCAGTTTCGTCAATTTTGCGATCTGTTCCCACCGGCACACAATGGCCTAATCTTCCAAAAGTGGGAACGGGTTTTAACGTGTGGGCAAGATGTTTTGAGAGATGAGTGAGTAGATGGGTCATTTAGAAAAAGGTTGGGGGAAGAGATATCCAAACATTTGCAGCATTCTGAACACAGCTGATCCACAAGTAAGGTACCAATGCAATCCCCCCCCCCCGCCCAAAAAAAAAAAAGGATGAAAGGCATCAAGACTAAGAATTACAAAGTCGAAAAAACAATAGCAACAACAGGAAACCAAAGATGCATTAACACAAGAGCAAGTTCTGGCAAATTAGACATACCCACCCACCCCTCTAATTTCTCCCCCTCCTACGCAGAAATGCATGCATACATACACTTACCCATTCACTCACTGGCTCGCCCAATCTACAACCTGTCCTTAACCCATTGATAAAGCTTACCATGACTTGTTTTTTTTTTACCTGACTCTGCACGATGCAAGCTCTAAGCTTCTTGCTGCTCCTGGTGATATATTATATACTGTGGTGTACAATTATGTTCTGTGGAGGTTTTTTTGTCTCCCCAGAAATGACCATATTCAAACCATGTTGTCCTTTTCAATGAAGTATTATTATATTTATTGCTACTAATAGTATTTTTTGGTATGTTATGTGTAGCTGTATTTTCAAGATAGCTCTCCTTATCCATGGCTAAGAATCTCTTTGGCGAGACAGTGGAATGAACAGAATTGAGTGAATAGTCGTAGAAGTGCGTAGATAGCAGGTTCAAATCTTGGCAGAACTAGGTAGATTGAGAGTTGTTTTTTTGTTTTGTTTTTGGTTTGGGTTTTATTTTTGGCTGGCAATCTTTCAATCCACAATATGCAGACATGAGATTAATGTCGTTTGTACTCTGAAGGTCAAGCGCATGCGCACAGTGAGGGAGAAACTTCCGTTCCGTCCATGTTGTATGGATCTGGTATTATTCACTCCTCCACCCTCTTTCCCCACCTCTCTCTTCTCTCTCTCTCTCTCTCTCTCTCTCTCTCTCTCTCTCTCTCTCTCTCTCTCTCTCTCTCTCTCCTCTCAGAGACTTTTACTGATTTTTTTTTATATAGTAAAGCTCATCATCCTATGTTTGGCGAAAAAATTATGCGATTTTTTGGGAAAGAATTTTCAATAAAATATTGCCTTTCTTGTTTTCAATAAAACCTTGCCTTTCTTGTTTTCAATAAAATCTTGCCTTTCTTGTTTCATCAATAAAATCTTGCCTTGTGTTTGGTTGTTTGCTATGCACAATTGCTTGTTATGCAAGTTTGAAAAAAATGCTGATTGAATTTTGTTTTGTTGATTTGTTATAAAACCTCGCCTGCTCTTGATGAATAGAAACTGAATTTTTTGTTTCTGGTTTTTTTTTTCCATTGAGCTTCTTTAGCAAATTATACAAAGTTTTTTTTTTTCGTGTATATTTGTACGTGTCAGGATGTGCTCCAAGTTGCATGGGTATGTTTGTGGTTCTTGCTGATTTGAGCAAATCAAACGCCTTGTGTGTGTGTGTGTGTGTGTGTGTGTGTTGTGTGTGTGTGTGTGTGTGTGTGTGTGTGTGTGTTGTGTGTGTGCTTTGTATTTTTAATTTGTAAAAAAAAAGAGAAGAAATTGTGGTCATAACCGCTTGTGGAAGCAAACGCGCGTGTATGTCAAGTTTTGTGCGTGGTATTTGATATTAACTTCAATTATCATGTTGATGTCACTTTTTATCATGTACTTATGATTATGTTATACTTTTAATTATCATGTTGAAGTCACTGAAGCTGTCTGAGCCTTCATAGACTACAAACAGTTCTATACTGGTACTTCGGTTTCCGATCTGTCAGACACTACAGTGATAGGTTTTTAGGTTAAAAAATTTTTTGGGATAGCTTCTTAGGTATCTACAGGTGAAAACATCACACAAAATGTTTACTGATCTTCTAAGCCGCTCTTTGATCAAATTTTGTAGAAACAAAATCAAACTTATTATAAAATGATAAAAACTACACGATTTGATTAATAAACAAAATCAAACTGAAATGCAAGACTGGTCACGAACAGTTTTGGGAGGGTGTCACAACTTTGACAAAGGAAAAACAAAATCAAGCTACAAAACACGGGTAGCATTGTTTTCTATAATAAGAATTTTTATCAAAATGGTTGTCTTATTTTTAAGTTTCCATGGCAACTACCGGTGCAGAAATAGCCTCCACTAGGAGGGTGTTAGGACAAGAGCATGACATGAATGTGGCCATTTTTTTTCTGGACAATAATTTATTCTTACAACTCATGTCAGACTCTAATGAGCTAGCGTCAAAAGACATTTAAAGTATCTTAATTGCTAAGGCATTTTTTCTCTTCTACAAGATGAATTAACCTTCTTTTTTTTTTTTTTTTTTTTTTTTTGTCGAACGCTCAGACAGCAAGTATTGTTGTTTGTTGTAAGTGCAAAAATTCATTGCGCTGCTGTTAAGCGCCTGACAAGTCAGGCCCAGCGCATCCGACCTAAACTCCTGGACAAAGAGTAATGGAAATCCAACCGTTCCACGACTGGAGTGCTTTTGCCAGATACAAGATATTCTTGATCGGTAAATGAGAACACTCCTTTTATAAACCAAGTACCTTTATACCCTTGATTTTTTTTTTTATAGGCTGGCATAGTTGTGGTGTACTTTGTGCTTCAAATCTTAGAACCAGTGTCGTGTGTGTTGTATTTTGGTGTCTATCCTCATCAGCTATTGTTCCAAATTGAAGAACTGGAGATAATGTTGATTGGATGGTATCATTTGGGGGTGTCAGTGAGAGATAACATTCATGCCTACACACTGCATGTGACATATGCTTTTGTGTTGTTGTTGTTTTCATTGCAAGATGATGATGGTGAAGTATGAATAATAAACACAATCGTCTCATACCTTTGAAACTTTGGTATGCCGTGTTTGCTTTGTTTTTCTTTGTTGTTATTTTTTGTTGTGTTTGTCTGCGGGTTTTTTTTTTTTTTTTTCAAACTGGTTGAATGCTCTGACAAAGGGATCAACTTTACCGGTATTGTAGATAAAAAACCGTTGTAGAGTTGATCCATAGCTCGAGGCCTATTGTCAAGTTTACTTTTATATCTTATTGAGGAAGTATGCGTGCGCGTGACACACGCACGCGCGTGCCCGTGCTGTGCGCGTGTGTGTAGGGGAGAGCAAGGTGACGGTTATGGTAAAGGGTGAAAATTTATAGTCTACTTGTAAGTGTGTTAGGGCGTTTGCACCTGTTTGTGTGATTGCATGCTTGCGGGTGATTTTGGAGGAGAGAGAGAGAGAGAGAGAGAGGAGAGAGAGAGAGAGAGAGAGAGAGAGAGAGAGAGGAGAGAGGAGAGAGGAGAGGAGAGAGAGAGAGAGAGAGAGAGAGGTTTCTTAATGCTTTTGTTCAAACATTTTAGGCCTTCTTTCTTTCTTTCTTTCTTTCTTTCTTTCTTCTTCTTTTTTCTTCTTCTTCTTCTTCTTCTTCTTCTTTCTTCTCTTCTCTTCTTCTTGTCATCTATAGTAAAGAGTCA
>CM060322.1:47940945-47945945 GCA_030674155.1 Stramonita haemastoma | reverse complement strand
CGTCGTCGTCGTCGTCGAGAACCCCGAAGTCGGAATGCAGCTACCATAATGATGGACAAAAAAAAGGTTGCATACCCAAAAATCTCACCATTGGTAAACCTAGAAACTGTAACGGAGGAACGTAAAAAAAGGTCACAAATGAAGTAATAAAACATAAGAGAGATAAAGTTTTCTCCTTGAAAGAAAAATTCTTTTATGACTTAACATAAAGGGCGACTTTGAAAGTTCGCCATTTGCAAACGAAGCACAATTTAAGAGATAAAATATACAATTTAATATTCGAGACAAGATTAAGATTTTCAAATATAAAGTCTACATTTGCGTTTTGAATGTAGTTTTTTTTTTGTTCTGTAACTGTTTATTCATGTCTTTCTTTTCATCAATTTAAACGCTTTTGTGTATATTTAGTCATATCTATTCCTTTCCACACAGACACAGACACGGACACAGACACAGACCCCACAGACACACAGACACACAGACACAACACAACACACACACACACACACACACACACACACACACACACACACACACACACACACCACAGAATGTATTCGCGAAGTCCAGTTCAAAGTCACAAAGCATTACTTGAAAATTTTACATGCAGTACCCCAACGACTCCACTAGAAGTCAAGCTAAATCAAGTCAAGTGAAGGTTAGTCAAGCTAAGTCAATGTAAGTCAAACCAAGCCAAACCAAGTAAGTGTCAAGTCAAGTCAAGTCAAGCCAAGCCAAGCCAAGCCAAGCCAAGCCAAGCCAAGCCAAGTCAAGCCAAGTCAAGCCAAGCCAAGCCAAGCCAAGCCAAGCCAAGTCAAGTCAAGTCAAGTCAAGTCAAGCCAAGCCAAGCCAAGCCTCGTCAATTCAAGTTAAGCCAATCCACGTCAATCCAAGTCAATCCAAGCCACGTCAAGTCAATCCAAGCCAAGCCACGTCAAGCCAAGCCGCGTCAACCCAAACCAAGCCAATCCATGCCACGTCAATCCAGGCCAGGTCAATCCAAACAAAGCCACGTCAATCCAAGCCAAGCCAAGCCACATCAATCCAAGTCAAGCCAAGCCACGTCAATCCAAGTCAAGCCAAGCCACGTCAATCCAAGTCAAGCCAAGCCACGTCAATCCAAGCCAAGCCAAGCCACTCAAGCCAAGTGTCAAGCCAAGCCAAGTGTCAAGCCAAGCCAAGTGTCAAGCCAAGCCAAGTGTTAAGCCAAGCCAAGTGTCAAGCCAAGCCAAGACAAGCCAAACCAAGTGTCAAGCCAAGTAAAGCCAAGCCAAGCCAAACCAAGCCAAGTATCAAGTCGTCGAGCGAAGTCAAGTCAAGCTAAGTGTCAAGCCAAACCAAGTGTCAAGTCAAGCCAAGTCAAGCCAAGTGTCAAGCCTAACCAAGCCAAGTGTCAAGCCTAGCCAAGCTAAGTGTCAAGCCTAGCCAAGCCAAGTGTCAAGCCTAGCCAAGCCAAGTGCCAAGCCTAGCCAAACCAAGCCAAGTGTCAAGCCTAGCCAAGCCAAGTGTCAAATCAAACAAGCTCAGCCAAGTGTCAAGTCAAACAAGCCAAGCCAAGTGTCAAGCCAAGCCAAGCCAAGTCAAGTGTCAAGTCAAACAAGCCAAGTGTCAAGCCAAGCCAAGTCAAATGGGTAGGCGCTGCACTTGTGGCGACGCGCTCTCTCCCGGGGAGAGCAGCCCGAATTTCAGGCAGAGAAATCCGCTGTGACATAAAGTGGTATAATTATAAGTGTCAAAGCCAAGCCAAGTCAAGCCAAGTGTCAAGCCAAGCCAAGTCAAGCCAAGTGTCAAGCCAAGCTAAGCTAAGTCAAGCCAAGCCAAGTAATCTCTCTGTCAGTCTAGACTTTTTAAAGCCAGGCGTTAACCTAAATCAGAGGCCTTTTTATTTTATAGTCCTAATGCACAAAAGGTGTGACAAATTCCGTTTCTCTGTGCAGAGCAGAAAATTTATGAGCTATTTAGCATTTTGATGCAAGTGCATCCTTCATGGTTGAATTCGTCTCGGATCTGGGTGAACACACACACACACACACACACACACACACACACACACACACACACACACACACACACACACACATACACACACACACACACACACACACACGGACGCACACATACACACATACACACATACACGCGCACACACACACACACACACACACACACCACACACACACACACGTACGCACACACACGTACACACACGAACACACACACACACCACGCACGCACGCACGCACCACACAACACACACACACAACAACAACAACAACAACAACAACAACAACAACAACGACCCTGTACATATCTCAAGACCAAAAAAAAAAAAGGTGGTAATATTGTTTTTAATAGAAAAGTGCAGCAGTCATCAGTTTTCTGCTGACACTAAAATGATGGGGTTTCATCATGAAGAACACATTTTTTGGTTTATTTTATTTATTCTTTTATTTCGAGGATAATAGAATAAGCACTTATGTGCTTTTTTTTTTTTACATCCAGTCCCCGTGTGTATATGCAGTTTTGAAAATTTTGTCATCTGGTCCTACCAGCACACAATGGCCTACTCTTTTGAAAAGCGGAACGGGTTTTAACGTGCGCGCAAGATATTCTGCGTGTGTTCGCACACGGGACGTCGGTTTATAGTCTCACCCAAGGACTCCTTTTCTTGACAACAGGTCGTCATAGCAAGCAGATGGTTTCTACATCTTTTCGATTTGTTTTTCAAAGTTTTATTTTAATTTTAATTTTTCTTTTTCAAACAAGTCAAGGCAAATGTTTCTTTAAAAAAAAAAAAAAAGCAAAAGGAAAAACGAAAGTACAGGTATAATTTGTTTCATAAACAAGTGGCATCAACTGCTTTTCACAAATATTCTTTTATATTTATTCATTTATTTTATATCTTATTATTTCATATCGAGGATAATGAAATAAGTACTCATGTGCTTTTTTTTTTTATCCAGTCCCCGTGTGTATGCGCTGCAGCTTTGTAAATAATTATTGTCATCTCTTCCCACCGGCACACAATGGCCTAACTCTTACGAAAAGCGGAACAGGATTTATTTTTATTTTATTTATTCTTTTATATCGAGGATAACAGAATAAGCAATCATGTGCTTTTTTTCATCCGGTCCCCGTGTGTATGCAGTTTTGTAAATATTGTCATCTGTTCCCACCGGCACACGATGGCCTACTCTTACGAAAAGCGGAACAGGATTTAACGTGTGCGCAAGATGTTCTGCGCGCGTTCGCACATGGGGCCTCGGTTTACAGTCTTTCCGAAAGACTTTGGGGGAGAGTGGAGTCATCACTGACGTGTGCGCAAGATGTTCTGCGCGCGTTCGCACACGGGACGTCGGTTTACAGTCTTCTCCGAAAGACTTTGGGGGAGAGTGGAGTCATCACTGATGGGAATAGTCTGGTGTTTAGAACGTTAACTTCGGGATCTGACGGCCTGGGGTCGAGCCATTACTGAAGCGTCCGTTAGGAGGATTTTTACCCTGGAGTTAACATCAGTAGAGACTCCATTCCCCCCAAGAAGTCCTTCGGTAAGTATCTCATAACCTATGTGGTCGTAGGGAAGCGAGGCGTCATAGACCTCAGCTTCCCTTTAGGGTCCAAGCATGTTGAGGGCGGCGCCCATCTCCTCTCTCTCTCTCCCTCGCTGCTTTTACCTTTCCCTGACCCCTAAAGAGAGGGCAGGTACCCATTTACAGCTGTGTGAACTGGGGGGAACTGTACTGAAGCCAAGGCGCGCAAAATGGATGAGACTATATACACCGAGGCCTCGTGTGCTAAATAAAGCAAGCAGAGCATCTCGCCCACACGTTAAAGACCCGTTCCGCCTTTCACAAGAGTAGGCCATTGTGTGCCTGTGGGAACAGATGACACCATTTTGTCAAACTTAACTGCAAGCACATAGGCGTTGCGTTTTAGACACCATCCCCGAAGTCGGAATGCGGCTACCTTAATGGTGGGTCAAAACGGTGGTATACGCAAAAAAACCTCACCATGGCTGAACACTAGGAGCTTTAGCTGAGAGTTGATAAAAAAAAAGAAGCAATTTTAATGTGCAATCATGATCGTATGTTTTGTTGTTGTTGTTGTTGTTGTTGTTTGCTTGGCTTTGGGGTTTTGTTGTTGTTGCTGTTGTTGTTGTTGTTGCTGTGTGTATTTATTTATTTATTCTTGTATTTCGAAGATAATGGAATAAGCACTTATGTGCTTTTTTTTTTTTTTTTTTTACATTCAGTCCCCATGTGTATGCAGTTTTGTCAATTTTGTCATCCGTTCCCACAGGCACACAATAACCTACTCTTCCGAAGAGCGGAACGGGTTTTAACATGTGTGTAAGATGTTGTACGTGCGTTCGTACACGGGAACTCGGTTTATAGTCTCATCCGAACGACTTCTGTGTGTGTGTGTGTGTGTGTGTGTGTGTGTGTGTGTGTGTGTGTGTGTGTGTGTGTGTGTGTGTGTGTGTGTGTGTGCGTGTTGCGTGCGTGCGTGCGTGTGTGCGTGCGTGCGTGTGCGTACGTGCATGCGTGTGTGTGCGTGCGTGCGTGCGTGCGTATGCGTGCGTGTACGTGTGTGTGCGTGCACGGGACGTCAGTTTAGAGTTTCATCTAAAGCTACGCGGAGGAATGGGGTCGAAGGTATTGTTAACTTTAAGGGTTAAACCCGTAAGCCCCTTTAAAAGAAACCACTCGGCCGCAACTTCGCGCTACACTTTTATATATATTTATCCAGGTCATGAGCATGGCGCTCTTTCCCCCCCCCCCCCCTCTACGAAACATGGTGTCTATTTTTACTAATCATTGTGAAATGGTGTAGGCCCTAAGTTACCTTATTATCCATATTTGGAAGAAATCGTAGTCAGGTGCTGATTCTTTTCAGCACGTAAAGTTTAGACGTGTATAACAGAATCCAGCAAACCATTGGTCCCTAGAAAAATCTTCTATCAATCGTAAATAAGCGTAAATTTAAATGATATGGGCATA
>CM060322.1:47930945-47935945 GCA_030674155.1 Stramonita haemastoma | reverse complement strand
CAATTCTTTTCTTCTTGTTCTTGTTCTTGTTCTTGTTCTTGTTCTTCTTCTTCTTCTCTTCTTCTTCTTCTTCTTCTTCGCAATTCTTCTCCTTCTTCTTTGCAATTCTTCTTCGCAATTCTTGTTATTGTTGTTGTTGTTGTTGTTGTTGTTGTTGTTTTCTTCTTCTTTTCTTCTTCTTCTTCTTCCTTCTTCTTCTTCTTCTTCTTCTTCTTCTTCTTCGCATTCTTCTTCGCAATTCTTCTTCGCAATTCTTCTTCTTCGCAATTCATGTTCTTCTTCGCAATTCTTCTTCTTCTTCGCAATTCTTCTTCTTCTTCGCAATTCTTCTTCTTCGCAATTCTTGTTCTTGTTCTTGTTCTTGTTCTTCTTGTTCTTGTTCTTGTTCTTCTTCTTGTTCTTGTTCTTCTTCTTCTTGTTCTTCTTGTTCTTCTTCTTCTTCTTCGCAATTCTTCGCAATTCTTCTCCTTCTTCTTCGCAATTCTTCTTCGCAATTCTTGTTGTTGTTGTTGTTGTTGTTGTTGTTGTTGTTGTTGTTGTTCTTCTTCTTCTTCTTCTTCTTCTTCTTTTCTTCTTCTTCTTCTCTTCTTCTTCTTCTTCTTCTTCTTCTTTTTTTTCGCAATTCATCCTTCTTCTTCGCATTCATCTTCTTCTTCTTCTTCTTCTTCTTCTTCTTCTTCTTCTTCTTCTTCTTCTTCTTTCTTTTTCTTCTTCTTCTTCTTCTTTTCGCATGAGACTATAAACCGAGGTCCCGTGTGCGAACGCACACAGAACAATTATCTTGCGCACTTGCAAAGGCAATACGCTGCTTGTAAGCGCCTGACAAGTCAGGCCCAGCGCATCCGACTTCGGTGTAGAAGGCATTTGTTCTCTTTGAAGTATTTTCATGGGGGGGAAAAAAGGCAGGAGAATGCACAAAAAGGCAGAAAATATGCAAGGTAAGGAGGCGACAGGATGAAAAGGAACAAGGCAGAAAACAGAAAGAGGTAGATGACGAGGGAATTCCTGGCACAGAATTTCTAGATGGTGGGGATGCTATTTATACTGACACGACCCCAGCATGCCCACGGGGTGGGATGGGTGGGGTGGCGGGGTGTGTGTGGGGGTGGGGTGGGGGGGGTGGCGGCACGAAAGGGTTGTAAAGTATGTCTATTCCATTTTCCTTTTTAAAAAAAAACACCAAAAAAACCCGTTCTTTATTTCATGTTCAAGTGACTTGTGTACATAAACTTGTGTGTTTACACACTGTGTTAGAAGTGGGAAGCACAATGAGTCAGCATGTGAAAACTGTATGCATGCAGTTAACAACAACAAAAACAAAAAAAATAACGAAAGAAGAAAGAACCTGATAACCCCCCACCCGCCTCGAACAAAAAAAAAAAGAACAAAAACAAACAAAACCCACCACCACCACAACAAAAATTCCAAACAACCCAAAATAAAAAATTTTAAAAAAAAACGCCACTAACTACCCACACCCACAGAAACAGAAAGCAAAAACAAAACCTAATAAAAACCCCAACAAGCAAATAAACACAGACGGATGTACTTAAGCAGAGCTCTTGTTCACAGCCCCCCCCCCCCCCCCCCCCCCCACCAAAAAAAAGAAAAGAAAAAAAAAAAGAAGAAAGCCCGATAAAGGTGTAATAAACCAACAGGGGACAACAGAGCAACACAAACAAGACAAAGAACAACGACAACAACAACAAAAACAACAACAACACCAACGACAAAAAGTGTAAATAAAAAGTGTAAATTCAACACGAATCAGCAACTGAAAACTGAACAATAAAATATATAATGATTATGCATCTTTTCTTTCTCTTAGAAAGATTGTTTGTTATAAATTTTGCCAACCCCCCCAAAAAAACCCCCCCCCCAAAAAACCAAACAGACAACAAACACTACCCCCCCCCCCCACACACACACACACTTCCACCCATCCATTTTCACAACAGTTTGATCAATAATCATTTTATTTTTCTTTCCTCGGTTACAGCTCCGAGGTTCACCAATGGTGAGGTTTTGGCGCTTGCGTCTAAACACGACACCTGTGTGCATGCTGGTTTTTCTTTTTGTCATCCATTCCAACCAGCACACAATAGCCTACTCCTCCAAAAGGCAGGACGGGGTTTTAACGTGGGCACAAGATATTCTGCATGCGTTTGCACATGGGGCCTCGGTGTATAGTCTCACCCGAAGGACTTTCAATTTTTTTTGTGTCAAATTTGGAAAAAAGGGCGAGGCTGGGAATGGAATTCAGAACCTCCAGTATTCCTTGTTGGCAGGTGAAAGGCTTAACCATCCTGCCACCTTCCTTCTAAGTTTGATCATAATTTTTTTTTTTAAAGTGAAGAAAAAAAAAAAGAAGCTTGGATTTTAAAGTTGTGTCACCCATGTTGCTCCTAGCTAGCTATGCGAGGCTCAAGTCAAGTTGTTTGCCTTAGAACATGTTGACCTTTCAGACAGTACTATTATGGGATGCATACATGTTAGGCAAACCTTTGCTTTGAGCCTTGGCTGTTTAAGTTTTGCTTGTATTGAAAACTGGACAGGTTTTGGGTTTTTTTTAAGTTGGTTTTTTTTTAAATGAATTTTGTTCCTCGGTTAGAGCTTTGAGGTTCAACAAGTGTGATTTTTTTTTGGTATGTACGTACATGTGACCAATTGCACACTATGAAGGCAGCCTCTTTCATCTTCGGGATGGTGTCTATAAAGTGTCTAGTCTAAGCGTGACATTTCCATTCAGGCGTATGTTCAATTCTGAAGTCAGGTTAAGTTTGATGTCGTCGGCAATATTACTTTTTTTTTTTTTTAATAAATGAAAAAAAAAAATGTACAAGGAGGAAGGTGGAAGTGAGGTTTTTAGACCTTTACCTGCCTAAACAAGTAAACCATGAGGTTCTGGGTTCGATTCCCAGTCTTGTCCTTTCTTCCCAGTTTGATGGGAAAATCAAACTGAATGTCAAAGTCTTTCGGAGGAGACTCTAAACCAGTCGGACCCGTGTGCTTACGGACTTGTGCATGTGAAAAGAACCCACGACAGTTGAAAATCAGAAAGAGCAGGGAGGTACCTCTCGGCTGTCCTGGCAATACTGGAAGCTAGGTTCAATTCTCAACTCTGTCCCGAATTTGGAATGCGGCTACCTTAATGGTTGAGGAAAAAGCCAATCACATACGTAAAAAAAACCCTCACCATTGGTGAACCTGGGAGTCTAACTGAGGAACAAAAAAAAAAAAACAACCTCAACAGCCCCAGACCCATGTTTCCTTCTGTTAAAAAACAAACAAAAAAGAACTACAAACCTTACTTAATCATATGAACTCCACATATTTTTTAAAGCTGATCAACCGTCAGCTATTTTCATGGGCAGGGGGGGGGGGGGGGGGGGGGGAACAGTATTGGTGTTGACATCTAATCCATGGACACAGAAAAAAACAGTATTGGTGTTGACATCTAATCCATGGACACAGAAAAAAAGACAGTATTGGTGTTGACATCTAATTCATGGACATAGAAAAAAAAGACAGTATTGGTGTTGACATCAAATCCATGGACAGGGAAAAACCAGTATTGGTGTTGACATCTAATCTATGGACAGGGAAAAACCAGTATTGGTGTTGACATCAAAATAATGGACAGAAAAAGACAGTATTGGTGTTGACATCTAATTCATGGACACAGAAAAAAAGACAGTATTGGTGTTGACATCTAATCCATGGACACAGAAATAAAAGACAGTATTGGTATTGACATCTAATCCATGGACACAGAAAAAAAGACAGTATTGGTGTTGACATCTAATCCATGGACACAGAAAAAAAGACAGTATTGGTGTTGACATCTAATCCATGGACACAGAAAAAAAGACAGTATTGGTGTTGACATCTAATGCATGGACACAGAAAAAAAGACAGTATTGGTGTTGACATCTAATGCATGGACACAGAAATAAAAGACAGTATTGGTGTTGACATCTAATCCATGGACACAGAAAAAAAGACAGTATTGGTATTGACATCTAATCCATGGACACAGAAAAAAAGACAGTATTGGTGTTGACATCTAATCCATGGACACAGAAAAAAGACAGTATTGGTGTTGACATCTAATGCATGGACACAGAAAAAAAGACAGTATTGGTGTTGACATCTAATCCATGGACAGAAAAAAAGACAGTATTGGTGTTGACATCTAATCCATGGACACAGAAAAAAAGACAGTATTGGTGTTGACATCTAATCCATGGACAGAAAAAAAGACAGTATTGGTGTTGACATCTAATCCATGGACACAGAAAAAAAGACAGTATTGGTGTTGACATCTAATCCATGGACAGAAAAAAAGACAGTATTGGTGTTGACATCTAATCCATGGACACAGAAAAAAAGACAGTATTGGTGTTGACATCTAATCCATGGACAGAAAAAAAGACAGTATTGGTGTTGACATCTAATCCATGGACACAGAAAAAAGACAGTATTGGTGTTGACATCTAATCCATGGACACAGAAAAAAAAGACAGTATTGGTGTTGACATCTAATCCATGGACACAGAAAAAAGACAGTATTGGTGTTGACATCTAATCCATGGACACAGAAAAAAAAGACAGTATTGGTGTTGACATGTAATCCATATAAAATCTTCAGTGGTGCTCCCATGATCTTCAAGACCATGGGATGGGTGAGGTGAGGTGAGGTGAGGTGAGGGGAGGGGAGGGGAGGGGAGGTTTCAAAAGGATGGAGAAAAACACCCCAACAAGCAAACAAATAAGACAAACAGCCAAAAATAAGGGGGGCGGGGGGCATTTTGAATAAAAAATCGAAATAAATTAAATCCCTTTTGTAATTGTTGAGGAAGACTCAAATGTACAGTACTCCTTGATGATCCCAATGCTTCCCTATGTCTTTGTTTCGGGGGAGGGGGGGGGGAGTGGAGAGGGTGAAGGAGCCGGATAGATGGAGAGTTTGGTGAATATGATGTGCCTAATGTTTGTAT
>CM060322.1:47915945-47920945 GCA_030674155.1 Stramonita haemastoma | reverse complement strand
AGGTCAAAGGACCAACAAAAAGAAAAACGAAAAGAAAAGAAGAAAAAGAATGAGCGAGAAGGAAGTTTTGTTGATTGGCTCTTGACCAACAACAGGTACTTTTTTTTTCTTTTTTTTTAAAAAAATCATGTTTGCTCTGCTTACCAAAGTGATACTTTTACTTAGATGGAATGCGGATATGGTGTGTGTGTGTGTTGTGTGTGTGTGTGTGTGTGTGTGTGGTGTGTGTGTGTGTGTGTGTGTGTGTGTGTGTGTACCTACGCACGCATGCAGCGTGTACACGTGCACTTCGCAGTTGTACATATGTGTGTGTGTGTGTGTGTGTGTGGTGTGTGTGTGTGTGTGTGTGTGTGTGTGTGTGTGTGTGTGTGTGTGTGTGTGTGTGTGTGTGTGTGTGTGGTGTTTTTATGATACACATTGTTGAAGATACAGTTCTTTATTGTTGTTGTTGTTTATGTTGTTGCTTACGCTTCTGCTATTACCCTCTCTGATTTTGGTGGCATGGTTAAAAAATTCTCAACCCTTAGTCATTGTTTCTTCTTATGGTTGCAGGGTCGGGTGCTTTTTTGTCGGTTTTTTTTCGGGGGGGGGGGGGGTGCCGTTTTTTTTTGTTTTTTTTTAATCCTCCATTAGAGCTTTCAGGTTCACCAATGGTGAGATTTTTTGCCTGATGCAACGGTTTTTTTTTTTTTTTTTTTTTTTTTTTTTTTTGGGGGGGGGGGGGTATTTATTTTATTTATTTTTTTTTTTTTTACCCACCATTAATAAGATAGTGGCATTCTGACCTTGAGGCTAGTGTCTAACCTTCACACCTGTGTGCGTGTACATGTGACACAAACATTTTCTCATCTGCTCTTGCCTGCACCACGCAGTGACCTACTCTTCCGAAAGGTGGAACAGGTTTTTAACAGGAGTGCAAGCTGTCTGCAGGGGTTTTGCACATGGGGACTTCGGTTTATAGTCTCATCCGAAGGGCTTTAATAAAGGGGAGTGGAGTCGGTACTGATATTCGTTAACCCCAGGGGGAAATTTTACCTTAAAAAAGGGGTATATCCTTGGTGGGTCAATTCCAGGCTATCAGACAATGAGCGCTAGGTTCTAACCACGAGGAGATTTTTCCCCTGGGGTTAACATCAGTGCTGACTCCACTATTCCCAAAAGTCCTTCGGGTAAGACTACAAACCGAGGCCCCGTGTGCGAACGCTCGCAGAACATCTTGCGCACACGTTAAATCCTGTTCCGTAAGAGTATAGGCCATTGTGTGCCGGTGGGAACAGACGACAAGATTTACAAAACTGCAGACACACGGGAAATGGGTGTTAAAAAAAAAAAAAAAAAGCACATGAGTGCTTATTCCATTATCCTCGATTAAACATTAAAAAAATAAACCCACTAGGCTATCCCGCTCTCATTGCAGCAGATTTTTTTTTGATTTTTTTAATTTCAAGGATAATGGAATAATCACATCTTGTTCCTTTTTTTTTTACATCCAGTTCCCGTGTGTGTAATCAGTTTTGTCAATTTTGTTATCCATTCCCACCGGTACATAATGGCTTACTCTTCCGAAAAGCGGAGCGGGTTTTAACGTGTGCGCAAGATCATTTTGGTAACACCCTTTAAGTTGCCGTTTCCGTCATGAACTGTGTTGTATTGTATTGTATTGTATTGTATTGTGTTGTGTTGTATTGTATTGTATTGTGTGTTGTATTGTGTTGTGTTGTGTTGTATTGTATTGTATTGTATTGTATTGTGTATTGTATTGTATTGTATACCACTGTCAGTCACAGCATATTTATCTACATACAATTCGGGCTGCGTCGCCACAAGAGCAGCGCCACCCATTTTTGTTGTTGTCTTTTTCTTGTCTGCATATTGTATTGTACTGTATTTATTGTGTTGTATTGTATTGTATTGTATTGTATCGTATTGTATTGTATTGTTTACCTGTTTAAGTCATAGCAGATTTTTTACAGGAAATTCAGGCTACTGTCCCCCGGGGAGAGCGCGTTACCACAAGAGCAGCGCCACCCATTATTAATTTTGTTTCCTTTCCTGTCTGCATAGTTGGTTTCCTTTCAGAGGGACTTTTTTTCCCACATAATTTTGCCAGGGACAACCCTCTTCTTGCCGTGGGATCTTTAATGTGCACTTATTAAAAACTGCACACGGGAACTCAGTTCACGTCTCATCCGAAAGACAAGCATACCAGACCACCGCTAGGGTTTAGTGGCTGGGGGAAAAGTTTCGGGCGCAAACGGGGATCGAACCACCACGCCCTTGAAACCCGGACTCTTTGCTTTCTAGGCAACTGTGTTAAGGGGTGGGGTAGCTAAGTGGTCAGAGCGCTGGCTTTGTCCCCAAGTCAAGGTTAATTAAGCAGCATCGAGTGTGGTTACCAATTGGATGGGGGGACCGTTTGCGAGCCTTGGCTTCAGTACAGTCCCCCCAGTTCACCCAGCTGTAAATGGGTACCTGCCCTCTTTAGGGTCAGGGAAGGTAAAGCAGTGAGGGGGAGGAGATGGGCGCCACCGCCCTCAATATGCTGGCCCCCTAGAGAAGCTGAGGTCTCTGATACCTCACTCCCCTACGACCACATAGGTTATAGGACACCTTTACCTTTTTAAAAAAAACAATTACCCTAGGCAGGTCCATTAGGTCTAGACCATTGATGCATTGAGGAATAAGATGAGGGGCTTTCTCAGCGTTGTTGCATCTTCCTCATATGTGACAATGATAGAGCAGAATCTCTCTCTCTCTCTCTCTCTCCTATCTCTCTCTCCTCTCTCTCTTCTCTCTCTCTCTCTCTCTCTCTCTCTCTCTCTCTCTCTCTCTCTCTTCTCTCTCTCTCTGGGGGGGACAGATAGCCTAGTGGTCAGAACATTGCGCTGGCAATTTGACGACCCGGGTTCGAGTCCGGTCGAGGAGGTTTTTCTCCTGGAGTTAACATCAGTGCTGACTCCACTCTCCCCAAAAGTCTTTCGGATGAGACTCTAAGCCGAGGCCCCGTGTGCGAACGCACGTAGAACATCTTGCGCACATGTTAAATCCTGTTCCGCTTTTCGAAAGAGTAGGCCATCGTGTGCCGGTGGGGACAGATGACATTAACAAAACTGCATACACACGGGCACTGGATGTAAAAAAGCACAAGAGTGCTTATTCCATTATCCTCGATATAAAAGTATTCTCTCTTCTTCTTCTTTTCTCATGACCGGGATGGTCGTGGAGGAGACATGAGAGACGATTCAGCAGCCAGCCGTCGCCATCCAGCCCTGTCCTCCGCCTTCCGAATCAAATCAAATCAAATCAAATCAAATCAAATCTGTCTGTGATAGCCTGGAAGAATTTATGTCACATGATAATGATAGAGTCTCTCAGACTCCACCATGATTATCATTCTTTTTAATATTTTGTTTTGTTTTGTTTTGTTTTGTTTTGTTTCTCTTTTGCTCTCTCCTCTCTCTCTCTCTCTCTCTCTCTCTCCTCTCCTCCTTCTCTCTCTCTCTCTCTCTCTCTCTCTCTCTCTCTCTCTCTCTCTCTCTCCCTCCTCTCTCTCTCTCTCTCTCTCTCTCTCTCTCTCCTCTCTCTCCTCTCATCATCCTCTCTCACTCACTCTCTACACTCACCACTCTATCAAATTCACTACACACTACACTACACTACACTACACTACACTACACTACACTACACTACACTACACTACACTACACTACACTACACTACACTACACTACACTACACTACACTACACTACACTACACTACACTACACTACACTACACTACACTACACTACACTACACTACACTACACTACACTACACTACACTGCACTACACTACACTACACTACACTACACTACACTACACTACACTACACTACACTACACTACACTACACTACAACTACACACAACACACAACATACACTACATACACTACACACGCACACCACACACACACGACACACACGCACACGCACACACACACACCACACACAACACACACACACACACACACACAACACACACACACACACACACAATATATATATATATATATATATATATATATATATATATATATATATATATATATATATATATATATATATAAACCACAACTTAGTACAGCGCACGTTTTGCAGAAGAAGAATGTAAAACTTCAGAAACTGATGTTATGAAATTGAGAGTCATAAAACTTCTTGAACAGTGCATTTTTTTTTTATACCTAGTCCTCTCTTTTTAAACAGGTCAATAAGAACTTTTATTTCAATTTAATCAATTTATTTATTCTTTTATATCGAGGATAATGGGATAAACACTTATGTGATTTTTTTTTACATCCAGTCCCCGTGTGTACATGTGTTGTTTTGTAAATTTTGTCATGTTCCCAACGGTACACAATGGCCTACTCTTTCGAAAAGCGGAACGGGTTTTAACGTGTGCGCATGATGTTCTGCGTGCGTGCAAACAACAAATGGTGGATTGAAAAGGGTTGGGAACAACAGCAACACATCCCATTTTAAGAATGTTTGGTATTCCATGCATTTAGCCTCAGTTTAGACAGTGTAACTTATAGTTTCCGTGAACAAGAATTATTTTCAGAATGTTTTCTCTTCATTTTAGAATACGCAAAATTTATTGATTGAGCTTTAATTTCATAAGGTAACAGTGAGAGATTGGAATCAAACATTTCAATGCAGCAACCAAAGGAATATTTTTTTGGCCAAAAAATCAACCAGCTCATTCCAACAAATTCCACAGTGTGAAGGGACCCAGTAAAACGTTTATTCGGATGCCTCTGCTTGCGATAACAATGTATGAAGAATTAAGTGTTAAATTATTTCCTTATTTCCCCTTTCAGTCCTTTAAAATGTCATTAATACTGCTTTGGGGTCAACACAAAATAGAATTTGGTAAATATCAATAGCAGTTATTACACCCCCCCCCATCCCCCCCCCACACCCCACCCCCACCCCCCCAAAACCCAAAAGAAAACAACCAAAC
>CM060322.1:47900945-47905945 GCA_030674155.1 Stramonita haemastoma | reverse complement strand
TGAAGCAGACCCCCGCCCCCTCTCCACGTCGCTAGAATGGTCCACTGGAAAGGCAATCGCCGATATGAATGGTTCTAGCGCTTTCGCAGGAGCCACCAGAACGCTGCCATACACAACCCCAATAAAACATATAAAGTAAATGAAACAAACACCCCCCCCCCCCCCCCCCCCCCCCCCCCCCCCCCCCCCCATTTTAACAGATCTAAAACATCACTGCAATTCGCCCTGGGGACTCCAAAACAGTTTCAGAGACATCATCTTCGAAGTCGGAATGTGGCTACCTTCATGATTGACTAATAGTTGCATCAGCAAAGTTTTGCTGGAGGGTATACATGAAGACAATAGTTTGTGCCAGAAACTTTTCCCCGATCCACTAGGGTAGACCATGAGTGGTGGTGGCCTGCGTGCTAGTCTTTTAGAAGAGACGATAAGGCAAGATGGGCAACATACATTTAGCGCACGTGAAAGAACCCACGCCAACACGAGTGTTGTCCCCGGCAAAGTTCTGTAGAAACAAGTCAGTTTGATGGAGAAACAAACAACATGCAGACAAGAAAAAGAAAACATAATGGGTGGCGCTGCTCTTGTGGTGACACGCTCTCTCTCGGGAGAGCAGTCTGAATTTCTCGTAGAGAAATCTGCCGTGACTTAGAGTTATACAATACAATACAATACAACAATGTGATACAATAAAGTACAGTACAATACAGTACAAGACAGTACAATACAATGCAATACAATTCAACACAATGCAATACAGTACAATACAATACAGTAAATATTTATTTTATTATTTATTCTTTTATTTCGAGGATAATGGAATAAGCACTCGTATGCTTTTTTACATCCAATCCGCGTGTGTATGCAGTTTTGTAAATTCTGTCATCCGTTCCCAGTTTTGTAAAATATGTCCTCTATTCCAATGCCTACAAAACAATACAGTACAATACAGTACAGTACAATACAATACAATACCTACAATACCATACAGTACAATACAATACAATACCTACACTACAATACAGTACAATACAGTACAACACAGTACAACACAATACAATGCAACACAATACAGTACAGTACAATACAATACAATGCAGTACAATACAATACAGTAAATACGATACCTACAATACAATACCTACAGTACAATACAGTACAATACAATACCTACAATACAATACAGTACAATACAATACAGTACAATACAGTACAATACAATACCTACAATACAATACAGTACAATACAGTACAATACAATACCTACAATACAATACAGTACAATACAGTACAACTCAATACAATACAACACAATACAGTACAACACAATACAGTACAATACAGTACAATACAACACAATACAACACAATACAATACAGTACAACACAATACAACACAATACAACACAATACAGTACAATACAACACAATACAACACAATACAATACAGTACAGTATAATACAATACAATACAGTACACTACACTACACTACACTACACTACACTACACTACACTACACTACACTACACTACACTACACTACACTATACTACAATACAATACAATACAATACAATACAATACAATACAATACAATACAATACAATACAATACAATACAATACAATACAATACACCGTTGTATTTGGGGGGATTTTTTGTTGTCCCTCGGCTACAGCTCCGAGGTGCACCACTAATGAAATTTATGCAAATGCGGGGAAAGCGCGTCGCCACAAGTGCAGCGCTTACCTTTTTTTTTTTTTTTTCAATTTCCTGTCTGCAACTGTATTTTGTTTCCCTATCATAGTGGCTATTATTCTACAGAATTTTTGTCAGGGTCAACCCCCTTGTTGTCGTGGGTTCTTTTACGTGCACTAAATAGTGATGTGTAACACACGGGACCTCGGTTTATCGTCTCCTCAGAAAGACTATCGCCCAGACCACCACTCAGGGTCTAATGGATGGGGGAAAAGTTTTGGGCCCAAACGGGGTACGAACCACCGCACACTCCGATCCGGACTTTATGCTTTCTAGGCAAGGCGCATTACCACCTAGACCACCGAACTACAGGGGATGGATCGGACATATGCTCTGGAAGCTTGCTTCAAATGTCACCAGGCATCCCCTTGACTGGAACCCACAAGAGAAGCGCGGAAAGTAGGTCGACCAAAACAGACCTGGCGCAGAAGCATCGAAGCAGAGACGAAGGCAGCCGGAATGACATGGGCCGAGCTGAAGAGGATCTCCCAGAACCGAGTCCGTTGGAGGAGTGTTGTTGCGGCCCTTTGTTCCCCAAGGAATTTATAGGCATAAGTCAAGTAAATCACTCATGCCATGTCAACTTGACACAAAACAAGATGTTCAAGATCGTGGTCTTTTGATGGCAGCTTAAAAAGGCCACAGGGATATCAAATGATACATTCTTGTGAATGCGGATGACACTTCTAAATTCTGTTAAGTGCCCCGCTCTAAGGTACCACAGCAGCTGAAGCTTCAACCATTGCCGGGATCTCTGATGAAGGCTCATGCAGGGGCCAGAAACTGGAGTCAGGTCAGGCTTAAAGCATGGTTGGTTCTTACTCAGAAAATGCCTAAAATGCTGTCATTGAAAGATAAATTTTCAAAGTGGTTTTTGTTTAATTGAATCTCTGATCAATCATTTTCAAAATAATTCAGGAGTTGTAAGTGATTACCTGCACTGGTTTTCCTCCACTACTGTTTCCTCAATAAAACAAGGGACGGGATAGCCTGGTGGTCAGAGTGATGCGCTCGTGATCTGCTGACCCAGGTTCGAATCTCGCTCAAGAGGATTTTTCTTCTGGAGTTAACATCAGTGCTCACTCCTCTCCCCCCCCCCCCTCCCTCCCCCCCCCCCCTCCCAAAAAAAAGTCCTTTGGATGAGACTATAAACTGAGGTTCCATATGCGAACGCACGCAGAACATCTCGCGCACAGGTTTAAAACCCATTCCACTTTTTCGGTACCCTAGGCCATTGTGTGCTGGTAGTAGGAACAGATGACAACATTTACAGAACTGCATACACACGGGGACTGGATTTAAAAAAGCATATAGGTGTTTATTCCATTGTCTTCGAAATAAAAGAGAAAAAGATTTTTTTTAAGATGTTCTTGGAATTTATGGTCAGATACCTAATGTCTCATATCCTAAATATCTTGATAGTGGCGACGCGGAAATTTGACTGTTTTCCGGAAATGTCCTCTTAGCGCATCATGGTGAACACACCCCTTTTGCGTGGTGTCTCGTCTAGGTTGTTGCTGTTGTTGTTGTTGTTGTTGTTGTTGTTGTTGTTGTCGTCGTCGCCGTCGTCGTCGTCATAAGTTTAAAGTCTGTTCACAATAATTTGAGTGATAAGAGAGAGAGAGAGAGAGAGAGAGAAGAGAGAGAGAGAGAGAGAGAGAGAGAGAGAGAGAGAGAGAGAGAGAGAGAGAGAGAGAGTTTTAATGTGAATGGTGGCAAGATATAGCCATCAGGGGTGTATCGGTGGTCTAGAGGTAACACGCCTGCATAGAAAAAGAAAAAAAGTCTGGGTCGGAGTGTGCGGTGGTTTGAATCCCGTTTGGGCCCCAAACTCCCCCCCCCCTCCCCCACCCCATCCATTAGACAATGAGTGGTGGTCTGGGTGCTAGTCTTTCGGATGAGACGATAAACCGACGTCCCGTGTGTTACACATCATTATTTAGCGCACGTAAAAGAACCCACGGCAACAAGAGAGTTGTCCCTGGCAAAATTCTGTTTAAAAAAAAAGCCACTCTGATAGGGAAACAAAATACAGCTGCAGACAGGAAAAAGAAAAAAGAAGTAATGGGTGACCCTGCACTTGTGGCGACGCGCTTGCTCTACCCCGGGGAGAGCAGCCCGAATTTCACGCAGAGGAATCTGCTGTGACATGAAGTGGTATAAAAAAATTTTTTTTAATAATAATAATAATAATAATAATAATAATAATAATAATAATAATATATAATAATAATAATTTTTTCTTTTAAAAACAGCGCCTCCGATCCTAGGCTGGCTATCAGATCACGACTACAAGCAAGCGCTATAATCAATCAACCACTACGTTGTTCCGTCCAAACCCCCCACCCCCCAACCCCCACCTCCCTCACCCCATTCCAGGAAATCCCTATCACTTACCAGAAACTGCATAAGCTCACCCCGAATCTATCAATTAACTTTTCGTGACAAGAAAAGGCGAGCAATTGAAGAGAGTGCCATGCACGCATGATGACGACAACAAACACACCATGTGTAATGCGCAGTTCACGTTCAGTCTAGAATTATTAAGGTAAAGTTATCACAAAAAAAAAAAAAAAAAGGTAAAGGTGTCCCATACCTAGGCGGTCATAGAGGAGAGCGAGGCATCAGAGACCTCAGCTTCTCTGAGGGGCCAGCATATTGAGGGCGGCGCCCATCTCCTCTCCCCTCCCCTCGCTCGCTTTACCTTCCTTCCCTGACTCTAAAGAGGGCAGGTACCCATTGACAGCTGGGGGAACTGGGGGGGGGGGGGGGGGACTGTACTGAAGCCAAGGCGCGCAAACGGTCACCCATCCAACTGGTAACCACCACGCCCGACGCTGCTTAATTAACTTGACTGGGGTGGGGTGGGGGGTGGGGGGAAGCCAGCGCTCTAACCACTGAGCTATTCCAACCCCATAATTATTACTGAATTAAAATCTTAGCGAGCACGGGTGGCGGGCAGATTTGTCTATCCCTACCTACTATGGTAAAAAAAAAAAATTTAAAGAGGATAAGAGATTTTAATCAGTTTCTGGGAACTGTCAGCCAATACAACCTAACCGAACCCCGTCTACTTACGTGAAGGACCTGTCAGCTCAGAAAATGTCTGTAACCCGAAGACCCGCGTAGGTTGTGATGAATGAGAAGGAGGAAAAAAACCCTCACGAAACTACAAACAAACACCGCTATAGATAAGAATTCCTCATGGGACGGATAGCCTAGTGGTCAGAACATTGCGCTGGCAA
>CM060322.1:47890945-47895945 GCA_030674155.1 Stramonita haemastoma | reverse complement strand
CATCCCCCTTGTACTTCGGGCCTAAAGCTACAAGTTTACCAATGGTAAGATTTTTTCTGTATACAGTCAGGTTGGGGGTTTCTTTTGTTGTGTGTGTGTGCCCACCATGAAGTAGCCGCATTCCAACTTCGGGGATTTTTTTTTTTAAATTTGAGAGTAAGAAAAGATTGACGATTAAATTAGTTCTCTTGTTCCTTTTGTTTCCTTACAATTTTTTTTTTATATAGAAAGACGTATTATTGTTACTAGAGAAATAGGGCTGGCGGATGGAGTCTGTATTGATATTAACTCTACTCACTCACACTCACTCAGTCCATGTCCCAAAGACTAGGGGACATGAGAGAAGACGCAACAGCGATCTTTCATGCTTCACGACCTGTGTGGCTAGTAGGAGATGTTGCAGGTTGGCGTCAGTCTTGATGTTGTCAACCATGATTTCTTTGTTTAACACCAGAGGGAAAACTTCTCCTCGAAAAATAAAAAAAGCGTCTCAGTGGTGGTTCGAATCCTCACCAGTAGATCACGAGCTCACCGTTCTAACCACTAGACAATCCTACCCTTCTAAGACATTAATTAATTCTGTCACATACAAACCAAATACAGAGAGCCTTTGATTTGTTTGCTTTACACGATTTAGCGCTATATAAATTCCATATATCATCATCATCATCATCATCACCAAAAGCAAGAGAACCATGAAGAGTGGAGGAAGCTGGTTGCGAAATCTTGAGCTGTCTCTCACAGTCTAACAGGACTACGGGTTAGATAAAGGTGAAGGAAGGAGTATACAAAATGATATATTTTTTTACAAACCCAAACGAAACAAACAAACCCCACAAACCCCACAGCCTTTGTTCTAAGAAAAGAAAACAAACAAAAAAAACAGTCATAGATTTCTTTCACAGCACCTATCAACGCAGCATTTTAATTAATACGGTCAATATTCCACAAGTACTCGTGGCGAATACTTATTTCTGTCATTCTTAGAAACCAGCTACTTGAACTGTGTGTTGCTTTCTAAGAAATAAAGGCGCAGTGAGGGTTAGTTCGTGTTATCGCGACTCTTTGATCAATTAAATAAAATAATCTTGCAGGGCTGACATGCTTAAGTCAATTAAATAAAATAATCTTGCAGGGCAGACATGCTTAAGAAGGATCCGGGTGTTGGCGAGGTGCTCTCTTCTTGGCATTTCCGTGACTCTCTCTCTCTCTCTCTCTCTCTCTCTCTCTCTCTCTCTCTCTCTCTCTCTCTTCGCTTTCCTTCTCTCTCTCTCTTCCTTCTATACTCTCTCTCTCTCTCTCTCTCTCCTCTCTTCTCTCTCTCTCTCTCTCTTCTCTCTCTCTCTCAAGCTGTCTCTCACAGTCTAACAGGACTTCGGGTTAGATAAAGGGGGGGGGGGGGGGGGGGGACGGATAGCCTAGTGGTTAGAACATTGCGCTGGCAATTTGACGGCCCGGGTTCGAGTCCGGTCGAGGAGAATTTTCTCCTGGAGTTAACATCAGTGCTGACTCCACTCTCCCCAACAGTCCTTCG
This sequence comes from Stramonita haemastoma, assembly GCA_030674155.1. Classification (NCBI taxonomy): domain Eukaryota; kingdom Metazoa; phylum Mollusca; class Gastropoda; order Neogastropoda; family Muricidae; genus Stramonita; species Stramonita haemastoma. The sequence goes on along the minus strand of CM060322.1, from coordinate 47,894,411 downwards.
GATGAGACTTTAAACCGAGGCCCCGTGTGCCAACGCACGCAGAACATCTTGGCACATGTTAAATCCTGTTCCGCTTTTCGTAAGAGTAGGCTATCGTGTGCCGGTGAGAACAGATGACATTTACAAAACTGCATACACACGGGGACTGGATGTAAAAAAGCACAAGAGTGCTTATTCCATTATCCTCGATATAAAAGAATAAAAGAATAAATCAATCTCTCTCTCTCTCTCTCTCTCTCTCTCTCTCTCCTCTCTCTCTCTCTTCTCTCTCTCTCTCTCTCTCTCTCTCTCTCTCTCTCTCTCTCTCTCTCTCTCTCTCTCTCTCTCTCTCTCTCCATACTGGTGTTCTGAGACGCGAAAATGGGTAGAAATTGTTTGACGTTGAAATGTGTGTTGTTTTCTTTCCTGATTGCTTTCTGTTAATTTTTTTCTTTTTTCTTTTCTTTTTGTCAAAGAAAAAAACAACAACTTTTTATGTATTCATTGTTTAAAATCCTTTCTTATCTCTCTCTCTCTCTCTCTCTCTCTCTCTCTCTCTCTCTCTCTCTCTCTCTCTCTCTCTCTCTCTCTCTCTCTCTCTCTCTCTCTCTCTTTTAATTTATATCTTTCTTGACGATTTCTCTTTTTCCTCCGGTGGGGGAAGGGGAGGATGGGAGCTGTCAGTATAAAAAAAAAAAAGCATTATGGAAATTCTGTGCTAGGAATTCCCTCTTTTCTATCCCACTTTTTCTTTCTGCATTTTTGCTTTTTTTTTTCTTCCTGTCACCACCCCCTTCTTGTCTGTTTTATGTTTCCTTGCTTGGGTGTGGAATGGATTTGGAATGGATTGGATTGGAATAGAATAGAATGGAATGAATGGGGTGGAATGGGTTGGTATGGAATGGATTGGTATGGACTGTGGTAGAATAGGATGGGGTGGAATGGAATGGATTGGTATGGACTGTGGTAGAATAGGATGGGGTGGAATGGAATGGATTGGTATGGAATGCGATTGGATGAGATGGGATTGGATGGGATGGGATGGACTGGATTGTAATGGATTGTAATGGAATGGGATAGACTGGAATGGATTGTAATGGAATGGAATCGATTAGAATGGGACGGGATGGAGCAGGATGGAATGGATTCGACTGAAATGGGATGGGATGGGATGGGATAGGTTGGAATGGAATATACTGAAATGGGATGGAATGGAATGGGGATGGAGTGGATTAGAATGGATGGATCGGATATGAATGAAATGGAGAGTCATCTGCTAGATGGAGGACTTTTCTCCTTGAAAGACGCCTTAAAACAAAACAAGCAAAACTCAGAGAAGAGAGAAGAGGGGAAAAAACAAGAAACGGAAAAAGGGGAAAGATAGCCCCCCCTGCCCCCCTCCCCCCCCCCTACCCCCCACTTCCCAGGGTGTGAGTGGGGAGGGAGAAGTAGGGGAGTAGGAGAGGTCCGAAGAGGGGGAGTGGGTTTGTTAGTTGTTAGGTGTTTTTTTTTTAATTTCAAAATTATTATTAAAAAAAAAACATTTTCCCTGCGGAGTAAACCTGCTGTAGGATAACCAACTATCTTATTATTTATTTATTTATTTATTTATTGATTTATTCTTTTATGTCGAGGATAACAGAATAAGCAATCATGTGCTTTTTTTCATCCGATCCCCGTGTGTATGCAGTTTTTGTAAATATTGTCATCTGTTCCCTACCCTCTGTAGCACCCATATTATACGGGCAATGTTGTTGGGTTTTGTTGTTGTTTTTTTGTTGTTTTTTAATCTCCTGGTTTTCCTCCCTACAAAGCATCCAAACTTTTTATACACCTTCAGTTCATCAGATACAGGTTGTTTCCATTAACAAAAGACCTAGATCTAGCAGGTCAGTGAGTGGAACATACTTCACTCTAATAATAATTATCATAGTCAGCTTCCAATGATAATTATGACAGACAGAACCCATGTGTGGAAACGAAGATATGGTGGAAGCCCTGGGGCTCTTGTGTGTGTGTGTGTGTGTGTGTGTGTGTGTGTGTGTGGTGTGTGTGTGTGTGTGTGGTGTGTGTGTGTGTGTGTGTGTGTGTGCGTGTGTGTGTGTGTGTGTGTGTGTGTGTGTGTGTGTTTGTGTGTGTGTGTGTGTGTGTGTGTTTGTGTGTGTGTTTGTGTGTGTGTGTGTGTGTGTGTGGTTTTGTGTGTGTGTGTGTGTTCGTGTGTGTGTGTGTTTTGTGTGTGTGTTGTGTGTGTGTGTGTGTGTGTGTGTGTGTGTGTGTGTGTGTGTGTGTGTGTGTGTGTGTGTGTGTGTGTGTGTGAGGTGAACTAAGTTCCTAAATAGCGAATGCACGTAGAGCATCTTGTGCACACGTGAAAACCCGTTCCGCTTTTCGAAATAGTAGGCCAATGTGTGCCAGTGGGAACGGATGACAAAATTTACAAAATAGCATGCACACGGTGCTTATTCCCTGATCCTCGAAATAAATGAATAAATAAATAAATAAATAAATAAATAAATAAATAAGATAGGCAAGTGGTTTTTACCTTCAAGCAAAATTGCGCTTCGTACTTCGTACTTCTTCGCAGAATTAATGGCACCCCAGACATCAAGTGTAAATTAAGATAATCTGTTCATTCAAAACAATACATGTTGCAAATACATCAGAGGTCATTTTTAGCGTGTTTGGTGGGGTCAAGTTCACTCTCATAACTAATAACAAAAAGAACATTACGAGGCCTAAAAAGTTAATTTTGGTACAAGATATTAGTGCCGACTCCACTCTCCCCAAAAGTCCTTCGGATGAAACTTTAAACCGAGGCCCTGTGTGCGAATGCACGCAGAACATCTTGCGCACACGTTAAATCCTGTTCCGCTTTTCGTAAGAGTAGGCCATCGTGTGCCGGTGGGAACAGATGACAATATTTACAAAAACTGCATACACACAGGGACCGGATGAAAAAAAAGCACATGATTGCTTATTCTGTTATCCTCGATATAAAAGAATAAATAAATAAATAATAAAAATTCATCTACCCCCCAAAACTGACAGTTTCCAAACAACAAGAAATATAGACATAACGAATTAAAAAAAAAAAAGAAAAATTGCAGGATAATCATACATGGACAACGTTTGTGAAAATTTGTGCACAGTGCACAAGTACTGGAAAAGAGAGGTCTCTCCTTAACCAGACCAGTTTGCAGGTTACATCCGGTATTATTTTGGGGGGTGATGTAGTATCTTCTATACAGTGCGCGTCGGAAATTTTGTTGTTGATTCGCCCAGATTTTTTTTTTTAAGTATGAAAAAATGCACCGTGCACTTGTTTTGGGGGGGGGGGGGGGATTGAGGACATAGAGCAATATCAGGTAGTCACGAGAACGTTGGAAATGATCATCAAAAAAATAAGGATTGCTTGTGTTCCTACAGCGTTGACCCCGCGCATGCATATTGTGATTTTGATTTGATTTATTCTTTTATATCGAGGATA
>CM060322.1:47880945-47885945 GCA_030674155.1 Stramonita haemastoma | reverse complement strand
AGGACAGGAAAGTTGAGGAGAAAAAAGTTGAAGACGGGAAACTTGAGTAGAAAAAAAGTTGAAGATAAAAAAAGTTGAGGGCAGGAAAGTTGAGGAGAAAAATGCTGAGGACAGGAAAGTTGAGGACAGGAAAGTTGAGGAGAAAAAAAGTTGAAGACGGGAAAGTTGAGTAGAAAAAAGTTGAAGATAAAAAAGTTGAGGGCAGGAAAGTTGAGGAGAAAAAAGCTGAGGGCAGGAAAGTTGTGAGAAAAAGTTGAGAGCAGAAAAGTTGAGGAGAAAAAAGTAGAGGGCAGGAAAGTTGAGTAGAAAAAAGTTGAGGACAGGAAAGTTAAGAGAAAAAACGTTGAGGGCAGAAAAGTTAAAGAGAAAAAACGTTGAGGGCAGGAAAGTTAAAGAGAAAAACGTTGAGGGCAGGAAACTTGAGTAGAAAAAAAGTTGAAGAGAAAAAAGTTGAGGACAGGAAAGTTAAAGAGAAAAAAGTTGAGGGCAGGAAATTGAGTAGAAAAAAAGTTGAAGAGGAAAAAGTTGAGGATAGGAAAGTTGGTGAGAAAAAAGTTGAGGACAGGAAAGTTAAGAGAAAAACGTTAGAGGACAGGAAACTTGAGTAGAAAAAAAGTTGAAGAGGAAAAAGTTGAGGACAGGAACGGAGAGGACAAGAAAGAATATAAGAGGACATGATAGGAGAGAATAGTTTGGGCCCAAAAAACCCTACCCCATCCATTAGACCATGAGTGGTGGTCTGGGTGCTAGTCTTTCGGATGAGGCTAGTAACCGAGGTTCCTGTGTGTTACACATCATTATAAAACACACGTAAAAGAACCCACGGCAATAAGGGGGTTGTCCCTGGCAAAATTCTGTAGAAAAAAGCCACTCTGATAGGGAAACAAATACAGCTGCAGACAGAAAAAGAAAAACAAGAATGAGTGGCGCTGCACTTGTGGCGACGCGCTCTCCCCGTGGACAGCAGCCCGAATTTCAGGCAGAGAAATCTGCTGTGACATAAAGTGGTATAAAATTAAATTAAATTAAATTAAACAAATTTTTTAGGAGAGAGCGGGATAAGAGAAGACATGAAATTTAAGGACAGGAAAAGATACGAAAGGACAGGAAAGAAGAGGAAGAAGAGGACAGGAAAGAAGAGGAAGAAGAGGACAGGAAAGTAAAGGACAGAAAAGAAGAGGAATGGACAGGAAAGAAAAGGAATGGACAGGAAAGACAAGGAAGAAGAAGACAGGAAAGAAGAGGAAGAAGGACAGGAAAGTTAAGGACAGCAAAGAAAAGGAATGGACAGGAAAGAAGAGGAATGGACTGGAAAGACGAGGAAGAAGAAGACAGGAAAGTTAAGGACAGGAAAGAAGAGGAATGGACAGGAAAGAAGAGGAATGGACAGGAAAGACGAGGAAGAAGAAGACAGGAAAGTTAAGGACAGGAAAGAAGAGGCAGAAGAAGACAGGAAAGTTAAGGACAGAAAAGAAGAGTAAGAAGAGGACAGGAAAGTTAAGGACAGCAAAGAAAAGGAATGGACAGGAAAGAAGAGGAATGGACAGGAAAGAAGAGGAAGAAGAAGACAGGAAAGTTAAGGACGGGAAAGAAGAGGAAGAAGAAGACAGGAAAGTTAAGGACAGAAAAGAAGAGTAAGAAGAGGACAGGAAAGTTAAGGACAGAAAAGAAGAGGAAGAAGAAGACAGGAAAGTTAAGGACGAGAAAGAAGAGGAAGAAGAAGACAGGAAAGTTAAGGACAGGAAAGAAGAGGAAGAAGAAGACAGGAAAGTAAAGGACGGGAAAGAAGAGGAAGAAGACGACAGGAAAGTTAAGGACAGAAAAGAAGAGGAATCGGCAGGAAAGTTAAGGACAGCAAAGAAGAGGAAGAAGAAGACAGGAAAGAAGAGGACAGGAAAGTTAAGGACAACAAAGAAGAGGACATGAAATTTAGGGAAAGGAAAGAAGACGAAGAAGAGGACAGGAAAGTTAAGGACAGCAAAGAAAAGGAATGGACAGGAAAGAAGAGGAATGGACAGGAAAGAAGAGGAAGAAGAAGACAGGAAAGTTAAGGACGGGAAAGAAGAGGAAGAAGAAGACAGGAAAGTTAAGGACAGCAAAGAAGAGGAAGAAGAGGACAGGAAAGAAGAGGACAGGAAAGTTAAGGACAACAAAGAAGAGGACATGAAAGTTAAGGACAGAAAAGAAGAGGAATCGACAGGAAAGTTAAGGACAGGAAAGAAGAGGAAGAAGAAGACAGGAAAGAAGAGGAATCGACAGGAAAGTTAAGGACAGCAAAGAAGAGGAAGAAGAGGACAGGAAAGTAAAGGACAGCAAAGAAAAGGAATGGACAGGAAAGAAGAGGAATGGACAGGAAAGACGAGGAAGAAGACAGGAAAGTTAATGACGGGAAAGAAGAGGAAGAAGAGGACAGGAACGAAGAGGAAGAAAAGGACAGGAAAGAAGAGGACAGGAAAGTTAAGGACAGGAAAGAAGAGGAAGAAAAGGACTGGAAAGTTAAGGACAGGAAAGAAGATTAAGACGAGGACATGAAAGAAGAGGACACGAAAGAACAGAAAAGAAGAGGAAGGGACAGGACAGTAAAAACAGAAAAAGATAGAACAACAAAGTTGAGAACAGGAGAGAGAAAGGAGAGGACAGGACAGCATAAGATAGAACAAGGCCATGCAACAATGCTCAACACAATGCAGTACAATACAATACAACACAATACAATACAATACAATAATCAATACAACACAATATAATACAACACAACACAATACAATACAACAACTCAATACAATACAACACAACACAATACAACACAATACAATTCAACACAATGCAACACAATACAATAAAATGCATTGCAATACAATGCAATAAAATGCAATGCAATGCAATACAATACAATAGTAGTAGTAGTAGGCATCCGTCAGTCTCGGAAGACTATGGAGTTGCGCTCTAGTCTTTAGAGCGCAAAGCCTGGGTAAGTATGTATGGAGGGCAAGCTGTTACCCATGCAGCAGACCTCCCCTCTCCACGCCACTGGAATGATCCATTGGAAAGGCAATGGCCGATACAAATGGTTCCAGTACCGTCGCAGGAGCCACCAGAACGTTGCCATATACCTACAGCCCCGAGTCGCTCTGGGACTCTAACTCCCCGATTTTTCCTCAGGGATGGTGTCTAAACACGACACATGTGTGCATGCTGGTTTGTTATAATTTTGTTATCCGCTCCTACCGGCACACGATGGCCTACTCTTTTGAAAGGTGGAACGGGGTTTTAACGTGTGCGCAAGATGTTCTGCGTGCATTCGCACACGGGGCCTCGGTTTCGAGTCTCATCTGAATGACTTTGACATCCAGTTCGATTTTTTTCGTCAAACTGGGAAGAAAGGGCGCGGCTGGGTACGAACCCAGAAACTCACGGTTTACATATTGGCAGGCGAACGTCTTAACCATCCTGCCACCGTCCTTCCTCCGTCCCCCAATACAATGCAATATAACAACACAACGCAACACAATACAACGCAATCTAATACAGCACAATACAACTCAATAAAATACAACACAACACAATACAACACAGCACAATCCAACAAAAGACAATACAAAACAATACAACGCATCATATGATCTTATGTCATACAATACAAAACAATACAATACAATGCAATACAATGGAACATATGATTCCTTGTTGTACAATACAATACAAACAATACAAACAATTACAATACAATACAATACAATACAATATTCTCACACGATGCCCCGTTCCCTTCTATCATACATGCATATTTGTTGAACTAAAACAAACACTTTTTTTTTTTAAATTACCCTCCAAACCAAACGGAAGCGGGGATTGCTCGTGGTCAGAGCACTCGCTTTCCCTATATCAAAATAAGCAGCATCGAGCGTGGTTACCAGTTGGATGGGTGACCGTTTATGCGCCTTGGCTTCAGTACAGTCCCCCCCCCCCCCCCCCCCCCCCCAGCTGAAAATGGGTATCTGCCCTCTTTAAGGTCAGAGAAGGTAAAGCAGCGAGGGAGAGGAGATGGGCGCTGCCCCAATATGCTGGCCCCCTAGAGAAGCTGAGGTCTCTGACGCCTCGCTCCCCTACGACTGCCTAGGTTATGGGACACCTTTACCTTTTACTAAACCAAACCGTTATGATATTTCTCATGTCGCTTCATTTCCCTTTTAGTACGACTTTGCAGCTAACATTTACATTTTACTATACGACAGAAAATAGCCGATGAGTATGCTACCTAGGGAGCTCTGGCATTGATAGTGCGCGCTTAACCCAGCATGCATTCCGCGCCTTAACTGCTCTGAATAAAGATGCTGAGCGCTAGAGCATGCTGGCCCCCCCCCCACCCCGCAGGCCTGAACCCCCCCCCCCCCCCCACCCCCACCCCCAAATAAAAGTACTGAAACCAAGGACTGTGCAGAGACTTAGTGGGCATTAAACGGAACATGACCTGCCGTTACATTGCCACGGTACGAGAGATTATGTGCAGTAAAACACACACACACACACACACACACACACACACACACACACACACACACACACACACACACACACACACACACACACACACACACACACACACACACACACAACGGCCGCTTAAAAAAACAACTATGATATAAAACCATAGGTACGGTTGGTTGCTATGAATAAAATCAAAAACACACCCTCCACCCTGCAGCTTTCAATATATTATATATATATATATATATATATAGAGAGAGAGAGAGAGAGAGAGAGAGAGAGAGAGAGAGAGAGAGAGAGAGAGGAGAGAGAGAGAGAGAGTCAGAGTCATAAAGTTACTCTTAACTGACAAGTATATGAACGAGTGTATATGAATATATGAATGAATGAATGAATCTATGATTTCAAAAAGCGTTTAAAAAAAAAAAAAACCTTCACACTCAGAAGCCTGACCGTAGAACTGGGAGAGAGGAAAACTTGCAAAAAAAAGGTGGTGTGTGTGCGTTGAGGGT
>CM060322.1:47850945-47855945 GCA_030674155.1 Stramonita haemastoma | reverse complement strand
TTTTTTACGACAAGACATAAAACATTTAGAGCGAAAAGTTGGCTTCAAGTACTATTCAGAGCAATAAGTAGGCTTCCCCGCTTTAGCAGATAAGACAAAAACACGAAATATTTAGAGCGAAAAGTATCCTTTTCCCCCTGCTTTAGCAGATAAGACAAAAACACGGAATATTTAGAGCGAAAAGTATCCTTTTTCCCCGTAAGCCTAGCGGACAAGGTAAGGGCACGAAGCAGAGGGAAAAGGATCAACCTTGGCACACAACACGAAAATATTCAGAGCAAGGAGTAGGCTTCTTACTTTAAGGGTCTAAGACCCTGACTCAGCCCTCCTCCCCCCTCCCCCAACCACAACACACCGCGCGCCACACACACCACACACTCACACATTTGTCTAATATCACTTTTTATGAAGAGACGTAAAATTGAAGACCATCACACACACACACACACACACACACACACACACACACACACACACACACACACACACACACACACACACACATGTACACACACACACACACACACACACACACACACACACACACACACACACACACACACACACACACACACACACACACACACACACACACATGTACACACACACACACACACACACACACACACACACACACACACACACACACACACACACACACACACACAGGGTTGACTTACAATATGAAACTTGGGTGGGTGGGTGAGGATGGGTGGGGTAGGGTGGGAGGAAACCCCAACAAACAGGGAGCGCTTTGCGTGCACCTAAGGGGGCCTTGCATATCTTGTGACAGTGAGGCATTGGCGCTTGCGTGCTTGTGTTGTGTGCTGTATACATGGAAGTGATCACATCTGGGTCTCAGTTGTCACCCTTTTTTAATTTTTTAAATTTTTTTTATCGATTTATGTCTTTGTTGTTGTTGTTGTTCCCCAGCTTAACACTCTGGGGGTCACCCAGAATGTGCACTCTGACTCACTAATCCCACCTGGGAATCACTGTGAGATTGAAATTGCACACTACGGAATGAGAAGTTTGCGTGTATGACTGTTTTTCAAGTAGCTCGCCATACAGGCAGCCATACTCCCACTTCAGAGGAGTTTGTGTCTTTTATATCGAGGATAATGGAATAAGCACTCATGTGCTTTTGTTTTATATCCATTCCCCGTGTGTATGCAGTTTAGTAAATCATGTCATCAGTTCCCACCGGCACCCGATGGCCTACTCTTACGAAAAGCGGAACAGGATTTAACGTCGTGTGCGCAAGATGTACTGCATGGTAGTAGGCTTCTCAATTTTCACTCACCCTTGAGGACAAACTATTATATATTATTTTGCTGACGTGGAGATTTCAAACAGAATAAAGGAAGTGATGGGTACATTTGAAATCCACACAGAAGTCACAAAAGCCATTTTAATTTGTTTTTACAAGATAGATACAGCGCTGTATACATTCCTTTATTATTATTATTATTATTAGTGTAGTAGTATGTAGTATAGTATTAGTATTAGTATTAGTATTAGTATTATTACTATCATCATCATCATCATTAATTAAAACCTAAAACAAAATCACAGTTAGCCCCCCCCCCCAACCCCCCCCCCCCAAAAAAAAAAGTGAACAAGACCATCACCCCCACCCCCTACCCCCACAAAAATGGACACACACAAAAATCACCCACACCACACCACCTTTTTTTCTCCTGCTTTCCTTTTGATTTTTTTTTTCTTTTTTTTTTCACCTTTAATTTCAAAGGCTCTATGAACCCTGACCACTGGTCCTTGATTTTTTTTTTCTTTTTTTCTTTTTTTTTTTCTTCTTTTTTTTCACTTTAATTTCAATGGCTCTATGAACCCTGACCACTGATCCTTAATTTTTTTTTTTTTTTTTCTTTTTTTTTCTTCTTTTTTTTCATCTTTAATTTCAAAGGCTCTATGAACCCTAACCACTGGTCCTTGATTTTTTTTTCTTTTTTTCTTTCTTTTTTTTCTCTTTTTTTCACCTTTAATTTCAAAGGCTCTATGAACCCTGACCACTGGTCCTTGATTTTTTTTCTTTTTTTTTTTTTCTTTTTTCTTCTTTTTTTTCACCTTTAATTTCAAAGGCTCTATGAACCCTGACCACTGGTCCTTGATTTTTTTCTCTCTTTTTTTCTTTTTTTTTCTTCTTTTTTTTTGACCTTTAATTTCAAAGGTTCTATGAACCTGACCACTGGTCCTTGATTCTTTTTTTTTCTTTTTTTCTTTCTTTTTTTCTTCTTTTATTTTTACCTTTAATTTCAAAGACTCTATGAACCCTGACCACTGGTCCTTGATTTTTTTCCTTTTTTTTTTCTTTTTTCTTCTTTTATTTTCACCTTTAATTTCAAAGACTCTATGAACCCTGACCACTGGTCTGCTCGAGTCCTGGTTGAGATTTTTCTCCTGGAGTTAACATCAGTGCTGACTCCACTCTCCCCAAAAGTCCTTCGGATGAGACTTTAAAAACCGAGGCCCCCTGTGTGTGCGAACGCACGCAGAACATCTTGCTGCACATGTTAAATCCTGCTCCGCTTTTCGTAAGAGTAGGCCATCGTGTGCCGGTGGGAACAGAATCAACATTTACAAAATTGCAGACACACGGACTGTGTATAAAATAAATTTAAAAAAGCACAAGAGTGCTTCTTCCATTATCCTTCGATATAAAATTTTTTTTTTTAATTTTAAAAGAATAAACATCACTTTTAATTTCAAAGGCTCACATGAGAACCCTGACACCGATCCCTGATCTTTTTTTTCTCTTTTTTTTTCTTTCTTTTTTTTCCACACCTTTTATTTCAAAGGCTCCATGAAACCCTGACCACCGGTCCTTGATCTTTTTTATTTTCTTTTTTTTTCACACCTTAATTTCAAAGGCTCCATGAAACCCTAACCACTGGTCCTTGATCTTTTTTCTTTTTTTTCCACCTATAATTTCAAAGGCTCCATGAAACCCTGACCACTGGTCCTTGATCTTTTTTTTTTCTTTTTTTTCCACACCTTTAATTTCAAAGGCTCCATGAAACCCTGACCACCGAGTCCTTGATCTTTTTTTTTCTTTTTTTTCACACCTTGAATTTCAAAGGTTCCACAAACCCTGACCACCGGTCCTTGATCTTTTTCTTTTTTTCCACACCTATAATTTCAAAAGGCTCCATGAACCCTGACCACCGCTCGGCCTCTCTGGGGATGACCAGCAAGGTGGGCAGTTACACGGCGTCCAGCAGCGCCAGTTCTTTCCTGTCCTGTCGTCTGTCCTACGTCTTTGACCTTCGGGGCCCCAGTATGACCGTGGACACGGCCTGTTCCGCTGCCCTTGTGGCCATCCATCTAGGCCGTCAGGCCATTCTGACTGGTGAGTTAGTTTGGTTTTTTGGTTGGGTTGTTTTCGTTTTGTTTTTGTAGGTTAAGTAGTAGGTAGTCTTCTGGAGAGACACACAATCTATTGCAAGAACAGCACTGCACTGGACCCCAGACAGCAGGCAAGAGAAAGAGAGGAAGACCAAGAACAACATGGAGGAGGAGGACAGTGGAATGTGAGATATGGAAGCCATGCATGCAGCACTCTTGGAGTTCATTGGCCAGGCTGGCCCAGGATAGACAAGAGGTGGAAAGTCTTTGTTTGCTGCCCTACACACCACTGGGTGTAAAGGATGATGATGATGATGAGTAGGTAGTCTAGTGGTTAAGGCGTTGGACTCGTAATCTAAAGGTTGCGGGGGGTTCGATCCCAGCTTTCAGCTATGGCGTTGTGCCCTTGGAAAAGGCACTTTTACGGCTATTTTCTCACCCCACCCAGGTGTAAAAAGCTGCCGCTGTAGTCTAGTGGTTAGGGCGTCGGACTCGTAATCTAGAGGTTGCGTTCGATCCAGCTTTCGGGCTGTGGCATTGTGCCCTTGGAAAAGGCACTTTACGGCTATTTTCTCACCCCACCACCCAGGTGTAAAAGGGGTACCAACCTTGTGTTGGGGGTTAACCCTGCGATAGACTGGCGTCCTATCCAGGGGGGGGGGGGGGAGTCTATGACTCTCAGTCGCTTAACAGCCACAGAAACCGGGATAAGCACCGGCATGATGAGCCTTAGGCTCGGGACAGACAGGTAGTAGGTAGTAGTAGTGAAGTGAAGTGGTGGTGGTAGTGCTAGTAGTAGTAGTGGTAGTAGTAGTAGTAGTAGTACGATGTCTGTGTGTGTGTGTGTGGGGGGGGGGGGGGGGGTTGGTTGGTTGTGGGGTGGGTGGTGTGGGGGGTGGGAGGGTGGGGGGGGGGGGGGGGGGTGAGGAGGTGTGGTGGGTGGTGGGAGGTTGGGGGAGTGTTGGTGGGGTTGTGGGGGAGAGCAGCCCGCCGAATTTTACGCAGAGAAATCTGCTGTGACATAAAAGTGGTATAAAATAAACTATATAAACTAAACTAAACTAAAAAGCTAACGGTATCCTGTTTTACACAGGGGACTGTGAACAGGCGATCTGTGGCGGCGTGAACTGTATGCTTCTACCCGATGTCTTCGTCCATCTCAGCAAAGCCAGGATGATCTCCCCTACCGGCCAGTGTCACACCTTCTCGGACAAAGCAGACGGGTACACGCGGAGGGGACGGTTGCGGCATTGTCGTTCTGAAACGACTGACTGATGTGAGAGCCAACTTGAATTCTTTCTTGTCCATTTAAAATAATAATAATAATAATAATTTCCCTTTTGGTTTTGTTTGGTTTGGTTATTATTTTGTTGTTAGTTTTTGTTGGGGTTTGTTGTTGCTGTTGTTGTTGGGTGGTTGTTTTTTTTTGGGTGTGGGTGTGGGTGTGGGTGTGTGTGTGTGTGTGTGTGTGTGTGTGTGTGTGTGTTTTGTTGGTTTGTTTGATTTGATTTTGGGTTTGGTGGTTGTTGTTGTTGTTGTTGTTGTTGTTGTTTGTTTTTTTGGGGGGCGGTTATGGGGGGAGGACTTTTTTTTTGGGGGGGGGGGGTAACTTAACTTATTTAGACAATCCTTTC
>CM060322.1:47795945-47845945 GCA_030674155.1 Stramonita haemastoma | reverse complement strand
CTCATGGAACATGGAGATACAAACCAAACCATGCTGCCCAAAAGAATGGGCCATTTGGTCGTCCATCAGCCCACGGAGACAGCAATGTATGTCTACACCCGCCTGAAGGAAATCAGCACCAGGCAGTGCGTTCTTGACATGCAGCTGGTATCATCCACGGGCCAGGTCATTGCAGATCTGCTTGGTTTTGTCATTCAGTTTCTACACAAACAGAAACAGGAGTCAGTGTCAACATTGCTGACCACAGAGTGGAGCAGGATTGTAGACACACCTGCAGTCTTTCTGCAAGGAAACGCCTCAGGTGTTCACGGAAAATCTACCTTTCTTTTTGTCAGTGACAAAAACCTCATCAAAAACAATGGTCACCTTGGCATCAGCTACTTGAACAAGAAAGATATGGCCAAAATCATCGGTGAGGTCAAAGAGGCTATGGCCAGCCAGTCCAGATCTTTCTCAGGTGTGGTGTTGGTGTGCTCAGCTGACGCTGGTGACAATACAGATGCCAATGCAATCCAGGAGCGTGTGGTCAGCATGTGCTGTTTGATCCAGGCCATCCTCCAGACAATACAGGACCTGTCTCTCAACGCTAGGTTCTATGTCTGCACCGCCAATGCGTGGCCTTCTGCAGCAGGAAAAACACACGGAAAAGTGACCAACCCTGTGGCTACAGCCTTGTGGGGACTTGTGAGGACAATCCTCTTGGAAAGAGCTTACTCCAGCATCACTGCTGTGGACTTGTGTCTTCCCTCAGATTTAAGCAAAGTTCCCTTGCCTGCAGTCTTCAGCTATCTGGCAGAGACTGAAAGCCTGCAGCATTTCCCTGAGCTGATGGTCACTGAAGATGGCATCTTTGCCAACCAGGTGGTAAAAGACGGTAGTTCTCCTCTCTCAGCCCATCTTCACAAAATGGCAGAAACTGACTTCAGTGCCAAGAAGAAACTGGGTGGAAATTCTCCTCTTGCCATTGAATATCCACTTCAAGCTCCCACTTCACAACAGACATTAGTTGACCTGAAAGTACAGGAGTTTCTATCTGGAGGTGATGAGCTGTGGAATGGAAAGCAGGCCTTGAATTCACACCCGTCAGCTGGAGATTTCGGGGAGGTCAGGATTGCCACAGAAATGAAAGGCTTCCTTTCCACGAGACCAGATGTGGAAGTGGTCAGTTGCTGCCCAGTGGTTTCCAAACCGGAGGTCTCTGTGCCTGCTGAAACAGTTCTGCCTACATCCCTGATTCCTGGCTACCAGCTGGGCGACCTCACCAGACTGCTTGTCTTATGGGAACTGCACAACAGTGTCCAGACACAGGACTTGACGATTCTGGCTTCCACATCCACACAGAGTTTGGCAGAAGCGTTAAAAATGTTGTGCATCTCATCCTCAGAGGGGAGCAAACCACAGTCTGTGGACATCGTGCTGACTGATAAAGCTGAGAGTTCAGTAAACTTGCGTGGACACGTCATCAGCTTGGTGTACATGGATGCACACTTAGCATCATCATTCACAGGACAATGGCAGTCTGCGAAACTCTTCGTGACCTACTCCTCACTCTTGTCGTCCACAGCTTTTTCAGTCATGGTCTGCGCAAGGCCTGATGTTCAACTGAATCTGCTGGACACTCAGAATCTCTTCCAGCCAGAACACCTGAAGAAGGCAGTCTGTCAGATACAGTCCTGGATCAGTGCTCATTCACCACTCATGACAAACTTGGTCAAGACCCTGCATCCTACTGCTGACAGGTCAAAGGTACCTGATATTCACAAGCTTCTTCAGCTCAGGGAGCACAGCACTGACGCAGCACAAGGAGACGGTGCGACAGAAACACGTTTTAAGAAGGATGCTGCCTATCTTGTCGTGGGAGGACTGACTGGTCTGGGATGGATCTGCGTGGAGCTACTGGCATCCCGAAACGCTGGCTTTATTGCTATCCTCAACAGGAGTAGTCCATCGGCCGAGAAACTGGCAGCCATGAACGATCTCTCACAGAAGCATGGATGTAAGGTGCAGGCCTATCAGGCGGACATCACTTCTCTGGAATCTGTAGAGAAAGTGCTCAAGCAAGTGGCTTCAGCTGGTTTTCAGCTTCGTGGAGTCTTCATGGGAGCCGCCGTGCTGAAGGACAGTTCTTTCATGGCCATGACGCGGGAAGACTTTCACAAAGTTCTGGGTCCCAAAATCCACGGTGCATGGAACCTCCATCAGCTGACCAAGAAAATCCCTCTGGATCATTTCGTCCTGCATTCTTCCATCGTGTCCGTCCTGGGCAATCCTGGTCAAGCCAACTACGTCACTGGCAACGCCTTTCTGGATGGACTTGCATGGTACCGACGCCATCTTGGCCTGGCTGCCCAGACCATCAACTGGGGTCCTTTGGACACGGGACTCCTCGACCAGCAGGTGGTCCTGAAGCAGAAAATGGAGTCCGTTGGCTTCCACATCCCCGGTCACCAAGAAATCTCCAAGACCCTAGCCACCGTGCTGCACCTGAAGCAAACCCAGACTGTACCTGCCCGAATCGACCCCAAGCTGTATGCCAAGAAGCTGTACTCAACCCCGGCGCAGCCCCTCATCCAAAGGTTCCAGAAGTTCGCTTCTCCCGCCAGCGTCGGCAACCAAGGCCTAGCTCACAACGCCTTGCAGGTGTCCCACATCAAGACCCTGAGTCCTGACCAACGGTATCAGGCCTACGAGACCTACCTGACGGAGGTGGTCAGTCACCTGCTGGTGATGGAGGTGGCCCAGGTGTCCCCTGACTTGTCGCTGATCAGCATGGGCATGGACTCCCAGTCTGGCACCAGCCTGCTGGATCAGATTCGGGAGGACACTGGCTTCACCATCCCCACTGTGGAGGTCGTGACCGAAGAAGCCACAATCCAGTCCCTGGCCAGAGTGCTAGACCGTCATGCCGGAGGATTTGCTCAGGACACCAAGTTTTGATGTGAAGTGGTTTGGGAAAGAGGGAATTGATTTCAAAATTAGTCCAAGAACTGAATCAAGACTGCCGCCCCCGGCCCGCCCCCCCCCCCCCCCCCCCCCCCCCCCCTCCTCCTCTCTCTCTCTCTCTCTCTCTCTCTCCTCTCTCTCTCTCTCTCTCTCTCTCTCTCTCTCTCTCTCTCTCTCTCTCTCTCTCTGTGAGAGACTCATTTGAAAATACATTTTTCATAAACTTTACAACTATTGATCACCCGGAAATAGTTTAGGAACAGAGTATTTTTCATTCAAAGACTTTGCTTTTTTGCGTGTGGGGTTTTTAAAATTTGTTTTCTTTTGTTTTTTTTCATTGATGTTTAGCATAAAGATTTTTTTTTAAATGGAAAGTGAAATAAGTGTTGATCAGCTTCAAACTGTTGTAGTAGCTCAGATGTATCAAGCACAGCTCCATGACTTTTTGTTGTCATTTTCTGACAGAATCTTTTTGATAATGTGTCTGTTGGCTGTTTTGGGATTTTGTCACGAAGTAAAGGCCCATTGTTGCCAGGTGTACTCTGGTTCTCTGATAGCATCCTATTTTGTCGAGTTGTTGAGAGGTTGACAGACAGAAAAATGATTGGGTATGTGTGTGATTTGACTGATACAAACCTTGCTTTGCTTAGTGTGAAATATATCAGTTTTTGTTGTTGTTTTGTTGTTGTTGTTTTTAAATACTGAACTCTGTGCTTTAAGGACCATTGACATTTATGGACAGGTCAGGCTTCATGTCTCAGATTCTCATTAGAGAAATGCTCACATCAATCAACCAGGCACATCACTGATTTTGACATAATTTCATTGTTGCTTTTTTTTTTTTTCAGAAACATCAAATCATTTTTAAACATCAAAACATGGTGTGTGTGTTTTTTTTTCCTAAAGATTTTAAGTTATAACATGCTTTTGTGTTATGACAACTATTCATTGTTCTTACGCTGGTCTGTTTAATCCACTGTTCTGCTACGGTACATTGAAGCATCATGTCATCGTGTTCAGTGGAAAAGTTAACATTCCCGCTAATTCATGTTCAGTGAAAAAGTTAACATTCCTGCTAAATCACTGTTCTTATGCTGTTACATTCCCAATCTACCAACACCATATCAGATATTTTTTTCTGACCTAATTACCTTAACTTGACAGAGTTGTTTTTTTTCAATATATTCTGCTTATTTAGTCCGTTACATTTCCTATCTAAACCACTGCGCTGTGAACACACACGCTCAACAACCGCTCCTCACATAATAATAGATGACACATTGCCGGAGTTTCTTGGTCGTTTAGTCTGTCTGTATTTCCTGCACACTTTTTCAAGTGAGTATGCTATTTTCATGCACGTTCCTGTTCAGTCCCTGAAATCAATCCGATTTGAGTTTCCTGGATTTTTTGTTTGTTTGTTTGTTTTTTGGTTTGTTTGGTTGGGGTTTTTTGTTTGTTCGGGTTTTTTGTTGTTGTTTTTATTAGGAGGTGAGTGGTGGGGTGGGTTTAATTTTTTTTTTTTTTTTTTGGGGGGGGGGTTGGGGGGGGGCTTTTTTGGTGGTGGTGGGGAGGGTAAAAAAAAAGACCAAATCAATGTTCACGTTTGCAAGATAAAAAAAACTAGCACGCCTTGTAATTATAATGTAAATCTTATGTAAATACATGCTTTCCCCAAGCTAAGGTTAAGCGGCATCGAGCCTGGTTACCAAGTGGATAGATGACCGTTTGCATGCCTTGGCTTCAATACAGTCCCCCAGTTTACCCAGCTGTAAATGGGTATCTGCCTTCTCTAGGGTCAGGGAAGGTAAAGCAGTGAGGGAGAGGAGATGGGCGCCACCCTCAACATGCTGGCCCCTAGAGAAGTTGAGGTCTCTGATGCCTTGCTCCCCTAGGACCACTTAGGTTATGGGACACACCTTTACTTTTTTTTTTTTTTTTTTTTTTTTTTTTTTTTTTACCTTTCACATGTAAATAAACATTATCATAAATCTGAAATCATGCCGGAATCTTTGAATGTGATATTTGCCACGTTAATCTTTTTATGTAAATAAATGTAAATAAACATATCATAAATCTGAAATCATTCCGCGATACTTGCCATACTTGCCGCAGTTTGAAATAATGTATTTAATGAATGATTTATTGACAGTGTATAAATGAACACTTAGGAGAGTGCATGACACTAACTCAGGAAGTAATGAACACGTAAAGAGACTGTATGACTATAATTCAGGGTATAGATGAACACCTTAAGAGATTGTATGACAATAAAATCTGGGTATAAGATGAACACTACAAGAGATTGTATGACAATAAATCTGGGTATAAGATGAACACTATAAGAGATTGTATGACAATAAAATCTGGGTATAAGATGAACACTATAAGAGATTGTGTGACAATAAATCTGGGTATAAGATGAACACTACAAGAGATTGTATGACAATAAATCTGGGTATAGATGAACACTATAAGTGATTGTATGACAATAATTCTGAATATAGATGAACACTCAAGTGATTGTATGATAATAAATCTGGGCATAAGATGAGCACTTAAGAGATTGTATGACAATAATTTAGGGTATAGATGAACAGTATAAGAGACTGTATGACAATTAATCTGGGTATAAGATGAACACTTAAAAGATTGTATGACGATAATTCATAGTATAGATGAACACTTAAAGATAATGTATGACAATAGTTCTAGGTATAAATGAACACTAAAAGAGATTGTATGACGATAATTTGTCAATCCCATATCAGTGATTGATGCGTTTTATTGTCAATCAGTGCAACACTTTTTTTTTTTTCTATCAAATTTAACTGTAGCTTTAAGGAAAGTGTGTTCTAGATTTGAACCACCATGTTGTCAATATAAAATAATGATCATAGAATTATTACAACTGTAAAACGTTGTTATCTTTATTATGTTGTCGTTATTGTTATGACCGTTCGATACACTGGCTAATGGTAAAAGCCGCTTGGGTTTGGCTATGTTTGTTTGTCTTGGTTTGTGTGAATCTTTTATCTTTTTTTCTCTTACATAAGTTATAATCATTTGTGCAGTCAATTCTGTTCATATTTTTGATTGGGGATAATGACTTAGCTCCAAATGTTACATTGCCCTGCTTTTAAAAAAAAAAAATGTCTGCCATCTGTCTTTCTGATGATGTATTACTCTGCCTGGTAAGTAGTTTGGTCTTTTTTGTCACCAGATCTAAAAGTGTCATCCATGTTTATGTTATCTGGGCGATCGCCTGTGATAAAGGTGACGTGAGAACATTTATTGTCGACATTGAGAAGAAATTACGACACTAAGACAGACACACTGAGTTGAGTTTGTAATCAAGGAAAATACATGTAACTGTACAGAACCAGAACAAAATAAACACCATTTTCGTAATAAAGTCTCACCTAGCTCTGATATTATTGATTTACGAAGATATTGAAAAACAACAACAATGTTATGAACAAATTGCAGCTATTATCACTGAAGAAAAACAATAAGGAACTATTATATATATATATATATATATATATATATATATATATATATAATTATCAGAACAAATGTCATCTTTTTGCCAAAGAGAACAATTCATATTGGAGGGTAAAAGAAATATCGAATTATGATTCATTAAAATAAATCTCATTGAACCTAAACAAATTAGAGCACATTTCATGGTTTTTGGTGGGTTTGGGGTTTTTTGTTTGTTTTAGTAAATGTGAGGAAAATAACCACCAAAAAGGCAAGTTTTGTTTAGTAATTAACTGAATGAAACATTGAACAGAGAAGATTCAAGCAGACTTTAGCTGATAATTAATGAAACGAAATATACCACTGAGCAAAGATGAAAATGAAAGCAAACTAAAAGCCGACTGTGCTTCAGGCCAACTGTGATCTCTTTTCAGTTTTAAAACAATGGAAAACCGATACAAAGATGCTATTGAAAATGAAACGAAGCAAGATCGTGTTCAAATGAACACCCATTTTGAATACCCGCCCTTTGAAAACTAAAGTTTACCTTCTAGTTCTTTCCCTTTGAAGGGTTAGCTCTGTGCGGTGACCTTTGCATACAAGCAGTCCGAAACCGACAGATAGGCCTACAGTTTTATTTCACACGGGGCTATTTTCGGGTGTTTTTGTGTTGGTTTTTTTTTTTTGTCTTCTTCTCTTTTTTTTGTCTTTCTTTTCAAACCAGCAGTTTTACACCTTAATTCATTTAGCAACAAGGAATCCAGTATTGACACTGCATATGTCATTCTATTGTTTTAAAAGATATTATATTACTTACCTCTTCAACATTGTTTTTGGTTCCCTTGCTATTTTCATGGTGTAATATTTATAAGATCTTCGGCAGTGAAAAGCTGAAGAAAAAAATCTTTTCGTTTTTTTTTTTTTCCTTTTCGTTTATTTTTCTTTGTTCGGTGTGTTCCCTTGCTATTTTCATGGTGTAATATTTATAAGATCTTCAGCAGTCAAAAGCTGAGGACAAATATTTTTTTGTGGTTTTTTTTTTTCCCTGGTTGTTTGTTTTTCTTTGTTTGGGTGTGTGTGTGTTTTTTCTCCCGATCAATTGGTTTCATGAGTGGAGTTGATGTCCTGATCAGATTGAAACCCTTTCATGCTAGACCTTGGGTCTAAAAAATATTTATCATTTTTGAAAGTGTTTGTGCTCTTTTGATGCTATGATAGTAATTTATATCTGAGTTCGTTTGTATCGTGTAGTTTTGATACGAATTAACAGCTATATTATGTTCAACAGTTTTGAGCACTAAGTACTATGAAAACTCTCTGTATATCAGTATTATATATAGGCTCATAGATTGGTAGGCTAAATCCCCCAAATCTGAAGTGTCTACTATACAACTGCCCCAATTTCGCCAGTTGCATATGAATTATAATCGTAGAAAACTAATTCCAAACTGACAAATGAATAGACATTATTAATCCAACCAATTTGAGACACAATAGCCTAAGCTGATTTAACCAATTAAAAGGCACAATAGCCTGAACTGATTTAACCATTTAAAGGCACAATAGCCTGAACTGATTTAACCAATGAAAGGCACAATAAATGAACGAATCTAACCAATAAAAGACACAATAGCGTGAACTGATCTAACCAATTAAAGACACAATCACCTATACTTATCTAACCAATCACCTATACTGATCTAACCAGTTAAAGACACAATCACCTATACTTATCTGACCAATTAAAGACACACTATCCTGTACTGATCTAACCAGTTAAAGACACAATAGCGTGAACTGATCTAACCAGTTAAAGACACAATCACCTATACTGATCTAACCAGTTAAAGACACAATCACCTATACTGATCTAACCAGTTAAAGACACAATCACCTATACTGATCTGACCAATAAAAGACACAATATCCTGTACTGATCTAACCGATAAAAGTGTGAACTGATCTAACTTTGAAGAGCACATCTATAACTAATAACAGCACGTGTAGTTGAGAACTTTGCTGCGTGAAACAGACTTATATCTTTGTTTCTCTTTGATGATAATTATGGTCTACATTCCTCTGTTACAGCTAACACACAGGTGTGGGGGCCCACGCACGCACGCGAGCGCGCGCGCGCGCGCGCGCGCCCACACACACACCACACACACACACACACACACACACACACAACACACACACACACAACACACACACACACACACACACACACACACCTATGTTAAGCAGCAGCTGTATTCCTCTGTGTGATTTTGTCAATAAACCATTATCTTCAACCTGAATTTTGTTTTGGAGTGGGTCTCTCTCTCTCTCTCTCTCTCTCTCTCTCTCTCTCTCTCTCCTCTCTCCTCTCTCTCTCTCTCTCTCTCTCTCTTCTCTCTCTCTCTCTCTCTCTCTTTTGTGTGTGTGTGTGTGTGTGTGTGTGTGTGTGTGTGTGTGTGTGTGTGTGTGTGACACACTCAATGCACACAAAAAAACACGAAAAAAACCCAAACAAATCAATAATTAAAAAAAAACAAACACCTAAAGAAACCACAATAACAACAAAAGCACCCTCCCTACCCCCCCCCCCCCCCCCCCCCCCCCAAACCCCAACACAAACAAAACAACCAACCAACCAACCGAAACAAAAACAAACAAAAAATCCTCCGCAAAGGTAGTCTAGTCAATATTTGCAAAAAAAGTGCCGAGAAAAGAATTAATTGCAATAGTAATGCTTTTGCGATGATTGGATAGAAAAGTAGCTAACTATTAACATATCCAAAAAGTAGGGCGATCTAAGTGTCCCGAGGTCACTTTTTTAAAAGATTTTATGACGTCATAAAATTTGGATTTTACCATATTTTTTTTAATAGTTTGTAATATGGTCTTGTGGCATATTGTTGGAAAGCTTTCGACATACTGTATACGAATTTGATAATAGAATCACCATTAAGCGCAAAAAAAAGCAAAAATCAATGAAAATATACTGCTTATATGCTAAATTAAGCTTCACAGCCTTTAAGCATGCAAAATCATGTATGCTTTCCTGCATTTTACCAGGAATAAACCAAAGTTTACGACCACTGTACAGTCCCCACGGCTGAGTAAAGTGCTAGTCTCTCCTTGAAGGTCAGAACTTCACAATGAGTATAAAATAAAACAGTGCAGGTACAGGCAAACAGTATCAGAATTAGTTCAAATAATCACTGTGGCAAGTCACTTCAGTCGGCCTAATCAGAACATAGTTCCCAACGAAGAATCAGTACACATCTGATAGTTATGGAAAGCTCAGTTCTTCTAGGGCAGTCTTGCTGGGATGAAATGAAACAGCAGAATCAATCAAAATCAGGCACACCTGGTGAATCAAATTCATCCACTTCCAGAAGGGTTAGTGCCTTGAGACAGCTCCAGCCTTTGCATTGTCCGCATGCCACAGAACATAGGAGCCCATGTCTTTCTCTGCATGTACATCCCTTTGAACTGCAGTCCTCAGGACAGATGCATTGGATGGCCTTAGTAGACTGTTTGTGGGGTCCATGTCTATAATGGAGAGAAATGTCAAGCTGCTCTAGCTCTGATCTGAATAGTTTCCACTGCACACAGCTTGCATTATCCCTGATGATCCTGAACATGAGGAACAGAGAGGCCAGGATGTGTGTGTGTGTGTGTGTGTGTGTGTGTGTGTGTGTGTGTGTGTGTGCACATTTTTGATTGTTTGAGACTGTTAATTTTCGTTGGTTGCATGACTGTAAGAATGGGTTGAGTGCAGCGCTTTGATTTGTCTTTGCAAGGTACAGTGCTATATAAATTCTACTTAGTAGTAGTAAGTAGTAGTAGCAGAGCAGTAGCAGTAGTAGTAGTAGTAGTATAGTAGTAGTTACCACAGAAGATCCAGTGGCTGGCTTTGTCAACAACACCAAAATCTTGTAATAGTTCGTGTGCTAATGACAAACGACCTGCAGAATTTTCAAAGTAGGAAATGGGAACATTGTCTCTGGTGAAAATGTTAGATTCCATGTACAGCCTTACACTGTTTGGAGCCAGGGTTGGATGCGCCAATAATGTCCATACCATGGAAGGTACCAGTTCTATCCAGTGTCCTGATCTGATGATCTACATTGTCAGCAACAAACTGGATCCAGATGTTGGGCTTTAATGCCTACCAAGTCTGTTCTCTGGTCAGCAGCAGCACACATTTCAAATAGGCTGACCATATAATATTATAAAGAACTAAAACCAAGCTTGTGGACACGTTCAGCAAGGTCTTTGGAGCCAGTCTGCTGGTGCATGGCAACCCCAAAAGCAATCTGAAGGGGAAGGATGAGTACTGTTGGTTGTGCTGCCTGCATCAGTGCCTGACCAAGAGAAGCCATTGTCAAGTCAGGATCTGTTTTCCTTCCCAGCAAAATTCAGAGAAACAGATCCAATGATTATGGGAAATAATTTCATTTGTGTGTCAAAAAAAAAAAATCAGGTGTTTGTGATACTTGAAAGTTCTGCAGCAGAAGTATACTCTGTTGTTGAGGTGTTGACATTCTTCATGTCTGACAAGAGAAGTTTTGCTGTTGTCTGAATTATTCTGTTTTCTCCTTTCTCTGCATCTTTCACTCTGGATTTTGCCCTTTTCTCCAGGATCTTCTCTGCATTTGACCTTAATGTAGGGACATTTTCTTTTCTTCTGACGCAGGTAATAATCACTTCATCACCAAAGTGACTTTCTACTTTCTGCCACATGTGTAGGGAGTGTAGGGAGTGTCACCATAGAGATACTCTTTCATCTTTGTGCACAAGTCCATGATTGTGGTTTGTTCATACTATTCTCTTTGAAACAAGCCATGACATGCATGAAGGCTTCATCACGAGGTCTGCCTGCAGTTGCCGTGGTTTGTTGCTGTGATCCGTGAAGAATGGCAAAAAGCAAGGATAGATTTCATAGCTGTGAAGTGGACACTGCACTGCTTGTGATGCACAGCATCTACAGCATGAAGGTCACTGACAGCTTGCATTCTTTCACACACACTTTCCGCCCATTTCTCCTCTGGTTCATACTTGAAATAGCTTCCTTCAATCTGCTGCTGGAAATTAAATGTTCGAATTTGGAATTCGATGGAAGGACGGTGGCAGAATGGTTAAGACGTTCGCCTGCCAATATGTAAATCGTGAGTTTCTGGGTTCCTACCCAGCCTCGCCCTTTCTTCCCAGTTTGACGAAAAAATCGAACTGAATGTCAAAGTCATTCGGATGAGACTCGAAACCGAGGCCCCGTGTGCGAATGCACGCAGAACATCTTGCGCACACGTTAAAACCCCGTTCCACCTTTCGGAAGAGTAGGCCATCGTGTGCCGGTAGGAGCGGATGACAAAATTATAACAAACCAGCATGCACACAGGTGTCGTGTTTAGACACCATCCCTGAGGAAAAATCGGGGAGTTGGAGTCCCAGAGCGGCTCGGGGCTGTAGGTATATGGCAACGTTCTGGTGGCTCCTGCGACGGTACTGGAACCATTCGTATCGGTCAATGCCCTTCCAATGGATCATTCCAGTGCCGTGGAGAAGGGGGGTCTGCTGCATGGGTAACAGCTTGCCCTCCATGCATACTTGCCCAGGCTTTGCGCTCTAAAGTGTACAGCAGCAACAAGACAACAACAGTTGATCATCGTTGTTCGTCGTTGATCTTTGAGCCTGGTGGCAGCATGATCTGTGGCTCTGTAGGTCAAATGCAAGCGCTTTGATTTGTTCTTACAAGAGATAGCGCTATACAAATTCCATGTAATAATAATAATAATAATTTAATATACAATTGTGTTTCGTTTCTTTCGGAAATCAATAATTGGCTGGTCGCAAAAGAGACATTCAGATGAATTATAAAATCTAGCTTTCTTGGATCAAAGAGCTAGGTTGTTCACATCTGAATAATACAAATATTACTCTTCTCTCTGTCTCTTCAGATCTTTTTTGATGGCAAGATGCTGTAATACATCTGCCAACATGCTCCTTGTACACTTTGCCACGATTTTGTAAAAGAGTTCACTGTCACCCCTCAACGCATGCATTTTGGAAACCTGCGACACCTTTATCAGTCTGCTTCACTACATCTTGGCTGTCAGTCAGCAGTCTTTCTCCACATGACACAGATAGACATAAAAAGTCAGTCCTTTCATCTGGACAAAAATGTAATCAGCCATTGGGCAAAATTCTGGGGTGAAAAGCCCAACAAAATTGCAACGAAACAATGCTTTAAATCAGTGCTTTTGTAGAGCAGGTAACAAAGATAAACAAAACATTTTTAAAGTCACACATCACCCTAAGGTTAAAGTTAAACTGAAAAAAGTTGCATCCCGTTCATTCAGAACTAAAGATCCATTAGTGCCGTAAATAGGATCCACTAAATTCAGATCATATGCACACTGTCAGATAGAGACAAGAAACACATACAGAGAAAGAAAGAGAAGGACAGAAAGTGGAAGGGATGATGTGACACTGTCACACATACACTGATACACATACTTTTCCATCAGAAAGGACTGCAGATACACTTTTTGATACTGTTATTTATATATATATATATATATATATATATATATATATATATATATATATATATATATATATATATATATATGCTGTTATTTATACGATGGTGTTATATACACACTACACACACACACACACACACACACACACACACACACACACACACACACACACACACACACACACACACACACATCTATATATATATATATATATATATATATATATATATATATATATATATATATATATATATATATATATATATATGACGCCCATGGCTTGAAACTCTAAACAATGACTATTTCTCTTCATGCCAGGACCTGTGGCCATGTTCATGAAAGTTAAACACACTTTCAAATAAAACAAAACAAAGCACACAGAGAGCCGATTTTGACAAAAGTGGTTTACCATACATACATCATTCCGCCACTACTGTATAATGTAGGAACTGGCCCAACACATGTGGACAGTTGTTTCGATGCTGTCTGGTCAAATATGCACATAGCATACATGTCATGCTCCGTAAAAACAATTAAGCAGTTACTTTAGGTGTGTGTTTAATTTCAAAAGATAAGTCATTAATGCTAAACGAAATAAGAATAAGTAGCGTTACGGCTTCGGGCCAAGTTCCTTTCTCTTGCTGCCATATAGGCCTTTCTCGGTCAAAACTGGGTGGAGCCTTACCAAATAAGGGGGATGCCGCGGCGCCAGAAGCAAGCCAGCTACAGCAAACGATCAGTCTCAGAGTGTGAAATATCGTTTATTAGTGTGTTTGTTTATTGATTTTCGGTATCTGCCGATGGCTACTGTTTCCTACTTTTTTTTTATGTTGTTTATGGTATTTTTATCTACCATTGCACCAAGTTTGAAAACTATTGCAATTGGTTCTTTGCGAAATGCAAGGATTGACTACACTAACGGGCCGAAACACAAACCATCTCAGTGCCGACCCCATTAATTTTTTTTATTTTCAACTTCTAATCTGACCTTGCAGAAGATACGTAGCCTAGTTTATCTCCTTGTGTTTGTGTTGTGTTGTGTTGTGTTGTGTTGTTGTGTGTGTGTGTGTGTGTGTGTGTGTGTGTGTGTGTGTGTGTGTGTGTGGTGTGTGTTGTTTGTTGTTGTGGATGGATTGTTTGATGTTGTTTGTTTGTTGGTTGTGGTGTGGTTGTTGTGTTGGTTGGTTGGTTGGTGGTTGTGTGTGTGTGTGTGTGTGTGTGTGAAATGAAGAGTTTTGAGTGTTGACTTATTGTTTGTTTTGTTGGGTTGGGATTTTTGGTTGGTTTGGTGTGGTGTGGTTGGTTGGTGTGTGTGTGTGTGTGTGTGTGTGGTGTGAAATGAAGAGTTTTGGTGTTGACTTATTGTTTGTTTTGTTGGGTTCGGATTTTTTTTTTTTTGGGGGGGGGGGGTGGGTGGTGGTGGTGGTGGTGGTCTTGTTTTTTTTTTTCCTTGTCGTAGACCCTTCTTTCTCTCATTGGGTCCGTAAAATGATTCAGTTCTGATTTTGTCCCCCCTCCCTTGAAAGAAATGTCATCGGACAGAATTATTTTCTGAACCCAGTGAAAGAAAAGAGAGCCCATCATTATTATTACATTTGTCGGTTAGTTTGTCAGCTGGTTGGTGGTGTAGGTGGGTTGGTGGGTTGGTTGGTTGGTTGGTTGGTGGTTGGGTGGGTGTGGTGGTTGTTTGGTTGGTCCCCTCCCCCCCCCCCCCCCCCCCCCTTCGTCCTCTAAACGTGGGACGGGATAGCCTAGTGCTCGCATTTTGATGACCTGGGTTCGATTCCCGTTGAAGGGGATTTTCCCCCTGGAGTTAAAAATCAGTGAGTTTCTCGGATGAGACTGTAAACCGAGGCCCGTGTGTGTAAACGCACGCAGAACATCTTGCGCACACACGTTAAATCCTGTTCCGCTTTTCTTAAGAGTATGTCATCATGTGCCGGTGGGAACAGATGTCAAGATTTACAAAACTGCATACACACACGGGGACTGGATTTAAAGAAACACATGAAGTGCTTATTCCGTTATTCTCAATGTAAAGGAAAGATAAATAGAGAAATCAATCAATCGATAAATAATATGAAAAGTACATTTCAATTCACGATTCAAAGATTTATCATGTCACAAATAAAGAAATTCATGCGAGTCACAAGCCGTGCAGAAAATTTTGTTTTTAATTTTTTTTCTTTTATATTGAGGATGATGGAATAAGCACCCATGTGCTTTTTTTTTTTTTTACATCCAGTCCCCGTGTGTATACAGTTCTGTAGATATTGTCATCTGTTCCCACCGGCACACGATGGCCTACTCTTACGAAAAGCGGAACAGGATTTAGATCTAACGTGTGCGCAAGATGCTCTTCACGGGGTCAGCCAGAGACTACAAAAATAACCAGCCTTTTCCTCTCGAATTCAAACATAGCCCACGCAATATCCACTCCTGCATTACATAGAAGCTATATTATATCCACTTCCTATAGCCTACTACACTAGTCAGCGAGGAATGTGCAATACTAAGCTCTGTGTCATTGCTTGCGGAAACACCAACTGACATGCAAAATTCCGTAACAAGTAAGCTAGTGAGCGTACAACAAGAGGAGAGGTGGGTTGTTTTTTTTTTTTTTTTTTTTTTAGCCAAGCAGAAGAGACATCTGAGAGAACAAAAAAACAAACCACAGAACGAGACCCCCCCCCCCCCCCCCCCCTTAAAAAATAGCCTAATACACTTTATCTGTAATTTGCCTCTTTTGGGATAACTACTGAATCTTCGGACCTAGACAAGCGTGTAGGCTAGGCCTACAATAATCATGCCCCATCACTTTGCACACTTTGAACTTTCCAAGCAACCCCCCCCCCCCCCCCCCCGCCACTCTCTCTCTCTCTCTCTCTCTCTCTCTCTCTCTCTCTCTGTGCCCACTAACTCTCTCCTCTGCACCCCTTGCTTCCTTCCCTTCCTTGAGGTTCGGAAGCAAGCCTAGCCAGCGCGTCAGCATCTTCGTGGCACAGTCGACGTGGCACTTTTCTCATTCTTCCCTGCTCCACGGCCCTCTCAGCAGTGCCAGACCAACTCTCTCTCCCGTTGTCTGAAAATCTTAGCCCTCAGCCTAGCTAAACGCAGTTGCAGCACCGGGACTAGGCCTAACTTGAAGCAAGTTTTCTAGCCTGGCAGAACTTTTTATCGGAAGGTGTCTAACGTTACTTTAATTTGGTTTTCTTTGAAGCTGACTTGCCCTCTGCCTTGACTCGCAACGATGGTTTGGAATCACCTGATCCCGCTGGCATTTCTCTCGGTGGTGGCTGTTACAGAGGTAAGTAGCCTATGTGTAGGCCTATGGCCTAGGATAGGCCTAGCTAAGCCACGGCCTAGTAGTAGCCTAGCCACTGCTAGAGCCAAATGTAAGATGTAAGAAGGTAAAGTTTCAACCTTTGTCACTAGATCAGCAAAAGAAAACAACCAACATGCAGAAAAGCATGGTATTTTATCAGCACCGGTCTATAAAATTGCCTACAATGCATTTTCTCTTGTGTGTGTGTGTGTATTATTTCCTCCCAGTTCTTTCATTGGGTAGGAACGAAGTCAGAAGAAATAGGCCTAATGCAGTCAGAAACCTAGCAGGGTTATGTGGAAGACTGTTGTCGATTAGTTTAGGCTTTTGGGGGGTCGACATCACAGCGATCTTAGACCGGGCACCAAGTTTTCACGCCTTCTGTAGCCTAGCCAGTGTAGTTTTGATTTGATGGTCTTTTACATAAAAATGGCCGATACGTGGCGGTGTAAGTTTGATGATTTATAGATTAGGCTAGATAGATTAGATCTGTAAAATCTCTGCACCGCTGAACATAATTATGCAGGAGGCAGAGAATGAGAGATGGTCTCCATGTAGGCCTTGTTGTATTTTACAGCAAGCAGATGAGATGTGTACAGAAAAATATCAGAGAAGTGAAAACAAATTAACAGACTATCCCCTATTTTATAACCAGGAGAAATGATTTATCTTTATCAAGCTGAGCTCTGCAGATAGTCCCATATCATGTCCTTTGATGTGATAAACCAGTTCAAATGGAACCTCTCCCCTCCCCCATCTATCTCTCTCTCTCTCCTTCCCTCTCCCTCCTTTTTTTTTTTTTTAATGACTCAGTGCTTGTTGAATTCTAATTGCATATTTCATAGTTATCTGGTTACCACTGTTTCTGCCTGTTAGAGTAAAAAAAAAAAAAAAAAAAAGGTAAAGCCTTTTGTCTCCATTTGGTTATGCCTTAATTTTGTCTTAATTTTGTAAAGCCTTTTGTCTTATTTTTATGTGCAGCCAGTAAATGTATTATTTGCTTGTAAATTCCATCAGAATAAGTCCTAAAATACTTACTATAATTTATTAAGACATGTTCATTACAGATTTAAAAAAAAAAAAGTTATTTGGAAAGGGGTGTAGCAGACTTTTTTTTTGGAGGAAGAAAAGACAACTCTTCTGTTGAGCGAGAGTTCTGTTTTCATTTTCTAAGTGTAGAACAGTTGCAAAAAGTGCCAGTTGATACACTTCATCCATTGTTAAAGGCCTAATTAATAGAAATATCAGTTACTAAGAAGATTTCTTTTAAAAAAAGAAATTTTATTGAAATATTTTCAAGCAGTCTCATCTGTTGATGATGTAATCTTGGATTTGAAGCACACCTGTTCACAGTACTGGGAACTGTTTGTATAGATCTATGGACACTTGGTTTTCGTGAATCCCTCTCATTTTTTAGATCAAAGTATTGTTGTTGTTGTTTTTTTTTTATAAAGTCTTTACATGTAGTAATTGTACCCCATATCAGGTCATCATTATTGATATTCTGTTATTTAAATTAAGTGGAATGGCTGGGGTCCTCAGCACAGCAAAATTAAGACACAGGTAGGTTAGTAAATGTACAAAATCTGATAGAAAAAAACCCACACAACCCTTCCCCCCCCCCCCCCCCCCCCCCCCCCCCCCCCAGACAAACCATAAAACAAAAAATACAAACAAAAAAATCAGCCACCCTGTTTCTCTATGCAGTCTGGGTTGGTTTGTTAGGGTGTTTTTTTTTTTTGGTTTTTTTTGGTATTCCTATTCATTACAACAAAAGCTGAGAGAGAAAAAAAAAAAAACTCTCGAAAACAAACAAGCCACAAAACGAAACAAATTAAAACACACTATTGAAACAAAAAAGACTGAACCACCCTGTTTCTCTCTGTAGTCTGGATTTGGGTTTTATGGGATTTTCTGTATTCCCTGTTCACTACAATGTTCATTGTTTCTGTTACCTACCTCACCTCAAAGCTGCTGCTTTTAAAAACAAAATTTTAAATTTTGTTGTTGTTGTTGTTGTCCAAACTCGCACAGGCTTCCTTCGAAGCGAATCCACCCAAGGTGACCAAGGAAGTGACCTTTGACATCACCATTGGAGATGATGCCGTGGGCAGCTTTGTGATTGGTCTCTTCGGGGAGGAGGTGCCCAAAACGGTGGAAAACTTTGCCCAGCTGGCATCAGGAGTGAAACGGCTACGGGTACAAGGGAAGCCTGTTCCATCGAGTTATCCAAGACTTCATGATCCAAGGTAGGGCCGGAGGGCCTGGAGTGATTTATTTGTTTGTTTGTTTATTTATTTATTCTTGTATATCGAGGATGGATGGATGTATGTACACTAGGGCCTAAAGAAGCCCTATAACCCAGTGATGTTTAATTTATTTTATAGTTATTCTTTTATATTGAGGAGAATGGAATAAGCACTCGTGTGCTTTTTTTTTTTTTTTTTTTTTTTTTTTTTTTTTTTACACACCCTGTTCCCCCCATATGTTTGCAGTTTTGTACTTCTTGTCATCTGTTCCCATATTGAGGATAATCATTGTGAATGAATCCAGCATCACTCATCAAGACAAAGAGTGCTAAATTCAGCACGCTCCTTCCTTTTTACCTAGTCCAGGTGTTGGTCAGCTCCTGCTATAATTAATTAGCACCAGCTGGCCCCATCTGGGTTGGGATGGGATGGAGTAATTAGCAGCTGGGAGGAGCTGAAAGTTGGGGGAACTGACAGCTGTAGAATGGAATAAGCACTCGTGTGCTTTTTTTTTTTTTTTTTTTTTTTTTTATATATCCAGTCCCTGTGTGTATGTGCAGTTTTGTCAATCTTGTCATCTGTTCCCACCGGCGCACAATGGCCTACTCTTATGAAAAGCAGAACAGGATTTATCTTTAACATGTGCACAAGATGTTCTGCATGCATTCGCACAGGGGCCCTCGGTTTATAGTCTCATCCGAAAGACTTAAGGGGAGAGTGGAGTCAGCACTGATGTTAACTCCAGGGAAAAAAATCCCCTCGGAACAGGAATCGAACTTGGGTCATCAAATAGCAAGCGCATGTTCTGACCACTAGGCTATCCCAACCCCCGCGTGAGTCGAGGAACAGAGAAAGAATGAACAAATTTATGAACACATTTTATTTCAAGAATGTAAAAGAGTAAGCACAACAGGGAGTTTTTGTTATGTACATTTAGCTGTCATGGGCAAGAAAGAGAGAGAGAAAAAAAAAAAGAGTAATTATTTACAGAAAGTCATAAAGAAGAGAGAGAGAGAGAGAGAAGAGAGAGAGAGAGAGAGAGAGAGAGAGAGAGAGAGAGAGAGAGAATTATTTACAGAAAGTCATAAAGAAGAGAGAGAGAGAGAGAGAGAGAAGAGAGAGAGAGAGAGAGAGAGAGAGAGAGAGAGAGAGAGAGAGAATGAATGAATAATCTTTATTTTTCAAGGGTAACAGAGTAAGTATTACATACTTTTAGAGAGAGAGAGGAGAGAGAGAGAGAGAGAGAGAGAGAGAGAGAGAGAGAGAGAGAGAGATGAGTGATGATTGAGTGATGATTGAGTGATTGATTGATTGATATCGAGGATAATGGAATAAGCACTCTTGTGCTTTTTTACATCCAGTCCCCATGTGTATGCAGTTTTGTAAATGTCATTTGTTCCCACCGGCACACGATGGCCTACTCTTCTGAAAAGTGGAACAGGATTTAACGTATGCGCAAGATGTTTTGCGTGCGTTCGCACACGGGGCCTCGGTTTAAAGTCTCATCCGAAGGACTTTTGGGGGGAGTCGGCACTGATGTTAACTCCAGGAGAAAAATTTCCTCGACCGGACTTGAGAGTGAGAGAGAGTGATTGAGTGATTGATTGAGTGATTGATTGATTGATTGATATCGAGGATAATGGAATAAGCACTCTTGTGCTTTTTTACATCCAGTCCCCATGTGTATGCAGTTTTGTAAATGTCATTTGTTCCCACCGGCACACGATGGCCTACTCTTCTGAAAAGCGGAACAGGATTTGACATGTGCACAAGATGTTCTGCGTGTGTTCGCACACGGGGCCTCGGCGTAAAGTCTCATCTGAAGTACTTTTGGGGAGAGTGGAGTCAGCACTGATGTTAACTCCAGGGGAAAAATCTCCTCAACCGGACTTGAACCTGGGTTGTCAAATTGCCAGTGCAATGTCCTGACCAGTAGGCTATCCCATCATGAGAGAGAGAATATGTCAGTCATGGGTTCTTTTATAAAACATACAGATTAATGGTTGTAATATAAAAACAAGAAAAAACAAACCAACAAACCACACCTTTCCCTGAATATAATCTTTTGGAGAGAGAGAGAGAGAGAGATTGATTTATTCTTTTATATCGAGGATAATGGAATAAGCACTATTGGTTTTTTTTACATCCAGTCCCCATGTGTATGCAGTTTTGTAAATGTCATCTGTTCCCACCGGCACACGATGGCCTACTCTTATGAAAAGCGGAACAGGATTTAACGTGTGCGCAAAATGTTCTGCATGCGTTCGCACACGGGGCCTCGGTTTAAAGTCTCATCCGAAGGACTTTTGGGGGGAATGGAGTCAGCGCTGATTTTAACTCCAGGAGAAAAATCTCCTCGACTGGACTCGAACCCGGGTCATCAAATTGCCAGTGCAATGTTCTGACCACTAGGCTATCAGAGAGAGACAGAGAGAGAGAGAGAGAATGAATGTAATTTCAAATCAGAGAGGGAGAGAGCAGTGTGTCTGTCTGTGTGTGCGTTTGTGTGTGTCAGTGTCTGTGTCTGTGTGTGTATGTGGGTTGTTAGAGAGAGAGAAAGAGAGAAGAGGGGGGAGAGAGGAGAGAGAGAGGAGAGAGAGAGAGAGAGTGAGAGATATCGTGCGAGTGCCAGTTGACGACTGTGTAAAATAAAAACACAGACTCGGTCTTTTCTTTAGGCAATAACCAGTGATGGCACACGGAATTGGAAGAAGCAAACAGCGTGGAATTGGCATGGCACACACATGCGATGCCGCTCTCAGTGTGGGTCTTCTCTAGAGCCAGTCGGAGTTGCTGCTGCAGCGAGGATGTTGTGAATGCGTGTATAGATCTATGCGGAGTTCGCCTGCTGCTGAGAGGATTTATCTCCCCTTACTCACTGTCCTGATAGTGCATGCCTGGGAAGGTTAATCTTTTTGTGATGTGTTTTTGTTGTGTTTTGTTATTTTGTGTATGTTGGTGTTGAATACTTTTTTTTGTATATATATATATATATATATATATATATATATATATATATATATATATATATATATATATATATATATGTATAATATGTACAGTGTGGGGTTTTTATTTTTGTTGCTTTATAAATGTATTGATTGATTTTCTTTTTTTTTTGTTTGTGCAGAAATTTTATTTAGTTTATTTTTAATTGTTGATGAGTCTTTCTTTCATGCGTAAATGCAATTACCATAATTTACCAAGTGGTTCATTTTTATAGCTGTTATTTTGAAAGTCGTATCTAAAAGTGAATGTATGTAATAAAGCAAAGGATGAAAAACAACAAAAAAAGAAGAAAGAAACAAAACAACAACAAAAAAAAAGCAAGGATATAACACTGAGGAAATTCTGGTGTTATTAAAACAAGACTGTATTTTACAGAAGACAATCTGTTGTTACTAATTTGTATATTGTTTTAGAGAGCATATTGCGATATGATTAAAGAAAGAAAAAAAAAAGAAGAAAACTTAACTTTCCTCAAGTTATACTTATGTATTCTATGTTTGTCATAACATTCTTCCCTCTATGTGCGTGCATGTGTACGCACACACATACATGCACGCACGCAGCATGCACACACACACACACACACACACACACACACACACACACACACACACACACACACACACACACACACACTCACACACACACACACATCTGGAAATAAAAATTTGATTTGATTTGATTAGATTTCACACACACACACACACACACACACACACACACACACACACACACACACACACACACACACACACACACACACACACACACACACACTCACTCACACACACAAGAAGTTTACATTCCAATCAAATCATGAAAATCAATATGTCAAATTACAACACACACACACACACACACACACACACACACACACACACACACACACACACACACACACACACACACACACTTCACTCATTCATACACAAAGTATAAATATTCAAAACCATTCACAAATCATGAAACATTTTCATTTCATAATTATCATCTAAAAAAAACCCCTCAATCTTCTAGCACATAACATTTTACATCCCATGTGTTAGGGGCCTCGTGAAATCCACATGTTAGTAGCATAGCGAAGTCCACATGTTAGTAGCATAGCAAAGTCCACATGTTAGTAGCATAGCGAAGTCCACATGTTAGTAACATAGTGAAATCCACATGTTAGTAGCATAGTGAAATTACCATGTTAGTTAGGATAGTGAAATCTATGTGTTAGTAACACAGTGAAATCCACATTTTAGTAGCATAGTGACATCCACATGTTAGTAACATAGTGAAATCCACATGTTAGTAGCATAGTGAAATTACCATGTTAGTTAGGATAGTGAAATCTATGTGTTAGTAACACAGTGAAATCCACATGTTAGTAGCATAGCGAAGTCCACATGTTAGTAGCATAGCGAAGTCCACATGTTAGTAGCATAGTGGAATCAACCAAAAATGTGTCCCCTGTTGTCGCCATGGATCAGATGAAGATGCTGTGTGCTGCAGGAGGGGACTTTGTGCACCGCAACGGCAGCGGGGAGAGCAGCATCTACGGGGGGCTGTTTGATGACGAGGCCATGGACCTGAAGCACTACGGTTCAGGATGGGTCAGCATGGCCAACCGAGGTCAGTGCTGATTTATTCTTTTATTCTTTTATATCGAGGATAATGGGATAAGCACTTTGGTGCTTTTTTACATCCAGTCCCGGTGTGTATGCAGTTTTGCAAATGTCATCTGTTCCCACCGGCGCACGATGGCCTACTCTTAAAACAACACAAACCCCCCCCAAAAAAACCCCAAAACAACCATTGTCGTGCAGGTCCCAAAAATAAATAGAAGTAAGTGTTCATAAGTAGTTTTTGTAACCACACACCAAACCTATAGCTATTTCGTGTCTTTGATTATGATTTGTATCAAATGCCCGTCAGTATTGTAATTGCCCTTCAGGGATGATTAAAGTGTTTTTGACTTGACTTTGACTTGACTTGACTTGACCTTTGTCGGGCAGGTCCCCAAAA
Source organism: Stramonita haemastoma (assembly GCA_030674155.1). NCBI lineage: Eukaryota > Metazoa > Mollusca > Gastropoda > Neogastropoda > Muricidae > Stramonita > Stramonita haemastoma. The sequence goes on along the minus strand of CM060322.1, from coordinate 47,822,390 downwards.
TAAACAGAAGTAAGTGTTCATAAGTAGTTAATTTTTATAACCACAGACCCCAAAAACCTTTGTGGCGCATGCAGGTCCCAACACCAACAGCTGCCAGTTCTTAAATAAATAGAAGTAAGTGTTCTTAAGTAGTTTAGAAGTAAGCGTTCATAAATAGTTAATTTTGTAACCACAGACCCAAAAAACCTTTGTGACACATGCAGGTCCCAACACCAACAGCTGCCAGTTCTTCATCACCATGAAGGCCACCAAGTGGCTGGATGGGGAGCACGTCGTCTTCGGCAAGATCCTCAGCGGCATGAACGTGGTACGTCTCATCTCCAACGTGCCCACAGGGGAGAGGGATCGCCCCACGCTCGACGTCACCATCAGCGGGTCCAAGGTCGAGAACGTCGACCCTTTCACCGTGACCCTGGGCGGAGCCGATGAGCTGTAGAGTGGGGGGGAGCCTGCACTGTGAGGTCAAAGAGTTGAGGAAGGGGGAATAATCGAAAGAAAGTTTGTGTTTTTTAACCTTCACCGTACTGTGTGGGCCTGCTTGGTTTTGACAGACCCATTTTCTCCTCATTTCAAAAGATGAAGAAGAAAAAGTTTAGTTTCTGTTATGAGAACTGGAGATTTTTATGTATTTTTTTCCAAGTTTTGTTGATAAGCATACTATTAAATGAATGAGACAGAAAAACTTGAAATTGTAATGTATCATTGGATTCGTCTCCATAAGCATACTAATGAATGAATAAAGAAATGTCAGTTTTGGATGCAAGAACCTGGTATTCACAGACTTTTTCTTAATTTACAAAAAGAAAAATCATGGTGATACACGTGCCTTATTCTTTAGCTGCGGGTCTTTTATGACCCATACTTTGTGAAGATCAAAACTGTCAGTGCTCATCGCATCATGGGTCTAACAGATCAAATTTTTTTTATAAACGTTTTTTCAAGTTCAATACACAAAGCTGGACCCCGCCGGGTAAAATGAAGTTGTATTTCTGGTTGAAAATACCACCCTTGTCCATTATTTCAGTGTTGAACACATGAGGCCCAGGGTCTCAAAGATGACAATCTCAAAGCATCGGAAGTTGTGGGTGAATAACAGAGTATGGTGAAGGTTAAAAGTTGAAATGGAAGTGAAGTCTTGTACTGGTTGTTAGTCTGGAGGTCAGAATTTTGGTTTGGGTGAAGAATTTGGAAAGGATTTTGGGGGAGAGTTTACCGCAAACAAAAACGAAAAACAAACCAAACAAGCAAAAGAATGTTTAGGGAAGAAAACATACAAGCAAGCAAAACAGACATCATTTTAAGTGGGGGGTTTGGGATTTAACGCTTTGGTAGAATACAGAAAACAAAACAGAGACAACTTGGGATTTAACACTTTGAGAATATGGGAATACAGGAAACAAAACAGAGACAACTTGGGACTCAACACTTCGAGAATATTACATTTCAGGAAACAAAACAGAGACAATTTGGGATTTAACTCTTGAGACTGTTAGAGTACAGGAATCAAATTAGAGACGACTTGGGATGTAACACTTTGAGAATATGGAAATACAGGAAGCAAAACAACTAACTTGCTGTACAGTTTGAGGGCTTACCACACTAATTGTGGTTTGCAGGTTAACCGTGGTATGTTTGTTATGAAATTGTAGACCTGATGATTTTGTTTGATACAGCTTCAGACATACTGCAAAAGAAAACTTGCTGTTGTATCTGCTGTACTTCAATTTAGGGGGGGGGGGGGAATGGGGAGGGAGGGCCAGGGAGGGGTAGATGGGTCTTCCAGGGAAACTGTATGAAAATTATGCGCAAATGAAGCTCCGTCCAGATCACAAATGTTGACAGAATGAAAAAAAAAAAAGAAAGAAAAAACCTCATAGTACAGCAGGGTTTTTTTTTGTGTGCGTTGTTGTTTTTTTCAATGTGGATGGGAAGTGTGGGGGTGTTTTTTTGTTGTTTTTTTTCAATGGGGAGGGGAAGTGTGGTGTTTTTTCAATGGGGAGGGAAAGGGGATTTTTGTACCATCCCATTGTTGTCTTCATGTAGATCATGATGAAAGCTTGCAGACTGCTGCTCAGTATGTTCATGTCAAGTATATGGAATTTGCTTTCACAGAATTTTTTTTTTTTTTTAAATTAAAGAATTAGTCTTAGAAGGACACTAAGGCATAAAATGTCTACTTTGGTTGGGATGGAAGGGGCGAGGCTGAAGGCAAACGAAGAACAGCCGGCCGTTGTCGTTTTTTTTTAATCCATGAAGGCAGACAATCATTTTGTTTGAAAATTCTCTTCATCTCATCACCATCATTATTCAGTATACAAATCCATGTCAGAGATACGTTTACTTTGCAGCAAACACAGAAGTTGCGAGTGTATACAGTGTCATTTTCACCCGCCATTTGTCCCTCTATGACGGCGTGTTTCTCATAACAGTTTTCTCTGCATATTCCACCTTTTAAACACAACAAAAATAAGTCACAAGTGGTCATCATCATCATTCAGAGCATTTCCAAGTGATCTTGTGATGTTGAGTGTGATATGGTTGGACTATTTTTATATATGCATCATGCCATGGGGTTTTTTTGTTGTTGTTTTTTTTTTGTTGTAAACATGTAGATTTTTGGTTTTGGTTTTAAAATCACGTCAAAAATTTAAAAAGTAAAAAAAAAAAAAAAATTCTTGAACGCTTTGTATTTTTAAGTTGTTGTTTTTTTTTTTTTTTTTTTTAAGGTATGAGCATTTTAAAATTTTGTTTTCATCATATTGTGACTTGGAGTTATTAGCTCCAATATATTGGTAAGAAATCTGTTCAGAAGTGTGGTAGCAACATTTTGTTGTTGCAAGGTGTGCGGACTTGTTGAGAAGTTTGCTGTGTGAGAGGGTGATTTTGAAGAGCGAGTGCCTGAACAACGAACTCTATTTCCACTTGATTTTTTGTTTTAAAAGTAAAAAACTATTTTAATCCTAATTTTGTATACTGTGCAATGAAGGTTGTGGCTTGAATAATGTGTTGGTCAGGTACATCCAAATTGATTGGTAGAAAAGGTAGGTGTGTGTGTGTGTGTGTGTTTGCACTGCTTGCTTGTTTTGTAAAGAATGGAGAAGGGTGTACTTGTGTTTGTGTTGGGTGAAGAGGATATTTTTAATGATTTTTTTTTGAAAAAAATTGGCTAAGTTTATTTGATGCAGATTTTTTTCTTTTACGCATATCTTTTTTTATAACACTGTTAGCTCCTTTTGGGGTGCTGTCCGGGATTCCTTGAAGAATTTCAAGCCCTTTTCATCTCTTCATGTGCTTTAAAACTTTTTTTTTTTAGGAAAGTCCTTTTCCCCCAAATGTTGTGTGCCTTAAGTTTATATTTGAAAATACACACAGATGCAAAAGACAGTCTTCAACTCATCTTTCTAATGAACTGGTACAATGATTTCAATCTGATTTCTCTCTGAAAGTGAGGAAAATGTCAAGATGTTTGAAATACTTTATCCCTTAATGGTGCTATGATCTCTGTGTGTCTTCTTTTAAATTTTTTTTTTTTTGAAATTCGTTTTTCATGTATTTGTTAAGCAGTAACTGTTTGATACATACAATTAATAAAAAATAAATTCTGTACGATGTGTGTTTTGTGAAAACAGGTATGTGAGGATACATAGATTTGAGTGAATGAGTTTTTAAAATTTTTCTTTCCTCAGCTGAAGGTCAGGTTTTCACCCATGGTGAGATTTTGCATATGTGACCATTTACACACACCATTAGATAGCTGTATTCCAACTTCAGGAATATTTTTTTTGTATATTTTATACCGCTTTATGTCTCAGCAGATTTCTCTGCATGAAATTGGGCTGCTTTCCCCGGGGAGAGCGTGTTGCCACAAGTGCAGCGCCTACCCATTTAAAAAAAAAAACAAACAACCTTGAGCCGCCCTGGGGACTCCCAACTCCCCAATTTTTCCTCAGGGATGGTGTTTAAACATGACACCTGTGTGCATGCTGGGTTTTTTTATATATAATTTTGTCATCCGCTTCTACCAGCACACAATGGCCTTCTCTTTCGAAAGGTGAACAGGGTTTTAATGTGTGCACAAGATGTTCTGCTGCATTCGCACATGGGGCCTCGGTTATAGTCTCATCCGAATATCTGAACACGACACCAGTGTGCATGCGGTTTTGTAAATTATGTCATCCACTCCCTCTGACATGCAACGGCCTACTCTTTCGAAAGAATAGGTTTTAACACTGTGCAAGATGTTCTGCTTGCGTTCATACACGGCACCTCAGTTTATAGTGTCGTCCAAAGGACTTTGGGGCAATGTAGCCCATTATGATGTTTACTCTAGGGGAAAAATCTCATTGAATGAAGATCTTGTGGTGGTGGCTGGAACCTGGGCCATTATCTATTTATTCATTTATTTATTCTGTTATTTCGAGGATAATGAATCAGCACTCGTGTGCTTTTTTACATCCAGTTCCCGTGTGTATGCAGTTTTGTAAATTTTGTCATCTGTTCCCATTGGCACACATTGGCCTACTCTCACGAAAAAGGGAACAGGATTTAACGTGTGTGCAAGATGTTCTGTGTGCGTTCGCACTTGGTTTATAGTCTCATCCAAAGGACTTTTGGGGAGAGTGAAGTCAGCACTGATGTTAACTCCAGGGGAAAAATCCCCTCGACCAGGAATCGAACCCGGGTGGTCAAACTGCAAGTGCAATGTTCTGACCACTAGGTTATCCCTCCCCCATCAGATAATGAGTTCAATGCTCTAATCATAAGGCTATTTCCCCCCCCCAAAAAAAAAAAAAGTGAGTATAAGCACATCAGCTCTTACAGATAAGAGAGTGTATTCCATTGCACACTCAATGTCTTGTCATTTTATTTCAGCATGTTTTAAATCAGAATCGACTTCCACAAGGCTGGCTGTGTTGTCATACAGGCCTATACTTCCCTAAAGCATACACACTCTGAAGTGTCATTTCTCAATTTAAATCTTGCTTTTCTTGTGTTGGAACATTCAATATCTTGGAAGAAACCACATGGCTCAGTAATGTATCAAGACACTTTGAAGGTGAAAAAGATGAAGGTGTCCCATAACCTATGTGGTCGTAGGGCAGTGAGGCGTCGGAGACCTCAGCTTCTCAAGGGGCCAGCATATTGAGGACAGCACCCATCTCCTCTCCCTCGCTGCTTTACCTTCCCTGAACCTAAAGAGGGCAGGTGCCCATAAACAGCTGGGTGAACTGGGGGACTGTACTGAAGCCAAGGTGTGCAAACAGTCGCCCACCCACTTGGTAACCATGCTTGATGCTGCTTAACCTTAGCTTGGGGAAAGCGAGTGATGTGACCACTGAGCTATTCCGTCCCTATGCACTCCTAAATAATTCTGGCATCCTAAGTGGTTTGGCTACAGGCTTTACTAAACTGATTTGAGCCTTTATGGATAGACTTTTGTATGATGGTGAGATTAAGAATAAGAAGAAAAAAAAAACTAACAGCCATACATGCCAACATTCATTTTGAAGATTAGCTGGGCAGGCTGTGAATTTATAGCATACATAAAGCTTAAGTTTGGAGTGCTCTTTTTCTTTTACATGATCCCATTAGAACGTGAGAATTTAATCTTTTTTAAACTGTCATCCATCACTGATTGATGTGACAGGACATTAAAACCATTCCAGTTTATACCATTTCGTTCCATTATACAATCTTTTTAAAGTCTCCACTCCAAATCATACCTGGCCATACATGCATTTTCACTCTTTCTCTCTCTCTCACACACACACACACACTCAGACACAACACACACACACACACACACACGCACACACATGCACACACACACACACACACACGCACACACACAACACGCACACACACACACACACAACACACACACACAAGACGAAGCAAAGAGTAAACTCTCGCCACAAGCTGGAGTCCAAACTCTAGATCATTTTGAACCAAAGGTTTTTATTCACAGAACTCAAGGTCTAACATGTTGAAGAGTAAGAAAGTCAAAGAATGCCCGATTCCATTCAAAGTCTACCTCTAGTGATAAATGTAGTCTCTAGTGATAAACTCGAGTCTCTAGTGATAAATTCAGGTCTACACTAACTAATGCGACAAATTGAAAACCCAAAATGGACACCCGTGAACTGAGAGAGCACAGATAAAAAAAAAAAACCCTGTCGGCACTATGTGTGTGTGTGTGTGTTGCTCTGTGTCTGTGATCTATGTAACTACAGTCTCTACACACACACACTCACACCAAGTAGCTTTTTGCTCCTGCTGCTGCTATGAATGATGGGGGGGAGGTCTCTTGTTAATTTCTGGTGACAGGAGAACAAAATATGTTTTGTCAGGCATGCCAATTTTGTTTTTTTGTTTACTTTTGATTTGTTTTAATTAATCCAAACTTAATAACAATAAAAGAAAATCTATAAAAAAAAAAAAAGAAGCAAACTACCCTCTCCCCAACCCAATTTTTTTTTTTTAGTTTTTGATTTTTTAAAATCCAACTGAATGATGATAAAAGAAAATCTAATATCAAATAAAGCAAACTACCCTCTCCCCAGCTTTTTTTTTTTTTTTTTTTTTTAAAAGGGCAAAATAAAATCTAACCAAGTAGTCGAACAACGACCCCCACTCCCCCCCCCTCCCACTCCCTCAAAAAAAAAAAGACCAACAAAAACCACCTGATGGATAATATGGAGAGATTCCTTTGCTCTGGATTAAAAATAATTAAGGTTAGAATGTGTGTGTGTGTGTGTGTGTGTGTGTGCACGCGCGTGTGTGTTTGTGTGTGTGTGTGTGTGTGTGTAAGAGAGAGCTCTAGAGAGGGAGGGAGGGGAGATAATTACACTTTTGAACACTGAAAGGAAACCCTCACCTCATTCCCCAACAAAACCCTGTTGATATGGAAAGAAACAAACAAGACCTGGCTACATGTATATCTACCTTTCATTCATTGTCTACTGCACACGACGCTAAACCACAAACTGTGACAAAACCCCCACCACTCCCTCCCTCTCCTTCCACCTGCTCCAACTGGGAATGCAACTTTTCATCAAAGCATCAACTTTGCTTTGTCTGCCCTAAGTGCCCTCTTAAATCCAACAAAAAGCAGTCAACAAAAAATCTTCATGGAACAGACAAGAAAAGGAAGCAAGCTGCTGATTAAACAGAAATAATATTGTGACGCTCCACCACGTAATGAGTCGCATTGCAACAGAGGTCAATTTTTAGTTATTAACATGTTATCAAACTGCAATAAAATGGCTATACAATACAAAAAAAAAGAAAAAAGATTGAAAATCGGACAATTCTATGAAAAGTTATTACAAGTTGAAATGATAGACTGCAGGAAATGACAAAATGAGATATTGACAAGTTTAGCATCGTAATAGGTGGTCAGAATGAGGGCTTGGGCATTTTAAAAAACACGTTTAAAAGCAAAAGGCTGCAAAATTATGACTTGATATTTAATAACAAGGTAGAATAATGGCTATACTTTTATAATCAATCAATATCTCAAAATTGCCAACTTGACCCCACCTGCCTTTAACGGCTCCTAGTGGAAAAGTGGGTTAGGTGCTAAGCGACTCATTTCGTGTTGGAGCGTCACAATTGGCATGCCTGACTATGCAGAACTCTTGTCACAATCAAGTTTGATTTAATTAAGTCCAGGTTACTATTATCATTTCTGTCCACATTGTGGCACGCTCCACCATAATTGGAGAACTTGGTGCAAGAGAAAAACAAAATCCCAAGACTGAACAACAACAATATGATATCATATATAGATAGATAGATATATATATATATAATAATCTGAGTGGATATGAACTGGATGTTATAACATCAACAGAATATACATATACATGGCATGTTTGCACTTTTAATGTTTTTTGATGAACATCACAGAAGCGTGAATACTCCACGAAAACAGAACTGTGAATACTTTTAAAATCTGTAACAATTTTTTTGGGAAAAACAATATCAACTCCCCCCCCCCTGTCATCAACAAAAGACAACAACAAGAACCAAAGAGAAAACAAACCAACCCAGACAAAGAAAATCAACAAAGAGCCAATTTTGAATGACAGAAAATGATTTTTTTTTTGGGGGGGGGGGGGGGGGTATCTTTCATGCATTGATATGCTACTTGTAACCCCCCATAGAGAAGGAAGACTGATATCCTAATTTAACATAATTTTCATCTACCTGAAATGAAAATTGAATGTAAGATGCTAATGAATGTGTGGTGCATTTGCAAGTTAAGAATACTACCAGCTCATTTGCAACTGTCATTGATGGTTTGCTTTTAGTATAATATGTCTTGTTCGTAGCACTGTAAAAATACAGACCTCATTTGTAGAGACGGGTCTTCATTGTTTTGAAATGTATTGTACGACCCTAGTCAAAAATACCACAACAAACTGAGCAGCTTTTTTAAATGGCAGAAGAACACTTTATAGACATTTTCTGTCTTTACTGTATGAAGGTATATTTGCTATTGAAAGATATTTTCTAGTGCCTTTTTTTTTTTTTTTTTTTTAAATCAGTGAATCTTTGATAAATCAATTTTAAAACGATTGAGAAAATGTAAGTGGTTAGTTAACAGAACCTATCTTCCACCACTTCTATAGATCTCCTTAATAAGGTATATTTATAACTTCCACCACTACTAAGGTATATTTGTTAACTTCCATCACTACTATAGATCTCCTCAATAAGGTATATTTGTCAACTATCAAAAGCAGGCTCTTCCTGCGAAAGATTGTTTGCTTTGGGCAGCAGACAACTCTCATGCCCAGCTTCTTCTTCTGAATGCTCTAAGCGCATGCTGCATAAGTGACTATCTCAGCCAAAGGACTTCCGCCGCCAGAAACACAAAGGAGAGCAAAACAATGTCACTTCATGAAGCTTGGGATCTGAGACCTGGATTTCCTTTTGGCTTTATATGTCAGTAATAAATGGAAGCCTGATCTGTTAGGTTCCTTATTATTTATATCCTCTGTGCCATACAGAAATGAGCGAATCACAGTGCGCTCAGCCAACATGACCTGCACAATGAAGGTCATGTTATTTATAAACATGTAAAATTCCCTACCTGCACTTGAAAACCACAAAACACAGAACACTTGAACATCATACCCAACCGACAAACACAATGGATAGCACGCACAAAAGCATACGGTATAAACATTTAAGTAAACGCATGGCTCTCAACACAGACATACAGCTTACAAAATGACTAAACAAACAACAACAGCAAAATGCACCTACAAAAATGGTTCAACATGTATAACACGCAGCCTAATAATCTTATTCCGATCATGTTATTCAATTCAGCATAAAAAATGTTCAAATCTACTTCCCGCAACAAACATGCAGTCGATTCCACAAACAATATCCAAACATTTAACATAACACTGATCAAAATGAGTATGTAAATAATGAAGATTCAAACAAACGCAGAGAGTATCCACTAATACCTTGATAAATCCACACACACACACACACACACACACACACACACACACACACACACAACACACACACACACACACACACACACACACACACACCCCACCCCCATCATGTGATGCTTGCAAAATCCACAGACATACATCTGGCAAAAATATGTACAATGAAGACATGACAACAGTACACACTGGCAACATGCACACCTCAAATCAAACAAACAAAAAAAAATGCGTAAAGCATGACTGCCCATGCACAAGCCTGATCCAAATCAGATGTCTTTTGTTGCTGTTTCCTACAACATTGCACAGATCATCTCGATGGCAGTTGAAAGTATTAATTAAACAACTAACAAACACAACACATACACCTTGTACGTAAAACTACTAGTTACACACACACACACACAACACACTGACACACACACACACACACACACACACACACACACACACACACACTCACACACCCCCCCCACACACACACACACACACTGACACACACACACACACACACACCCCCACACACAATCTACAGGCATACCTACTCGCACAGCTATCTATCTATCTATCTATCTATCTATATACACAAAAAACCCAACTGATACAATCTGCTGGGGAGAGAGAGACTATACATACAGAGGAAACTGATATGCTTCCATCCTGTCTCTTGGCTTACTCCTGGGCTGCAGTATAGGGATGGGATGGGGAAGAGTTGGTGCAGAAAGATGGCCGGTCACCTTGGTATGGTCAATATTAATAAGCATCACCGCCAGCCATTGCCAGGAATTTTGGAGAAGTGTATATACTCTGAATACCTTTACAATTATTTGAAGCAGTGAAACATACAAACAAAAAAAGAGAGGAACCCCCACCACCCCCCCCCCCCCCCCCCCAAACATAACCCATTGTTTTGATTGAAAAAGAATTAGAAAATGATTTGATACATTTTTCTTGCATTGATGACGGCGCATGCGCATGCATGTGTACACACACGCATACACACACACACACACACACACACATGACACACAAGACACACACCCACAAGACAAACACACACACACAGACACACACTCACACACACACACGTATGTACGCACGCACGCACATACACACACACACACACACACTACCTGCACACAAACATACGTGTACAATCGCTAAATGTGACACAAATATTTCTTTTTTATATAACTTCATCATTATCTGTTTTTTGTCTGATATCACTTTGATTGAACAGATGTTAAATTAAAGAGCATAAAGAGCACACACGCACGCACACACGCACACACACACACTGAACCGCATTAAACACACACACACACTGAACCGCATTAAACACACATTCTCTCTCACACACACACACACACACTGAACTGCATTAAAAAAAAAAAAAATTTTAAGTCAGACAGAAGGGAATAATTATGGCTATGGACAGGTTGCAGAAAAGCTAGAAGTGACAGACCTGACGGACAGAAAACGGCAGTGAAGATGCACCCCCAAAAATAAAAGTTTAACACAGTGCGTCTCTAACTTCTTCATTCATTGAAAATAGTCCAAAAACAAGGCAAGAACACATCTAACTACAATCCAGCCACATCAAAATGATATATTCCACCACATACTACACTGTGACCGAGAACTCTGTTTTGAGAAAACCTTTATTTTTCTTTTTTAAAAAAGTGCCAGCTCTTGAGCACACAGAACAATGCGAAAGTGAAACAAAACACAGCCTAACCAAAACACAAAATGAATACGGATTTTTTGCACTTTTCCCCAAACACTTTTTGCTCATAATTAAACGTGGATTGTCATCCTGGGATTTGCACTGTATCCATGCGTATTGATTTCGAAACAAAAAACCCCGGCCCCCAAACAACATCATCGAACGTCGACACATACATACATCTAGGACAAAGTGTTATTTATATATGCGTGTGTGGTGTGTGTGTGTGTGTGTGTGTGTGTGTGTGTGTGTGTGTGTGTGTGGTGTGTGTGTGTGTGTGTGTGTGTGTGTGTGTGTGTGTGTTGTGTGTGTGTGTGTGTGTGTGTGTGTGTGTGTGAGTGCGTGAGTGCATGCGTGTGTACGTGTGTGACACTGCACGCAAAAATCATAATTAAGTCGTCAGCTGTAGTTTTGTGCTGTGGGCCGATGAAGCAACTATAGCTTAAAATATTGATTTCAAGTTTTCAATAGATTTACACTCTATAACATTTTTTTGTGTGCTAAATTCCAAAGTAATATTTCCAAATAGAACATGGAAGTATTTTGTTTTAATATTTTCCTGTTGAAAAAAAAAGCGAAAGCGAGAGCTATGTGAATTTTGCCAAACTTTAACTTTTTTTTCTCAAAACGGGGTCACCCATCACCTGGAGACTCAAACACGTGTATCTAAGAAAGTAATAAAGATAATTGAAATCTGTTTTCTGTGTCTTCTTCAGAATGATCTCTTCTTTCAGATTACTCTTCAATAAATCATTCTCTGAATTGCGACCCTTATTCATGATTTTCACGTGCACTGACACACATCTGTTTATATATATATATATTTTATATACAACCCTTCTGCCATGCACAACTGGATAAAACAGTTACACACCCACGTGCAGTGTTGTAGGTCCTCACCAAATGTATAGATCTACACACGTGAAGAGTAAAACGTTTGTATAACAAAGGACACATCAGCCACCCACGGTCATGTCCTCTTCATTGATTAATATCATTCACTGACTAGCAACCACTACAAGACATCAAAATAAATAATTTTGCTTCGTTCGGGGAGGAATAAAGCAACAATTTTGTGCATAACAAAAATGTTCGGGGGGGAAGTAATGTTGGTGTGTTTTGACTTGTGTACGCTTGCATTTGCATGTACATGTCATGGAAGCATGCTGGTTTGAGAGTGTGTGAGTGTGCAAGTGTGTGTATGTGTTGTGTGTGTGTGTGTGTGTGTGTGTGTGTGTGTTGTGTGATGTGTGTGTGTGTGTGTTGTGTGTGTGTGTGTGCAAGTGTGTGTGTGTGTGCAATGTGTGTTTGTGTGTGTGTGCAAGTGTGTGTGTGTGTGTGTGTGTGTGTGTGTGTGCACGCACATGCGCGCACACTGTGTGTGTGTACTTTACGTGTGTACTTTGTGTGCGTATGCATGCATGTGGTCTGTCTGTCTGTGTGTGTGTAAATGTGTATGTGCATGCGTACATGTGCACACCCACGCACACACCATTCACGAAATCGGACTTGAAACCCACGACAAATATTCACATGTTCACAAAGAACATGAGAAGTAATGGAGGGAGTAGGGGGTGGGGGTGGGGGTGGGGAGCATAGGAGGGAGAAAGTGGGTGGAGAGGGAATGGTGTAGAGAGGTGGAGGAGGTGGCTGCAGTCCAGTCTGTCCCCATCCCCCTCCCTCCCTCCCCCGCAGGCCCACCTTTCAGGATCCTAGGTGCTTTTCCAGAAACGTCTTTATGTCTTGCATCTCCTGCAACCCACCGCAAAAACACAACACAACCCTTCAGTAGTCAAAAAAACACACACCTCTCTCTCTCTGTGTGTTCTGTAGGTATCTAGCTTTTTAGCTTGCATATCTCTCACACGCACGCAAGCACACACGCAAGCACACACGCAAGCACACACGCAAGCACACACGCAAGCACACACGCAAGCACACACACACACACACACACACACACACACACACACACACACACACACACACACACACACAGAACAGAGTCAAACCCAGTAGACCTCCTCAGAGCTATCAGGGGTCTTGTCCCCACCCCACCTTCTGGAAATTCTGTGCTAGAAATTCCTTCTTTTCTACCCCTCTCTTAGTTTCTGCCTTGTTCCTTTTTTTCTTCTTCCTGTCACCTCCTTCTTTCCTATTGTAACAGAGTGGACATATCTGATGTACCATCTCTGCACAAACCTCAGAAACACGGCACAGCTAGTCAATTTAGAATGTGACCTCTAAAAAGAGGTTGCATAAATTACATTTCACCGTGAAGGCGAAGTGTATATAACGGAGGGTTTTCGGCCACTACCCAAGGAAACAGAGCATCGACAATTCACAGGTGTGTCTCTAAATAGAAACACGACGCTGTGATTGCGCGCTCGGATCACACGGGAGATAATCTACTTACCACCCCATCACATCCACCACCGGCCAACTCGTACCGCGTCCCGAGGTACGCTACCTGGCCAGCATATTTGATGCTGAAAACCAGTAGCCCCTAACAACTACTATCTACAAAAAAAAAAACAATCCTACTAGGGTCTTTCACCCCATCCATAAGTACTTTTTTTTTTGCTCCTTGGCTAGAGCTCCGAAGTTCACCAACAGTGAGACATCATGTATGCAGTTCTTTGGTGTTTTTTTTTTTTTTTAATCCATCATTAAAGGAACTGCATTTTGGGAGAAAAAACCCCCGATACAAGAAAAATAACAACAACAACAAAAAAGAAAGAAACTACCAACCACAATAAGCACACAACACAACACGGGGGGAAAAAAAAACAACCCCAAACCAAAAAGACTTCTGATCAGTTAAGACAACATAATAACCCCACCACACCAGACACACACACAAAACCAACAAACCTGACCCAAACAGCATACACACATGGACTGGACGTAAAAAAAAAAAGCACACGATACCTTTTTCCATTATCCTCAATATAAAAAATAAAATAAAATAAAATAAAATAGATAACTAAAACCCTCCCCATGGCAGTAGAACCGACCTCTGGGCAGGAGCTGTGCATCATGCTGTCATAACTCTTGAACATAAATAAAAAAAAATAATAATAATAAAATAAAAATAAAATCAATAAAAACAAAATAAAATAAATAACTAAACCCCTCCCCATGGCAGTAGACCGACCTCTGGGCAGGAGCTGTGCATCATGCTGTCATAACTCTTGAACATAAATAAAAAAAAATAAATAAATAAAATAAAAATAAAATCAATAAAAACAAAATAAAATAAATAACTAAAACCCTCCCCATGGCAGTATACTGACCTCTGGGCAGGAGCTGTGCATCATGCTGTCATAACTCTTGAACATAAATAAAAATAAATAGATAACTAAAACCTCCCCCCCATGGCAGTACACTGACCTCTGGGCAGGAGCTGTGCATCATGCTGTCGTAACTCTTGAACATGAATAAAATAAATAGATAACTAAACCCCTCCCCCATGGCAGTACACTGACCTCTGGGCAGGAGCTGTGCATCATGCTGTCGTAACTCTTGAACTCCAGCTTGGGGTTGAAGGTCTTGATGAACTGGCTGGTCTCCCTGCCCCAGGTGAAGCGCACCAGGGGGTCGTGAGTGCCGTGACACTGCAGGATGGGCACCTCCTTGTTGTACTTGGGCTCCTGAAATACACACATACGTGCGCATGCATGCGCACATGCACGCATGCACACAGAGACACACACACACAGAGTCACAACACACACACAGAGTCGCACACACACACACACACGCACGCACATACACACATACATGCACGCACACACACACACACACACTTACACACACACACCACACACACACACACACACACACACACACACACACACACACACACACACACACCACACCACACACACACACACACACACACACACAGAGTCTGGTCAGAACATTGCGCTCGCAATTTGACAACCGGAGTTCGATTCCTGTTCGAGGGGATTTTTCCCTTGGAGTTACCATCAGTGCTGACTCCACTCTCCTTAAACTGTTAAAGTCTTTCGGATGAGACTGTAAACCGAGGCCCCATGTGCGAACGCATGCAAGAACATCTTGCGCACATGTTAAATCCTTTTCCGGTTTTCATAAGAGTAGGCCATTGTGTGCCGGTGGGAACAGATGACAAAATTTACAAAACTGCATGCACATGGGACTGGATGAAAAAAAGCACATGAGTGCTTATTCCATGATCCTTGATAATAATGATAATAATAATAATACATGGAATTTGTATAGCGCTATATCTTGCAAAAACAAATCAAAGCGCTTGCGTTCAACCTACACAACACACAATCAGCAACAATTTACAGTTTTGACAAATTCGAATGTGCACGCATACACACACACACGCACCAGCACGCAGCAGCGCACACACACACACACACACACACACCCACAAACGTTTTGCACTTTGGCAGGTGGATGTTGAAAGCGTGTGTGTGTTGATATAAAATAATAAAATAAATAAATATAAATTAAAACACATTAAGGTAATATACTTTGGCAGATGAAGGGATTTGATGTAAGCAGGACCGAAATAGATAAACAGGAGGAACCTTAGTTTGGAATAAAATTTTGAGGTGATTTTAAGATTAGATGTACAAGAGTGGTATACTTCATCTCCACTCTAAAGTGCCAAAAAACACACACACACTACACACACACACACACACTTAAAACACACACACACACTTACACACACACACACCACACACACACACACACACACACACACACACACACACCACACACACACACCTACACACTACACACACACACACACAAGTAGGGATACTTATCTCCCAAGATCTCTGAAACGCTTACGGGCAAATGTGATCCAAAACAGTGGGAAACGGGGCCTGAGTGAAGAGGCTTTCAAACCACACTGCTGCAAGGTGAACACATGACACACGGATAAGAGGTAGACACACAAGACCCTCCCCCCTGGCCACCAGCAAACGGTGCACAAGTGTGTCTGTAAACACCACACCCCTGCCACTCTGCACAGCGGAACCAAGTCAACCCATCGTGCTCGTTAACGCCAACATGTCTATTACTCTCTTTCCTTTTTTTTCTTTTCTTTCTTGTGTCACTTTGTCTCTATTCTGTGTTTGTATTGGGTTTGTTATTTGGAAGGTTGACTTTCTTTTAACAAACTCTCACAGTGCAAAGATGAGGCAATAAACCGTGGCCGTGGGTTACACGTATATTACTTAGCGTATGTAAAAGAACCCATGGCCACAGAGGAGTTGTCCCCAGGCAAAATTCTGTAGAAAAAAAGCCACTCTGACAGGGAAACAAATACAGGTGCAAACAGGAAAAGAAAAACACAATAATGGGTGGCACTGCTCTTGTGGCGACACACTCTCCCTGGGGAGAGCAGCCACAATTTCATGCAGAGAAATCTGCCGTGACTTAAAGTGGTATTCAAATGTATGGCTGAAATTGATAAGCGCAGACTGAGATATGTTGGTCATCGGAGACAGAAACACACGGACAAATCTGATGACGACAGTAGTTCTCCAAGGTAAGGTTGAGGGCAGAGGGAGAAGAGGAAGACCACCAACATCCTACACTGCCAACATCACTGAGATCAGTGTTCTGGGAGAGCTACAGGAGCCTGTAGTTCTAACTCAGCAGAGATAAAGATGGTGAAGCCTGATGGCATTGCAGAGACTAGAGCTCCTACTGAAGACAGCGGAAACGGAGATAGTTGAGATGAATCAAGTTAAAGTCATCTTATCTATTTTTATGTTTATGACGCTATTTTCTAAAGAAAATGGTGTTAATCTGCATTTTGTCCAGAGTAACAGCTGTATAATTTCACATATTTGACAGAACACATAAACAGCAGGCTGCCATACTTTTTTCTCAGCATGTTTCAATTTTTGTGAAAATCAAATACTTGACAGTCATCACAAGAGAATCATCACAACAGAATCAAGACTTCATCACAATGTACCCTGGACAGAGATCTCCCCCCCCCCCCCCCCCCCCCCCTACATCCACCTCCTTTCAACACACCAGTTCCTACAAAATGAAGACAGCCAGCACAGCGTGCAAATCCAACACCACTCGGTCAAGAGCGCTAAATTTAGCATGCCCTTTCCTTTTTACCCAGTCCCAAGCGTGGTCAGTTCCTGCTGTAAATAGCACCAGCTGGCCCCCACCTAGGCTGGGATGGGATGGATTATTCAGCAGCTGAGAGGAGCTGAAAGTGGGGGGACACTGACAGCTGTGCAAGCCAGCCCAGCAGCGCGGTGGTTACCTTGTCGTTCATGAAGGTGGTGTGCATGGGGAGCCAGGTGCTGAGGGCCACCACCCCTCCCACGGGCTTGTTGACGGCGAAGGCGGTGTACAGGGCCACAGCGCCCCCCTGGGAGAAGCCCCCGATGAAGATGCGGTGACGGGGGATGCCGCTCTGAACCTCATGCTCCACCAGCTGCTGCACTGAAACGCAGACAGAAAAAATATATATACACTATGTATAAATCAGCTTTTATCAAGCAGCAGCAGTAGTGGGTGGTGGTAGTGGTAGTTACGGTGTAGGTGGCGATAGTGAAAGCTATAATAGTCCAAGCAGTAGTAGTAGTAGTAGTATAGTAGTATAGTAGTATAGTAGTAGTAGTATAGTAGTTGTAGTAGTATAGTAGTAGTAGTAGTAGTAGTAGTATAGTAGTATAGTAGTAGTAGTAGTAGTAGTAGTAGTAGTAGTAGTAGTAGTAGCAATAGTAGCAGCAGCAGTTGTTGTGGTGGTGGTGGTAGTTATAGTGAAGGTGGTGAAAGTGAAAGCTATAATAGTCGAAGCAGTAGTAGAAGTGGCAGCATATTATATATATATATATATATATATATATATATATATATATATATATATATATAATATATATATATCAATCACCTTTAATCAAGCAGCAGCAGTTGTCGTGGTAGTGGTGGTAGTTATAGTGAAGGTGGTGTCCATGAAAGCTATGATAGCAGCAGCAGCAGCAGCAGCAGCAGCAGTAGTAGTAGTAGGAGTAGTAGGAGTAGTAGTAGGAGTACTAGTGGTGGTAGTAGGAGTAGGAGTACTAGTGGTGGTAGTAGGAGTAGGAGTAGTAGTAGTAGTAGTAGTATAGTAGTAGTAGTAGTAGTAGTAGTAGTAGTAGTAGTAGTAAAGTAGTAGTAAGTAGTAGTAGTAGTAGTAGTAGTAGTAGTAGTAGTAGTAGTAGTAGTAGTAGTAGCTTGCCGTATTGAAAGGGTTAATGGCAACACAATGCAATTTCACTCATATGACAGCCAATAGTTTCTGTCTGAGTGTTCAACGACGAAGACGAAGAAGAATTCATTGCTTAGTCCAAAAGATAACACCCATGTCACCACTTAATGAAGACAACAGAGAAATGTGAGTCAACAAAGTTTAAAACAGACACACAAAGACTTGGGACTCACATGTGTGTGATGCTTCCTTGATACCCTCTGTGTCTTGTGGACTGCTCAGGTCCAAACCATGAATGTCAAACCTGTCAACACACACAGGTATACATCCATGAAGTTTATCCCAAACCTGCTAACACACAAACACAGCCATGAAGTTTATCCCAAACCTGCTAACACACACACACAGCCATGAAGTTTATCCCAAACCTGCTAACACACACATACATCCATGATGTTTATCCCAAACCTGCTAACACACACACACAGCCATGAAGTTTATCCCAAACCTGCTAACACAAACAGGTATACATCCATGAAGTTTATCCCAAACCTGCCAACACACACATACATCCATGATGTTTATCCCAAACCTGCTAACACACACACACAGCCATGATGTTTATCCCAAACCTGCCAACACAAACAGATATACATCCATGATATTTATCCCAAACCTGTCAACACACACAGGTATACATCCATGAAGTTTATCCCCAACCTGCCAACACACACATACATCCATGAAGTTTATCCCAAACCTGCTAACACACACATACATCCATGATGATGAAGTTTATCCCCAACTTGCCAACACACACATACATCCATGAAGTTTATCCCAAACCTGCCAACACAAACAGATATACATCCATGATATTTATCCCAAACCTGCCAACACAAACAGATATACATCCATGATGTTTATCCCAAACCTGTCAACACACACAGGTATACATCCATGAAGTTTATCCCAACCTGCCAACACACACATACATCCATGAAGTTTATCCCCAACCTGCCAACACACACATACATCCATGAAGTTTATCCCAAACCTGCCAACACACACATACATCCATGAAGTTTATCCCAAACCTGCCAACACAAACAGATATACATCCATGATGTTTATCCCAAACCTGCCAAGACAAACAGGTATATATCCATGATGTTTATCCCAAACCTGCTAACACACACATACATCCATGAAGTTTATCCCAAACCTGCTAACACACACATACATCCATGAAGTTTATCCCCAACCTGCCAACACACACATACATCCATGAAGTTTATCCCAAACCTGCCAACACACACATACATCCATGAAGTTTATCCCCAACCTGCCAACACACACATACATCCATGAAGTTTATCCCAAACCTGCCAACACAAACAGGTATACATCCATGATGTTTATCCCAAACCTGCTAACACACACATACATCCATGAAGTTTATCCCAAACCTGCCAACACAAACAGGTATACATCCATGAAATTTATCCCAAACCTGCCAACACAAACAGGTATACATCCATGAAATTTATCCCAAACCTGCCAACACAAACAGATATACATCCATGAAGTTTATCCCAAACCTGCCAACACAAACAGATATACATCCATGATGTTTATCCCAAACCTGCTAACACACACATACATCCATGATGTTTATCCCAAACCTGCCAACACAAACAGATATACA
Source organism: Stramonita haemastoma (assembly GCA_030674155.1). Taxonomy (NCBI): domain Eukaryota; kingdom Metazoa; phylum Mollusca; class Gastropoda; order Neogastropoda; family Muricidae; genus Stramonita; species Stramonita haemastoma. The sequence goes on along the minus strand of CM060322.1, from coordinate 47,802,252 downwards.
TCCATGAAGTTTATCCCAAACCTGCCAACACAAACAGATATACATCCATGAAGTTTATCCCAAACCTGCCAACACACACATACATCCATGAAATTTATCCCCAACCTGCACACACACATACATCCATGAAGTTTATCCCCAACCTGCACACACACATATTATATACATCCAGTTAATCAATGTTGGTGAAATGTTTTGTTTTTTGTTGTTGTTTTGGTTTGTTTTTTGTTGTTGTTGTTTTTTTTTTTGGGGGGGGGTTGCTTGTTTGTTAGGGGGTTTTCTTTGCTTTTGTTGGTTTTTTGTTTTCTTTAGATAGATGGGTTGATGAAAAAAAGCTAATCAATGCTTATTCAATGTACCATCTGGAATAAAAATTTGATTTGATGAAGTTTATCATGCACGCACGCACGCACGCACGCACGCACGCACGCACTCACACACACACACACACACACACACACACACACACACTACACACACATGCACGGGCACGTGTGCATGCACACAAGCAAACTTTTTCTTCAAAAGTTATAAACACAACAAAAACAAAACAGGCTATAACCACCATCAGAAGAAAAATATACCCCCCAAAATACTGATGCAAAGCAAAATAATTATCTGCTGTAAAAATCCAAAGGATAGAAGAAACTTCATAAGACAGGGGCAGTATTCATAGCTTTTGGGTGAAAGGGAGGGAGGGAGGGAGAGGTGATTGAGAAAGAGAGGGGGTGGGTGTGGGGGTGGAGAAGAGATTGCTGTGATGGTGTAATGAGGAAAAGGTTGGGATGATTCCTACGGTGCCAATTCTTGTTTTTTATGATACTACACAGTATGCACAGACAGACATTAGTTCTACAACTGACGGAAGGCGACCAAACAGGACTATCAACAGGGAATGGCACATAGTGAGAACTAGATACATCACAACACACACACACACACACACACACACTAACACGCATGCTCACACAAAAACATGCATGCGGATGCACACACACACAAGTACACACACACACACACATGCTCACTCACTCTCACACACACACACACACATGCACGCACGCACACACCACACACCACACACACACACACACACACACACACACCGACTCACTCACTCTCACACCACACACATGCACGCACGCACACACACACATACACACACAGAGTGACACACACACTCTTATGATATGAACTTGAGGTGTGACTGACATACTAAATAATGTATCAGTCAAACACTAAATGAGTAAACTTCTAGAGATTACCCTCATTATCATAATACCCCCCCCCCCCCCCCCCCCGCCCACTTCTACTATTTTACATGGTATGTCATATACTATACAATAATAAAATATTCCATGCAAAGCCAGTAAGACCTCTCTGAGTCTGACAACTCAAACTTATAACATTCCCATAAAATCTGACAATACAGTGCAGATAAGGAAACATACATAAAACTAAATGGGTAAACAAAAAAAGCAGTGCTCATAAGCGGCCATTATTTTCATAGGCATTGTACTGGCTAAGAATGGAGGCAAACCAACTGGAAAACTGTTTGTGGGGGGGGGAGGGAGGGAGGGGGGAAGAGAGAAAGAGAGAGAGAGGGAGGGGGGGGGGGGGGGGGGGAGAGAGAGAGGGGAGAGAGAGAGAGAGAGAGAGCGAGAAAGAGAGAGAGAGAGAGAGAGAGAGAGTGGTGTGTGTGTGTGTGTGGTGTGTGTGTGTGTGTGTGTGTGTGTGTGTGTGTGTGTGTGTGATTGCGACACTGTGTGTATGTGTATGTGTGTGTGTGTGTGTACATGCGTGCGTGTGTACATGTGTGCGTGTGTGTGTGTGCGTGTGTGTGTGTGTGTGTGTGTGTGTGTGTGTGTACATGCGTGCGTGTGTACATGTGTGCGTGTGTGTGTGTGTGTGCGTGTGTGTGTGTGTGGACTGTGACTCTGTGTGTGTGTGTGTGATTGTGTATGTGCTTGTGTGTACATGCGTGTGTGTGCTTGTGTGCATGTGTGTGTGTGTGTGTGCAGACAGAGAAAAACCAGACAAGGGTTTTTTTTCCCTCATTTAGTTATTCTGGCTTGAAGCCAAGCTGATCCATGGGGCTGGGAGCCATGCTAGGACTGAAAGCAGGCCGGTCAACTGGACTATGGGACATTTGGCAAAACCCATCTTTTGAAACAACACACACAGGAAACGCGATCCCGACATTGTCAAATGAAAGCATTATGTCGTGTGTTTTCATCTGTGTGTGTGTGTGTGTGTGTGTGTGTGTGTGTGTGTGCGTGCGTGCGTGCGTGCGTGCGTGCGTGCGTGCGTGCATGCGTGTGTGCATGCGTGCGCGGGCCTGCGTGTGTGTGTGTGTGTGTGTAGATTTCTGTGAAAAAAAAAAAAGGAGAAAAAACCCTGTGTGTGTTTTTTCTGTGTGAAATGACGTATCAACAGACAGACAAAATTATGTACTAACTGACAGACACACAGATCGACAGAGACAGACAGATAAAACCAGACAAGAGGAGTACTCACCATGAAGGCATTTTCATTCGGGCATTTAGTGTGACTGGTTTGATTGGCCTGGCGAGACACACACACAAAAATACATCAACCACCTTCATCGACAACATGATTAATCCACATGGAAAACAAAAACACGACCCATTCTCAACGGATACACCGTCAAAATACAACATAATGATATATATAATATTACAGTGTTCAGATTGATATTGTGTTGCATTATGATATTAGTCACGGTTTGAAATTTGAGCAACCCTATTGATACACTGTCAAAAAAGGTCAATGCTATGACATAACATTACACTGTTCAGACTGATACTGTGTTGCATCATAATATTCATCACAGTCTGAAATGTGAGCAACCCTCCACACCCCCTCACAGGGTAACCCCTTCTTAGCCCCCACCCCAACCCCCCACCCCAAGGGAGGCCATGTCTTAGAACAGCATCACCTTTTTCACCCCTACTCTCTTCCTCTCTCCATGATTCCTATTTGTGTCGCTCCACTACGAAATGAGTCGCTTGGCACATAACCCACTTTTCCGCTAGAAGCCATTAGAGGCAGGTGGGGTCAAGTTGGCAATTTTCAGATTTTGATTAATTATAAAACTATAGCCATTATCCTACCTTGTAATGAAATATCAAGTCATAATTGTGTATCCTTTTGCCTTTAAACGTGCTTTAAAAATGTCCTAGCCCTCATTCTGACCATTTCTTATGATGCTAAACTTGTCCATTTCTCGTTTTGTCATTTCCTGCCGTCTATCATTTCAACTTGTAGTAACTTTTCACAGAATTGTCCGATTTTTAATCTGGTTTTTTTCTATTGTATAACCATTTCATTGCCGATTAATAAAATGTCAATAACTAAAAATTGACCTCTGGTGCAATGCGACTGCTTATGTGGTGGAGCGCCACATTTTTGCAAAGTGGTTTTTGAGCTCGTGATCTGACAGCTAAAGTTCAAGCCATCACTGAGATGCCCTCGTTCAAAGAGATTTTCTCCTGGAGTGAATAACAGCACTGACTCCACTCATCCGAAAAAGTCCTTTGAATGAGACTACATGAACCCAGGTCCTGTGTATGACCGCATGCAGAACATCTTGCGCACATGTTAAAACATGTCCTGCCTTTTCAAAGTGTAGGCCATTTTTAGCTGGTAGGATAAGGATGACAAAAACGATCTCTGTTGCCATAGGTTCTTTTAGATTAATTTATACACCCCAATGCATGTGTACAGTGCGCAGGACCTCAGTTCGTTGTCTCATTCAAAAGTTTACCATAAAAACATGCGCAAATATCCAAGGTGAAATGATTCAAATATTCAACAGATAAGGAAACTAAAATCCCAGATCCACCAGCAAGGTGCCCAACATTCCTAAACTTACTCATAAACCTAGAAAAAAAAAAGACACTCCCCCCCCAAAAAAAAAAAAGAAGAAGAAAAAGATAAGCCCTGAGATAAATATTCCATGCCACAGGTGATTTTGTTTTGCTTTATATTGATTTAAAATTTTTAAAATATTTTCTTTTGTTGTCTGTTCTGTTAGTTCAAACAAATTTGGACAGATAAATAAATGAAACAAGACACTTACGCATGTGGACAAACACATTTTATATGCTGCAATTTCAACATTCGAAGTCCTGTGGCCCATCCGTGCCTGAAACACAACAACCAGCACCATATAATGATATGTAGTATATGTGTGTGTGCATGCACATGCGTTCTGGTGCGTGTGCGATAATTTCTCATTTTCTCATGTTCACTTCCTTTCACCTCTCTGTATTTCCTTCTCCACTTAATCCCCCCCTCACCCAGCCATCTACCCCTTATAGCTCATCAAAGTATATATATACCTACCTCTTGGTTACTCTCTTTTCTTATCATGTACAAATAGGTGTGATTATAAATACCTTCATCTTTTGATATTAATGTCTTTTGCTCCCTGTGAGAGAGTAAATACAGTCACTACAGATTTGGTATCTATCTAGATGCCTTAAGCAGCTTCCATTCCTGCAGTTGATAATCTGGCTGTGTTTGTGTTTGTATTTCAGAGAAGCTCTCTAAAAAGAAAGGTTCATGAAACTGAAATGTAAGAGAACACACGCACACGCACGCACGCACGCATGCACACACACACACACACACACACACACACACACACACACTCACACACCACAGGCTAAAAACTGCGAAGGTAGTATGACGTACAGACCCTAAAATGCAAAGATCATGTGAAACTTGACTGCAACTAATTCAATGTGTCATTAACCCAATTTCAAATTTAATCATTAACTAAAAGTGATGGAAAGGGAGAGGAGGGGGAGGAGTTGTTCAGTTTTTTTTTTTGTTTAGTTAGTTTGGGCTTTTGTGGTGGTGGTGGTGGTGGTGGTTACTTATTTTACTTTTTGGGATAGTGATGGTGACAGCAGTGGTAGTGGTTGCTTTTCTCCCCCCCCCCCCCCCCCTTCCAATGTAAAAAAAAAAAAAAAAAAAAAAAATTTTTTTTTTAAAGGGGAGAGAACAACTATCAGGGCCAACTGAGGTGTCCAGCCTTCTTCAGAGTGTGCAGGGTGGGGGTGGGGGCGGGGGGGGGTTGGGGGTGATGGGAGTGGAAGACGCCAATGGTTTCAGACACAGTCAGTATCACTGACACTATCATCAGGCATTCCTTCCTTGCATCCAGCCTCATCCCCCCAGTCCCTTTCTTCCAAAATCAATACCATGCCAGTTACATAAAGTAGCTGTCTTTTGCCTCTTTTTTCATTTCTTCGTTTCTTGTTGTTTTTTTTAATGCACAGACACAGACACGCACGCACGCACGCACACACACACACACACACACACACACACACACACACACACACACACACACACACACACACACGAAGGGAATGGGATAGCCTAGCAGTCAGAACTTTGCGCTCGCAATTTGACGACCCGTGTTCGATTCCCAGTTGAGGGGATTTTTCCCCTGGAGTTAACATTAGTGCTGACTCCCACTCTCCTCAAAAGTCCTTCGGCTGAGACTATAAACCAAGGCCCCGTGCATGAACGCATGCAGAACATCTTGTGCACACGTTAAATCCTGTTCCGCTTTTCTTAAGAGCGTGCCATTGAGTGCCAGAAGGAACAGATGACAAGATTTAAAAAACTGCATACACATGGGGACAGGATGTAAAAAAGCACATGAGTGCTTATTCCATTATCCTCGATATAAAAGAATAAGTAAATAAATAAATAAACTCTCTCTCTCAAACACACACACACACACACACACACACACACACACACACACACACACACACACACACACACACACACACACAGAGAAATCTCTGTTGAGTTTTACTTTCAGCCTGTTAAGGTCTAGCTACTAACAAAGTTAGTTCAGAATCACTATAGGCCTATCTGAATTAAAATTTCATACTGAGAGTGAGAATAAGACATGAATATGCCTAAGTTTTATTTAAGAAAGGTACAGACAAGACACAGAGAGAGAGAGGGAGAGGGAGGGAGGGAGGGAGAGAGAGACAGGAGAGAGAGAGAGAGAGAGAGAGAGAGAGAGAGAGAGAAATATAGAGACAGAGAGGGAGAGACAGCCAGCCAGCCAGCCGGACAGACACAGGAGCAATGAGATCAGATATTGAGACAGAGACGGATAGAGAGACTCTATATTCTGAGAAACACACACAAAAAAAGAGACAGAGCATGAGAGACAAACTCACAAAGGGAAACAAGATAAATACTGGGACAGAGACAGGCATGAAAACAGAGGTACCCCCCCCCCCCCCCCCCC
>CM060322.1:47773445-47790945 GCA_030674155.1 Stramonita haemastoma | reverse complement strand
GTTTCATCCAAGGGACTTTTGGGGGGAGTGGAGTAGGTACTGACCTTAACTCTTGGTAGAAAAATCCCCTTCAACAGAGATGTGTGCATGCATTTCAGTATCTTTCTGTGTGCATGAATGCCATAGGTGTGTGTGTGTGTGTGTGTGTGTGTGTGTGTGTGTGTGTGTGTGTGTGTGTGTGTGTGTGTGTGTGTGCGTGCGTGCGTGCGTGCGTGTGTGTGTGTGCGTGCACGTGCGTGCGTGCGTGCATGTGTGTGTATGTGCGCGCATGCGTGCATGTGTGTGTCCGCACGCACGCGTTAAGCATAATATAAACATCAACGTTCAGCCTACGCGTGGATTACATATTGTGAACAAACACGTTAATACAACAGCTCCATATTGTGCCCACAACACATGCAAGCCTGCTTAATAATAACTCCCACGCATGCATGTAAAGTGTGTACTTTGGCAGCGATAAACAGCGAGACAAAACAAGCAAGGAGGTGGGCATGATGATATCCCTCCCCACACACAGTTCCCAGCATGATGCCCATCGATCACTGGATCAGGCTTTTGCACGGTCTCCTGCCTTCCCTCCGTCCCTCTGCTCCTCCCTTTCCATTCCTCTCCCTGCATCCTTTTCCTCACGCTTCGGCAAATTCAATCGCTCCTAACTATCCTCTTCCATTCATTTTGTAATATCTGCCCTCTTGTTTCTGGCTGGCGTAATGTTCACGTGTTAACACGCACAGTCATCATAAACACCTCAAGCTTTAAAAAAAAGATTGACAAATAATCTCCCCCCCCACCCCTTCCCAAACACACACACACACACTCCACACACACACACACACACACACACACACACACACACACACACACACACACACAAGCACACATCTACATGTATAATTACATGCACTGTTATAATATGCAACCAACCAACCAAAACAACACGAACACTGAATTCACATAATTATATCCACAAATGGAGGGGGGGGGGGAGATAAATAATAAAAGTCACACACACACACACACACACACACACACACACACACACACACACACACAAGGCCATTGTGTGGCGGTGGGAACAGATGACAACATTTACACAACTGCATACACACAGGGACTGGATGAAAAAAAGTACATGAATGCTTATCCCATTATCCTCGATATAAAAGAATAAAATTAAAAAAAATATGTAAAATAAATAAACATAAAATAAATAAACACACGCACACACATACGTGTATACACACACACACACACACACACACACACACACACACACACACACACACACAGCTGAAGTTTCCCATTTCCCAATGAGGTGTAGCTGTGTCATAATGCTGCGCAAGATGTTGCAGAACATTCACTGATAGGTACTCAGCAGTAGACAATGCCTGAAAAACAAACTACAAGTAACAAGGCAGATGCTTTCACAGCATTTCCACTTTGTTGTTGTTAATTAATAAATGATAACTCAGAGTTACCTAAGCCTGAGAATCACAATGCCTTGATGGTTATTTTCTCATCTCCACAATCCTGACATGAATCTTGGGTATCTTCAACGTTCAGATAATCTGATATTCTCATGAGTTTGCATGTACACAGAGGAAAGAAAGACACATGGTAACCTGAAATGAAGAACTAGCTTTGGGTACAAGTTTACTTATGAACGTTCAAAGTTACAAAGAAAATTCCAGCTAGGATGACAATCTTTATTTCATTCACCAACTCAAAGCTGGATGGAAAAAAAATGACCGAAGGCAACCATCGGCTTGAACAAGAGAGCAAAAGTAAATGATCTCTCTTTTTTAGGGAGTCTGAATTTTTACCGATGCTCAACTATATTTTCAGTCCTCATGGGTTGTGAGAGTTCATAAGTTCAATGATTGATGAAATGTAAAATTTTTTATACAGATGTTCAATTTATTTTGGTCCTCATGCCATGGGTTATGTTAGTTTATAGGTTCAATGACTGATGAAATGTAAGAATTTTGACAGATGTTCGACTTTATTCTTGGACCTCATGGGTTGTAAGAGTTCGTAAGTGCAGTTATTAATGAAATGTAAGAATTTTGACAGATGTTCGACTTTATTCTTGGACCTCATGGTTGTAAGAGTTCGTAAGTGCAGTTATTAATGAAATGTAAGAATTTTGACAGATGTTCGACTTTATTCTTGGACCTCATGGGTTGTGTTAGTTCATAAGTTCACTGACATTTAGATTCAAGATTTTTTTTTTTTTTTTTACAGATCTACACAACTTTATTTTACTCCTCAAAAGCAAAATGACAGCTCTGATTTGCCTTTAAGTGTTTGTCAAGTGTTGTGCGACCTGGCCCTGTTAAAATCTGGTAGAGAATGCAGTTACCTTTATATGATACATGTATATCATATGCAAAACCTCACCACTGGTGAACACAGAGGCCTAACCCAAGGACCCCCTCCCCCACCCACCCCCCCAAAAAAAGAAGAAAGCTGATGAGTATCAGAACAGAACTTTTCTGTAATCAAAGCAGTAGAATCAAGTCACAATACAATTTACTGTATTTTCTTTTACTGTTCTGTTGTGAAATTCAGACACCAAACACTTAAGACACAAACACTGAACAGAAACCAGCCCACATGAGACCATTGCCTAAGTCTGATTTACATGGATTAGTTTTGAAACAACTCATATGCACTGTTAACGACTTGATTATAACTAAGTCCAACTGACTTCTCACGAAGGTCATTCTGAAGTCACTGGTGCATTGCACTGAATTTTCTATTATAAGCAGGATGTGAATTTTCTATTATAAGCGTGATGTGAATTTCCTATATTAAGTGTGATACAAGTGCCAATACTATCTGGCTCAAAAATACCAGGCTAGCTGTCAACAGCATATGAAGGGTCATTACCTCATTCACTCAAGTTGTTCTCTAGTCAAGCTGGCCTTGCTGGGCCCTGTCATGTTATGGCTCACTACGTTAGTACATGTGTATACATCATGTATACTGGTACAGTTTTCACACTGACTGTATGCTTTTGTACAACTGTGCAATACAAAACAAGACTCGTTCCCATCAGTACAATTTGTCTAGATATATTATACCATGATACAGGAGAACAGATTATATTTAGCAAAGAAGTTAAGAGCATCCAACTTGAAATCTGACTGTAAATGAGGGTGTGGGTTCAAATGTCTGCTGAAGCACCTGTTTGAATGTTTAGAACTTTATGGGTTTTTGTTCTCAATATTCCTGGAGTAAACACTGGTACTTGTAAAATTTCCATTCCCCTGACACTGAAAGTCCCTCAGGTGACACTATCAAAACCCAGACTGAGAGTGCAAGCACATCACATGCAGAAAATCTTGCATGGTGCATGTTAAGAAATCTCCAATTTTCTGTAGAAGAGGCCAGCTTTGGCTGAGTGATAGTTCTGCCAGGTCCACCTTGTGCCCATGGCTGCATGACACACTGCACTTCAGTGCACTGCCCCCACACACTCCCCTAAAGTTCTGGGAAAACTCATCAAAATAGCACAAATGCACAAAACATGCATTTTACAGAAACACACCTCATTATCATATTATCACATGTAGTGATATAGTCTTAGAGCTGGTCAGGGGGTGGGGACAGCCTAGTGGTTAGAGTGTTGAGCTTGCGATCTGAAGGCACACGTTCAACTTCAAGCCACCGCCACCATGCCAGTTCCAAGGGACTTTACCCATGGAGTTAACACCAGAACTGACCCCACTTCCCTGAAAGTCCTTCGAATGAGACTACAGTTTTATAAACCAAAGTCATGTGCACAAACCCATGCAGAACATCTTGCACACATACTGAAATCTGTTCTGCCTTTCAGAAAAGTAGGCCATTGCATTCCTGTAGGAGCAGATAACTAAATTAAAAAAAAAAGACATGTATCACAATGATGAGTGTCCAGCCATCATCCCTAAATCTCAATGCTGAGCTACAAGGGCATATGGCTGCATACACAAAATCTTGCCATTGGTGAAACTTGGAGCTCTAGCCAAAGAATGAGGGGGTTGGGTGGGTGGGGTGGGGGTAGGGGGGGTTTAGGGAGTCTTGTCCAATCTGCAGTTTTTGTGTTTTGATTCAAAAGACACACAAACACACACACACGCACACACACAAGCACGCACACACGCATGCACGTGCGCATGCACGCACGCACGCACGCACACACTCTCTCTCTCTCTCCACACACACATACACACACACACACACACACACACACACACACACACACACACACACACACACACACATACACACACACACACACACAACACACGCACCACACACACACACACACACACACACACACACACACACACACACACACACACACACACACACACACACACACACACTGTATACATTACCTCACAGATAATTACCATTTTAATTCAACGATACATATAATTACAAGATTAGAAAAGGGAATACACAGAGGAGGATAGCTACACATTACAGCACACCCCTGCATGGTAGATGGCAGCTGTTGGAAAGTTCTACAATCTATAGTAAAATGTTTGCGCTCACAGAATCGATACTATCATTAAGACCTGAAATAGCCTCACCCAATGATCAAAGGTGCATTTTTTGCTGCCTGTACTATGGCCTTTTTCGCTGGTGGTGTTTTGTTTTCTCTTATAGGCCTAATTCAGCTCCTCTCTCTCTCTCTCTCTCTCTCTCTCTCTCTCTCTCTCTCTCTCTCTCTCTTCTCTCTCTCCTCTCTCCTTCTCTCTCCTCTTCATCTCTCTCTCTCTCTCTCTCTCTCTCTCTCTCTCTCTCTCCTCTCTCTCTCTCTCTCTCTCCCCTCTCTCTCTCTCTCTCCCTGTCTGTCTGTCTGTCTGTCCCTGTTTCTTTCTCTCCGTCTCTTTCTCTCTCTCAACTTCCCCCTTTCTCCTCTCTCAGCCCACAACCCATCCCCCGCTCCTTCCAGGAGATGATAATACTGTAGTTCAAACCAGTTGCTGTGGTGCAATGATTATTTGCACAGTGGGGGAATCTTGGCTGAGAAGTTGTGGGTTCAAGTCTGATCAGAAAACTTGTCAATGCCCCAAGCTCTGACTGACTTGGCAGCAGTGCAGGGAATCTTACAGTTAGTGCCCTCATGGCAGACCAGTATCAATAGCTAGCTCTCTGTGGACTCCTGATGCTGTGGGTAAGAGTAGACTGACTGAGCCTGGGTGTAGCTGTATATAATAGTACTGTATTTTAGTCAGAATGAAGCAGGGAGAGTGACTTGAGAGCAATAGCCATGGTACATCACACAAGCTGCGGCAGCAAACTGAACTCCCCTTAAAACACCAACAAAACCAATTTAAAACTTCAAGCCGAGTAAACAAATATTGAATAAAGCAGTCTGTCTTGTTTCGACATTCACTTTCTTCATTTTAGAGTACAGGCACTTCTGACGTAAAATTATTTTGGAAGTGGAAACTGCTTCCCAAAATGACAATTTCCAATCAATTCAAGAATCAATTTAAATATATATAAATTATAATAATAAGGCAGTTACAAAAGTATTGTTTGTTTTTGTTTTTATAAATTTAGATGATTACATCTAAAAACAAACCCTACTACTGAAGATCTATAACATCAGTAGCTTTCACGAACATACAACACATTCAGCAAAAGGACAAAGGGAAGACAATGAGTGAGAGCACATGTGAATGAAAGAGAGAGAGAGAGAGAGAGAGAGAGAGAGAGAGAGAGAGAGAGAGAGGAGAGAGAGAGAGAGAGAGAGAGAGAGAGAGAGAGAGAGAGAGAGAGAGACACACACACAGACAGAGAGACACACACACACAGACAGAGAGATCGACTGACAGACAGACAGACAGACACTGAGACAGAACTAACACTGACAGTTTCTCCTTTTAAGTTTCCTACCAAAATCACCTTACCCTAATGCCGTCTAGTCTGGGCTTCCCCCCACACCCACCCTTTCCCAGGGCAAACTCCCCGATGGATCTGCACCCTACTTTACCAATTTACCACACGCTATCGTGGTATGATGCCATCGGAAAATCAGAAAAATTAGCCACAACAAGTCTGGGTGCTCAAGATGATCAGAAATGCCAAAAGTTCAGGGCCGCCGCATCTTTGCGGCATTCTGGCAGGAAAATATTGAGGTTGTAGAATATGATGGCGCCGATGAGCAAAGCAGTGTCATCATGCTTGAAGACAGCAGCACTGAGGGTTTTTTTTATAGAAAAACAAAGCAATGCAATATGACTTGTGACACACATCACGGCATAATAAATGCATGTGTGAACAGGGTGCGTCTACACGTGTGACTCATTCCAGTCAATCATTGTGAGCATACACTGCAGTGCAGTGTGATATTTTAAAAAACAATGTTTCTTTTTGTGTTGTTGTTGTTGTTTATGTGTGCATTCACACAGGCACATTAATACTAATAATAGCATGCATGTCCACACACACACACGCGCCGCGCACACACACACACACACACACACCACACACACACACACACACACACACACACACACACACACACACACCTGTAGAGAAAATGTCAAGCAGTCTGAAAGAAAATACCACCACACACACTGAGTATGTCCGTTAAATTTCTGATTATCTTCCTCAAGATTAAAAGTGATCAGGAGTGAAGAAACTGATGGGCAAACTGCACTCTGGTAACCCAGAGGTGGCAAGGAAAAGAGATCTGTGATACTTGTCTTGTTGCTTCAATGAGAGTTAGAAGTGTCCATCATCCATGGGCTTTTTGCCCTCTTAAGGGTGCAGAAAATCAGAACAGAAGCATTACAACACAGGGACTGAGCGAGGTTAAAGTAAAACTTGGGTGAGAAAGAAAGACAGAAACCGAGAGAGAGACACAGAGAGAGAGACAGAGACAGACAGACAGACAGACAGACAGAGACAGACACAGAGAGAGAGAGAAGAGAGAGAGAGAGAGAGAGAGAGAGGAGAGAGAGAGAGGAGAGAGAGAGAGAGAGAGAGAGAGAGAGAGAGAGAGAGAGAGAGAGAGAGAGAGAGAGGACAAACAGACAGACAGACAGACAGACAGACAGATGGAGAGACGGACAGACTGACACTAGTGACAGGCAGACAGACAGACAGACAGACAGACAGAGGGGGAGGGAAGGGGAGGTGAGGAGGGAGAGAGAAAGGCAGGGCAGAGACAAGAGAGAGGCAGAAAGACACAAGCAAAGAGATGGGCAGACAGATAAAAATTCAAAGAACCAGAGAGAGACAGAGAAGAGAAAAGAACAGAGACAGAGACAATGGGTGAAAAGAGGGAAGGGAGGTGAGAAGAGACAATCACTGACAGGAGGAAAAAGAGAGGGGGGGGGGGGGGTTGTCAACTAAAACAAGGGCTAACACAGAAGAGGACTCCAGAAAAACAAAATGACTCACTGGGAGTGGACCAAACAGACATCTGAAGACTACAGACAAAGCAGCAAGACAGCAAGAGGGGTTGAGAGGTGAGGCAGACTGACAGACAACTTGAGAGACAAGACAGGCATGAAACGCATGCATGCATGCATGCAAGACAGACAGACCGAGAGACAAGACAAACACATGACACATACAGAAACTCACCCCGTGTCTCCAAGCCCATGAAGGAATATTAACTGCAATGAGAGAGAGAAAAAAAATCAATTCAAAGAAAAAGAAAAAAAAAAAGAAAACCAACATAAAGATCTCTCCCAAAACAAATATTACAATGCTTAACAAGCAACAAAAACAAAAAGAAAGCTGAAGAAAAGTTGGAAATGGAGAAAAAAAAGGGAACACTGAACTGTTCCTTGCAGTGGAGCTTTCTCTATTCTGATGCCAAAATCAAAATGCTTCATTTACATGTAAAATACAACATGAAAATCTAATGCATCCTACTAGTACTAGACAGCGAGGACATCCTCTGTTGAAATCTACATTTTATTTCATAGTGCTATTCACACACACACACACACACACACAACACACACACACACACAATTAATGCATGTGCACAGACACATAACACTGATCAAAACATAGTATGAATTCAGCACGCAGGATGAGGAAAAGACCCAAAACACTGAACATAACAACATTATCAGCCTGACTTCTTGACAGCAAATGGAGAGCATAGCAAACATACCAGGAACAGATATGCTAAGTTATGGATTTTTGAATTGCTAAACGCATGCGTGCACACGTTTACATGAATACATGTACATGTGCAGACCAATCCAAACACCACTAACTCAGATGCCTACACTCTTAAGCATCTACAAGCTTTGTATGTTTTCTTCGAGCTTGGACTCTGGTCTGAATGCTTCTACAGGTTTCAAGTGTTTTCTTTTCCTTTCTTTTAAGCCCCCTGCATCACAGCATAAAGTACTTCAGAAAACCACAAAGAGCCAACAAAATGAGCAAAAACCAAACCCACAAAATCCATGAGCACTAAAACTCCCCCTCCCTTGGTTCACAATCTTATCTGAAAGATTTTCAGGGGAGTGGAATATGGGCACTGATATGAACTCCTGGAGATTAAAAAAAAAATCCACTCGAACTAGCGTTTTGGTAGTGGCTCAAACCTGTGCCTTCGGATCACAAGCTCAATGCTCTAACCACCAAGTCTACACCACCCCCAGATGATTTCTCCTGCACCCCCAGCCAATTTCTACCCCCCTAGCCAACTTTGACTGAACATATATTTTCATTTGCATCATGCCCTATTGATCATTCGCATGAAGAGGGATGGGTTCTGCCAGGCTCAACTTGCTGAAGACATACAGCCTGCAGCTACCAGAGTCCCAGTGTGGTGCCCCACAGTCTCTCCAGGAAGTTCAGGGAGAAGACAATGAATTATTGATTGAATCATTCTAATACATCTGCCATTGTGAGATTCTGAAGTGAATGCATGGCTTTCGTCCGTTTCTGAATGATTGTAATGCTAATCATCTCATGCGCACATTTATGACAGCATTCAGTTTTCTTATATATCCCCAAACTTGGAATACAGAGCTACTTTGATGGTGGGCAAAAATGACTGAAGATGCAAAATCTCACCATTGGTAAACATCGGAGCTCTAGCTGAGGAACCAAAAAATAAAAATCCTTATAACTTGAATTTGATATGCGTTCTACTTATCCCATTATTACCACACAAACGATGTCAACTGTTTCCATTTTTATTTGTCCTGTATGAACACATTTATATAAATTATAATAATAAAGAAGCAGATGTTCTTTTTCTTCTTTTTATAACAAAAAACATTTCAACAGATTTACACTGTGGTTGATATTTAAGCACTGCCCATGGAGAAGGATGGCTTCACCAGGTTCAACTGATCCAAGACACACTGCAGCCTGATAAATTCAGAGTGCCAAACGTGCCCCAGCAACTCTTGCAGGCATTAATTAATGGAGAAGTCACGTAGGTGGGCACCACACAACACACATGACCGACTCTCTTCACCAGTGATGTAACGATCACTGGGTGATTCACAGGCTAATAAGGCCGATGTCAAACCTGTCTGTCCAGTCTGCACAACCTTTGTTTGTACCACTGCTCTTGTGCATCCTCAGCTTCACGTGCTTGTCTGCCACACTACAGTGCAGTTCCGATGATCAGAACACAAAAAAGATAGTACTGTATCGTGTATATTGTGAGTCTTCAGAATATGCGTGTCATGTATAGATCTCCAGGATGACTGGCCAATAATGGATGTATGTAGCAAATAAAGTGTAAAGACTTGCTTGTAAAAAAAAGAAAAAGTAATTTAAAAAAAGGAAGAATGAACAGGGTGAAAAGAAAATAGACTTGATAGAAATACAATAAAAAAAATTTTTTTTTAAAAAAGCAAAAGACACACAAGCAAAACAAAAACAAAAAAACATCCCACCTAAAACCACGACTAACAGAACAAAGTAACACACAAAAAAACAGTTTTTCTTCATTTTGGCTTTTATTCCTCTGCTATAGTCTATAGTATGTGACCCTTTTTACCCACCATAAAGACAGCCACTTTACAACCTTGCGGATGGTGTCTAAACACATCATCTATTGTCAGTGTGAGCATGCGGTTTGTTTTTTTATTCTGTCATCCCTTCAGGACTACAGGCATGAAATGACCTACTTTTCTGAAAGGCAGAATGGTTTTTTGATGCGTGTGGCAAGATGATCTGCATGCATTCCCACATGGAGCTTCAGTTTATAGCCTCATTCGAAGGACTTTAGGGGGAGCGGAGTCAGCACTAATGTCAGCACCAGGGGGAAAATCCCCTAAAACTGGCACCTCCATGGTGGCTCAATCCCAGGCCATCAGATCATGAGTGCAAGGCTCTAACCACTAGACTATCCCCCCCCCCCCCCCAACCTCAACAGCTATAAAAACCGCACAGAACCAGCCACACTTCACTCATTTTTAATAGACTTCCCACAAGCTCTTGAAAGAACAATAATAATGAACTCCATTCAAACGCAACTTGCATCCATTATGATCTGGTTCATGAATGCAGTCAATAATAATATTGATAGCACAGGTGGTCAAATGTGCTGGCAAACTTACGATAAGACATGTGGAGCACTCTTCTATAAAGGGGTTAACAGACCTGTGGCCTGAAGCAATATCATTATAGCCATGAAAGAAAAAAAAATCTGCATCAATCCCATTCACTGTGCCACTTTCATTCATTATCACCTGTCATGAACGCAGTCAATTATAGCATATGAAGTCAAAACTTTTGGTGCAGGCAAACTCATGATCTGAGACATGTGGAGCATTCTTCTAAGGAGGAAATAACAAGCAGCAAGGCGCAAGTACGGAATCCATGAATATGCAACTGATGTAGACAAATGGAAGCTGGAGAGGATGCAACTTGAGTGAGGGGGGGGGGGGGGGGGGATGACTGAATGCAATAAATGATGAATGACTCTCCACTCGCAGAATGACTTCTAAGTGACCTATAAGCCAAGAAGACAGGGGGAAGGAGGAGAGGGAAGACAACTTGATGGCCGGATGATGGTAAATCAATGAGGATGAGGTCAGTGGCCGAGGGCACCAGAACTGCCTGGTCAGGGATGAAGCCCACAACAGATCAATAATGCCTTCTTCAAGTTCCTGTCTTGAATGCAGGCTTCCTTCTGCCACACGTCATAATTCCTTAGCCACTGGCAGCCACTTTTTGACCCCACACTTTATCGCCTATTTTTGGTCAGCTTGTATACTATGACTTATGAATGTTCAATAAAGAATGAATGATTTTCCAGCAGAAAAAGTTCTGGATTTACAGCCATTGCCAAATAGTACAATGACTACCTGAAAAGTGAAAGTTATACTATGGAGCCACAATGACTTTTCAAAGTGAATGAAAACAAATCAGTGTTTCAATTTCTTCACTAACACAGTAACAGGTGAACAGTAACACTAACAGCTCTTTAGTGGCGTGCCCCAGTGACTCCCACAAAACTTGAGTGAAAAGAAGAATATAGTCCTATTTGCTACAGCATGAAACTGTTTATTACTTTATACCATGTAATACTACTACTTCAGGTTGGAGCAAACAGCATTCCAATATCTGCTACAATTTGTTGATGTATGTGTTTCGAGTATTTCAAAATAAGGTGTAGAAATATGTAATTTTTATATAAATAGCTTTTGGCCTGAGCAAAGATTGATGGTTTTGTTTTTCTATAAAAAGATGGGGTTTTTTAATTGCTCGAAGTAGTAGCAGTATAAGTACTAGTACAAGAAGTGGTAGTAGTAGTTACTTAGCAGTAGTAAAAGTTGTAACAGTAGAGTTTTGGTTTGATTTTTTTTTTAAGACAGGGTGGGGTGGGGGATGTTACTTTGTTAGGTGATCAATACAATTTGGAGATACACAGAAGAGCTACGGATGGCACATACTGCTCAAGACAATTATTTAATGGATGGCAAATATTGCTCAAGACAATTATTTAATCAATTTTGGTGTAGTGGTCATGTATGCATGCACAGGAAAAATTTAAGGAGAAAGATGATGATGATAGAACTTTGTTACTGGTAGTGTTGTAATGTGTTGTCTGATGATGATGATGATGATGATGATGATGAATGATGATGATGATGATGATGATGATGATGATGGTGATGATTTCTAAGCATAAATTTCAAGTGCCAGGAAGGTGCAATAGCTGCTTAATTAAAAGAAAGTCTTTTGAAAACTTTGCCCCTTGAACAGTGCTGGAGATAAAAAGAAGAAAAGCTGTGCATAGAGCGTGTGACTTCTTTGGGGAAGATAGCGGAAGAAGAAAGAGATGGAAAAAAAGAAGTCCATGAGCAAAAATAAACAAACTAAGCACAAGCCCCCATCCCCCCCCCAAAAAAAAAAAAAAAAAAACAACAACAACAACCCTTCCCAAAAAACCCACAAAAATCCAAACAAACTAAAAAAAAAATTAAAATTAAAAAAACCCCATCACATTCATGTGAAAAAACCCCAACTTCAAAAACATTGATCAATACAATGATACTACATGTTGCTGCGGATGCATACTTCCTGTACACTGCCATGGACAAGGACATTTAAAGTTTTGCTCCGGAACAGAATCTAGATCTGTACTCAGCCAGTAAGTCATACACAACTTCCTGCCACACACAGCACTGTTCTATCAGTTCGAAACTTATGCTTCAACAAGTTCAAGCACTTATTTCCTGCTGTGCATCTTGGGGGCTCTATTATTTCAAGTGAAGAACACAACATGACGCTGTACTAAATTTACGAACCAGGACATGCATGATCCTAAAGAGTTTGCCATAGCCATGCACCAGCCCTTAACTGATAGATTATTTCCACAGAAATTCTTACCATACATACAATACTATTAATGATATTTAAAATTACACACTATTTTCAACAAATTAAATCTAAAAAAAAACTTACAGTTACATGAATTACAATTTACATTCAGACAAGTAAAGTCTTTAAGTTTTAAAAGAATGCTGTCACTAAGATGTCAGTGAATCACTTCTCAACTTCACATCAGCACTGAAGCAGTTATTTTCTCCAGTTCTGGTCAACTCTTGCCCCAATTTCTTTGTTTCAAACTTACCTATCAAGGCTATTAATGACTAAGTTACAAGTATCAAGCACTTTTTAAACATTTTCGTCATCATCTTATGTCATACTTGAACTTTAAATTGTCATTCGCCTGATACAGTTTCTTGACCTTGGCTTTATTCTTTTCATTTGTCATACTTGGGCCTTTTATCTGATGATAGTAAGTTGAAGTAGTACTGTCCACTTTTGGTAATTCTGGTTTTGCTTTTCATTAGTTTTATGACTGCCCAATTTGAAATAAAGAAGGAAATTAGAAGCCCTGCCATTCTGACCCTATGGTTTCAGTCTTCAGAAATAATTTCACAACAGACTCTTCCTCCACAAAATAAAGGACTTCCTGAAAAGCATGAGCCATAATCAATATTACTTCATAACAACATTGCCACTGGTAACAGTAAAACTAATATCCATGTAACAAAGATCATGTTAAAAGACAGAAGTTGACAATGAAGTATGGCAGCTAGCCAGAAAAAAAAGAATGGTACAGTTTGCATTTAATTAAATACACATCTCAGCACCTCTGAACAGGGTGTAATCATCATTCTTTTAAATGATTCATGATAAATTTCTATTAATAATGATTAATAATACTTACATAAATTGTGTGTATGTGTGTGTACTGTGTGTTGTGTTGTGTGTTGTGTGTGTGTGTGTGTGTGTGGTGTGTGTGTGTGTGTGTGTGTGTGTGTGTGTGTGTGTGTGTATCACTGTATGACTCTGTATGTGTGTGTGTGTGTTTGTGTGTGTGTGTGTGTGTGTTGTGTTTATTTATCTTTATTCTTTTATATTGAGGATAATGGAATAAGCACTTATTGCTTTTTTACATCCAGAACCCGTGTGTATGCAGTTTTGTAAATCTTGTCATCTGTTCCCACCGACACACAATGGCCTACTCTTACAAAAAGCGGAACAGGATTTAACATGTGCACAAGATGTTCTGCATGCGTTCTCACATGGGGCCTTGGTTTATAGCCTCATCCAAAGGACTTTTGGGGGAGTGGAGTCAGCACTGATGTTAACTCCAGAGGAAAAATCCTCTCAAACGGGAACTGAACCCGGGTTGTGAAATTGTGAGCGCAATGTTCTGACCATGTGTGTGTGTGTGTGTGTGTGTGTGTGTGTGTGTGTGTGTGTGTGTGTGTGTGTGTGTGTGTGGAGTGAGTGAGTGAGTGAGTGAGTGAGTGTGTGTGTGAGTGAGTGAGTGTGTGTGTGTGTGAGTGAGTGTGTGTGTGTTGAGAGAGAGAGAGAGAGAGAGAGAGAGAGAGAGAGAGAGAGAGGAGATGAGAGAGAGAGGTGTGTGTGTGTGTGTGTGTGTGTGTGTGTGTGTGTGTGTGTGTGTGTGTGTGTGTGTGTGTGTGTGTGTGTACTTTCCGTCTGCATGAGAGTGAATAAGAAAGAGGTGAACGTAACTTTCATAAGGACATACAAGCATAAAAGTAACAGATGATTTAACCATGGTGGACTAGTAGAAAAGAAATTTCAAGAATAAAGTAAGAAAGTAAGTTAACAAACCTAACAGTCAAAGAAATGTGTGTGTGTGTGTGTGTGTGTGTGTGTGTGTGTGTGTGTGTGTGTGTGTGTGTGTGTGTTCATGCGGTGTGTGTGTTTACATGTGTGTGTGTGTGTTTACATGTGTGTGTGTTTGTATGCATGTGTGAGTGCGCGCATGTGTAAGTGGAATAAGTGTGAAGAAGACCCCAAACAAAAGGAATAGGGGAAAAATGGACAAAAAATCAATCAGTACTCAAGTCAATGGCTTACAGAGAAAAAATAAAGACTTGCTATATTGATGAAATGAATGAGTAAAAAACCCTCAGCGAATGTCCCTACAATCACTAAAGTAATACTCCTTCACAATACTGATAGGCCTTGTGTGTTTTTGTTGACAACCGTTCACCCCTATCAATTGACTAATTCAGTAATTGAGCTTTACTCTCTCAAAACTAATTCACGACTTCATCACTTCATTATTCGGGCAAATCTGATGCGCTCTTGTGTACACTTGTAAAAGTACATCTATTTGTACATGACTAGAAATAAAAATATTAAAATTAATGTGATCGAAAGTGGCAATTCGGTCTGTTTTCGTTTAATTAACGTTCTTCTGTGATCATTTTCCAAGTCAACTTCTGCGATTCTAGTTTACATTTTGACAGAGGAAAAGGGCGAATTTCAATTACCTTAGAGAATATGTTAATTTCCCATTAAAAATCGTTAAATTCCACGGATTTGCAACGCTTACTTGATTATTATTTAACAGAAAGTAAGAAACTCACTGTGGCTGTGTGCTCCTTCAGAGGCGGAACAACTGCGGGTGGGTTCATCTCCTGGGATGAACTGGCGCCCATATAATGTCTGGCAGCGATCAAGTATGCAACGACAGTCAATGAAAATACAGTGCCAACACCCAACAGACCACGTTTGAAGAATAGGTCCGTCAGTGAAAACCCATTCATCAGAGAAAACAGTATCAGCCGATAAAAGTGTTGACTCGCCTTCTGACGCAGACATCGATGTACATCACGTGTGATCTCGCGAGAACTGAAACCCTCTGCCTAGCAGACAGCAAAATCCACAGCAGTGATGGAGACAGAAGATCCTGAAAGTGTGGTGTAGGGATTGTGTTTTACCTCGCGTGCCTTGCGTTCTGCAGCAGCTTTAAATGTGCTGATATTACAATGGCACCTTCAAATAATGACAGCATACCTTTGAAATACCAGGTGCATGAAAAGAAACAGGTTTTCTGCAGAATTAGCATTTGAGATTTTCTGCAGACGACCAGTAGTTACACATAAAAAATGCACGCAATTCAAATCGGATTCTTGGTTCTTAGCACTGTTGCATTTGTGATTATCATGCTTATAAAGTGTGCTAATAATCAAACTCCGTTTGTGTTTGTTTTGAGTTTTTTCTCATGATATAGCATGATGATTTTCTCCCATAGACTAAACAGAAACCGACTTTCTAGTTTCCCATATGACATAATATTACAGATTTTGCTTTGGTTAGAACTACTAGAAAATTAGTAATGTAAGGACTGAATCAGGCCTAAGCCTCACATAACGACTAACGTGAATGCTTGTTTTTTTTTAATTTGGATGCTCATCAAACAGATGCCAGTGGTTCCTTAACAAAATTTGTACACTTCAAATTCAAAGAATAACAACTAAAGTGCAAGCAACAATTCTGTTAATGTTTGTTACTGGGATTGGAAAGTTCAGAATAGTTCAACCATACAAAACAGATTAAGGAAATATTAGACTGTCCAAAAAGACAGAAAGGAAGAATGTGCTGAGTGGCATCAGCATAAGATTTATTTTTTATTTGGTCATCAATTTTAATTATTAACAAAATAGCTTTCTAAAAAATCACCCAGTTTCATGAATACAATTTTTATGAAATGCACGAGAAAGATTTTTGTGCAAGAAGAAAAAAAAAGCGGCTTCAGACATTTAGAAATCATTCTATTTGTGAGTTTTTTTCACCTGCTAAATCTTGGCTCAGAATCAGCATGAGATCCAAACAAAGAAAGGGATATTTTTAAAATTGACTACATTATGATATACAATAGATTATAATATAATCTGCATTTACAATTACAATTATAATATTTACATTTACAATTAAATCACATTTCTTTTCTATTCTAAATCTGAGCTGCTCTTTTCAGATAAAGTGCATCATCCACCTAGTCTAATGCCACCCATTAAAAAAAAAACAAAAAAAAACCTGCATAAACACATATGGTTGCAAAATGTGTATATTGTTTTAAAAACTTTTTCTGCAGAATTTTGTCTGGGACAGCTGTCTTGCTGCTGTGGGCCTTGTACTGAATATATTTTGCTTTGGTAGTATCTCAACTGATCTGAAAGATAAGCACAATACAAGCGAGCACTTAGGATCTAGTGGATGGGGAAAAGTCCAGAATCAGACAGGGATCTGCCTTGAAGTCAGAATAAAAAAGTTAAAGTCTGTCCCGAGCCTAAGGCTCTTCAGGCCGGTGCTTATCCCAGTTTCTGTGGCGTTAAGCGACTGATGAGTCATAGACTTCCCCCTGGATAGGACGCCAGTCTATCGCAGGGTTAACCCCCAACACAAGGTTGGTACCCTTTAACACCTGGGTAGGGTGAGAAAATAGCCGTAAAGTGCCTTTTCCAAGGGCACAACGCCATAGCCGAAAGCTGGGATCGAACCCGCAACCTTTAGATTACGAGTCCAACGCCCTAACCACTTGACTACAGCGGCGGCTTGAAGTCGGAATGCAGCTAACTAAATCAGGGGGACAGGTTAGCCTAGTGGTCAGAACATTGCATGTGCAATTTGACAACCCGGGTTCGATTCCTGTTTGAGGGTTAGATTCCTGTTTGAGGGGTTTTTTCCCCTGGAGTTAACATCAGTGCTGACTCTACTCTCCCCA
>CM060322.1:47757147-47768345 GCA_030674155.1 Stramonita haemastoma | reverse complement strand
TTTCAAAGAAAAGGCTCTGGGTTTTTTATTTTTAAAGGGAGAGGCTCTAATTGGGATTTTAAATGGGAGAAGCTCTGTTTGGGATTTTAAATGGGAGAGGCTCTCTTTGGGATTTTAAATGGGAGAGGCTGTGTTTGGGATATTAAATGGAAGAGTCTGTGTTTGGGATTTTAAATGGGAGAGACTCTTGTAAAATGGGAGAGACTCTGGTAAAATGGGAGAGACTCTGTTCGGGATTTTAAATGGACAAGGCTCTGTTTGGAATTTTAAATGATCAGCATTGCTTTGATGTTGTCATCACTCAAAACTGACGATTGCAGAAGTACACTCACATGAAGAACTCGCAGAGGGAGGTGGAGCGCCACTACACGCGGGACCCCCTGTGGTGGCTGGGGCTGTTGCTGATGGCCCTGGGGGAGGCTGGCAACTTCACCGCCTACGGCTTCGCTCCTGCCTCGCTGGTCGCTCCGCTGGGCACCACCACTGTCATTGGTGAGTTTGCATTGTCAGGGTTTGCTCTGTGGAGAGCTTGGGGTATGTCCATGTAAAAAAAGTAAAAGGTAAAGGTGTCCCGTAACCTACGTGGTTGTAGGGGAGTGAGGCGTCAGAGATCTCGGCGTTTCTCTAGGGGCCAGCATATTGAGGGTGGCACCCATTTCTTCTCCCTCGCTGTTTTACCTTCCCTGACCCTAAAGACCTGCTGCAGAGTTAATGCAAGCACAGAAGACCAGGCATTATGCATCCTCCCAATAAGGGAATACATGTGTGCGCGCACGCACGCACGCACACACACACACACACACACACACACACACACACACACACACACACACACACACACACACACATATTTTTATTCTATCCACTTGGAGAATGAAGAAAGAAAAACTGAGGATTGATTTTCTCTGAAAATAACCTTTTTTTTGGGGGGGGGGGGAGGTGAACAAGGTATTTCTGGAAAACAGTTTGTTTGCAGTTTCAAAAAGTATCTGACAGTAATGGTGAATCACATATGTGTGTGTGTTGCAGCCAACCTTTTTCTAGCTGCCATCTTTCTGAAAGAGAAGATCCGACCAGAAAATCTGTTTGGTAAGTCATCCATTGTTTTGGAAAGTCTTTTTTTATATAACTAGCACAGACTGTTTTCCCTCTTAATTATTCATTTAAAATTGCCTGGGAAAAAAAGAGTAAAAAGTTGAAGATTTAAACGAACTTTGTGACTAGTGGCACTTATCTGAAAATTTTGAGAATTTTATTATTTTTGTACTTACTGCCATAAGCAACATTCTTGCTGCAACCATTTTTTCCATGAAATTTTAATTGTCTGTATAAAGTTTTGTGCAGTTTGAAGTATTGTAGCATCATTTTGTTGTTAGTGTGTGTGTGTGTGTGTGTGTGTGTGTGTGTGTGTATGTATGTGCATGACTTTGGCTTTTCATTTCACTTTTGGGCAAAGAACCCGAAGCAACATGAAAGGCCTAGCAGACTACAAGAGAGAGAGAGAGAGAGAGAGAGAGAGAGAGAGAGAGAGAGAGAGAGAGAGAGAGAGAGAGAGAGGGGGGGGGGGAGGCAGACAAGACATGCAGACTGAGACAGAGAAAGGGAAAGAAAGAGTATGCATTATGTAGCAATCCTTGATCCCATCTTCACAACACCTACCTATACTGACATGCAAGCTTACAGATACATGTTCTTACACACATATACAACATACACACACGAGCGCTTGCACGCACACACTCACACACACACACACACACACACACACAAAAAACACACACATACACACTCACACACACAACACACACACACACACAACACACACACACACACACACACACACACACACACACACACACACACACACAGAAAAACAAACCATTAATGTTAAGCACAAATGATGTTGTGCGTGCAGGTTGTGCTGTAGCCATTATTGGTGCATTCCTGATCGTCACCTTTTCCTCCCAGGTATGTACTGATGATCTCCATTCAATATTAACAACTTCATTAACCCAGCATCGTTGTTTATTCTCATCTCTTTTTTGGGGACCACACAGGCATCTGTTGATGATTTCTATTCAATATTAACAACTTCATTAACCTGTCATCGTTGTTTATTCTCATCTCTTTTTGGGGGACCACACAGGCATCTGTTCATGCTCTCTATGCAATATTAACAACTTCCTTAATTAAGGAACCCAACATCATTGTTGATTCTCATCTCTTTTTTTTATTTTTATACCACACAGACATCTGGCGATGATCTCCATTCAATATTAACATCTTCATTAACTCAACATTGTTGTTGATTCTCATCTCTTTTTATAACACACAGACATCTGGCGATGATCTCCATTCAATATTAACATCTTCATTAAGCCAACATCCTTTTTGATTCTCATCTTTCTTTCTTTTTTTTATACCACACAGACATCTGTTGATGATCTCCATTCAGAATTGAGATCTTTTTTTCTTGGGACTAGTAATCATTATTGTTTCCTCACCAGTAACTGTTATATTCTCTATTGATTTAGTGTCAATCTCTTATGGTGGTAAACAAATAATGTTGACACTGATCTGTTCATTATTGAGAACTCCACAAAGCTTTTTTTTTATCTAGCTTAGATGTTTTGTCTTTAGTTTTTGGATTCAGTCAGGGTTCTTTGTTATACCTGTGCAAATTTTAGGAACAGAACAATAAAGATCCCATTTCCCTTATGTAAGCTCGCTTCCTTTCTTCTTTCTGTTGAAATTTATTTCACCTAAGAAGTATTTCAAGATTCCTAACTGCCGTCAATAATATGTTTGTGTGTGTGTGTGTGGGGGGGGGGGGGGGGGGGAGAAATGGGGTGTAAAAAGTTTTGACTTCTAATTTAAAGCATGACTTTTTTTCTTTATTTTGATAGAAGAAAGGTTTTGGGGTGGGGTGAGGGTGATTACATACCATTACCTTGACAAAGATCCTATGGATTTCTTTTTTTATTGTTGTTTTAGTCATAACATATTGAAAATTGTGTGTGTGTGTGTGTTTGTCACTGTGGGTGTGTGTGCACACGCTCTCACTTGCTCATCATGCATACTGACTGGTTTATATTACCCATACTCGTTTGCTCATTATACACATATTCACCATTCACCGGCTGATATTTGCATGAAAGAGGGAAAGAAATTGAGAGTGTACAGACTTTTGTTTCCATTGATTCTATTGTGTGTTTGTTTATTGTTGTTGTTTTCCAGAATGAAGTTGTGATGAGCGGCAAAGAAGTGTTGGAGGCACTGGGTCAGCTGTCCTTCATCATCTATGTGGTGAGTCTCTGCCAGTCTTCTCTAGTCTGCTATGTCCTTGATCTTTCATTCGTTTTTATTCATTCTTTGGGGTAAGTAGTGTTGATCTACATCATCATGTATTTATTTCATCCCCTCATTACTGACTCATTCGTGTATTCGTCCCATTCAGTCAGTCAGTCTTTGCTTCAACTATACCCACAGAAATGAAAAAAGCTGAAAATATTTTGCCTGTTTTACTTAGCTCTTTGTAATACTTTAAATGTTTACTTCCCTGAAGTTGGAATGTGGCTACCTAAATGGAGGGCAAGAACAGTTGAATACACATTGGTAAACCTCAGAGCTCTAGCTGAAGAACACACAAAGAAAACAAACAAAAAAACCCCCAAAACAACAAAGAAAACCATCCATCCAACCATGGTTCACTTTGTGTAACAGTCAGTTATCTGTGTAAAGATGCTTCTGCCAATTGCTAAGAATTGGATAGGCCTGAATTTTGACTGTAAAGATGATATGATAAATTTTACCTAGCATGTCAAATTTCTCAGTATAAATGCTGAAACACTTCTTTTTTTTTTTTATCCACCACGTAGTTGTAGTTTGGCATTAAAGATAGTGAACTGAAACCATAGCCTGTGTTTTCCCAGTACATCAAACTTAGCTTTGGAAAAATGTACAAAATCACATAGCATGTTCAGCCAATCCACTCCACATGTGGAAATGTGTTAAAGATGGTGACAGTTATTTATTTTTATTTATTTTATTTATTTATTCTTTTAAATCGAGGATAATGAAACATGCACTCATGTGCTTTTTTACATCCAATACCTGTGTGTATGCAGTTTTGTAAATGTCATGTGTTCCCACCGGCACCCAATGGCCAACTCTTATGAAAAGCAGAACAAGATTTAACGTGTGCGCAAGATGTTCTGCGTGCATTCGCACATGGGGCCTCAGTTTATAGTCTCATCCAAAGGACTTTTGGGAAGAGTGGAGTCAGCACTGATGTTAACTCCAAGAGAAAAATCCCTCAAACGGGAATCGAACCTGGGTCGTTAAATTGCGAGGGCAAGTGACCCAGCACAAAGTGCAGGGCCCCTCTAGCTGGTGGCCCCACGGCGGCCTAATATTGATGGGCTCCCTGTGGACTCCCGACCCCAGGGATGAGACATAACAAATCTGGGTATGGCTGTGGTGGGGAGATTGAAATGAACGGCGTGAGAACAACAGGACAGGGATGTCACAAAAGACGAGGCAGCAACAACAACAACAAAAATTGCGAGCGCAATGTTCTGACCACTTGGCTATCCAGTCCTCCTGATGACGATGATGTGTGTGTGGTGTGTTGATGGACAGTGTCTGGAGCTGGGGATACTGGGCGTGCTGTTCTTCCTGCTGTACGGACTGAAGATTCAGCATGTGGTCATCTTCCTCCTCATCTCCTCCGTCACAGGTCAGTGCAGCAGCTGGTGACACAGCCATGTCTTTGGTGTCAGTGCAAACATTTTTATATGTGTAGTGGAGGGATGGAGGCAGGATAGTATAGTGGTTAGAGAGTTGTGGTTTGATGGCTTGGGATTGAGCCTGAGTTTGAACCACCTTTGTGTAAGAGGACTTTTTTTTTCCCTTGGAGTGAACACCAATACTGAATCCACTTCCCCGAAAGTCCTTTGGGTGAAACTGTATGTCCATAACGTCACTGAAGTAATGCACTTTACTGGCACTTACACATACTCTCTGACTTTTTACGTACAGAAGAGCATGGATATACACACAGTAAACAGAGATGATATCTTTTTGCTGTTTCGGTGGTGATCCAGACTGGTGATACATGATCCTTGTTACTATCATTTGTATAGCACCATGTTTGCAGTATGTTTTCCCTATGCAGTGATGGTGCATTCATCATCAGTTTCTCTACTACATGATGTGTGCTTTATCATCATTATCATTTTTTCACCAGTATGGAATCAGGGTTCGCGATAACCGGTAATTGCCGGTATTTTACCGATTGTAAACTGGGAATACCGAAAATTTTCGAAGCAGCCGGTACCGCGTACCGATTCTGTTTGCCTGTGACCGATTAGATTTCCATCTAAAAAAAAAGTCTGAAGTGACATTTTCTGACAGTCTGTCATGCGCCTGTACTGTGCTTATGCACCTACCCCTTCCTACCACCCCTTCCGACGAACATCTTTGGCGCCAGCATGATTAGCCTAGCACGCAGAACAGCAAGCTTTACTGTGAAAGAATAGAGCTTCGCGCTCTTCTCGGCATGACAGTAACTTCCATTCACAATGAGTAAATGGGGCCTAGATTTTTTAAATCTTTACTCTTTTAATCTTTTATATGGAGGATAATGGAATAAGCACTCCTGTGCTTTTTTTTTTTTTTACATCCACTCCCCATGTGTATGCAGTTTTGTAAATGTCATCTGTTCCCACCGGCACACGATGGCCTGCTCTTACGAAAAGCGAAAGCGAGGGTCTCTGACTATGAATTTGCGCGTTGCTTTGAGAGAGACGAGTCGAAAACTAAATCTAAAATGAACGAAAGATCTAGATGAGCGCTAAGCATAGAAACAAAAAAGAAGAATATAGTCTCACGAATGATGCCATGCAAAACAACAGACTGACTCGGACAGTGGCACAGGCGTTAGAAAAAAAAACCTATTTCCTGCGTGGCTTCGTGCCCAAGAAGCGAGTGGCAGCAGCACGGCAGTCAAAGTCTGAGAGTGAGAGATTTGCGTTCAATTTAGATTTAGTTTTGCTGCCGAACAATCCCCCCCTCCCCCACCCCCTCACTGAATAGTTTCGTTTTGTTCACAGTACGTACCGGATATTATTTTCTGGGGACCGATTTTGGGGGAGTTGGTCAAGATATCTCTGAAATGGCAACTCGCAGTACCGGTTTTAAAAAATCCTAGCGCGAACCCTGTGGAATGATAGCCTGGTGGTTAGAGCAGTCTGACAACCTGGGTATAAGCCACCACTGAGATGCTCTTTCAAGGCAACTTTTGCCCTGGAGTAATCACCACTACCAATACTACTCCCCTAAGAGTCCTTTGGATGAGACTATAAACCGAGGTTCCGTGTGCAAATGAACAAAAAACTTGCGTACGAATCAAACTGTATTCTGCCATTTTGGAGAGTGGGTCATTTTTGGCCATGGGAACAGTAACAAAATTTACAAAACAGCATGCACACATGGACTGAGTGTGAAAAAGCATGTGAGTCCTTATTTCATTATTCTTGAAATAAAAGCATTAACTGCACTAATTACATTAATGATTATTTGTACACCAGTAAGTTATGCAATTTGTACTCCAGTACAATAGCTGAGTGGGTACAGGATAGTTCAGTGCAGACAGGATAGCTCAGTGGTCAGAGTGCTCGCTTTTCCACAGCCAGTGTTAAGCGTGGATGGGTGACCATCTGCACGCTTTGGTTTCATAAAGTCCCCCAGTTCACCCAGCTGTAAATGGTCAGGGAAGGAAAAGCAGCAAGGGAGAGGAGATTGGCGCCACCCTCAATATGGTGGCCTGTGCAGAAACTGAGATCTCTGATGCCTCACTCCCAACAATCATATAGGTTATGGAACAGCTTACCTCTACCTTTTTTTTACGTTATGTGCGCAGTGCACAAATCCAACATCACTTAGTCAAAAGTGCTAAATTTAGCACGCCCTTTCCTTTTACCTAGTCCAAGTGTGGTCAGTTTCTGCTATATTTATTTATTTATCTATTTATTTATTTATTTATTTATTGTGTTCTTTTATATCGAGGATAATGGGATAAGCACTCTTGTGCTTTTTTACATCCAGTCCCTGTGTGTATGCAGTTTTGTAAATGTCATCTGTTCCCACTGGCACACGATGGCCTACTCTTACGAAAAGCGGAACAGGATTTAACGTGTGCACGAGATGTTCTGCGTGCGTTCACACACGGGGGCCTCGGTTTAAAGTCTCATCCAAAGGACTTTGGGACGAGAGTGGGGTCAGCACTGATGTTAACTCCGGGAGAAAAATCTCCTCGAACGGGAATCGAACCCGGGTCGTCAAATTGCGAGCGCAATGTTCTGACCACCAGGCTACCCTATCCCCCAAAACAGCACCAGCTGGCCCCAACTGGGCTGGGCTGGGATGGGAAGAGCTGAAAGTGGGAGGAAACTGACAGCTATATGTGACCCCCCTCCTCCTCCTCATCACCTCCATCATGATTTTTTCCCTCCCCAGCCTCTTTCACAGTGATGTCGGCCAAGGCGGTGTCTGGGATGATTCAGATCTCCGCCAGCGGGTACAGCCAGTTCCGACAGCCCTCGCTGTACGTGATGGTGGTGGTGATGGTGGGGACGGCGGTGGTGCAGGTCAAGTACCTCAACCAGGCCATGAAGAAGTTCGATTCCACGGTCGTCGTCCCCACCAACTTCGTCTTCTTCACCATCAGCGCCATCGTGGCTGGTGAGTTAGTGGTGGTGGTGTGGTTGTGGAGTGTGATAGTGTTGATTATTGTCATTATTTGTCTTTTTTGCCATTGGTGTTTTTGTGGCTGGTCAGATAGTGTGATGTTGTACATTTTTATAATTATTATCATTATCATTCTTTGTCTTTTTCACCATCAGTGCCATCGTGGCTGGTCAGTTTGGTGGTGTGGTTTGTTTGTGTTGTGTGATGTTGTTTGTTGGTTATCGTCGTTGTTGTGGTTGTTGTTTGTTTGTCTTTTTTTATCATTGGTGTTTTTGTTGCTGGTTAGTTGGTGTTGTTAAAGAGTGTGATAGTAATTTTTTAAAAAAATCATTATTATTATCGTTTGACTTTTTCATCATTAGCGCTATTATGGCTGGTCAGTTGGTGTGGTTATGTTGTGTGATATTGTTGATTATCACCATTATTTGTCTCTTACATAATTAGCAATTTTGTGTCTGGTCAGGTGGTGTGGTTATGGAGTATGGTATTGTTGATTATTATCATTATTGTTTGTCTTTTTGCCATTAGTGCTATTGTGGCTGGTCAGTTGGTGTGGTTATGGAGTGTGATGTTGGTTATCATCATTATTATTGTCTTTTTCACCTCTAGCACTTTTGTGGCTGGTCAGTTGGTGTGGTTATGAATTGTGATAGTGTTGGTTATTTTGTGTTATTATTATTATTTTCATTGATTGACTTCTTCACCATCAGTGCTGTTGTCGCTGGTCAGTTGGTGTGACTACGTTGTGTGATATTGTTGATTATTATTATCATTTGTCTTTTTCACCATTAGTGCTGTTTTTGCTGGTCAGTTGGTGTGGTTATGGAGTGTGATATTGTTCATTATTATCATTATTATAGTCTGTGTACTTTACCATCAGCCCTTTTGTTGCTGGTTAGTAGGTGGTTCGGGAGGAGGATGTTAAGTACTGGGTTGTTTTTTTTCCAACTTGGGAGATTTTATTTGAAAAAGGAATTATGTGAAAAGTAGTAAGAAATTATACACTTTTATTTATTCATTTCTTATTGACGAAAATTTGTTGTTTCCCATGTGCAGGCATTGTATTCTACAAGGAGTTTTACGGAATGACCAGCATGGACATTGGCATGTTTTTACTTGGGTAAGATTGTGTTCACTGTGTCTCAAGGAAAGAGTGTGTGCTCAACAATACTCATTGTGTGTGTGTATGTGTGTGGGGGTGGGGGTTGTTCTTTGTCTGCTGAGACATAAATACAATCACAACAACAGGGAGTTCTGTGTTTGTTTATTTGTTTCATTGGTTTTGGTCTTGTTCTGTTTTATTGTATCTGAATTTTTTTTTTATAGATAATTCTTTGTTTATTTGTTTCATTGGCTTTGGTATTGTTCTGTTTTATTCCAACTAAAAAATTTCTATAAATAATTCTTTATCTATTTATTTGGCTAATTGGTGTTGGTCTTGTTCTGTTTTATTCTATTTAAAAAAAACTCCATAAATAATTCTTTCTTTGCTCATTTGTTTCATATATTGGTTTGGGTCTTGTTTTGTTTTATTTGAACTAAAAATGTCCATAGATAATTTTGGTTTTAGATCAATGACAAGGCTGTTGAAATGGCATCAGACAACTCATCTGATAATTGTGAGACAGAACGTCAGAACTAGTTATAGTGTGTAAAGCCTTTATGGATAAGAAGTGAATCATTTTAGTGAAAAAGAGAGAGACACGGAGAGAGATTTGATTTATTCTTTTATATATTGAGGATAATGGATAAAGCACTTTTGTGCTTTTTTACATCCAGTCCCCGTGTGTATGCAGATTTGTAAATGTCATCTGTTCCCACAGGCACACGATGGCCTACTCTTGGGAAAAGCGGAACAGGATTTAACGTGTGCGCAAGATGTTCTGCATGCGTTCGCATACGGGGCCTTGGTTTATAGTCTCATCCTTCAGAAGGACTTTTGGGGAGAATGGAGTCAGCACTGATGTTAAGGTCGTCAAATTGCCAGCGCAATGTTCTCACCACTAGGCTATCTGTCCCCAAGAGAGAGAGAGAGAGAGAGAGCGCCACACACAGAGAGGGAGAGACACAGAGGAAGAGAGAGAGAGTGAATGGCAATGTGCTTTGATCTAAAATACTTTATAAAAAAAAGAGTTTTGTTTTTTGTTGTTGTTACAGTTTTAGTTGTGTGTCTCAGGTGCTTGCTGTCATTTGTGGCGGTGTACTTCATCACTGTGGGTAACCTGCTGGACGCGGCCAAACAGAGTCTGACCAATCAGCAACGCGTCTCTGCTGACGTCATCCCTTGTGAGTCGCCATGTTTGTGATGGGGATGGGTAGAGAGGGTTTCCTTGGCTTTGTCCAGTTTGGCTTTTGGTTGGTGGCTTGGGTTTGGTTTTGGCTTTCGGAAAAGGGGGGGATGGGGAGGGTATGTGAAGTCTGCTGCAAGATTAATAGTTCCAGGATTCTTATTCTTCTTCTTCATCGTCAAATGCTCAGACAGCAACTATTGTTTGTCATATGAGCAAAAATGTGTTGTGCTGCCATTAAGCCTAGTGCATCCGACTTTGGTGTAGCAGAGAATTGTTTTGTTTTTAAGTCTTTCTTGAGGAAAAAAAAAAAAAGCAGGAGAATGGACCATGAAGGCAGAAAACAGACAAGAAGGAGGTGACAGAAAGAAAAACAACAAATCAGAATCAAAAGAGAGGGATCGAAAAGAGGGAATTCCTAGCACAGAGTTTCCAGAAGGTGGGAATGTTATTTATACTGACAGGCCCCCTGGTATCCTCACAGGGGGAAACTGAACAATCTTGTGCGGTACCTGATTCAGTAAACAAGAGAAAGCCGTGGAAGATATCTAACAATATTAAAAAATTAAACTGTACCTCAACGGGGCGGGATAGCTAAATGGTCAGAGCACTCTCTTTCCCAAGTCAAAGTTAAGCAGTGTCGAGCGTGGTTACCTTCTAGACATCTACACAAGTTAACACTCTAAATATTTATACAATCTAACGTTTTAGACATCTACACAATCTAACGTTCTAAACATTCACACAATCTAACAATCCAGACATTTACACAATCTAACATTGACACACTCTAACATTCACACAATCCAACATTCACACAATCCAACATTCCAGACATTCACACAATCCAACATTCTAGACATTCACTCAATCCAACGTTCCAGACATTCACTCATTCACACAATCTAACATTCACACAATTCAACATTCACACAATCCAACATTCGCACAATCCAACACTCCAGACATTCACACAATCTAACATTCACACAATCTAACATTAACACAATCCAACATTCACACAATCCAGCATTCACACAATCCAACATTCCAGACATTCACACAATCTAACATTCCAGTCACTCACACACTCCAACATTACACAATCCAACATTCACACACTCCCAACACTCACACACTCTAACATTCACACACTCTAAC
>CM060322.1:47721680-47749180 GCA_030674155.1 Stramonita haemastoma | reverse complement strand
CCAGCATGTGCCCAACAAACAGTGGGATCATTTTAAGTGACGTGATGTTCTTTGGACTTCTCCTTTTATTAACTTCTTAAGGAGTCATGGGGGCACTCCACTGACAAGTTTTTCTGACATTGTATGATGGGAAAGTTGAACCTGGTCCAGTGGAGCCTTCTCCTCTCCAGTGAGCAGGATGCATGCTGGGTATATTTGTATCATTCATACCACCAGCCATGGCTGGTTTACTCTTCTACTGAAGGAAGACAGTTCTTTAGCTCGTAAGCAAGATGTTATGCATGCAATGCATTATTATCAATTATCTATTCTTTTGTATCGAGGATAATGGAATACGCACTCATGTTCTTTTTAACACCCAGTTCCTGTGTTTGTGCAGTTTTGTAAATCTTGTCATCTGTTCTCACCGGCACATAATGGCCTTCTCTCACGAAAAGCAGAATAGGATTTAACGTATGCTCAAGATGTTCTGCATTTGTGCATGCACTTACATATGGGATCTTGGGTTACAGTCTCGTCTGATGGCCATTTTGTCCTCTCCCCGTCTTCTTCCTATTCTCTCTTACCCATTTTACCAGTGAGTTGACAATCACATAAGTTAACAGAACCACCAAAAGTGAGTCATATCCACAGCACCACTTTATGACAGGGATGGAGTTGTAGACAGCACGAGATGTATTCTTTGTAGGGAAAATTGTGGGTGGAGAAAAAAATCACTGCCAGCTCTGCAGATCTCTTGAACAAACTAGAGGTGGATGATTTTTTATTTTATTAGGAATGTAAAAAGATGGAGAAATTTTTGTTGTTGTTGTAAATTGTAAGACCTGCGTCAAAAACGCACAAAAAGTAAAACACAGTAACAATAAATCCAAACATTTGCATAATGACACAAAGGTCACATCAACATTTACAGGTGAGAAATCCACATTTTACTCTCTCATTATTCCATAATTGGGTTGAGAGAGACAGATGACCTTTAGTTGAATGAATGGCTGATCTTCACATGTGTCCTGTTTCAGTCACAGAACCCAACAAGCTCCAAAGATGCCACTGGGAAAAACCATTTTGGTGACAGGGGGTGCCGGGTATGTGGGCAGTCATGCTGTCATTGAACTGGCAGAGGCTGGCTACGAAATCGTCATCATTGACAATCTGGTCAATGCTAGTATGGGTAAGAAATTAAATGAGTCTGGATGTTGTTATGTACTTTTTATTTATTCATTTATTCTGTATTTTATTTTATTCATTTATTCTTTATATCGAGGATAATGGGATAAGCACTTAAGTGCAAGATAAACATCTTTCAAGATAGTTTAAAAGATGTATAATATTTTAGTATTTGTGAGTGAGGATAGATTTGCAGTATTTGAGTATTTTTGAGTGAGGATATTGATGTGTAGCATTTCAATATTTCCGAGTGGGGATGAATGCATTGCATTTGAATATTTTTTAAGTGAAGATAGATGTCGTATTTTGATTTTTATTCCCCTTTTAAAAATTTTTTTTTTAAAGTATCTGAATATTTTGGAGTGAGGATAATTTTACAGTATTTGAATATTTCTAAGTGATGATAGATGTATAGTATTTGAATATTTCTGATTGATGATAAATGTATATTATTTGAATATTTCAGAGTAAGGATAAATGTGCAGTATTTGAATATTTCAAATGAGAATAAATTTGCACTATTTGAATATTTCTGAGTGATGATATATGTATATTATTTGAATATTTCAGAGTAAGGATAAATGTGCAGTATTTGAATATTTCTGAGCAAGGATGGGAGAGAGTTTCAGATAACAGGAACTTGATAATGAAAAGATTTTTGACCAAACCAAACGATTGAAGTTAGATTGCTAGCTAGATCTACCACGTTTGTCAATGATTGTCCTGTGATAATCTACTCTCACAGAGTTTTTACTACAAAGGTTTGAAAATACTAGGGAACTGTGGTTGATTTGTGGTTTTTTTTTGTTGTCTGTTGCAGAGAGCATACGACGTGTGGAGAAACTGATCGGCAAGAAAATCTTCTCTTACTCCGTAGATCTCCTGAACAAAACAGAGCTGATGGAAATCTTCAGGAGGGTCAGTAGACATGGAAACACTTTTCTTTCTTTTTCTTAAACTGCCAAGGAAGGATGGTTTAATTAAACAGAATTTTGATCACATCAAAACAACACAGCAGCAACACAGGAAGTATGAGTACAACAGTCATAAAATCTATGAAAAGTACTTTAGAAACACATGTGTTGAAATAGGCCGCAGCTTAACCCTCTTGCATTCGGATTCTCTGAACACAAATTGTCCCTAGTTTTTGCATTCCATCACAAAATCAGGTCAGGCACACATGCTCGCTCGCCTTTTCCTTTTTCTAAGTATGTACCAGACTCACAGCAGGATATGTGCCTCTGGCCTGATAGAGCTTTGGCATGTGGTAGCGATTGGTGAAGGTCACTGCATGATGGAAAACTACTGTATATAAATCCTGGCAAATCCCAGAACAGGATTCAGGGGAGGGAATTATTTAATCCCGGCAAATTCAGGGTCGGGACTAAGAGGGTTAAATTCATATATAAAAAGCCCCATCACATCATTTCGAAAGAAAAGAAAGCAAGAACATAACATGTTTATACTGTGGAAATATCGGAAAAGAAAATAACAAATTAACAGAAAGAAAATAGAGCACAACAAAAAAATGATGCAAGGGGGTGGATGTACCAAGATAAGAAGAATCAGGAAACATAATCAGAAAACAGGCTGTGATGTATAACACAATGCTAAATACAAAACAATATAATGCAACACATTCATGCATACATGTGGCCATATGTCTTTCTTACAGCACAGAATACAATCCAGTATAACACAACATACAACACCACACAATCCATCACAACACAACAATACAACACATTTCAATATCCCTGTGGCTCTCTGTGTGTGTTTCTTACAGCACACAATACACACAGTGATCCACTTTGCACAGTACAATACAACACAACAAACACAACACACAATGTAAAGCAATACACTTCATTCATTATACATGTTGCTATGTGTGTTTCTGACAGCACAAAATACAATGCACTATAATACAACAGAACACTATACAACACACTTCAGTATACCTGTGGCTATGTATGTTTCTTACAGCTCAGAATACAACATAATGTAATGTAATATAACACAACACAACACAAATTATGAAGCAGCACATTTCAATATCCCTTTGGCTTTGTGTGTTTCTTACAGTACAGAATACAACACAATATAACATAACACAACGCAACACACCATATAAACCAACACACTTCATTCAATACCCCTATGGCTCTGTGTGTGTGTGTGTTACAGCACACAATCCACGCGGTGATCCACTTTGCGGGGCTGAAGGCCGTGGGGGAGTCGTGCACGCTGCCTCTCCTCTACTACAGGAACAACGTGGGGGGCACCACCAACCTGCTGGAGGTGAGACCTCAGTAGCTAGCTGTGTAAACAGGTAAAAAAAGGTAAAAAGTTAAAGTTAAAGTCGTCCCGAGCCTAAGGCTCATCAGGCCGGTGCTTATCCCGGTTTCTGTGGCGTTAAGCAACTGAGAGTCATAGACTCCCCCCTGGATAGGACGCCAGTCTATCGCAGGGTTAACCCCCAACACAAGGTTGCGCACACACTAACACACACACACACACACACACACACACACACACCACACACACACACACACACACACACACACACACACACACACATACAAATACTGTCACACACACACCCCTTTTACACCTGGGTGGGGTGAGAAAATAGCCGTAAAGTGCCTTTTCCAAGGGCACAACGCCATAGCCGAAAGCTGGGATCGAACCTGCAACCTTTAGATTACGAGTCCAACGCCCTAACCACTAGACTACAGCGGCGGCTAAAAAAAAAAAAGGTAAAGGTGTCCCATATTTATTTATTTATTACCACTTTATGTCACAGCAGATTTCTCTGCATGTGATTCGGGCTGCTCTCCCCAGGGGAGAACGCATCGCCACAAGTGTAGTGCCACCTTTTTTTTTCTTTTTTTCTTTTTCCTGTCTGCGACTGTATTTGTTTCCCTATCAGAGTGGCTTTTTTCTGTAGAATTTTGCCAGGGACAACCCTCTTGTTGCCGTGGGTTCTTTTACATGCGCTAAATAATGATGTGTAACACACTGGACCTCGGTTTATCGTCTCATCCGAAAGACTAGCGCCCAGACCACCACTCATGGTCTAATGGATGGGGGAAAAGTTTCGGGCCCAAATGGGGTTTGAACCACCGCACACTTTCTAGAAAGGTGCATCACCTCTAGACCACTGATCCACCTGTGTGGTTGTAGGAGAGCGAGGCATCAGAGACCTCAGCTTCTCTAGGAGCCAGCATATTGAGGGCAGCACCCATCTCCTCTCCCTCACTGCTTTTACCTTCCCTGACCCCAAAGAGGGCAGATACCCATTTTACAGCTGGATGAACTGGGGGGGACTGTATTGAAGCTAAGGTGTGCAAACGGTCTTCCATCCAGTTGGTAACCACGCATGATGCTGACTAACTTTGACTTGTTTGGTGGGCTTGTGAAACATGAACATACCCAGCATACATCCCCTAAGTCGGAAAGCAGTTACCTTTATGGTAGGCAAAAACGGTTGCATATTTATTTTATTTTATTCTTTTATATTGAGGATAATGGAATAACCACTCATGTGCTTTTTACATCTAGTCCCCGTGTGTATGCAGTTTTTGTAAATCGTGTCATCTGTTCCCACCGGCACATGATGGCCTACTCTTACGAAAAGCGGAACAGAATTTTTAACGTGTGTGCGCGAGATGTTCTGCGTGCATTTGCAAATGGGGCCTCGGTTTATAGTCTCGTCCGAAGGACTTTTGGGAAGAGTGGAGTCAGCACTGATGTTTAACGCCAAAGGTGAACCATGAAGTTCTCACCAAGAAACAATAACAAAAAAAATAGATACCAAAATTAGGATGTGTACGCCATGTTGTGGGGTCAGGATAGTTCAGTGGTCAGAGCACTCGCTTTACTCAAGTCAAAGTTAAGTTCTGGTCTGGGCCAGACTCATAGTCATGATCAGAGTGAAAGGATGTGTCCTTAACCCTTCTGGGAAGAGCAAGAATCACCCTTTATGTTTAAAAAAACACCACACCACACCACACCACACCACACCACACCACACCACACCACACCACACCACACCACACCACACCACACCACACCACACCACACCACACCACACCATGCCAGGCGAAACTAGATCAAGCTAAAACCAAGCCAGGCTAAGCCAAGTCAAATTCAACCACAAACCCAATCCATTACCCTTACCCCAACCTTACTTGATCTGACCTGACCTGACCTGGCCCAACCTAACTCAAGACTGACCCTGGACACCTGACCCCACCTGATCAGACACACTGACCACTAAACTAAACTGACCGCTTACCTGGCCTGACCTGACCTACCTGACCTGACCTGACCCCACAAGACCTGACCTAGCCCCCACGATCCGACCCCCCTGGCTAGTTCTAACCCATCTTCCCTGACCCCCACAGTCTGACCCTGACCTGAAACATACAGCCTGACCCGATATGACCTGACCTGACCTGACCTGACCTGACCCAACCTGACCCAACCCAACCCACCCGACCCAACCCAGAGATGTTAGATCAGATTCTTTCCCTCTGATCAGAACATTGCGCTCGCAACTTGACGACTTGGGTTCGATTCCCGTTCGAGGGGATTTTCCCCCTGGAGTTAACATCAGTGCTGACTCCACTCCCCCCAAAAGTCTTTCGGATGAAACTATAAATCGAAGCCCTGTATGCAAACACACGCAGAAGATCTTGCGCATACTTAAAATCCTGTTCCGCTTTTCGTAAGAGTAAGCCATCTTGTACTGGTGGGAACAGATGACAATATTTACACAACTGCATACACACGTCGCAAGATCAACAGGGCTTTCCAAGACGATTCTGCAGGGAACTGTGCAAGGCGGGAGAAGGAGAGGCAGGCAGAGAAAGAGATGGGAGGACAACATCTGAGAGTGGACAGGCCTCAGGCTGAGTGACACCCTGAGAAAGGTCGAGGACAGAGGGAAATGGAGAGAGCTGGTTGCGAGGTCTTCCGTGGCGCCCCTACGGTCTAAATAGACTACGGGATAGAAGAAGAAAAAGAATACACACAGAGACTGGATGAAAAAAAGCATATGAGTGCTTATTCCATTATCCTCAACATAAAAGAGTAAATAAATAAATAAAATAAATAAATAAATCTTGTGTCTCTCACCAGGTCATGGAGGCCAACGAAGTCTACAACATGGTGTTCTCAAGTTCCGCCACTGTGTACGGCACGCCACAGTTCTTGCCCCTGACGGAGCAGCATCCAGTAGGGGGCTGCACCAGCCCCTACGGCAAGACCAAGTACATGGTCGAGCAGATTTTGCATGACATTGCCGCTTCTAATGAGGTGAGTGGGGAGGGGGGGGGGGGGGGGGGGGGGGGGTTGTGTTTTTTATGGGGGTGGGGGGTGGGGGGGATATGGTGGGGTGTGTGTGTGTGTGTTTGTGTGAGGTGTGGTGTGGTGTGGTGTGTGTACATGATATGTGTGTGTGTACGTGTGTGTATGTGTGTGTGTGTGTGTGTGTGTGTGTGTGTGTGTGTGTGTGTGTGTGTGTGTGTGTGTGTGTGTTTGTGGGGACATGCAAGAGTGTATAAATATTATTGTGTGTGTGGGTGCATATGTATGTGTGAGAGTTATCATGATAATAATAATGATAATAATAATAATAATAATAACGGTCACTGTTGATGCTAACCTCACAACCCCCTCATCCTTCCCTTCCACACCTGACAGAAATGGAACTTCATCATCATGCGGTACTTCAACCCTGTGGGTGCCCACAAGTCGGGCACCATCGGGGAGGACCCTGCAGGGGTGCCCAACAACCTGATGCCCTTCATCGGCCAGGTGGCCGTGGGCCTCAGACCTGCCCTCAAGGTGTACGGCAGTGACTACGACACCCACGATGGCACAGGTACGTGTCATGTCAAGCTGAAGGGGGTTTTTGTTTTAGAGCTTCAATATATATGAGTGGGGATGGGATAGCTCAGTGGTCAGAGCACTCGCTTTCCCCAAGTTAAGGTTTAAAGCAGCATTGAGTGTGGTTACCAAGTGGATGGATGACTGTTTGCGCACCTTGGCTTCAGCACAATTAGATGGGTGACTGTTTGCGCACCTTGGCTTCAGCACAGTCCCCCAGTCCATCCAGTTGTAAATGGGTACCTGCCCTCTTTAGGGTCAGGGAAGGTAAAGCAGCGATGAAGAGGAGATGGGCGCCGCCCTCAATATGGCTGGCCCCTAGAGAAGCTGAGGTCTCTGATGCCTCACTCCACCTACGACCACATAGGTTATGGGACACCTTTACCATTTACCTTTACCTAGAGTGCCAAGGTTCACCAATGGTGAGAATTTTTTTGTGTATGTGATCGTTTTTTTCCCATCATGAAGGTAGCCAGTATTCCAACTTCAGGGATGTGTACTGGGTTTGTTCACGTTTCTGTAACTCACCAAATGCTGATATGAATTATGGAATCTTTAACGTGCATGTTTGATCTTCTGCATGTGTATATACATACACAAAGGGAGTCAAGGCACTGGCAGGTCTGCAAATGAAGTTGATCTGGGAGATAGGAAAAAAATCCTCACCCTTAATTCACCAGATGCCGCCAAGATTCGAACTTGCGATTTCATGGATCCGTGGGATTAAAATCAAACAGTTTGAGCTGAAATGATTTGGGGGGTGGGAGGGTTTTATGGTTAGAGCATGGTATTTATGACCAGATGGGGACTGCGTGAGCATGGGTTGAAGTCTCTGTTGAGGAGGTGTCCCCTCAAAGGGCCCTTTCCTCTGGTGTTAGCATGGATAACCAAGCAGGAAGGTAGCAGGAGGGTTAAGATATTCACTTGCCTAACTCGATAAACCATGAGGTTCTGGGTTCCATTCTCGGCCA
Source organism: Stramonita haemastoma (assembly GCA_030674155.1). Lineage (NCBI taxonomy): Eukaryota > Metazoa > Mollusca > Gastropoda > Neogastropoda > Muricidae > Stramonita > Stramonita haemastoma. The sequence continues at coordinate 47,741,147 of CM060322.1, read as the reverse complement.
AAAGGGCCGTCTCCTCATATATATATAACACATATGAATGCGTGCACATATGCACACATGTATGTGTACATGGTTTGCAGGGTTTTTTGCAAATATGATCCTGAAATGGATAGATATGCTGTGGGCGTATTTATTTATTTTATTTTTGAAGAAAGAGGGAGAGAGAGAGAGAGAGAGAGAGAGAGAGAGAGAGAGAGAGAGAGAGAGAGAGAGAGAGAGAGAGAGAGAGAGAGAGAGTGTGTGTGTGTGTGTGTGTGTGTGTGTGTGTGTGTGTGTGTGTGTGTGTGTGTGTGTGTGTGTGTGTATGCATGCGTGCATGCATGCATGCATGCATGCATGCATGCATGCGTGCCTGTGTGCATGTGTGCATGTGTGTGTGTTTGTTTTTTTAAAAAAGTTTTATGTGTGTGGGCATGAGTGAGTGCGCGTATGCCACATATGACATTAAGTTTATCTAATTTTTTGTATTGATTTTATTCTATTTAAAAAAAAAATTATTTTATCATTTTTTTAATGTTTATACATTACACATGCAACAACCTTACTCCTGCAACATCACCCCACTGTTCCTCATCACAAAACATCTCAAACCTGACCCCTTGTATTTATGTCCACCCTGACAATACAAACCAACCTCAGGTGTGCGTGACTACATTCACGTAGTGGACCTGGCCAAAGGTCACATAGCCGCACTGCAGAAACTGGACGAGCAGTGCAGCCTGAAGGTACGCGTGTCCTCTCAACTGCCTCTGTGTGTGTGAGACGTGTCTGCCGCGCTTTGAGTACTCCTGCATCTAACATGGTGCGCTTGCACCTGAGCATGTGGAATGTCTGACCTTGACTGACCTGCACCTAACACGGTCCGCTTGCACCTGAGCATGTGGAATGTCTGACCTTTTTTTGGCTGCTCACTTTCTGACTGACCTGCACCTAACACGGTCTGCTTGCACCTGAGCATGTGGAATGTCTGACCTTTTTTTTGATGCTTACTTTCTGACTGACCTGCACCTAACACGGTTTGCTTGTACCTGAGCATTTTGGAATGTCTGACCTTTTTTTTTCCTTTTTTGCTGCTCACTTTCTGACTGACCCATATCGGTGTTGTTAACATTCTGGTGTTGTTGACCTTGATGGTTTTGGTTGTTGATATTGTATGCTGATGTTGTGGTCAATGTCAGTGTTTTTAACATGTTTTTTTGATTAAAAAAAAAAAGTGTGATGTATGCTGATGTTAGGATGTTGCTAATATGTGTGTGTGTGTGTTGATATTGGTAACATGTGTGTGCTGATGGCTTAACACTGGTGCTGGTGTTGTTAACATGTGTGCTTATGTTGTGACTCAAATCAGTGTTATTAACTGATGTGTACTGATGTGACTCAAATCAGTGTTATTAACTGATGTGTACTGATGTTGTGACTCAAATCAGTGTTATTAACTTATGTGTTCTGATGATGTGACTCAAAACAGTGTTATTAACTGATGTGTACTGATGTTGTGACTCAAAACAGTGTTATTAACCCATGTGTACTGATGTTTGTGACCCAACCCAGCTTTTTTTAACACATTGTTGTAACCCAAATCTTTGTTGTAAACATGTGTGCTGATGTTGGGACTCAAATCAGTGTTATTAACTTATGTGTACTGATGTTGTGACCCTGCCCCGCCTGCTTTTTAAAAAAAACCCTCTCTGTTATTACCCAAATCTTTGTTGTAAACATGTGGGCTGCTGTTGAAACTCGAATTCATATTGTTAGTGCATGTGCTGTCATTATGACCTTTTTCATCTGTGTCGACACGCTCCTAATGTGACCTTAAGTAGGAACTGTTAATGCGTTAGTGTCATGATCCAAATCAGCATCATCAACAGGTGTGTGCTGTTGTGACCCATACTCACCATTTTTATTTTATTTATTTGTTTACCTCTTTTATATCGAGAGTAATGGAATAAGCATTCATGTGCTTTTTTTTTTTTTACATCCAGTCCCTGTGTGTATGCAGTTTTGTAAATCTTGTCATTGTTAGCATTAGTGGGATATTGCAATTGAAGTCAGTGTTGTTGACATAATTATGTTTATTTTTATTTTATGTAGTTATTTATTTTATTCTTTTATATCAAGGATAATGGAATAAGCACTCATGTGCTTTTTGACATCCAGTCCCCGTGTGTATACAGTTTTTGTAAATCATGTCATCTGTTCCCACCGGCACACAATGGCCTACTCTTATGACAGCAGAACAGGATTTAACATGTGTGCAAGATGTTCTGCGTGCGTTCACACACAGGGCTTCAGCTTATAGTCTCATCCGAAAGACTTTTTGGGGAGAGAGTGGAGTCAGCACTGATGCTAACTCCAGGGGAAAAGTCCCCTTGACCGGGAATCGAGCCCGGGTCATCAAATTGCGTGTGCAATGTTCTGACCACTAGGCTATCCCATGTGTGTGTGCATGTGATCGTGCATGCATGTGTGTGTGCGTGTGCTTCTAATACTGCTAAAATGGGTTTGCCATTGTACCTAATCCTTTTGTCTTGTAAGTTCCGAAAGCTTTGTGTGACACTCACAATTTCTTCAAAGCCTTGACCTTTTGACCTCTGACCTCAGCCTTGACCTCTACTTACTTCCCATGCTAACCATAAAATGATTTTAGTCTTCACTTATTGGCAGTATTATTTTCCCTTGTTTACCCTCTCTCCATTTAAAACCTTTTTTTTTCCCATGTTTGCAACCACCCCCCTTTCCCTTGGCAATGTGCACATATACACATGAACACAGACCACCACACACCCTCCCACACCCACACGTATACAGTACAACACAACACAACACAACACAACACAACACAACACAACACAACACAACACAACACAACACACACACACACACATCCATACTGTCACTTAAATGGCTGTAGATTTAAATAAAAATAAATCATCTTTTAATCATTGAGGAAGTATTTGGGAGGGTGGGTGGGTGGGTGAATGAGTAGGTGGATGAATTGAATGGAGCGATGATGTGGTTGCAAAATTACTAGGAAGAATTGTGTAATGGCAGCTGTTTAAGAAAAAAGGACTTAATTACTCTTTATTTTACATTTTGAACAAATGAGAAAGAAATGATTATTGGCTGCATGTGTGTGTGTTTATGTTTTGCATGTGGGTATTGGCGCATGTGGAGTGAACATTGTATAATATTATGTGCATGAGCTAAGTGTCAAGGACAGAAGAAATGTTGAAAAGTATGATCATCATCACAACAAAGAATTTCTTTTAAAACAAGTATTATTATTGTTGAACTAAAGTCTAAAGTCATCACTTTTGATCTTGCTGTCTTAATATTTGTGAAATGTTTTATATATATATCACTTTTTAGAGGGGGGGGAGGGGAAGAAAAATAAGTCTCGGTAAAATTTTAAGAAAGATAGTAAGAAGGAAAGAAAAGTAAAGCTGAGAGAGAAATGGAAAAAGAATCAGCTTGTCACAAATTATTATTTCTTCAGATGATAAAAAAATGTGTTTATATATATATATATATATATATATATATATATATATATATATATATATATATATATATATATATATATATATATATATATATATATATATATAACAGGCTTGACCCCTGTTTGAAACCACTTTTCCTCTTCCCCCTGACCTTGAAAGGTGGTCTTGGTGTGAGTCTTGTGAATAAGACAATAGACTCAGGTCTTATGTGCAACATACAATTAGTGCCTGTAAAATAACCCACAGCAACAGAAGATTTGTTCCAACTAAAATTCTAAAAAAAAAAAAAAGAGAAAAAAAAAAAGCTAACAAAAAACCCCAAGCAAACAAACCGACTCAGATAAGAAGGCAAAAACACTATATACATATTTTGTTTTTTAAATGGGAGGCACTGCTCCTATGGCGGCACACTCTCCCAAGGGAGAGCATCCTGAATTTCACTCAAAGAAATTTGCCACGACTGAAAGTGGTAATCAGTACAATACAATTCAATATGATATGGTTTGATATGATACAAGACAATTCATACAATAATCAAAATGAAACACTATAATGCTCCATACAATACAATACAACACAGTGCAATGCAATGCAACACAACACAATACAAAACAGTACAGTCTTCTTCTTCTCTTTTGTTTGCTTTTGTTTATTTGTTGACTTATTATTTGAATGGATGTCAGACATGTTGTCACACTGTGTTGGCAGGTGTACAACCTGGGGACAGGCCATGGGTATTCTGTACTGGACATGGTGAAGGCCTTTGAAAAAGCTTCAGGCAAAAAGGTGAGTACACAAACTTCCCTTTTCTGCATCTTGTATTTTCTTTTCTTTCTCCTTCTTCTCGTCATCATTATCATCATTAAGAGGAGCCATATTAGATATTTAGTGTTGTGTTTCATTGTGGGAATCTAAACCATATTAGACTATTTAGTGTGGGAATCTAAACCATATTAGACTATTTAGTGTGGGAATCTAAACCGTATTAAACTATTAATGTGGGAATCTAAACCATATTAAACTATTAATGTGGGAATCTAAACCATATTAGACTATTTAGTGCTGTGTTTCATTGTGGGAATCTAAACCATTATTTAGTGTTGTGTTTCATTGTGAGAATCTAAACCATTATTTAGTGTTGTGTTTCATTGTGAGAATCTAAACCATTATTTAGTGTTGTGTTTTATTGTGGGAATCTAAAACCATATTAGATTATTTAGTGTTGTGTTTCATCTGTCAAAACTGAACACCATCTGGAAAGATAAAAAATATTTCACTCAACTCCAAGATCAGACTAATGCACTCCCTTGTCATATCTGTAGTCCTGTATGCCTGTGAATCGTGAACCCTGACAGCTGAATTGGAGAGAAGAGTACAGGCGGTAGAGATGAGATGCTTCCAGAGACTCCTTGGCATCTCCTACAGAGACCACATAAGCAACAAAGAAGTGCATAGCAGAATCCAGCAAACCATTGGTCCCTACGAAAACCTTCTATCAGTCATAAAGAAGTATAAACATAAATGGAAGGGCATGTCACAAGATCAAAAGGACTTGCAAAAACAATACTGCAAGGCACTGTCCAGGGAGGAAGAAAAAGAGGCAGACCAAAGAAGAGATGGGAGGACAACATCAGCAAATGGACAGGCCTAAAACTCAACAAAACCCTGAGAAAGGCAGAACAGAGAGAGGAATGGAGGGAACTGGTTGTCAAGTCTTCAGGGGTGACCCCACAGTCGTCAGACTAAGGGATAGAAAGATAGATGGATGGATGGATGGATTGTGGGAATTTAAACCATATAAGATATTTAGTGTTGTGTTTCATTGTGGGAATCTAAACCATATTCAATATTTCAAACCACATTGGATGATTTGATGTCATGTATCATTGTGGACAGATTCCCTATGAGTTGGCACCACGGCGACCAGGTGATGTGCCCTCCATGTACGGTGACCCCTCCCTCGCTGCACAGGAGCTAGGCTGGACGGCCGAGAAAGACCTGGATGAGATGTGTACGTCCTGTGATTACCTCTCTCCTGTCTCTCTTTTTTTCCTTTTCCTGATGTGTATGTCCTTTTTTCACCTGTCTCCTTTCTGTCTTTTTTCTTTACCTGATGTGTATGTCCTTTTTTCACCTGTCTCCTTTCTGTCATTTTTTTCTTTTACTGGTGTGTACGTCCTGTTTTCACCTGTCCCGTTTTCACCTGTCTCCCTTCTTTTTTCTTTTCCTGATGTGTACGCTCTGCTTTTATCTCTCTCCTGTCTTTTTTCATTTCCTGATGTGTACATCCCATTTTTACCTCTCTGCTTTCTATCTTTTTTCTTTTCCTGATGTGTACATCCTGCGTTTACTTCTTTCCTGTCTGTCTTTGTTTCTTTTCCTGATGTGTACGTCCTGTTTTTTCACCTCTTTCCTTTCTGGGTTTTTTTTTTCTTTTCCTGATTTGTACGTTCTGTTTTTTGTTTTTTTTATCTCTTTCCTTTCTGTCAGTTTTTCTTTTCCTGATGTGTACATCCTGATTTAGAGCACTCGCTTTCCCCAAGTCAAGTTAAGCAGCATCGAGCATGGTTACCAGTTGGATGGGTGACCGTTTGTGCACCTTGGCTTCAGTATAGTCCCCCAGTTCACCCAGCTGTAAATGGGTACCTGCCCTCTTTAGGGTCAGGGAAGGTAAAACAGCGAGGGAGAGGAGATGGGCCCCACCCTCAATATGTTGGTCCCTAGAGAAGCTGAGGTCTCTGATGCCTCGCTCCCCCTACGACCACCTAGGTTATGGGACACCTTTACCGTTACCTTTTTTACGTCCTGTTTTTACCTCCTTTCTGTTTTTGCCTCTTTTCCTGTTCCTTAGCGAGAGTTCCAAGTTTCACCAATGGTAAGATTTTTGTGTATGCGACTGTTTTTGTCCATTGGAAGTGGTGTCTAAACACTACACCAGTATACACATGAATTTTCACAATGTTGCCATCTGCTCTAACTGGCACGTGATGGGACTATTCCTTGTAAAGACAGAATGGATGTTAACGTGAGCGTAAGATGCTGTATGTTCATATGCGTACGGGATCTTGGTTTACGGTTTAATTTGAAGGTCTGTCAAGGTATGGGAGTTGTTCTTTTTCTTAACTCCAGAGGAAAAATCCTTTTGAATGGTTGCCTTGCTCAAAGTAGGGCCACCACATCACAAGCTCAGTGCTCTGTCCTCTTGTCTATCCTGCCCCCAGACTGGGTGGTAAACCCATGTTTTTTTTCCATTTCTTGGCTAGAGCTCTGAGGTTCACCAGTGGTAAGATTTTGTGTATGCGACAATTTTTGCTCACCATGAAGAGAGATTTATTTATTTATTTATTTATTTATTTATTTATTTGTTCTTTTATATCGAGGATAATGGAATAAGCATTCATATGCTTTTTTTCATTCAGTCCCCGTGTGTATGCAGTTGTGTAAATATTGTCATCTGTTCCCACCGGCACACAATGGCCTACTCTTACAAAAAGCGGATCAGGATTTAACAGGTGCGCAAGGTGTTCTGCGTGCGTTCGCACATGGGGCCTCGGTTTAGTCTCATCCGAGAGACTTTTGGGAAGAGTGGAGTCAGCACTGATGTTAACTAGAGAGAGACAGAGAGAGAGACAGAGAGAGAGAGATTTTTTATGTCTCATAACATTACATGATATTACATATATATAGTATTTCATGACATTATTCTTTGTGATACAGGTGCAGACCTCTGGAGATGGCAGTCCAATAACCCTCGTGGCTACAACACCGACACCAACAACACGGAATAACAACGACAGTGATGAGCGTAGTGATGTCAGACTATAGCGATTTTTCTTATGCAAACTGTTATCAAAAGAGACCAAAGATTTATGCGTCGACAGGGGCTCCCTTATTCATGGTGTTGGGTTATGTTCTTCAAGATTTGGAAAAAAAATGTGGACAATGTAGGAATGTTAGTTATGCTGATGTTATGGGGTTTTTTTTATTATCAAAGGATGATTTGTGTCGGAATGACTAACTTAAAAGAGTTTGTGTCTGAATTTATCTATCTGTGTGTGTGTGTGTGTGTGTGTGTGTGTGTGTGTGTGTGTGTGTGTGTGTGTGTGTGTGTGTGTGTTGTGTTGTGTGTGTGTGTGTTTGTGTGTGTGTGTGTTGTGTGTGTGCATGCACAAACATGGCTACTTTCATGCAGGTGTGAATGAGCATGTGTGTCTGCATGTATATGTGTTGTCAGTGTGTGTGTGTGTGTGTGTGTGTGTGTGTGTGTGTGTGTGTGTGTGCAATAAGTATATTGTTATGTCTTTGTAAAGAATGAACAAGCGATCTTTGGGTCTTTGTAATATCTTTGTTTCACTCAGAAGGTATGACTGCATGTATGTGGAAGTATGTGTGTGTGTGTGTGTGTGTGTGTGTGTGTGTGTGTGTGTGTGTGTGTGTGTGTGTGTGTGTGTGTGTGTGTGTGTGAAATCAAATCAAATTCAAATCAAATTCTTTTATTTTGAGGATAATGAATAAGCACCGATGTGCTTTTTTTACATTCTGTGTGTGTGTGTATGTGTGTGTGTGTGTGCGTGTTTGTGTGTGCATGCATGTTTGCGTGTGTGCGTGCATGCGTGTGTGTTTATACGTATCTGAAAACTTTTACTTTTGTAATTCTTTCAATGGCATTGTGTATCATTTCTTTCACATCATGTTTCAAACAAAACCAAAAAAATCCATATTTTTGCATAAAAAAGTGCCTGATATGTGATTTAGCATCATTTTTATGGAAACTGCAGGGGTTATAGTATAACTGAGAATTGTTTAGAGCAGTGACATTGCAGGGTATTGTCATAGGGTGGGCTGTTGTTTTGTTGTTGCTGTTGTTGTTGTTGCTGTTGTTGTTGTTGCTGTTGTTGTTGCTGTTGTTGTTGTTGTTGTGCCAACACATGTATGTGTTTTAACATGCCCTGAAGTTGAAGAAATAAGTCGAAAAAGTCATTGATTAGTCTGTCAGATGTCTTTCATGTCAAACCTGCGTGTCAAATTTCTTTCATTGTGACAGGGCAATAATCAGATTACCTCCCATGTGATCAGAGCCCACCAATCGCAGCATTGTGTTTCTATTTTTGGAACACACCCGCTGGTCTGTTTTGTTGGGTGGTAGTTGAAAATCGTGTGTTGGATATTCTTTGCCCATAGCAGTAAAATGTAGAATTATGCAGTCTCTTTTTAGAGGCCACATTCCCACTGTCTGACCGTGCTGTTGTCACCCAGGGTTTGTACAGAGACGTGGTAGATCAAATCTCTGCACTCTGTTACACATGTACGAAACATGCAACTTTAAACCTGTTGGATACAGGTCTGAGTTATCACCCCTGAACATTGCTCTGCAGAATAAACTCAAATCTTTTTGGTTGGGTATTGTTGTAAAGTTTGTTGTTTATTTGGTTTCAGAAAAGGAGATGGGTAAAAAGAATGTTTATAAAAGAATTATGAAAATAAAACATCTGAAAAATAAATCCAGATTTGAAATATGAACTTCCACCAGAATAACTCATCCACTGATAATAACTTCACAAAGACTTAAGTAAAGAAAAATCATTCCAGATTGGAAGAGTGAAAACCTTTAACCAAAATAATGCACCAATTGAAACTACTTCGAGATTTTGCTGGAAAGTAATTTCAGAAATTTATAAATTCCCAATGTTGTATTACAAACTCATTTGCATGTCTTGGCTTCTGTACAGTTCCCCAATTCACCCAGCTGTAAATGGGTACCTTGCCCTCTTTAGGGTCAGGGAAGGTAAAGCAGCGAGGTAGAGGAGATGGGCACCTCCCTCAAAATGCTGGGCCCTAGAGAAGCTGAGGTCTCTGATGCCTCGTTCTCCTACGACCACCTAGGTCATGGGACACCTTTACCTTTACCATTAGAATCTATACTGTAGCTTGCATGCTTATCTCTACATGTCCACTTTCCATCGCTGGTAAGTTTGCTGGCATTTTGTTCACCTCATTTCCTCTCTCTCCTGATCGAACATTTGTTGCAAGGGGAACTTACAGGTGACATCACAGCCAGTTTTTGCCACTTGTCTCAATCCTCTGCTGCATGCTCTCTGTGAGTCAGCAACGTTGAGGCCTGTCTATGCTGTGATACTGTGCGTGCATATCTGTTCCTTGGCCTGCTTGGATTTCACCTGCCCTCCACTCCACTGTGCCTTGTATCTTGTAGAATGGTTTGTGCTAGGCTGGAGTATATCTCGTTCAATGAGAGCAAACTCATTTGGCCACTGGGAATTTTTTTTTTTTTTCTTTCTTGGTCTTCTTATGGACTGTGCTATCATTATTGGTTATTTTTGTATCTTTTCTTCCCTTTAGTTTTATGTCGTCTTTAAGTGCTTGTTCGTTCCTGCCACATGTCATGACAGCATGTGATTTGTGAAGTATGCCTATTGGTGTGTGTGTGTGTGTGTGTGTGTGTTGTGTGTGTGTGTGTGTGTGTGTGTGTGTGTGTGTGTGTGTGGTGAATATGTTTCTATGTCTGTGTGTGTGTGTGTGTGTGTGTGGTGAATATGTTTCTATGTCTGTGTGTGTGTGTATGTGTGGATGTGTATGTCTACACATTTCTCTGTTACTGTCAATTTTTGTGCATATTAACATAAAAAGTTTTGTGTGTGTGTGCAAGGAAGCAATCCACTCATGTAAGTTTTATTTGCGCAATTTGTTTTCTTGTTTCAAATGCCTGCGATATTTATATATCTTGAGACGTCACATGTTGTTTATACTGTTGCATGTTTTATTGTTGCTTTATACAGATATTATTGCAGTTTTGATAACAAAAATGTTTTGAAAGGGTTTTGCCGGAAACTGTATTTTTCGTGAAGTCAGCATTTGAATTTTTTGTTTTTTGTTTGTAATGTGTTCTGATTTTTGGTATTTGGGCAGATGTGTAAGACTCTAGTATACATTATTCATTGAAACATTCCATGTATATAGTTTTATGGATTTATTGAGTGTATGACTAAAAGTTTAATTGATTTTAGTTTCATGGACTAATTGAATGTTACACTAATAGATTTTTTTTTTAGTGTTTTTTGTTTTTGTTTTTGGTGAATATTTTGTTTCCATTTTGTCTTTGTTTTTCTCTTTTTTTTTTTTGTTATATTCTATAGATATTTCCTGATTTTAATCCATCAACTTTTTGATAATGTTTAAGATATTGTTATGGTGCATCTTTTTCTGTTGTTTTCTTTCTTTTGGCATGTATTTCAACAACACATTTTTTTAAAATAATATTTTTGCCATGTGCAACTTACTCACTGTGATTACTGTGCCTACATTTGAAAGAAAATAAGCTGTTAACTTAAACTGCAAACTTTCATCGCCTGCATTTCAAGATGTTCACCATTCATCATGTGGCCATTTCCATGCACACTGCCAACATTAAAAAACAAAAATCATATAATGATTTTATTTTTTTATATATTAAAATAAAATATTTATAAGATGTAATAATCTCTGAAGGCAGATTGCTGCTACCTTAATTATGGGCACAAAAAAAAAGTTGCATATGCAAAAATCTTATCATTGGTAAACCTTGGAGCCCTAACCAAGGAAGAAAATATACATTTAAAAAAATATATATACATATATAGTACAGGCATGCAGGAAAGAAGTTAAGACTTTTTTGTAAAAAAAAAAAAAAAGCCAACATCTTTTCTTGTGGTAAAGTGCATACAGTTCAAACAGAAATCCAAATTTGAACCTTTTTCATACACTATGTTTATATCTATCCCTCTACCCCCCCCCCCCCCTCCCCCCCCAACTTTGCTGGTTTGGGTGGGTTTTTTTTAATTGTACAGAACATGCATTTTTCAACTCAACTTAGGTTTTAATGAATGTAAACCTTCTTTGAAGAATAAATTTCATCTTTGTCGAACAACTATAAAAAAAAAAAAAAAAGAAAGAAAGGTAAACTGTCTGTCTGAAAATCTAATGAAAATTCTGACAAGATTATGTAACTGAATGCACAGTAAGCCAATAATTATGTATTTCAAAACCTTATTCCTATTCTTTTGCAACACAGGCTAAACTACCTCAAGTTGTTTTGATTTGCAAGTTTCCCCCGTGGGGATGCTGGGGGGCTCTTTCAGTATAGATAGCATCCCCACCTTCTGGAAATTCTGTGCTAGACATTTCCGCTTTTCTCTCTCTCTCTCTCTCTCTCTCTCTCTCTCTCTCTCTCTCTCTCTCTCTCTCTCTCTCTCTCTCTCTCTCTTTGTTTCTGTCTTTCTCCTTATCTTTTTTAAAATAATTTCTTGTGCTTATTTTCTGCCTTCCCAGTCTACTCTCCTGACTTTTTTTTTTTTTTAAAGCAATTCTTTCAAACAATTGTCTGTTTTTATTTTAAGACACTCTGTCTGTGCGTTTTTTTTTGTTCTGGTGACCAGGTAGTGAGACTTAGACACTGGTATGGGCACAAGATGTCCATTCTGCCATGGTATTTACCCATGTGGCACTTTGTATGTCTATTTTTTGTACTTTAACATGTTTGTTATCCTTTTTAATGTGTTTTTTAAAAATCTTGGGGTGATGAATTCAGCGGAATGGCTGGCGTCCTCAGCACAGCCTGGTTTATTAGCCTTAAGCAATGAAAAGATTTAGGTATTGTGTCATTTCATATTGTTTTTTTTTTCAGATGGACAGTGTTAGATATTTGAAAGCATTAGGAAGTGTTGGTTTTGAACCTGAAGTTGAAAGTTACTGGAGCCACTGAAACTGAATGAGGTGACAGCCCTGATATGGCTTTCGCGGTTGGGAGGGCTATAAACAATATTATGATTATGATTTTTGCAAGTTTTTGTTTCTGTTTTTTTCTTATCTGGAAAAGTGTGGGTCCATATCACGTGATAATCAAAATAAGAAATAAAAAATATGAACTTGATGGCAGTTTTGAATGTGTGTATGCTTGTTTTCACTTGTGTATTGTATTGTATTGTGTTGTGTTGTATTCAAGTATTGTGTTGCGTTGTATTTCACTTTCAGTCATGGCAGATTTATCTGCTTTAAATTCCGGTTGCTTTTCCCAGGGAGAGTGTATAGCATTGCCACAAGAACAGTGCCACCCATACTCCCGGTGTGTGTGTGTGTGTGTGTGTGTGTGTGTGTGTTGTGGTGTGTGTGTGTGTGTGTGTGTGAATATTTGTTTAAGTCATGTGGTTGTTTGTTCCTTCCTTTTTTATGTGGAGTCATTTCAGTAAATCATACTAACCATTCAATCCAATTTCAAAATTGTTATTTCCTTATTAAAGTTTTTGTCATATTTTGAACAAAGAAATTAACAGAGCATTTCTCTGGAAGGTGGCAGCATGGTTAAGACGTTCGCCTGCCAACAAGCCTGGGTTCGATTCCCAGCCTCGCCCTTTCTTTGCAGTTTGACAAAAAAAATTGAACTGAATGTCAAAGTCATTCGGATGAGACTATAAACCGAGGCTCCGTGTGCGAACGCACGCAGAACATCTTGCGCACACGTTAAAATCCCGTTCCGCCTTTCGGAAGAGCAGGCCATTGTGTGCCAGTAGGAGCAGATGTCAAAATTATAAAACAAACAAACAAAAAGTAAAACAGCATCCACACAGGTGTTGTGTTTAGACACCATCCCTGAGGAAAAATCGGGGAGTTGGAGTCCCCAGGACGGCTCGGGAATAAATAAATAAAGAAATAAATAAATAGATAAATAAATGAATATATATATATATATATATATATATATATATATATATATATATATATATATATATATATATGATAATTAAAAAAAGATAATGGGTAGGCGCTGCACTTGTGGCGACGCGCTCTCCCCGGGGAGAGCAGCCCAAATTTCACGCAGAGAAATCTGCTGTGACATAAAGTGGTATAAATAAATAAAAATTAAAAAAAGACAAAAAAAGTGCACAGTGCTGAAAACAAGCCATTTGCCATGTTTTCACAGGGGCAGTAAACATGATTTCTTTCATATCATTTAGGTTTGTGTAAAGTTTAAGAAAAAACCAACTAGTAAATAAAAAAAAACCCAAAATAAACGTCTTGTACAAACTAACAAACCAAACACATGTCACAAAGACTGGCTCATTGACTGACATTGGGGGATGAGATAGCCTGGTGGTCAGAGTGATGCGCTTGTGATCTGCTGACCCGGTTCGAATCTCGTTCAAGAGGAGTTTTTCTCTGGAGTGAACATCAGTGCCGACTCCACTCTTCCCAAAAGTCCTTCGGATGAGACTTAAAACCGACGTCCCTTTGTGAACATCTTGCGCACATGTTTAAAACCTCTTCCACTTTTGAGAAGAGTAGGCCATTGTGTGAACAGAGATAAAAACATGATCCAATTTAACTGCAAAAAAAAAGATATTGAATACCCCCAAAAAAAACAAACAAACAAACAAACAATCCCCCCAAAAAAAAAACAACCAGCAAAAAAACCCTGGTTGAGAGACTGTGTATGTAAAACGGGTGCTCCCAAAGTACAGTACGAGAATTAAACGGGAAGTTTCCACAAGATGTTCGGAACCAGGGGGAAGGTATCTTGTCTCTATTGACCCTGTCCACATTACAACAGCCAGATCTATTTAACAACTCCAAACCCAAACCCCTGAGAAAGGCAGAACAGAGAGAGGATGGAGGGAACTGGTTTGTCAAGTCTTCAGGGGTGCCCCACGGTCGCCAGACAAAGGGATAGATAGATAGATAGTAGATAGATAGATAGATAGATAGAGAGATAGAGAGGAGAGGAGAGAAAAGGAGGAGAGGAGAGAGAGGAGAGGGAGAGAAGGGAGAGGTGAGAGAGAGAGAGAGGAGGTTTAGGTAGGTGGGGTAGGTAGGTGGGGAGGTGGGAGGTAGGTAGGTAGATTTAATAATCACTACACGAGACCTTGGTTTCTAGTCTCATACGAAGGACTTACAGAGAAATCGGAACAACGTAGACTGGTAAACACCATCAATACCATGGCTAACCACTAACACCACCATAGGCCTACATGGCTAACGCTAACGCTATTGTGTGCCGGTGGGAAAGATGACAAAATGACAAAAACTGCACATACACTGGGACTAGATGTAAAAAAAAAAAAAAAAAAAGCACACGACAGCTTCTTCCATTTCTCGATATAAAAGAATAAATAAATAAATAAATAAATAAATAACCAACACCACGGCTATCACCAACACCGATAAACGCCATGGACAACAGTACACAATTAAACACGAGTGGATCGATGGTCTACCGTTTTTTTTACCACCGTGAAGGTAGCCACATTCAGACTTCGGGAATGTTTCAACTTGTACAGGCTCAATGTAACAATGTAACGAATCATCTACAAAGTAGGCTACATCCAGAGCATTAAAAAATGTTGTGGTCAACAATTTCTTCCGCATCATTGTTCATTATTTTCATGGCCAAATAGTGTCATTCTTCTGTCCAAACGCTGTTCCCCAAAAACTATTTTCATGACAGGGAAATAAAATAAATAAAACTGCCCTTTTGTTTTTTGGGGGGCGCGATAGCTAGTGGTTAGAGCGATGAGCTCGCGATTTTTATAAATATTTTATTTTATTTTATTTTATTCTTTTTATATCGAGGATAATGGAATAACATTCATGTGCTTTTTTTTGCTTAAATTTTTTTTTTTTTTTTACATTTTAGTCAACGTGTGTATGCAGTTTTGTAAATCTTGTCATCTGTTCCCACCGGCACACAATGGCCTACTCTTACGAAAAGCAGAAAGGGTTTAACGTGTGCGCAAGATGTTCCGATCTGACAGCGAAGGTTCGAGCCATATGATCATTGAGATGTTCGTTCGGGGATTTTCCCTATGGAGTTTCTTTCTTTCTCTCTTCCTTTCAAAAATCGGGGAGTTGGAGTCCCAGAGCGGCTCGGGGCTGTAGGTATATGGCAACGTTCTGGTGGCTCCTGCGACGGTTACTGGAACCATTCGTATTGGTCAATGCCCTTCCAATGGTCATTCCAGTGTCGTGGTCTGCTGCATGGGTAAAGCTTGCCCTCCATACATACTTGCCAGGCTTTGCGCTCTAAAGACTAGAGCGCAACTCCATAGTTTCCGAGATGATGAGTGCCTACTACTCTTCCTTTCTTTTTTATTCTTTTGTATCGAGGATAATGGAATAAGCGTTTTACAACCAGTCCATGTGTATGCAGTATTGTACATTTTGTCACGCCGTTCCCCGGCACACAATGGCTACACTTCCGAAAAGCGGAACGGGTTTTAACCCAGGAAGGCAGGAAATAGACCAGTAAGAAGGAGGTGACGGGACGAAAGGAGCAAGGCCGAAAAACCAAAAAGAGGGGTAAAGAAAATAAAAAAGAAATTCCTGCACAGATTTCCAGAAAGTGGGGATGCTATTTATACTGACAGCCTCACCCCCCCCCTCCCCCCTCGCCATCCTCACTTGGGGTTAAATTTTTTTTTTTTTTTTTATAAAACCGCAGTACACAAGTGTCATATTTAGAGATCTTCCCAAAGTCTGAAAGCAGTACCTTCACACTCACTCGTCCCATGTCCCAAAGGACGTAGGGGGGAATGAGAGAAGACGCAACAGAGATCTTTTTCCATGCTTCACGATCCTGTGTGGCTGTGGAGGTTTTGCAGGGGCCCAAAGTCTTTTGTTGTAAACCCATGATTTCTTTTGGGGGCCCCTTTTCTTTTTCCCCCCCTCGCCCTTTTCCCCCCTTCCAAGGGAGTTTTTGCAGGGTGTTGTGTTTTTTGCGGTTTTTTTGGACCAAACCACATCAGCTTTTCCTTTTTTATGGGGGGAAAAAAAAAGGGTTTTTTGGGGGGGCCCACTTTTTTTTGTTTTTTCTTTACATAGTTATTGGTCTTGTGTTTTTGTATGATATTTTAAGGGAGTTTCTTTTGGACTTTTTTCCAAAAATGACTGGATTTTCTCTAATTTTTGCTCTAAATTTTGATTCCCCCCCCATTAGGGGATAAATTTTCCCTTAAGGGGGGAAAAAAACCCGGCGCTTTATGAAAAACCCCTACCCATTGGTAAATCTCAAAGAAAAAGTCAAGGAAGGACAAAAAAAAAAAACGAAATAAAAACCATGACTCCCCCCAAAAAGCCCGGGGCCTTTAAAACAAAAAAAACCCCCCCCCCCCCCCCCCCCCCTCCCCCCCCCCCCCCCCCCCCCCCCCCCCCCCCCCCCCACTGCAAAAAAAATACAAAAAAACAAAAAAAAAACCCACAACCCCCACAGGGGCCAACAACAAAAAAAACACGAAACACAAAAAACAAAAATAAAATTGGGCTGGCGAAAAAAGCCAAAAAAAATTTTTAAAGTTCACTAGTCAAAACACACCACACCCACACACACCAACACACACAAAAACCCCACACAAACAAAAAAAACCCCACAGGGCCACACACACACACACCACCCCAAAAACACAACACCCCCCCAAAACAACACCCACACACAAAAAAAACCCAACATACACACACACCACGAAACGCACATACACCCCCATGTAAAAAAAATTTTTTACTATATATATTTTAAAAATATATAAAAATATTATTTATTTATATATATATAATGTGTGTGTGTGTGTGTGTGTGTGTGTGTGTGTGGTTTTTTGTGGGTGCGCGGCCGCGCACGCCCCACGCGCTGCATACATAGATTTCATTTTTTCTATTCAATGAAAAAAAAGAAAACCCAAAACTTAATCAAAAAAAAAAAAAAAATTTTTTTTCCACTTTTTGTTTGTTTTTTTGTTTTTTCCCCCTTTCCCCCCTTTTTCTTTGGGGTGTGTGTGTGGTTATTTTTTCCCCCAAAGTCTTTTGCTTTTTTCTGTTTTTTCCCTTTTCCCGGGGCCCGTTTATTTTCTTTTTCCCCTTTGCCTGCCTTGATACTTGCCCCCCCCCCCCCCCCCTCTCTTCTCTCTCTCTCGGGGAAAATGGGGGGGGGGGGGAAAGGGGGGGGATAGTGTGGTCAATTTTTTGGGGCAATTTGACGCCCCGGTTCGAGCCCGGGGGAGGAGATTTTTTCCCCCGGGGGTTAAAAAGTGCGACTCCCTCCCCCAAAAAAACCCTTTGGATGAGATTTTTAACCCCAGGCCCCTTTGTGCGAAACGCACGAACATTTGCGAATTTAAAAACCCCTTTCCCCCTTTTCCCGTACGAGTAGCCCCTTGTGTGCCGGGGGGAACAGAACAAATTTAAAACTGACCCACACAGGACTGGATGAAAAAAAGCACCCGAGTGCTTATTCTATTATCCTCGATATCAAAAAATTTAAAAAAATTTTCTCTCTTTTTTTCTCTCTCTTCTGATCCCTCTTTTCTCTCCCTAATATATATATATATTTTTTTATATAATATTATATATATATTAATTATATAATTTAAAATATATAAATTTTCCCCCCTTTTTTTTTTACCCCTTTTACTTTTTTCATATAATTCTACTTATCCTTCGAAAGAAAAAATTTTGGGTTTTTTGTTGGAAAAGAATTGTATTTTGCCCTTTAAAAAAGAATTGGTGTATTTGTTTTGGTTTGTTTGGGGTTTTTTGTTTTGTTTTTTTTTTTGATTTGGTTTTTTTGTGTTTGTTTTTTTGGGGGGGGGGGGTTTTTGGGGGGTTTTTTTTTTTTTTCCCCTTTGTTGTTTTTTCCCCCCACATATTTTCAGTTAGCCTTTTTGGGATTTTAAAAATTTTTTTAAATTTTAAACCCCATTTGAAAGAAGTTTTGTTTGGGGATTTTTGGGGTTTTGGGTATGGGGGATTTTTTATTTATATAAATCTTACGTTTTATTTAAAAAAAAAGTTCCTTGTTGTTAGTTTTTTTTTCTTGTTTTTAAAAATTTTAATAATGTTTTAAAAAAAAAGATTTTTTAAAAAGTTTTTTAAAATTTTTAAATAATAATTTATATATATATTTTTTAAAATTTATTAATTATAATATTTTAATTTATATATAAATATATAAAAATTTATTTTTAGGAAGTAGATAATTTTTTAAAAAAGATATATTTATTTTTTTGTTTTTTTGTTTTTTTTTTTTTTTTTGTTTGGGTTGCTCTCTTCTGTGCTGTTCCCCCCTATTAAATCTATTTCGTATATTTTAAACCCTAAACTAAAACCCTTTAAAATTTAAATTTTTCATTAATTATTTTTTAATACATACATCCCTTTTTTAAAAAAAAAATTTTCAATTTTAACCAAAAATTTTTTTTATGTTTTCCCCCCCCCCCCCCCCCCCTTTTAAAAAAAAAAAAAACTGGGGGGTTTTGTTTTGGGGTGTGGGGTTTTTGTGGGGGGGAGGGTCGCTGCTACTTTTTTTTTGGGGTTTACTTTTTGGGGTTTTTTTTTTTGTTTTTTCCTTTCTTTTTGTTTTTGTTTTTGTTTTTGTTTTGTTTTTTGTTTTTGTTGTTTTTTTTAGTTGTTTTGATATTCCCTAACCGGGCAAAGGCCCATGAAAAAAAAAAAAATATACCCCAATATATGGGTGAACTGGGGGGGGGCCCGTAAATGACCCAAGGCGCGCAAAACAAAATCTCTACTAGCTAACACACTCAAGGCTTTACCTTGTTGGGAAAGCGAGTGCCTGATCATGACTGAGTATCCCCCCCCGTCACCCTTAAAAACAACCCATTGCCTGAAAACCTGACCCCCCCTACTGAAAACCTGCCCCCCCTGACCCCCCCTGACCTAGTTGACCCGACTCATAAAAATTTCCCCCCTTGAAAAAAAACCCCCCCACAGGTCTCGTTAAACAATCTTGAACTATTTTGCCCCCCTTGGGGGGGGGGGGGGTGGGAGAAAAGGGGGGGGGGGGGAAGGGGAAAACTCGAAGGGAGCAGAAGAGGTGGGCCAGAAGTTGAAGTCTTCTGCCCCCCCCCCGCCACGTGCAGGGCCGGGTCATCTCTCCCCTGGCCGGATGCGTCAGTCCCGTCTTCAGGAGAGCCAA
>CM060322.1:47708953-47721580 GCA_030674155.1 Stramonita haemastoma | reverse complement strand
TTGAAAATATCAGGAAAAGAAAAGAACAAGCAAACTAACAGAAAGAAACTAGAGCACAACAAAACTTCTGCAAGGAGTAGATGTATTAAGATAAGAAGAATCAGGAAAGATTATCAGAAAACAGGCTGTGATATAAAGTCCAAAGTCAGGAAAAGAATAGAACTGTAGTGTGTTGGTCACATCAGTGTCAGACCACAAAAAGTGAATGTGTTTCATGCAGAAACCTAATAGGCTAGTGGTTAGAGCGTTTAACTCCCCCGTTTACACCTGCACATGCATGCACACATGCACGTATGCACGCACGCATGCACGTACAAACACACGCATGCACGCACGCACGCACGCATGCACGCACGCACACTCACACAAACACACCACACATATCATCATATGTTACAAATATACACATAAACAGTGCAGTACAGTATAATACAAAATAGTGCAATAAAAATGCTGTACAACACAAAACAGTACAGTAAAAATGCAATAAACTACAAAACAGTACAGCACAAATGCAGCCCAATACAATGCAATGCGGTAAAAATGCAGTACAATACAATGCAATACAGTGCAGTGCTACTCAGTATGGTATGATATGATGCAATTCAGCACAACACAAGACTTTAACACAAAACACAACAGCAAAAAAATACAATGCAATACAACACAACACAAAACAACCCTACAATATAATAAATACAGAACAACACCAGAGAACACAACACAACACAACAACAAGAACACACTTCAATATCTGATTCTTGTCCCTGACCACTGATCAAAATTGATTTCCCATTTTATTGACTCATCTCTGACTCTAGTGCTGGTCTTTTGCTGTTTTGGGATATGATAAGGTTCTTCATTTCTATTTTACTTCATCTTATTTTTTGTTTATGTGAGTACATGTAAAGTAAATCTGTGAATGTGCCGTTTTCTTTGTTATTCTGTGTTGTGTGTTTTTTGTGTGTGTCTGTTTTTGCGTGCGCGCACGCACGCACGCACGCACGCACACACATGTGTGTGTGTGTGTGTGTGTGTGTGTGTGTGTGTGTGTGTGTGTGTGTGTGTGTGTGTGTGTGTGTGTGTATCGTACTGCACCACACATTTTTTGATGATATTGCTTTTATTTTACTTTTATTGTCTGGCCATGTAATGTGCTGTGTATTGTATGTGCATGCATTTTTCCTTTTTTTTGTTTTTGTGCTAGTCAAATTTTTCATGTTCATATGCAACCTATGTAAATTGATTTGATTGTACAGCATGGTGAGCCCATGTTTTCGGAAATTTGCGCTATATAAGCCTCCATTTTTTAATTATTATTATTATTATTATTATTATTATTATTATTATTATTATTATTATTATTATTTTTATTATATCCCTATGGCTCTGTGTGTGTGTTTGTTACAGCACACAATACACGCGGTGATCCACTTTGCAAAGTACAATAGAACACAATAAACACAACACACAATATAAACCAACCCACTTCATTATACATGTTGCTATAATTATGCGTGTGTGTTATAGCACACAATACACGCGGTGATCCACTTCACACGATATAAACCAACCCACTTCATTCATGATACATGTTGCTATAATTATGCGTGTGTGTTACAGCACACAATCCACGCGGTGATCCACTTTGCGGGGCTGAAGGCCGTGGGGGAGTCGTGCACGCTGCCTCTCCTCTACTACAGGAACAACGTGGGGGGCACCACCAACCTGCTGGAGGTGATTTATTTATTTATTTATTTATTTATTTATTTGTTTATTTATTTATTCTTTTATATTTATTTATTCTTTTATTTATTTGTTTATTCTTTTATATTTATTTATTCTTTTATTTATTTATTCTTTTATATCGAGGGTAACAGAATAAGCAATCATGTGCTTTTTTTCATCCGGTCCCCGTGTGTATGCAGTTTTGTAAATATTGTCATCTGTTCCCACCGGCACACGGTGGCCTACTCTTACGAAAAGCGGAACAGGATTTAACGTGTGAGACCTCAGCTAGCTGTGTAAACAGGCAAAAAGAAAGGTAAAGGTGTCCCATATTCATTTATTTATTTATTTATTATCACTTTATGTCACAGCAGATTTCTCTGCGTGAAATTCGGCCTGTTCTCCCTGGGAAGAGCGCGTTGCCACAAGTGTAGTGCCACCTTTTTTCTTCTTTTTTTTTCCTGTCTGCAACTGTATTTGTTTCCCTAGCAGAGTGGCTTTTTTCTGTAGAATTTTGCCAGGGACAACCCTCTTGTTGCCGTGGGTTCTTTAACTCGTGCTAAATAATGATGTGTAACACACTGGACCTCGGTTTATCGTCTCATCCAAAAGACTAGCGCCCAGACCACCACTCATGGTCTAATGGATGGGGGAAAAGTTTCGGGCCCAAATGGGGTTTGAACCACCGCACACTTTCTAGAAAGGTGCATCACCTCTAGACCACTGATCCACCTGTGTGGTTGTAGGAGAGCGAGGCATCAGAGACCTCAGCTTCTCTAAGGGGCCAGCATGCTGAGGGCGGCACCCATCTCCTCTCCCTCGCTGCTTTACCTTCCCTGACCCTAAAGAGGGCAGGTACCCATTTAAGCATGCAAAGGGTCACCCATCCAACTGGTAACCACACTCAGTGCTGCTTAACTTTGACTTGTTCAGTGGGCCGCCTAAACATGAACATAACCAGCAGACATCCCCAAAGTCGGAATGCAGTTACCTTTAAGGTGGGAATAAACGGTTGCATATGCCAATGGTGAACCATGAAGTTCTCGCCAAGAAACAAACAGAAAAAATGATACCAAAATAAGGTTGTGTACGCCATGTTGTGGGGTTGGGATAGTTCAGTGGTCAGAGTACTTGCTTTCCTCAAGGCCTTTGGATGAGACTATAAACCAAGGCCCTGTGTGCGAACGCATGCAGAACATCTTGGGCACACGTTAAATCCTGTTCCGCTTTTTGTAAGAGTTGGCCATCGCGTGCCAGTGGGAACAGATGACATTTACAAAACTGCATACACACGGGGACTGGATGTAAAAAAGCACAAGAGTGCTTATTCCATTATCCTTGATATAAAAAAAACAAAAAAAAACAAAAAAAAGAAGTCAAAGTTAAGTTTTGGCCTGGGCCATACTCATTCTCATAGTCATGATCAGAGTGAAAGTACGTGCCCTAATCCCGTCTGAGAAGATCAAGAATCACCCTTTATGTTTAAAAAAAAAAAGCTCTTGTCTACCATGCTTCCCACCCTCCCATGTATTTAGTGTTGAAAACCAAACCAAACTAAACCAAACTAGACCAAGCCAAACTAGACCAACCCAACCCAACCCAACCCAACCCAACCCTACCCAGAGATGTTAGATCAGATTCCTTCTCTCTGATCAGAACATTGCGCTCACAATTTGATGACCCAGGCTGAATTCCTGTTTGAGGGGATTTTTCCCCTGGAATTAACATCAGTGTTGACTCCACTCCCCCCCCAAAGTCTTTTGGATTAGACTATAAACCAAGGCCCTGTGTGCAAACACAATCAGAAGATATTGCACATACTTTAGATCCTATTCGGCTTTTCGTAAGAGTAGGCCATTGTGTGCCAGTTGGAACAGATGACAATATTTACACAACTGTATACACACGTCGCAAGATCAACAGGGCTTGCCAAGACGATACTGCAGGGAACTGTGCAAGGCGGGAGAAGGAGAGGCAGGCAGAGAAAGAGATGGGAGGACAACATCTGAGAGTGGACGGGCCTCAGGCTGAGTGACACCCTGAGAAAGGTCGAGGACAGAGGGAAATGGAGAGAGCTGGTTGCGAGGTCTTCCGTGGCGCCCCTACTGTCTAAATAGACTACGGGATAGAAGAAGAAGAATACACACAGAGACTGGATGAAAAAAAGCATATGAGTGCTTATTCCATTATCCTCAACATAAAAGAGTAAATAAATAAATAAAATAAATAAATAAATCTTGTGTCTCTCACCAGGTCATGGAGGCCAACGAAGTGTACAACATGGTCTTCTCAAGTTCCGCCACTGTGTACGGCACGCCGCAGTTCTTGCCCCTGACGGAGCAGCATCCAGTAGGGGGCTGCACCAGCCCCTACGGCAAAACCAAGTACATGGTCGAGCAGATTTTGCGCGACATTGCCGCTTCCAATGAGGTGAGTGTGTGTTGGGGGGTGGGATGGGGGTGGCTGGGGTGGGGGGGTTGTGTGTGGGTGGGGGTGGGGGTGGGGTAGGGGGGGAGTGTTTGTGTTTGTGTGGGTTTGTGTGGTAGGGGGGTGTGTGGTGGTGGGATGTGTGTGTGTGTGTGTGTGTGTGTGTGTGTGTGTGTGTGTGTGTTGTGTGTGTGTGTGTGTGTGTGTGGTTTTGTGTGTGTGTGTGTGTGTGTGTGTGTGTGTGTGTGTGTGTGGACATGCAAGAGTGCATAAATATTATTGTGTGTGTGGGTGCATGTATGTGTGAGAGTTATCATGATAATAATAATGATAATAATAATAATAACGGTTGTTGTTGATGCTAACATCACAACCCCCTCACCCTTCCCTTCCACCCCGACAGAAATGGAACTTCATCATCATGCGGTACTTCAACCCTGTGGGTGCATGTGTCTGAGAGATCATGATGATAATAATAATAATGATAATGATAATAATAACAACAACTGTCGTTAATACTAACATCACAACCCCCTCATCCTCCACCCGACAGAAATGGAACTTCATCATCATGCAATACATCAACCCTGTGAGTGCATGTGTGTGAGAGATCATGATGATGATAATGATAATGGTGAAGACAGTAATAATAACAGTTGTCATTAATACTAACATCACAACCCCATTATCCTAGATATAAAAGAATAAATCAAAATAAATCAAATCAAATCCTCCACCCCCGACAGAAATGGAACTTCATCATCATGCGGTACTTCAACCCTGTGGGTGCCCACAAGTCGGGCACCATCGGGGAGGACCCTGCAGGGGTACCCAACAACCTGATGCCCTTCATCGGCCAGGTGGCCGTGGGCCTCAGACCTGCCCTCAAGGTGTACGGCAGTGACTACGACACCC
Source organism: Stramonita haemastoma (assembly GCA_030674155.1). Lineage (NCBI taxonomy): Eukaryota > Metazoa > Mollusca > Gastropoda > Neogastropoda > Muricidae > Stramonita > Stramonita haemastoma. The sequence continues at coordinate 47,716,510 of CM060322.1, read as the reverse complement.
ATGATGGCACAGGTATGTGTCATGTCAAGCTGAAGGGGGTTTTTGTTTTAGAGCTTCGATATAGGTAAGTGGGGATGGGATAGCTCAGTGGTCAGAGCACTCACTTTCCCCAAGTTAAGGTTTAAAGCAGCACCGAGTGTGGTTACCAAGTGGATGGGTGACTGTTTGCACACCTTGCCTTCAGCACAGTCCCCCAGTTCACCCAGTTTGTAAATGGGTACCTGCCCTCTTTAGGGTCAGGGAAGGTAAAGCAGCGAGGAAGAGGAGATGGGTGCCGCCCTCAATATGCTGGCCCATAGAGAAGCTGAGGTTTCTGATGCCTCGCTCTCCTATGATCACATAGGTTATCGGACACCTTTACCTTTTACCTTTACCTAGAGCTCCAAGGTTCACCTATGGTGAGATTTTTGCGCAAATGTGACCGTTTTTTTTCTCCAACATGAAGGTAGTCAGTATTCCAACTTCAGGGATGTGTACTGGGTATGTTCCCGTTTCCGTAACCCACCAAATGCTGACATGAATTATGGGATCTTCAACATGCATATTTGATCTTCTGCATAAGTACATATATACATGAAGGGAGTCAAGGCACTGGCAGGTCTGCACATGAAGTTGACATGGGAGATTGGAAAAAAATCCTCACCCTTAATTCACCAGATGCCGCCAAGATTCGAACTTGCGATTTCATGGATCCATGGGATTAAAATCAAACAGTTTGAGCTGAAATGATTTGGGGGGTGGGAGGGTTTTATGGTTAGAGCATGGTATTTATGACCAGATGGGGACTGCGTGAGCATGGGTTGAAGTCTCTGTTGAGGAGGTGTCCCCCTCAAAGGGCCCTCTCCTCTGGTGTTAGCATGGATAACCAAGCAGGAAGGTAGCAGGAGGGTTAAGATATTCACTTGCCTAACTCAATAAACCGTGAGGTTCTGGGTTCCATTCTCAGCCAAAAGGGCCGTCTCCTCATATATATATAACACATATGAATGCGTGCACATATGCACACATGTATGTGTACATGGTTTGCAGGGTTTTTTGCAAATATGATCCTGAAATGGATAGATATGCTGTGGGCGTATTTATTTATTTTATTTTTGAAGAAAGAGAGAGAGAGAGAGAGAGAGAGAGAGAGAGAGAGAGAGAGAGAGAGAGAGAGAGAGAGAGAGAGAGAGAGAGAGTGTGTGTGTGTGTGTGTGTGTGTGTGTGTGTGTGTGTGTGTGTGTGTGTGTGTGTATGCATGCGTGCATGCATGCATGCATGCGTGCCTGTGTGCATGTGTGTGTGTTTGTTTTTTTAAAAAAGTTTTATGTGTGTGGGCATGAGTGAGTGCGCGTATGCCACATATGACATTAAGTTTATCTAATTTTTTGTATTGATTTTATTCTATTTAAAAAAAAATTATTTTATCATTTTTTTAATGTTTATACATTACACATGCAACAACCTTACTCCTGCAACATCACCCCACCTGTTCCTCATCACAAAACATCACAAACCTGACCCCCTTGTATTTATGTCCACCCTGACAATACAAACCAACCTCAGGTGTGCGTGACTACATTCACGTAGTGGACCTGGCCAAAGGTCACATAGCCGCACTGCAGAAACTGGACGAGCAGTGCAGCCTGAAGGTACGCGTGTCCTCTCAACTGCCTCTGTGTGTGTGAGACGTGTCTGCCGCGCTTTGAGTACTCCTGCACCTAACATGGTGCGCTTGCACCTGAGCATGTGGAATGTCTGACCTTGACTGACCTGCACCTAACACGGTCCGCTTGCACCTGAGCATGTGGAATGTCTGACCTTTTTTTGGCTGCTCACTTTCTGACTGACCTGCACCTAACACGGTCTGCTTGCACCTGAGCATGTGGAATGTCTGACCTTTTTTTTGATGCTTACTTTCTGACTGACCTGCACCTAACATGGTTTGCTTGTACCTGAGCATTTTGGAATGTCTGACCTTTTTTTCGATGCTCCATTTCTGACTGACCTGCATCTAACACGGTCCGCTTGCACCTGAGCATTTTGGAATGTCTGACCTTTTTTTTTCCTTTTTTGCTGCTCACTTTCTGACTGACCCATATCGGTGTTGTTAACATTCTGGTGTTGTTGACCTTGATGGTTTTGGTTGTTGATATTGTATGCTGATGTTGTGGTCAATGTCAGTGTTTTTAACATGTTTTTTTGATTAAAAAAAAAAAAGTGTGATGTATGCTGATGTTAGGATGTTGCTAATATGTGTGTGTGTGTTGATATTGGTAACATGTGTGTGCTGATGGCTTAACACTGGTGCTGGTGTTGTTAACATGTGTGCTTATGTTGAGACTGAAATCAGTGTTATTAACTGATGTGTTCTGATGTTGTGACTCAAATCAGTGTTATGAACTGATGTGTACTGATGTGACTCAAATCAGTGTTATTAACTGATGTGTACTGATGTTGTGACTCAAATCAGTGTTATTAACTTATGTGTTCTGATGATGTGACTCAAAACAGTGTTATTAACTGATGTGTACTGATGTTGTGACTCAAAACAGTGTTATTAACCCATGTGTACTGATGTTTGTGACCCAACCCAGCTTTTTTTAACACATTGTTGTAACCCAAATCTTTTTTTTTTTTTTTTTTTTTTTTTTTGCTGCCTCGTCTTCTGTGACGTTCCAGTACTGCTGTTCCCACGCCGCTCATTTCAATCTCCCCGCCACAGCCATACCCAGATTCGTTGTGTCTCACCCCCGGGGTCGGGAGTCCACAGGGAGCTCATCAATATTAGGCCGCCGCGGGGCCACCAGCCAGAGGGGCCCTGCACTTCTGCTGGGTCACTTTGGTGGTGTTCAGTGGTGCCTGTTCTGAGCTAACATACGCAGGACACCACCTACTAAGCCCCCTACTAACGACAGTATTAGCTCAGTCGCGGAGCCAGACTGAGTGAGTCACCCACCCAAGGTGGCGACCACCACAACGTCCCTCCAACGACCACCTCCCCACGAACCCCCAACCCCAAAGGCTTTGACACAAATTCACCACAGGCACAGAAGTATGGGGAAACCGAATCTGAGGTCACCATGAGACCAAAGCAACGGAGGCCACCGAATCAGAGGCAATTTTTATTATTGCATGATGATCAATGATGATGAGGATGATGTAATGATGCTGCTGTGGAGGTGCATCCGCTTTGAGACTACTTGACAGGGTTGTTCTCTACGTTTACTGTCATAATATATCCCGGCGTCAACCAGGCCCGAGAGATACAGACACCTGCAGTGTTGGTCAGGTAATTTGAGCAACACTCTCAAATTTGCATCCGTAAAGTGGATGAAGCTCGACTGTGTGGTCCCAGTCTCCCCACTGAGCCCACAGCACACTCACTCTGGGTAGGAGCCGGCCGGAGCCCGAAAAAATCCCTATGACTTATGGGATTCGAACCCGCGACCTTCCAGTCCGGAATCCACGGCGCTAACCACTGCGCCATGGCGGCTGGTCAACCCAAATCTTTGTTGTAAACATGTGTGCTGATGTTGGGACTCAAATCAGTGTTATTAACTTATGTGTACTGATGTTGTGACCCTGCCCCGCCTGCTTTTTTTAAAAACTCTCTGTTATTACCCAAACCTTTGTTGTAAACATGTGGGCTGATGTTGAATTTCAAGTTCATATTGTTAGTGCATGTGCTGTCATTATGACCTTTGTTATCTGTGTCGACACGCTCCTAATGTGACCTTAAGCAGGAACTGTTAATGCGTTTGTGTCATGATCCAATTCAGCATCATCAGCAGTTGTGTGATGTTGTGACCCAAACTCACCATTTTGATTTTATTTATTTATTTACTCTTTTATATCGAGAATAATGGAATAAGCACTCATGTGCTTTTTTTTTTTTTTACATCCAGTTCCCGTGTGTATGCAATTTTGTAAATCTTTTGTAAATCTTGTCATTGTTAGCATGTGTGGAATGTTGCAATTGAAGTCAGTGTTGTTGACATAATTATGTTTATTTTTATTTAATTCATTTATTCTTTTGTATTGATGATAATGGAATAAGCATTCATGTGCTTTTTTACATCCAGTCCCCGTGTGTATGCAGTTTTTGTAAATTGTGTCATCTGTTAACACTGGCACACTATGGCCTACTCTTACGAACAGCTGAACAGGATTTAACATGTGCGTAAGATGTTCTGCATGTGTTCGCACACCGGGCCATGGTTTATAGTCTTATCCGAAGGATTTTTCGGGGGAGTGGAGTCAGCACTTATGTTAACTCCCGGGGAAAAATCCCCTTGACTGGGAATCGAACCCAGGTCGTCAAATTGCGAGCGCATTGTTCTGACCACAAGGCTAACGCATGTGTGTGTGTGTGCATGCGTGCATGCGTGTGCTTCTAATACTGCTAAAATGGGTTTGTCATGGTACCTAATCCTTTTGTCTTGTAAGTTCCGAAAGCTTTGTGTGACACTCACAATTTCTTCAAAGCCTTGACCTTTTGACCTCTGACCTCAGCCTTGACCTCTACTTACTTCCCATGCTAACCATAAAATGATTTAGTCTTCACTTATTGGCAATATTATTTTCCCTTGTTTGCTCTTTCTCCATTTAAAACCTTTTTTTTTTCTATGTTTGCAACCACCCCCCTTTCCCTTGTCAATATGCACATATGTGGCGCTCCACCACGAAATGAGTCGCTTAGCACATTACCCAATTTTGCGCTAGGAGCCTTTAAAGGCAGGTGGGGGTCAAGTTGTCAATTTTGAGATTTTGATTGATTATTAAACTAGATCTGTTTATTTGCCCTATAATGAAATATCAAGGCATCATTTTTATTCCTTTTGCTTTTAAATGTGTTTTGAAAATACCAAAGCACTCATTCTGACAACCTGTTACTAAAATAAACTTGCCCGTTTCTCATTTTGTCCCATCCTGCAGTCTATCATTTCAATCTGTAATAATGTTGCACAGAATTGTCCGATTTTCAATCTGTTTTTTGTATTTGATAGCCACTTTATTGCACATTAATAACATGTCAATAACTTAAAATTGACATCAGGTGCACTCCGTCTCATTATGTGGTGGAGCATCACATATATACATGAACACAGACCACCACACACCCTCCCACACCCACACGTACACACACTTTGACATTCACACACACACACAACACACACATCACACACACACTTTGACATTCCACACACACACACACACAACACACACATCACACACACACTTTGACATTCACACACACACACACACACACAACACACACATCACACACCACACACACACACACACACACACACACACACACACACACACACACACACACACACACACACAAACACACACACACACACACACACACACACACACACACACACACACACACACACACACATCCATACTGTCACTCAAATGGCTGTAGACTTAGATAAGAATCATCTTTTAATCATTGCGGAAGTATTTGGGAGGGTGGGTGGGTGGGTGGGTGAGTAGGTGGATGAATTGAATGGAACGATGATGTGGTTGCAAAATTACTAGGAAGAATTGTGTAATGGCAGCTGTTTAAAAAAAAAAAAGGACTTAATTACTCTTAATTTTAGACTTTGAATAAATGAGAAAGAAATGATTATTGGCTGCATGTGTGTGTTTATGTTTTGCATGTCGGTATTGGCGCATGTGGAGTGAATATTGTATAATATTATGTGCATGAGCCAAGTGTCGAGTACAGAAGAAATGTTGAAAAGTATGATCATCATCATCACAACAAAGAATTTCTTTTAAGACAAGTGTCATTATTGAACTAACTTAAGTCTTCATTTTTGATCTTGCTGTCTTAATGTTTGTGGAATGTTTTATATATCACTTCGATTGAAGAGACATTAAGTGAAAGAAAGAGCATTCCTGAGAAGTTTAGAAACAACATATTATATTGTAATTGCAATACAATGCAACACAACACAATACAATACAAAACAATACATTATTATTTATCATCATCATCATCGTCATCGTTATCATCATCATCATCATCATCATCATCATCTCACATTTTTTTTGTTTGTTTCTGTTTGTTGTTCTTCTGCTAGAGCTCCAAGGTTTGCCAATGGTGAGATTTTGTGTATGTGACCATTTGCCTACCATTAAGTCAGCCACATTCCAACTTCGGGGATGATGTCTAAACACACCATCAGTGTGCATGCACATTTTAAAAAAAACAACCAAAGATGTCATCTGTTCCTACCAACATGCAGTGGCCTACTCCTCCAAAAGTCAGAACAGGTTTTAAAATGTTCGCAAGATGTTCAGGGTGCGCTCACACACAGAACCTTGATTTACACTCTTACCTGAAGAACTAACCGGGGAAAGAAGTCAGTATTGATGTGAACACAGGGGAAAAAAATCCCATCTCAGTAAAGTCTGGAACCCATGCCAACAGATCACGAGCTCAGTGCTGTAACTGCTAGGCCACTTCCCAGCCCCCATCCAAAACAAGGCAATATTAGAGGAATGGTGGGAGGTCTTCATCTGTTTATTGTTGACTGTAATGATTTGAATGGATGTCAGACATGTTGTCACACTGTGTTGGCAGGTGTACAACCTGGGGACAGGCCATGGGTATTCTGTACTGGACATGGTGAAAGCCTTTGAAAAAGCTTCAGGGAAAAAGGTGAGCAAAGTTCCATTTTGTGTGGAGCTTTTCTTTTCTTTTTTCCTTCTTCTCTTCATCATTATCATAATCCTACAGCCCACAAGAGAGGAGCCGTATATTATTAGATATTTAGTGTTGTGTTTCATTGTGGGGACCTAAACCATATCAGATTATTTAGTTGCTGTGTTTCATTGTGAGAATCTAAACCATTATTTAGTGTTGTGTTTCATTGTGGTATATTAAGTGTTGTTGTTTCATGATGGTAATCGAAACCATGTTAGATATTTAGTGTTGTTGTTTCACTGTGGGAATCTAAACCATATTGGATTATTTAGTGATGTGTTTCATTGTGGAAATCTAAACCATATTAGAGATTTTGTGCTGTGTTTCATTGTGAGAATCTAAACCATTATTTAGTGTTGTGTTTCATTGTGGGAATCTAAACCATTATTTAGTGTTGTGTTTCACTGTGGGAATCTAAACCATATTGGATTATTTAGTGATGTGTTTCATTGTGGAAATCTAAACCATATTAGATTTTGTGCTGTGTTTCATTGTGAGAATCTAAACCATTATTTAGTGTTGTGTTTCATTGTGGGAATCTAAACCATTATTTAGTGTTGTGTTTCATTGTGGGAATCTAAACCATTATTAAGTGATGTGTTTCATTGTGAGAATCTAAACCATATTAGATATTGAGTGTTGTGTTTCATTGTGAGAATCTAAACCATATTATTAAATATTTAGTGTTGTGTTTCATTGTGAGAATCTAAACCATATTAGATATTGAGTATTGTGTTTCATGGTGGGAATCTAAACCATATTAGATATTTAGTGTTGTGTTTCATTGTTGTAATCTAAAACCATATAAGATATTTGATGTGGGAATCTTAACCATATTAGATGTTTCATTG
>CM060322.1:47696453-47703953 GCA_030674155.1 Stramonita haemastoma | reverse complement strand
GTACAGAGACGTGGTAGTCAAATCTCTGCACTCTGTTACACATGTATGAAACATGCAACTTTAAACCTGTTGGATACAGGTCTGAGTTATCACCCCTGAACATTGCTCTGCAGAATAAACTCAAATCTTTTTGGTTGGGTATTGTTGTAAAGTTTGTTGTTTATTTGGTTTCAGAAAAGGAGATGGGTAAAAAGAATGTTTATAAAAGAATTATGAAAATAAAACATCTGAAAAATAAATCCAGATTTGAAATATGAACTTCCACCAGAATAACTCATCCACTGATAATAACTTCACAAAGACTTAAGTAAAGAAAAATCATTCCAGATTGAAAGAGTGAAAACCTTTAACTCAAAATAATGCACCAATTGAAACTACTTCGAGATTTTGCTGGAAAGTAATTTCAGAAATTTATAAATTCCCAATGTTGTATTACAAACTCATTTGCATGTCTTGGCTTCTGTACAGTTCCCCAATTCACCCAGCTGTAAATGGGTACCTTGCCCTCTTTAGGGTCAGGGAAGGTAAAGCAGCGAGGTAGAGGAGATGGGCACCTCCCTCAAAATGCTGGGCCCTAGAGAAGCTGAGGTCTCTGATGCCTCGTTCTCCTACGACCACCTAGGTCATGGGACACCTTTACCTTTACCATTAGAATCTATACTGTAGCTTGCATGCTTATCTCTACATGTCCACTTTCCATCGCTGGTAAGTTTGCTGGCATTTTGTTCACCTCATTTCCTCTCTCTCCTGATCGAACATTTGTTGCAAGGGGAACTTACAGGTGACATCACAGCCAGTTTTTGCCACTTGTCTCAATCCTCTGCTGCATGCTCTCTGTGAGTCAGCAACGTTGAGGCCTGTCTATGCTGTGATACTGTGCGTGCACATCTGTTCCTTGGCCTGCTTGGATTTCACCTGCCCTCCACTCCACTGTGCCTTGTACTGTGTAGAATAACTGGTTTGTGCTAGGCTGGAGTATATCTCGTTCAATGAGAGCAAACTCATTCGGCCACTGGGAATTTTGTTTATTTTTTTTTCTTGGTCTTCTTATGGACTGTGCTATCATTATTGGTTATTTTTGTATCTTTTCTTCCCTTTAGTTTTATGTCGTCTTTAAGTGCTTGTTTGTTCCTGCCACATGTCATGACAGCATGTGATTTGTGAAGTATGCCTATTGGTGTGTGTGTGTGTGTGTGTGTGTGTGGTGAATATGTTTCTATGTCTGTGTGTGTGTGTATGTGTGGATGTGTATGTCTACACATTTCTGTGTTACTGTCAATTTTTGTGCATATTAACATAAAAAGTTTTGTGTGTGTGTGCAAGGAAGCAATCCACTCATGTAAGTTTTATTTGCGCAATTTGTTTTCTTGTTGTTTCAAATGCCTGCGATATTTATATATCTTTAGACCACATGTTGTTTATACTGTTGCATGTTTTATTGTTGCTTTATACAGATATTATTGCAGTTTTGATAACAAAAATGTTTTGAAAGGTTTTGCCGGAAACTGTATTTTTCGTGAAGTCAGCATTTGAATTTTTGTTTTTTGTTTGTAATGTGTTCTGATTTTTGGTATTTGGGCAGATGTGTAAGACTCTAGTATGCATTATTCATTGAAACATTCCATGTATATAGTTTTATGGATTTATTAAGTGTGTGACTGAAAGTTTAATCAATTTCAGTTTCATGGACTAATTAAATGTTACACTAATATTTTGTTTTTGTTTTTGGTGGATATTTTGTTTCCATTTTGTCTTTGTTTTTCTCTTTTTTTTCTGTTCATTTATAGATATTTCCTGATTTTAATCCATCAACTTTTTGATAATGTTTAAGATATTCTTACGACACATTCTTTTTTTCATGTTTTTGTTTTCTTTCTTTTCGCATGTATTTCAACAACACATTTTAAAAAAATAATATTTTTGCAATGTGCAACTTACTCACTGTGATTACTGTGCCTACATTTGAAAGAAAATAAGCTGTTGACTTAAACTGCAAACTTTCATCGCCTGCATTTCAAGATGTTCACCATTCATCATGTGGCCATTTCCATGCACACTGCCAACATTAAAAAAAAAATCATATAATGATTTTATTTTTTATATATTAAAATAAAATATTTATAAGATGTAATAATCTCTGAAGGCAGATTGCTGCTACCTTAATTATGGGCACAAAAAAAAAGTTGCATATGCAAAAATCTTATCATTGGTAAACCTTGGAGCCCTAACCAAGGAAGAAAATATACATTTAAAAAAAAATATATACATATATAGTACAGGCATGCAGGAAAGAAGTTAAGACTTTTTTGTAAAAAAAAAAAAAAAGCCAACATCTTTTCTTGTGGTAAAATGCATACAGTTCAAACAGAAATCCAAATTTGAACCTTTTTCATACACTATGTTTATATCTATCCCTCTACCCCCCCCCCCCCCCCCCTCCCCCCCCAACTTTGCTGGTTTGGGTGGGGTTTTTTTTAATTGTACAGAACATGCCTTTTTCAACTCAACTTAGGTTTTAATGAATGTAAACCTTCTTTGAAGAATAAATTTCATCGTTGTCGAACAACTATAAAAAAAAAAAAAAAAGAAAGAAAGGTAAACTGTCTGTCTGAAAATCTAATGAAAATTCTGACAAGATTATGTAACTGAATGCACAGTAAGCCAATAATTATGTATTTCAAAACCTTATTCCTATTCTTTTGCAACACAGGCTAAACTACCTCAAGGTGTTTTGATTTGCAAGTTTCCCCCGTTGGGATGCCGGGGGGCTCTTTCAGTATAGATAGCATCCCCACCTTCTGGAAATTCTGTGCTAGACATTTCCACTTTTTTCCTCTCTCTCTCTCTCTCTCTCTCTCTCTCTCTTCTCTCTCTCTCTCTCTCTCTCTCTCTCTCTCTCTCTCTCTCTCTCTCTCTTTGTTTCTGTCTTTCTCCTTATCTTTTTAAAAATAATTTCTTGTGCTTATTTTCTGCCTTCCCAGTCCACTCTCCTGACTTTTTTTTTTATTTTTTTTAAAGCAATTCTTTCAAACAATTGTCTGTTTTTATTATAAGACACTCTGTCTGTGCGTTTTTTTTTGTTCTGGTAACCAGGTAGTGAGACTTAGACACTGGTATGGGCACAGGATGTCCATTCTGCCATGGTATTTGCCCATGTGGCACTTTATATGTCTATTTTTTGTACTTTAACATGTTTGTTATCCTTTTTAATGTTTTTTTTTTAAATCTTGGGGGTGATGAATTCAGCGGAATGGCTGGCGTCCTCAGCACAGCCTGGTTTATTAGCCTTAAGCAATGAAAAGATTTAGATATTGTGTCATTTCATATTGTTGTTTTTTTCAGATGGACAGTGTTAGATATTTGAAAGCATTAGGAAGTTTTGGTTTTGAACCTGAGGTTGAAAGTTACTGGAGCCACTGAAACTGAATGAGGTGACAGCCCTGATATGGCTTTCGCGGTTGGGAGGGCTATAAACAATATTATGATTATGATTTTTGCAAGTTTTTGTTTTTGTTTTTTTCTTATCTGGAAAAGTGTGGGTCCATATCACGTGATAATCAAAATAAGAAATAAAAAATATGAACTTGACGGCAGTTTTGAATGTGTGTATGCTTGTTTTCACTTGTGTATTGTATTGTATTGTATTGTGTTGTGTTGTATTCAAGTATTGTGTTGCGTTGTATTTCACTTTCAGTCATGGCAGATTTATCTGCTTTAAATTCCGGTTGCTTTTCCCAGGGAGAGTGTATAGCATTGCCACAAGAACAGTGCCACCCATACTCCCGGTGTGTGTGTGTGTGTGTGTGTGTGTGTGTGTGTGCGTGCGTGCGTGCGTGCGTGCGTGCGTGCGTGCGTGCGTGTGTGCGTGTGTAAATATTTAAGTCATGTGGTTGTTTGTTCATTCCTTTTTCATGTGGAGTCATTTCAGCAAATCCTCCTAAGCATTCAAACAAATTTCTAAATTTTTATTTCCTTTCTAAAGTTTTTGTCATATTTTGAACAAAGAAATTAACAGAGCATTTCTCTGGAAGGTGGCAGGATGGTTAAGACATTCGCTTGCCAACAAGTAAACCGTGAGGTTCTGGGTTCGATCCCCAGCCTCGCCCTTTCTTCCCAGTTTGACAAAAAAAATTGAACTGAATGTCAAAGTCATTCGGATGAGACTATAAACCGAGGCTCCGTGTGCGAACGCACGCAGAACATCTTGCGCACACGTTAAAATCCCGTTCCGCCTTTCGGAAGAGCAGGCCATTGTGTGCCAGTAGGAGCAGATGTCAAAATTATAAAACAAACAAACAAAAAATAAAACAGCATCCACACAGGTGTTGGGTTTAGACACCATCCCTGAGGAAAAATCGGGGAGTTGGAGTCCCCAGGACGGCTCGGGAATAAATAAAGAAAGAAAGAAAGAAAGAAAGAAAGAAATATATATATATATATATATATATATATATATATATATATATGATAAAAAAAAAAAAATAATGGGTAGGCGCTGCACTTGTGGCGACGCGCTCTCCCCGGGTAGAGCAGCCCAAATTTCACGCAGAGAAATCTGCTGAGACATAAAGTGGTATAAATAATAATTAAAAAAAAAAAAAAAAGACAAAAAAAGTGCACAGTGCTGAAAACAAGCCAGTGCCATGTTTTCACAGTGGCAGTAAACATGATTTCTTTCATATCATTTAGCTTTGTGTAAAGTTTAAGAAAAAAACTAGTAAATAAAAAACAAACCCAAAATAAACGTCTTGTACAAACCTAACAAACCAAACACATGTCACAAAGACTGGCTCATTGACTAACATTGGGGGACGGGATAGCCTGGTGGTCAGAGTGATGCGCTTGTGATCTGCTGACCCCGGTTCGATTCTCGTTCAAGAGGAGTTTTTCTCTGGAGTGAACATCAGTGCCGACTCCACTCTTCCCAAAAGTCCTTCGGATGAGACTTAAAACCGACGTCCCATGTGAACATCTTGCGCACATGTTAAAACCTCTTCCACTTTTGAGAAGAGTAGGCCATTGTGTGAACAGAGATAAAAACATGATCCAATTTAAATGCAAAAAAAAAGATATTGAATACACCCCCAAAAAACAAAAACAAAAAATCCCCCCCCCCAAAAAAAACAACCACCAAAAAAACCCTGGTTGAGAGATTGTGTATGTAAAAGAGTGCTCCCAAAGTACAGTAAGCAGAATTAAACGGGAAGTTTCCACAAGATGTTTCGGAACCAGGGAAAGGTATCTTGTCTCTATTGAGCCTGTCCACTTTACAACAGCTAGATCTATTTAACAACTCCTAACCAACTCTGAGAAAGGCAGAACAGAGAGAGGAATGGAGGGAACTGGTTTGTCAAGTCTTCATGGGTGCCCCCACGGTCGCCAGACTAAGGGATAGATAGATAGATAGATAGATAGACAGATAGACAGACAGACAGACAGACAGACAGACAGACAGACAGACAGACAGACAGACAGATAGATAGATAGATAGATAGATAGATAGATAGATAGATAGATAGATAGATAGATTTAACAACTCAGTACACGAGAGCTTGGCTTCTAGTCCCATACGAAGGACTTACATGGAAACCAGAACACTGTAGACTGGTAAACACCATCAACACCATGGCTATTGTGTGCCAGTGGGAACAGATGACAAAATTGACAAAACTGCACACACACGGGGAATAGATGTAATAATAATAATAATAAAAAAGCACATGAGTGCTTATTTCATTAACCTCGATATAAAAGAATAAATAAATAAATAAATAAATAAATAAATAAATAACCAACTTCACGGCTATCACTAACACCAATACACACCATGGACAACAGTAACACAATTAAACACGAGTGGACGGGGGTCTACCGTGTTTTTTTTTTTTACCACCGTGAAGGTAGCCACATTCAGATTTCGGGAATGTTTCAACTTGTACAGGTTCAACCTAACAATGTAACAAATCATCTACAAAGTAGGCTACATCCAATGCATTTGTGGTTAACAATTCCTTCCGCGTCATTGTTCGTTATTTTCATGGCCAAATAGTGTCATTCTTCCTGTCCAAACGCTGTTCCCCAAAAACATATTTTCATGACAGGGAAATAAAGTAAATATATCATGCCCTTTTGTTTTTTTTTTGGGGGGGCGCGATAGCCTAGTGGTTAGAGCGATGAGCTCGCGATTTTAAAAATATTTTTTTTAAATTTTATTTATTCTTTTTATATCGAGGATAATGGAATAAGCATTTATTGCTTTTAAATTTTTTATATATTTTTTTTACATCTAGTCAACGTGTGTATGCAGTTTTGTAAATCTTGTCATCTGTTCCCACCGGCATACAATGGCCTACTCTTACGAAAAGCAGAACAGGATTTAACGTGTGCGCAAGATGTTCCGATCTGACAGCGAAGGTTCCAGCCATATGATCATTGAGACGCTTGTTCAGTGATTTTCCCTATGGAGTTTCTTTCTTATATATATATATATATATATATATATATATATATATATATAATATATATATTATATATATATATATATATATTATATATATATATTTTAATTATTTTTTTTATTCTTTTGTTTCGAGGATAATAGAATAAGCAGTTAGGCACCTGTGCATTTTTTTTTAAACAACCAGTCCCCGTGTATATGCAGTATTGTACATTTTTGTCATCCGTTCCCACCGGCACACAATGGCCTACTCCTCCGAAAAGCGGAACGGGTTTTAACACCAGGAAGGCAGGAAATAGGCCAGAAGGAGGTGACGGGACGAAAAGGAGCAAGGCCGAAACACAAAGAGAGGGGTAAAACAGAAATTCCTAGCACAGATTTTCCAGAAAGTGGGGATGCTATTTATACTGACAGCCTCACCCCCCCCCCTCCCCCCTCGCCATCCTCACTTGGGGTTAAAAGATATATATTTTTTTTATAAAACCGCATGTACACAAGTGTCATATTTAGAGATCATTCCCAAAGTCTGAATGCAGCTACCTTCACACTCACTCAGTCCCATGTCCCAAAGGACGTAGGGGGGACATGAGAGAAGACGCAACAGAGATCTTTTTCCATGCTTCACGATCCTGTGTGGCTAGTAGGAGGTGCTGCAGGGTTGGGCGGTCCAGTCTTTGATGTTGTCAACCCATGAATTCTTTTGGCGGCCTCTTCTTCTCTTGCCCTCGACTGTTCCTTGCAAGAGAGTTTTTGCTAAGGTGTTGTGTCTTGTGGTGTGACCAACCACATCAGCTTTCTCCTCCTTATGGTGGAGAGCAAAGGTCTTGGGGGCCCACATGTTTTTTGTTTTCTTCTTTCACATAGTTATTGGTCTTGTGTTCTTTGTATGATATTTTGAGGAGTCTTCTGTGGCACTTGTTCTCGAATGACTGGATTCCCTCTCTAACTCTGCTGTCAGAGTCCATGATTCACAGCCATATAGGAGGATAGATATTACCTTAATGGTGGGCAAAAAAACCCGGTCGCATATGCAAAACCCTACC
>CM060322.1:47681453-47691453 GCA_030674155.1 Stramonita haemastoma | reverse complement strand
TTTTTTCCCTTTTCCTGTCTGCAACTGTTTTTTGTTTCCCTATCAGAGTGGCTTTTTTCAGAATTTTACCAGGGACAACTCTCTTGTTGCCGTGGGTTCTTTTACATGCGGTAAATGATGATGTCACACGGGACCTTGGTTAATCGTCTCATCCGAAAGACTAGCACCCAGACCACCACTCATGGTCTAAAGGATGGGGGAAAAGCTTTGGCCCAAACGGGATTTAAAACCACCGCACACCCCGACCCGGACTTTCCGCTTTCTAGGCAGGCCCTTACCTCTAGACCACGGATCCATCTTTCAAAGATGCACGCTATACAGCGACCAGAAGAAGATTGTGTATCCGAGGGAGTTATTCCTGCCCACCAAGGAGCTGAAAAGGACATGCCATTAAGGCGACAACTTTTAATTATTTTTTAATTTAATTAAATTCTTTTATTTTGAGGGCAATGGATAGGAAATCGTGAGGGTTTTTTGTTTTTCTTTTTACATTCCAGTCCTCATGTGCTGAAGTTTTGAAACTTTGTCATCAGTTCCCCCGGGTTAAATGCCTACTCTTCCCATTTCTGTGAAGTTTTTTCAGCTGTTAATCTAGGGTTTTTTAAGGGTTAAAACAAAACGCAAGGAGCAAGGAACTTCAACACCTTTACCTCCGCTCTTGTTGCCCTGCAGCAGTCCACTGAGCATACAGTCATCCAGTGGTTCCCCTCACACTGCAGCATCCATGGCAACGAGGAAGCTGAGCTCTGGCAAAGGAGGGAGGTAGACCCCAGAGACAGAGTGACGTATGAAAAGGTAAAACAATTGTGTAGGAAAAGCAAAAGAGAAGATGGCTTCAGCAGCACCTACTTTAACAGTAAGGATGACTTCTACCTCCTCCCCAGAGAAAACCAAGTAACATTGTGAGACTAAGGACTGGACACTGCAGACTCAGACATCACATGTTCACCAAGTTCCACATGGAGATTCTGAAGCGTGCCCTACTGTGGCACTTCTCCCATGACATGGAATACTTCCTCCAGACCTGTCCAACACACCAAAACCTGAGGACCGATATCTGGACTATGCCTGCCGATGAGGGACAAGCTCTATGGCCCCTGGAGGGCCTTCAGCGCACGTAGCATACGTGAGGGCTCAGGAGTTGCTGTCTGAGCTTCGACGACGACGAAGAAGAAGAAACAAAAAGCAAATTCTGTTTACTTAAAAAATTTTTTTAATGGTATGGAATAAGCATCTTGTGCTTATTATGTAATGTATGTGTGTCTGATGGATTTATTAATATATATGTGTCTATATGGATTATTATGTAATATACTGTGTCAATATGGATATTATAAATGTGTTAAGGTATGTAGTAGCCTATTGTGAATCTCCCCGCCAATCAGCGTGTTGTTGCTAGCATCTGTATACCAAGTGCATGTCTTTACTTGAGATCTTAACCTAGCTAGTGCTGCTGATGGATTTTTTATTTCTTGCTTGACTTCCAATACAAGACAAATTACCCTTAAATGAATTTGTCATGAATGATTTCAATGAACCATTATTAACCAGGCTACTGACAACCCCACCCCACCCTTGCTCCCTATGAAAAAACAATTAATTCTAATCCAGAAAAAAAACCCAACCACAACTGTATTTATCAACGGTGTCTAAATCAGCATGTCAAAGTTTCTTCCAACAACTCTCAGCTTACATGATGTTCAGAAGAAACAAAGCTGCGTATCATCAATAGCGTATCATTAAATCTTATTGAACTGCATTGTAAAGTATACCACTGTAAGTCACGACAGATTTTGTGTGTGAAATTCTGGCTGCTTCCTCCAGGGAGAGAGCGCGTCACCACAAGAGCAGCGCCACCCATGATTTTTTTTTTCCTATCCTGTCTGCTATGTTATATTGTCTTCCTATCAGAGTGGGCTTTTTTTAATACAAAATTTTGCCAGGGGCAACTCTCGTTGCCGTGGATTCTTTTACAAGCACTAAATGTGTGTAGTAGGCTACACGGAACCTCGGCTTATCGTCTCATCCGAAAGACTAGCACCCAGACCACCAGTCGCGGTCTCGTGGATGGGGGAGAAAGTTTCGGGCACGAACAGGGATCAAACCACCACACAATTTGAACCCGGACTTTTCGCTACCTCTAGACCATTGGTCCACACAATAATTATGGCATATCAGTTTACTGCTAGAACCCTCATAATGTCTCACGCAATAAATCAGGCAGTTAACAAAAAACGCTTCTAGATCAGGAATATTCAGCAGAAATATTCAACCAAACACACACAACAACAACAAAACAACAACACACAATCAAATTTTTTTCCCAAGAAAGAGAAGATTTTCTTAATTTTTTCTTACCCGGAAGGATCTCCAACATTAGACAGTGCTCTAACTGGTTTGCTAAAAGAAGAGGTTTTTTTTTTTTTAGGTAAAAAGCCTTCACCCAGGTAATTAATCAATACAAAAGTACGTTTTTTTCTTTAATGTATCGATGTTTTGCGTGTCTCCACTACACTTGTGTGAAGTTATGTCAGAGCACTGTTGGTATCAGGGCTGAGAAGATGTGTCACAGGGTGTGTGTGTCGTTGTGTGCGTTGTGTGTGTGTGTGTGTGTGTGTGTGTGTGTGTGTGTGTGTGTGTGTGTGTGTGTGCGTTGTGTGTGTGTGTGTGTGTGGTTGTGTGTGTGTGTGCTGTGTGTGTGTGTGTGTGTGTGTGTTGTGTGTGTGTGTGTGTGTGTGTGTGTGTGTGTGTGTGTGTGTGTGTGTGTGTGTGTGTGTGTGTGTGTGTGTGTGTGTGTGTGTGTGTGTGTGTGTGTGGTGTGTGTGTGTGTGTGTGTGTGTGTGTGTGTGTGTGTGCGTTGTGTGTAGTGTGTGTGTGTGTGTGTGTGTGTGTGTGTGTTGTGTGTGTGTGTGTGTCGGTGTGTGTGTGTGTGTGTGTGTGTGTGTGTGGTGTGTGTGTGTGTGTGTGTGTGTGTGGTGTGGTGTGTGTGTGTTATGTGTGTGTGTCCGGTGTGTGTGTGTGCGCGTTGTGTGTGTGTGTGTGTGTGTGTGTGTGTGTGTGTGTGTGTGTGTGTGTGTGTGTTCGATTTACTGTCTATCACTAAAAAGTGATCTTTAGACAGTGTGTGTGTGTGTGTGTGTGTGTGTGTGTGTGTGTGTGTGTGTGTGTGTGTGTGTGTGTGTGTGTGTGTGTGTGTGTGTGTGTTCGATTTAACGTCTATCCACTAAAAAGTGATTTTTAGAGAGAGAAGAGAGAGAGAGAGGAAGAGAGAGAGGAGAGAGAGAGAGAGAGAGAGAGAGAGAGAGAGAGTGTGTGTGTGTGTGTGTGTGTGTGTGTGTGTGAGTGTGTGTGCGCGCGTGCGTGCGTGCACGTGTGTGTGTGTGCATGTGAATTTAACTTTATTAAAAATTACCGGGGACTAGGCTGAATGCAAGCGCGTTTGATATGTTTTTTTTCAAGATTATATAGCGCAAACTAAATTCCATAGATCACCATTATGATTATGATGATGATTGTCATTGGTACTTGAACATATATTACTTCAAGCCAGTGATGCGGATGGTACCTGCCCTGAGTGGCTTAAGGTACATACACCCCCAACAGCACAAAGGAACCTCCCAGGCGTCACACAGCACAGGTACCTCCCAACAGAATACAAGCAAATGGCACACAGCTGACAGTTTCCCCTCACTAGCTGCTCTCTGCTTCTATCATTTCATTCCATCCCATCCCAGTCCAGCTGGTGCTGTGCTGATTATATCAGGAACTGACCACACTTGGACTTGGTAAATTAAAAGGAAGGGGCATAGCATGCTAGTTTTAGCACTGGGCTCTGGACCCTTGACTGAGTAACGTTGAATTTGCGTGCTGTGCTCGGGTTAAAAGGTAGAGGTAAAGGTGTCCCATAACCTTGGTGGTCGTAGGGGAGCGAGGCATCAGAGACCTCAGCTTCTCTAGGGGGCCAGCATATTGAGGGCGACGCCCATCTCCTCTCCCTCGCTGCTTTACCTTCCCTGACCATAAAGAGGGCAGGTGCTCATTTACAGCTGGCTGAACTGGGGGTACTGTACTGAAGCCAAGGCGGCAAATGGTCACCCATCCAACTGGTAACCACGCTCCACGCTGCTTGACTTGACTTGGGGGAAGCGAGTGCTCTGGCCACTTAGTGCTCAGGTACAGGAGAGAAACTAGAAGTATTTTGTAAACACTGGCGGGACAGTTTGTTCATAAAATCTCCATCTTATAATTATGCCAGCAAAGCCCTGCCAGTATTTGTGTAAAATGCTAAGTACCGGCTTTAATTCAGACTGGGTTAGTCTTTCAGTCCTTGACATGCCACACAGGGAACAACAGACACACTATTTTAAAGTTATAGCCTCAGAATATGTCTTAGCTTCCACGACATGTGTGTAAAGTCAAGATTTAAGACATCATTTTTTTAAAAGACGAAATACAAGAAAGATTATCAGTGGTTTTTTTTGGTCATTTCCATAGGACACCACTGTGTTTAGAGCCAATACTTTCTGACAGGTGAAGGATAGCTCAGTGGTCAGAGCACTCCCTTTCCCCCAACCAAGATTAAGCAGCACAAGCGTGGCTACCAGTTGGATGGGTGACCGTTGGCGCGCCTTGGCTTCAGTATAGTCCCCAGTTCATCCAGCTGGAAATGGGTACCTGCCCTCTTTAGGGTCATGTGAAGTTAACGCAGCGAGGGAGAGGAATGGGCGCCACCCTCAATATGCTGGCCCCTAGAGAAGCTGAGGTCTTTCATGCCTCGCTCCCCTACGACCACATAGGTTATGGGACACCTGTACCTTTTTTTTTTTTTTTTTTTACCATTTTACTTTATTGCTAGCCTCAAGTAAAATATATGTAAATGATGAGAACAGGAGAACAAACGGGAAAAAACGATTCTTAAAAAAGAAGAAAAATTCCCAGGTTTGCGTATAAGAAAAGAATAATAATTATGAATAATTTCACATGTGCACACACTATTTAAGATGTGGAAAAAATGTATTTCATGTAGAAGACTTGGCGTTGGTTGATTATAGCCACAGCAGATTTCTCTGCGTGAAACGGCTGATCTCCTCTGGGAGAGCGCATCGCCACAAGACCAGCGCCACCTATTATTATTTTCTTTTCCTGTCTGCAGCTGTATTTGTCTCCCTATTAGAGTGACTTTTTTAAAACATAATTTTGCCAGGGACAACTCTCTTGTTCTCGTGGGCTCTTTTACGAGTGCTGAATTAATATGTGTAACACACTGGACCTTGGTTTATCATCTCATCAGAGAGACTAACCCCAGACCACCACTCATGCTCTAATGGATGGGGAAAAGTTTGGGGCCCAAACGGGATTCAAACACCCACCCCAAACCGGACTTTTCCTTTCAAACCAGGCTTCCCCTTCAACCACGACCTCTAGACCACAGATCCACATCATCATCATAATGCTTAAAAAAACAAACAACATCAACAACAGTGAATTTAATCTGTAAGATTAGTTCCTAGACGTTTCACAATAAAAAACCTGCCTGACACAGTAAAAAGGCTGCTACATGATTGGCACATTCTGCCTACTAATCACGGGTCTTCTCTCTCTTCAGCCTGTTTCTACACCAAGAACATGACGCAAACAATTCATGGACAGTTTGACGAAACTTACTTCCATACACGTAGTACACAAAGAAATTGAAGGTGGAATTCACCACAGAGATAAACCATAAATTCTGATGATCACAATGTACAGATTCTCGTAGCGTCCTCCCAAATTCATACCAGGAACCAGAAACAGCAGAAAACGAACACAACATTCGGCACAATGCACACAACGAACAAGATTGAAGTGCCAACAATCATACGAGTCACCGCCAAATCTCGGGAAGTGAGAGAATCGGAAGCAGACGAGACTTTGTTCCCGCCACACGGAAAAGTTTCTTCATTTTGTGGACAATGATGACCGTGGCTACAATCACACAACTGCTGCAGACTCCTGGCAGTATAACCCCAGAAATCACACCGCTGAGAATGTATATCATGGTTTTGTGTTGACGGTAAAAACTACTGGGGAAAAACTGGAAGAAAGTGTTGTTGGTGGAAGGATCGAAGACGCAGACGATAGAAAAACGCAAGGCAGACACAAAACTGATAGTAATGAGGCCTAGATTCACAAACCACAGCAACGCAGCCGTTTTTCCTGTCGACATCAGATTCTTGGCCAGAAGAGGGCGGGTGATGCAGACACATCTCTCTAACGCTATAACGGTGGACAAAAACAACGAAGCCTTGCCTACCCCCAGCAATCCAGTGAGCTGGTACCTGGTCACGAAAAGCGTCATGGGTCTGGTCTCACTCATTTTCCCAGTGAGAAAAGCATAGGGGACGTCCATGTACGATATACACAGCCGGTACGTAGATAAAGTCCGACAAGGCCAGGCTGAACAGGCACATGTTGATTCGTTCCTTCAGGCCTTGTTTCCAGAACACCGCCATGTTTACCAGGTTGGTGCAGACAGAGATGAGAAAACACAGGGAAGACAAACACCCATGAGTATGACCCGAAAATCTCTTCAGCTCGCTTAGAGATAAGGTTATCTTTGTTATCCCAGGGAATGAAATCTGAGACCTGTTTGACGAGACACCCTTCAGGCACAGATCCTAAATCAGGGCTGGAGCTGTTTTCTACAGGGAAAGATGAGGTCATGTCCGATGTGATGTTAGCATCATCAAACTGGTCCATGTTGGCTGTTGTGTGATTTTGTTCCTTTGGTGTATTTTATTTATTTATTTATTACAAATTATTATTCATCTTTGCTTTTGTGAAGTTCAGTATTAGTTTGTCCAGGTTCTCTAGATCTATTGAAATCCCATTTCTCTGCACACATTAGCACAACTTCAGAACTGTTCTTCACAGAATTTCAGTCTGAACCTCAGGTAGTGTCTGTCTGTCTGTCCCTCCAACGCATACAAAACTCTGCAGCTCGACTGGTCCTCAGAAAGAAAAAATCTGAGCACATTACTCCTCTCTTGCAATCTCTCCACTGGCTGCCTGTGCCACAGAGAGTAAACTATAAGATCAGTACTCTCTGTTATAAATGTCTCCACAAAACAGCACCCTCTTACCTCTGTGAATGTCTTCACGTGTACACACCTTCTCGTTCCCTCCGCTCGGCTGCAGATACCTTATCCTTAAAAATACCAAGATTCAACCTATCAACCGTTGGCCGCCGCTCTTTCTCTATTTCTGGTCCATCAATCTGGAATGACCTCCCTCTCTCCCTTCGGCAAAAGCCTACATATGACACTTTTAAATCCAACCTCAAGACACACTTGTTTCAAACCTGAGATTTTTGCCTTCTGTTTTCATTTCCTATTTGTCCCTGCCTTCAACATTTGAAATTCCCTTCACCCTGCCTAAATTTATAGCCTCTATAAGTGTGTGTGTGTGTGTGTGTGGGGGGGGGGGGGGGGGGGGGGGGGGTGCGTGTGAGTGTGCTTTCGAATTTGCTAGAATTATTCATTGTCATTGGTTGCTTGTTTGTTGTGAGGGTCGAGTGCAAGCGCTTTGATTTGTTTTTACAAGATACAGCGCTATACAAATTCCATGTATTATTATTATTATATTATTATTATTATTATTATTATTATTAGTGCACGACGTTTGGAGAGTTTAATAAAGTAAGGGTTTTCTGTCTGGTTAAATGCTGAGACAATACTTAGCATTGAGAAGGAAATAAATAGGATGGGAACGAACAAAGAAAATGTGAAGACATTTACAAGAAAACAGCGCGCAAACAGAACGAATCTCTGTCTGTCTGTCTTTCTGTCTGTCTATCTGTTGTGTCTGTCTGTCTGTCTGTCTGTCTGTGTCTGTCTGTCTGTCTGTCTGTCTGTCTGTCTGTCTGTCTGTCTGTCTGTCCTCTGTCTCTCTCTCTCTCTCTCTCTCTCTCTCTCTCCTCTCTCTCTCTCTCTCTCTCTCTCTCTCTCTCTCTCATCATCAGAAATAACCAAGCCAAATCACACATCATTGCAATCAAACAAAGTTAGTGAATTTTTCGCTAATTGCACTACAGCTAATTAAGCCACATTCTTTATTGACTTGCATATAATGTAAACACATTTACTTCACAAACTGGCCAAGCAAGCAGCCCAACGAATCGATTTATTGGAAGGTAGCTGCAAGGCATCACAAAACGACAAACACACCAACCAGCCAATTATCTAATGAATCAACGGACAGACTAACTACCCATATAGGCAGGCACGCAAGCAAGCAGACAGGCAAGCAACTCACTCACTCACTCACTCACTCACTGGGAACTGGGAACAGATGACAATATTTACAAAAACTGCATACACACGGGGACCGGATGAAAAAAAGCACATGTTGCTTATTCTGTTATCCTCGATATAAAAGAATAAATAAAATAAAATAAAAATAAAAATAAAACTAACCCACCAACCCACCAACCCACCAACTAACTAACTAACTAACTAACTAACTAACTAACTAACTAACTAACTAACTAACTAACTAACTAACTAACTACTAACCGACTGACTAACTGCCTAACATACCGACAAACTATCAAGCAGAAACTGTATCGTGTGGTCCTACATATTATCTAAACTGTTATTTTCCAGTTGAATAAACAATACATACACACGCACTGATGACAGAAACGGTTGCCTTGTGATGGTGAATGTGTTTATTTTGTTTTCAATACGAGGGTGTCGATGATGATCTGAAAAAGGTAAGAGAGAAACACAATTAAAAAAAAAAAATCCCACATTGGAGTGTCCCATATTTAATTGAGGTGCTTATGCTATAGGATTTGTCCTGTCCTTATCAACACAAAAAAAATCTAAATAGAGAAAAAGAAATTGAAAAAACATATCTGATATCGTTCCACATGTGTGACAGTATACATAAAAGTAAGGTAAAGGTGTCCCATAACCTATGTGGTCATACGGGATTGAGGCATCAGAGACCTCGGCTTCTCTAGGGGCCAGCATATCATATTGAGGGTGGCGCCTATCTCCTCTCCCTCGCTGGTTTACCTTCCCAGACCCTAAAGAGGGCAGGTATCCATTAACAGCTGGGTGAACTGGGGAACTGTACTGAAGCCAAGGTACACAAATGGTCACCCATCCAATAGGTAACCACAATCGGTAACTGTTGCGATTGGACAGTTAGGATCACAGAATAGAAGTGATAGCCTATTCTGATTAAAATACCAATCCATTTACTAAAAGATAGGACAGTTGACAGACTCATACCTTAAAAAAATATCAATCATGAATTTAATGATAACTACTGTTCGTTTAGGCACAAAACCCTTAATAATTTTTTTTTTTTAGCTCGAAGTGCCTTACAGAGCGCAGAGTTATCTAACCGCTTACTGTATAGACTTTCCTGTATTCAATCATTCACACATGTGTAATCGAGGAAAATGAAACTAATATATCGCACAAATGAGGGACAAATCAATTTCTCACAACCCGTCTTTTTTCTCTGAAATATTGACATAGTTTTAGATTCGCTTTGTTTCCCCTCCCCCACTGCACCCTCCGTTCACATCTCCACTCTCTCTCTCTCTCTCTCTCTCTCTCTCTCTCTCTCTCTCTCTCTCTCTCTCTCTCTCTCTCTCTCTCTCTCTCTCTCTCTCTCTCTCTCTGGCTTCAAAGTCTTTTTTTATTTTAAAAATTTGTGTCTTAAACACACCAAACATACAGAAACGTGCGTGTGCATACAGATAAATAGACAGACACACAGACAGACCGACTAACGCACATGTACAAATACATACGTGCACTCGCTTGCACACGTGCATGCATGCATGCATGCATGCATGCATGCATGCATGCATACAATACATACATACATACATTACATACATACATACATGCATGCATGCAGACATACATACATGCAGACATACAACATACAGACATGCATACGTACATACGTACATACGTACATACATACATACGTACATACA
>CM060322.1:47668953-47678953 GCA_030674155.1 Stramonita haemastoma | reverse complement strand
ATATACCTGTATCCCAATGACCCCTCCTACCTTGTTCACGATATCCGCTGCCTTGCCCACACTCGTCTTCTTCTCCACATGGCTACAGTCACTGTGAAGAGTGAGAGTGAGCAGAAGGCGTTCTTGAAAAATGCACCCCCCAAAAAAACAACAGCAACAACAAAACAACCCAACAACAAACAAACAAAAAACCCAACAAAAAACAAAAACAAAAACAAGAACTGCTCTTCTAGGAGCATTCGAAAAGAACGATTTGTTCTGCTGACACATGCCTCCATGCGGGATATAGCCTAGTGGTCAGAACATTTTTTTTTAAAAACTTTTTTTTTTGCTGCCTCGTCTTCTGTGACGCTCCCGTACTGCTGTTCCCACGCCGCTCATTTCAATCTCCCCGCCACAGCCATACCCAGATTCGTTGTGTCTCACCCCCGGGGTCGGGAGTCCACATGGAGCCCATCAATATTAGGCCGCCGCGGGGCCACCAGCCAGAGGGGCCCTGCACTTCTGTTGGGTCACTTTGGTGGTGTTCAGTGGTGCCTGTTCTGAGCTAACATACGCAGGACACCACCTACTAAGCCCCCTACTAACGACAATATTAGCTCAGTCACGGAGCCAGACTGAGTGAGCCACCCACCCAAGGTGGCGACCACCCCAACGTCCCTCCAACGACCGCCCCCCCGCAACCTCCAACCCCAAAGGCTTTGACACAAATTCACCACAGGCACAGAAGCGTATGGGGAAACCGAATCTAAGGTCACCATGAGACCAGAGCAACGGAGGCCACCGAATCAGAGGCAATTTTTATTATTGCATGATGACCAATGATGATGAGGATGATGTAATGATGCTGCTGTGGAGATGCATCCGCTTTGAGACTACTTGACAGGGTTGTTTTCTACACTTACTGTCATAATATATCCCGGCGTCAACCAGGCCCGAGAGATACAGACACCTGCAGTGTTGGTCAGGTAATTTGAGCAACACTCTCAAATTCGCATCCGTAAAGTGGATGAAGCTCGACTGTGTGGTCTCAGTCTCCCCACTGAGCCCACAGCATACTCACTCTGGGTAGGAGCCGGCCGGAGCCCGAAAAAATCCCTATGACTTATGGGATTCGAACCCGCGACCTTCCAGTCCGGAATCCAAGGCGCTAGCCACTGCGCCATGGCGCCTGGTTAGTGGTCAGAACATTGTGCTCGCAATTTGACCAACCCGGGTTCGATTCCCGGTCGAGGGGATTTTTCCTCTGGAGTTAACATCAGTGCCGACTCCACTCTCCCCAAAAGTCCTTCGGATGAGACTTTAGACCGAGGCCCCGTGTGCGAACACATGCAGAACATCTTGCGCACACGTTAAATCCTGTTCCGCTTTTCGTAAGAGTAGGCCATCGTGTGCCGGTGGGAACAGATTACATTTTAAAACTGAAAACACACGGGGACTGGATGTAAAAAAAAAGTACAAGAGTGCTTATTCCATTATCCTCGATAAAAAAAGAATAAAAAGAATAAATTAAATCTAAATCAAACACGACTGAAGTCAGTATGGGGTGTTAGAACTCACACCACTGAACACCACTGAAGTCAGTATGGGGCGTTCTGTGCGTGTTGTGTTAGAATTGACACCACTTAAGTCAGTATGGGGCGTTCTGTGCGTGTTGTGTTAGAATTGACACCACTTAAGTCAGTATGGGACGTTCTGTGTGTACTGTGTTGGAATTGACACCACTTAAACCAGTATGGGGCGTTCTGTGCGTGTTGTGTTAGAATTGACACCACTTAAGTCAGTATGGGACGTTCTGTGTGTACTGTGTTGGAATTGACACCACTTAAACCAGTATGGGGCGTTCTGTGTGTGGTGGGTTAGAATTGACACCACTTAAGTCAGTATGGGACGTTCTGTGTGTACTGTGTTGGAATTGACACCACTTAAGTCAGTATGGGGCGTTCTGTGTGACTGTGTTAGAATTGACAACCACTTAAGTCATATGGGGCGTTTCGTGGTAGTAATGTGTTGGAATTGACACCACTTAAAACCATATGGGGCGTTGTTGACGTGTAGAATTGACACACTAAGTCAGTAGGGCGTTCATGTGTACTGATTAAAACTGACACCATAAAGTCAATGGGATACTGTGTAATGTTAAAAAACGACACCACTGAAGTCAGTATGGTGCGTTTGTTGTAACTGTGTTAGAATTGACACCACTTAAGTCAGTATGGGGCGTTCTGTGTGTATGTGTTAGAATTGACACCACTGAAGTCAGTATGGGACGTTCTGTGTGTACTGTGTTGGAATTGACACCACTTAAACCAGTATGGGGCGTTCTGTGTGTACTGTGTTAGAATTGACACCACTGAAGTCAGTATGGGGCGTTCTGTTTGTATGTGTTAGAATTGACACCACTTAAACAGTATGGGGCGTTCTGTGTGTAGGTGTGTTAGAATTGACACCACTTAAACCAGTATGGGGCGTTCTGTGTGTGTGTGTTAGAATTGACACCACTTAAACCAGTATGGGGCGTTCTGTGTGTAGGTGTGTTAGAATTGACACCACTTAAACAGTATGGGGCGTTCTGTGTGTGGTGGTTAGAATTGACACCACTGAAGTCAGTATGGGGCGTTCTGTGTGTGGTGTGTTAGAATTGACACCACTTAAACCAGTATGGGGCGTTCTGTGTGTGATGTGTAGAATGACACACTTAAATCAGTATGGGGCATTCTGTGTGTATGTGTTAGAATTGACACCACTTAAACCAGTATGGGGCGTTCTGTGTAGTACTGTGTTAAATTGACACCACTTAAACCAGTATGGGGCGTTCTGTGTGTGGTGGTTAAATGACACACACCCTTAAACCAGTATGGGGCGTTCTGTGTTACTGTGTTAAAATTGACACCACTTAAACCAGTATGGGGCGTTCTGTGTGTGTGTGTTAGAATTGACACCACTTAAACCAGTATGGGGCGTTCTGTGTGTACTGTGCTTAGAATTGACACCACTTAAACCAGTATGGGGCGTTCTGTGTGTACTGGTGTTAGAATTGACACCACTAAACAGTATGGGGCGTTCGAAGAACTGTGTTAGAAGACACCACTAACCAGTATGGGGCGTTCTGTGTGTGATGGGTAGAACACACACCATGAAATCAGTATGGGTGTTCTGTTAGACTGTGTTAGAATTGACACATTAACCATATGGCGTTCTTTATACTGTTTAGAATTGACACCACTTAAACCATTGGGTGTTCTGTGTGTGCTGGTTAACCACTCCATTGAAGTCATATGGGCTTCTGTGTATACTGTAGTTTAGATTTTGACACCACTTAACCAGTATGGTGCTTCTGTTATACTGTGTTAGAATTGAACACTTTAAACCAGAGGGCCTCTGTGTGTGAAGGTAGACAACACCATTGAAGTTCATATGGCGTCTGTGTGTTGTTCAGAAGTACCCACTGAAGTCAGATGGGGCGTAGAACAATACCAATGAACACACTGCATCACAGGGGCTCTTGTCGGGATTAAACAAAACACCATGAAGTATGGGCGTTTCTGTTTCTGCGTATAAAACACACTAACACACTGAATGACTAATTTTACAGATGATCAAACACATTCCATCCCCCATCCCTACCCCCCGTCCCTCAATTCTCTCTCTTCTTCTGTCTTCACTCTCTGTCTCTCCTCTCTTCTCTCTTCTATCTTTCTATCTCGTCTGTCTGTCTGTCTGTCTCTGTCTCTTCTCTCTCTCTCCTTGTCTCTCTCTATCTGTCTTTCTTTCTTTCACTCTTTCTCTCTTTCTCTGTTTCTGTCTCTCTCTCATGTGTGTGTGTGTGTGTTGTGTGTGTGTGCGTGTGTGTGTGTGTGTGTGTGTGTGTGTGTGTGTGTGTGTGTGTGCCCCCGCACGCGCGCGCGTGTGTGTGTGTGCTAATTATATTCACAGTGTAAAGGGAAGAAGAGACTACATCCCCACACATTTGTATAGTCAGTATTTCCTGTTCGTGATAAGAAAATAATCTAAAGGCCTCCTCTCTCTCTCTCTCACTCTCTCTCTCTCTCTCTCTCTCTCTCTCTCTCTCTTCTCCTCTCTTCTCCTCTCTCTCTCTCTCTCTCCTCTCTCTCTTCTCTCTTCTTACCAAAAAAAAAAAAGAGAAAAAAAAAGCCCAATATCTTTTTTTGTGAGATATTTCCTGTACACAGTATGTTTCATACACGAGCAACACCTACTTTATTGTTCATGCAGCAGCATGGAGCAGAAACGTCCTTGTCACTGTAGCAGTTTATCATCCTTCTTGGAACGATGATGAGTCCTTCGCCTTGTAGAGTGTTCGGCGTTTTTGCCTTGACTTGCCGATACAGGTATTTTAATTACTTTGGTGATTATATTTGTGTTGTGGTGTTGACTTCCTGACGAGTCTTTAATTTGTTCAGTATGGTTCAATAAGGTAGAATAATATTTTGGTACAGAGTGGGTTTGAATGTTTGCGGGTGAGACAGTTTTGCTGAAGTATTAATTCTTACCAGTTCACGTCTTAAAAAGCCTTCTTGATGAGTAAGTTTGTTAATGTTTGGGGATTCTGAGTTGTGGGATGACAGTAGATGCCTTGATCATAAGAAGTGTAAGATAGATGTTGGTATAGAAAAAATATATAACTTGGCTACCAGATGTATACATCTATCTATCTATCTATCTATCTATCTATCTATCATCTATCTATCTATCTATCTATCTATCTATCTATCTACTATCTACTATCTATATATATATCTATATTTATCTATCTATCTATCTATATCTATCTATCTATATATATATATACATGTGGTAGACAAGTTATATATATATATATATATATATATATATATATATATATATATATATATATATATATATATATATATATATATATATATAATATAATATATATATATATACGTTTAACTCTTTTCTCAAATTACGTTGGCAGTTGTCACAAGCTTCCTATTGACGTTGGACGATTCCATACTATTCCACAGGAAGAAAAAGTATGTCCAAAATGTAACATGTCTCTTCAAGGGGATGAGCTTCGTTTTATCACGGAACGTTCCAACTTTAAAAATATTCAAGATTTTATTCCTCAGCAGTTCCTTCCAACCTATGTCAACTTATAATTTTTGTACGCTGATGAAATGGAAATACACTCAGGGATTTAGTGTCAAAAAATCACACAAGTGGCTATTCCATTATCCTCGAAATAAAAGATTAAAATGAATAGATAAACAAATAAATCTCGTTAAGTTCTTCTGTCTACAAGCAGACAAATAAAGACACAACACCCAAGTGTCTGGCGGAGCAAACTTTCGGTTGATTTCAAACCTTCTTCAGGCTAAAAGATTGGCCAGCTGACAGTAAAAGTTCTTCTGTCTCTGTCAAAATACACAAGATTTTCCGGTATTTCTTGAAATTTCATGTGATATCTTTTACAAATGAAGATGGTATTTCTTTTAAAGAAGAAAACTAATGTACTTAAAAAAAAAAGACATTTTATTGAGTCTTTAGTTTTCGTTTATCATTTTACAATTGTTGTTCCTTCCAAGCCGTACTCTTGCTTTTCAGTTCCAGTTAGTATTGATCAGATTTTGGGGTGTAATGCTGTTAGGTTTTTTTCTCTGGTTGAATTCGTTTGTAATCCACCATACCCCAAAAAGGGGTGAAATGGATGAAATCTTAAATCTTGATGTAGTGTGGTGTGGTGTGGTGTGGTGTGGTGTGGTGTGGTGTGGTGTGGTGTAGTGTGGTGTGGTGTGGTGTGGTGTGGTGTGGTGTGCATGTGGTGTGGTGTGGTGTGGTGTGGTGAGTGTGGGGAGGTGAGGTGTGGTGTTGTGTAATGTATTGCTTGGTATTGTGTACAGCTGTGTTGTGTTGTGTTGTTTGGGATGGTGTTGCGATGGGACCCGTTGTGTGGTGGTGTGCTGTTTGCAAGGTGTTGTGTTATTTGGTTTAGTGTTGTGTTGTTTTGGACGGGATAGCTCAGTGGTCAGAGCACCCGCTTTCCCCAGTCAAGGTTAAGCAGCATCGAGCCTGGTTACCAGTTGGATGGGTGACCGAGTGCGCGCCTTGGCTTCAGTACAGTCCCCCAGTTCACCCAGGTGTAAATGGGTACCTGCCCTCTTTAGGGTCAGGGGAGGTAATGCAGCGAGGGAGAGGAGATGGGCGCCACCCTCAATATGCTGGCCCCTAGAGAAGCTGAGGTCTCTGATGCCTCGCTCCCCTATGACCACATAGGTTATGGGACACCTTTACCAGCTTGGTGTGCTGAATTTTGTTGACGGTGTGTTATTTGGGGTTTCAGGTATTATTTGGTGATAATTATGTGTGTTGTATTGTTGTATGGTGTTATGTACATTGGGATTGTTTTGTGTCGCGTTGCTTGTATTATGTTGTAATTGTTTGCGAAATGTGACGCTGTACGCGTTGGTGTGCGTTAATTTGGGAGTGTATACTACTCTCATTTAGGATTGTGTTATGATGCACATGTTGTATGGTGTTGTATTGTGTGATGTTCCCTGTCTTGTCTTGTCTTGTCTTGTCTTGTGTATCATTGAACTCATGACTTGACGGAATCTTCTGTCTTCTTCTTTCGTTGAACGCTCAGACAGCAACTATTGTTGTCTGTCATAATATGAGCGAAAATACGTTGCGCTGCCATTAAGCGCCTGACAAGTCGGGCCCAGCGTATCCGACTAAACGTAAAGAGAATCGTTTATCTTTTAAGTTCTGAATAGAAAAAAAAAAAGCAGAAGAATGGACCAAGAAGGTCAGGAAAGAGACAGTAAAGAGATGACAGAAGAAAAAGAACAAGGCAAAAAAACAAAAAGAAAGGGATAGCATAGAGGAGATTTCCAGCCAGAATTTTCAGAAAGTGGAATGCCATTTCTAAGGACAGGGGCCCCCGGAATCCCCATAGGGGATTAGTTATGTATGATAATGTGTTGCGCTGTTTTTGTGTCGTGTCGTGTCGTGTCTGGATGTGTCGTGTCGTGTCTGGATGTGTTGCATCGTGTCGTGTCGTGTCGTGGAGTGTCATGTCTGGTTTTTTCTTGTGTGCTTCTGTGGTGAATGTCGGATATGATGATATGATGCCGTATGATGTCAGATGGTAAGGGATAGTGTATACTATAGTGTGGATCGGTGGTCTGGGTGGATCGGGGGTCTAGGTAGTAACGTGCCTTGCTTAGTAATGTTTGCTGTGTGTACAGTGTGTGTGTTGTGTGTTGATGTGTTCGTACCCGTTTGTGGCGCGTGACTTTTGCCCATGGGGGTTGGAGGTTAGTTTTGTGTTGGCACGATAAACTCAGGTCGGCACCGCTTTCACATCACTATTAAGCGCACGAGCATGTTACCCATGGCAACAAGGTTGACCCTTGGCTAAATATTCAGTGAAAAATCACTCTGTTAGGGTCAAATAATTGCAGCAGGAAAATGGAACCCCCAAAGTAAAAATGGAGGTCGCTGATTGTCGACACGCTCCCTCCCCCGGGGGACACCTAACCATTTCGCAGAATTTCTGCGTGTGATATTAGTGGTTTCAGGTATATGACAAATAGTAGTTTTGTTATGGATTATGGATTGGGATTGTGTCTGGTTAATGGTTAATGGTTGAATGGTAGGTTGGTGGTATTTGGGATATGCTATGGATTGGTATGTGAATGTGTATATGTATGTTATGTTGTCTTGTTGTGGTA
Organism: Stramonita haemastoma; assembly: GCA_030674155.1. NCBI lineage: Eukaryota > Metazoa > Mollusca > Gastropoda > Neogastropoda > Muricidae > Stramonita > Stramonita haemastoma. The sequence continues at coordinate 47,671,235 of CM060322.1, read as the reverse complement.
ATGATATGTGACGATGTGATGGTAACGATTGTTGTTGTTATGAGAAGGGTGGTGTGGTATGGTATGGTATGGCATGGTATGATATGGTATATGGTATGGTATGGTATGGTATGGTATGGTGTGATGTGGTGTGTGGTAGTGGTGGTATGGTATAGTATGGTATGGTATGGTATGGTATGGTTGGTGTGGTATGGTGTGGTATTATGGTATGGTTGGTGTTGGTATGTCGGTATGGTATGGTATGGTGTGGTATGGTATGGATGGGATGGATTGATGGCATGGCATGGCATGGATGGGATGGTAGTGTAAGGCATATCATGGATGATGTGTTATAGTTAGAAAGCTTACGCCTAGTATAAAAAGTTGGTATTATGGTGATGATAATAATAGATTTTAATGGTAGAAATTAAAACTATATTCTTTCCGAGCCGGAATGCGTTTACCTTCATCATGTTTGACATGGGTTGGCAAGAAACCGTATCCTTGAATCAACGAAAACAAAATATCTCACATGTTGGATAAATTCCGAGCAGCTATTAATAAGGAATATTGTCCATTAAAGTTTCATGAAACAATTCTTACCTAAACTTGATTCGATTCATCACAAATTCAGATTTCGTTGTCCAAAAATCTTAAAATGTGCTGTCAAAATCTTTTTTTTTAAAAACAAAAACAAAGGAAAGCACTATTTCTAATAACATATGGAAGCATAATTTCAAAACACAAAAAAGCAAACCCTCCCACCCACCCCCAGCCCCTCACCCCGCAAGACAAAACCTAGAAAATCACAAAACCTGGCAAATATACTAACAACTCCCTCCAACCCCCCCCCCCCCCAAAAAAAAAAAAAAAAAAAAAAGAAGAAGAAGAAAAAAACGAAAAAAAAACCCCAAACGTAACATGCCTCTGCCCGCAGGGATTTTGGAGTTCTTTTGTCTATTGTTTGAATGCTCACTACTCCAAAGAGTTATTATAACGCAGCAAGGAAACAGTTATCAGTACAAAAAACAACAATGTTCAGGAAACACACTTTCTCTTTCTCAGTGATTCAAGTCAGGTCCAATGCGGAAATCATTTGTTTTCAATATCTTTTTTTTTTTTTTAAAACTCAAAGTATATAAGTGATCATCAATACATGACAATTTTGCCAGAGCAACCGCGTTTGTAGCCTGGTGTCAAAACAGTAACATCGATAACAAATCATAATTATTATAGGCTAAGCTGCAGTGAAAGTTCATGAAAAAGAGGATGATCTTTTTTTTTTTTTACAAGGAAACATCTATTTGTAGTTTGATGGGTGGATTGATTGATTGATTGATTGATTGATTGGTTGGTGGGTTGATTGCTTGATTTCTTTCTATCCTTTGCTTCACTCTTTCTTTCTTTCTTTCTTTCTTTCTTTTCTTTCTTTCTTTCTTTCTTTTTCTTTCTTCTCTCTCTCTCTTTCTTTTTTCATTTATTCTTTCATTTTGATATTATTTGAATAAGCATTCAAGTTTTTTTTGTTTTGTTTTTACATCCAGTCCCCAATGTGCATGTGGGTTTTTTTTTGTAAATAATATCATCTGTTCCCACCAGCACACAATGGCCTACTTTTTCGGAAGGATTTACGTGTGCGCAAGATGTTCTGCGTGCGTTCGCACACGGGGAGTTAAGTCTCATCTGAAGATTGAAACAAACCATAATGAATAAGCATGCTTGCGGGTAGATAGGTGCATGCAACCCGCTTGAGTATCATGTGTGTGTGTTGTGTGTGTGTGTGTGTGTGTGTGTGTGTGTGTGTGTGTGTGTGTGGTGTGTGTGTGTGTGTGTGTGTGTGTGTGTGTGTGTGGTGTGTGTTGTGTGTGTGTGTGTGTGTTGTGTGTTTGTGTTGTGTGTGTGTGTGGTGTGTGTGTGTGTGTGTGTGTGTGTGTGTGTGTGTGTATTGTGTGTGTTATGTGTATGTGTGTGTGTGTGTGTTGCGTGTTTGTCACACTTTGTGTGTGTTTGTGTGTGTGTTTTGTGTGTGCGTGCGTGCGTGCATGCGTGTGTGTGTGTTGTGCGCGCGTGCGTGCGTGGTGCGCACGTGCGTGCATGCGTGTGTGTGTACGTGTGTGTGTGCGCGCGCGTGCGTGCGCGTGCGCGTGTGTGTATGTGTGTGTGTGTGTGAATTTGAAACAATTGTGAAAGAAGAGTGTTAGGCTGAAAGAAGGATGGTATTTGGAAATGTGTCAACATGGTCAAGGAGCTAATTTAATTTTAAATGACAATGCGTCGTGCAGTTGCAGTCGACAGACATTTTT
>CM060322.1:47661453-47663953 GCA_030674155.1 Stramonita haemastoma | reverse complement strand
CCACCAAACCCTGCAGCGGTGCAGCACTGGACAAGAAAAGCCTCTACCCCAGCATTGACCGGGCCGGGCAGTTTTTACACACGCGGCGAACGCTCCGTCGCGGGAAAGCTACTCTGCGTGCAGACTCCTCCCTTCTCACGTCCTTGCTGCTCATCTACTTCTGCCTCTTCGTCTGCTACACGCCTTTCATCGTCACCCTCATCCTCACCTTCTTCTTGCAAGACGAGGTCTTGGCTGAGCTGTCTGTCGTCTCCTCGCTGATGCTGTTCTTCAACAGCGCTGTCAACTGGATCATTTACGGGGCCATGAATACCGCTTATCGTCAGGACTATCTCAATATCCTCAACGATTTTCGCGCGTGTTGTCACGGGTCCTTACAACAGCGCTCAGCGGGCGTTAATGAGTCGGGGTTGGAGCCTGTGAGTTATTGTGAAGAGCTCAGTACCGTGTGCGAGTCGGTTGTGTGAGTTCGAGGTGGGTCTTCTTTTGATTTATGAAACATTTCCCTTGACCTGTCCGAGCGCGCTCGTGTAGGAGGAACCCACGCGCGAGAGAGAGTGTGTTTGTAAAGTACAAGAGGGAGTTGTGCAATGTCATGGTGGTTGGATTGGTGCACGTAACTTCAGAGGTGCTCTTCTGCCATGTGCTGGACGGGATAGCCTAGTGGTCAGAACATTGCGCTCGTTATTTGACGACCCGGGTTCGAATCCCGTTCGAGGGGATTGTTTTCCCCCTGGAGTTAACATCAGTGCTGACTCCACTCTCCCCACAAGTCCTTCGGATGAGACTGTAAACAGAGGCCCCGTGTGCGAACGCGCGCAGAACATCTTTCGCACATGTTAAATCCTGTTCGTAAGAGTAGGCCATTGTATGCCGGTGGGAACAGATGACAAGATTGACAAAAACTGCATACACACGGGGACTGGCCGTAAAAAAGCACATGAGTGATTATTCCATTATCCTCGATATAAAAGGAAAAAAAAGTGCGATACAAGTGTAGGACTTGCTTGGAACAGATGTCTCCCGCAGGATATTTGCATGACAATCTTTCGCTTCAAATTTCTCCAATCTCTAACTTATTCCCATTTTTTTTCTTTTTTGTTTTTTTATATCAACAAAAAAGCATGGGTAAACGGGAAGGAGGTTTTTAAAAAAAAATCTAAATATGGAGTCTGTTGTTTTTTAAAAAGATTTTTTCGTATCTCTTTTTCTATTTATTGACGCTAGTACATGATGTGTGTGTGTGTGTGTGTGTGTGTGTGTGTGTGTGTGTGTGTGTGTGGTGTGTGTGTGGCGTGCGTGCGTGCGTGCGTGCGTGCGTGCGTGCGTGCGTGCGTGCGTGGTGTTCAGCTGTTTTGAAAAAAAAAAAACCTCACTGATATGAATCACTGTATTCAATGATATTAATGTATTGTTATCAATGGTTTTCAAACCGCCGTTTCAATGCAATGAGAAAATGCTTGGAATGTTTAGAATTGAATGTTTGAACCAATATGACTTGTAACTATTTTCTGTCTTTTGAGATAATAAAATTCGTATCAAAATCCCTGTCAGTATTGTAATTGCCCTTCATGGGATGATTAAAATGCTTTTGACTTGACTTGACTTGACTTGAGACCTATCAGTATTTTTGTCCTCCTCCTATATTCACCATGTAAGATATATTTTAAATTTTTTGTTTTTAATGGAAAACAGAGATGCTTTGTGTAAAATTCCACTGCAATTGGTTTTATTTCTTTCCGCGACCAATTTTAAAAGCTGTGATGGAATTCTTTTCAATTGTAACTTTGTTTCATGTGTACCTTCATTCCGATATGTGATTTTTAAAAAAGTGAAAGTGACAATAATGGAGAATTTCATGTGTACTTTGTTGTAAAAAAGACATGTTCGTATCATGTCATTGCTGTCATGGATATCCCATCATCCATCCATTCAGTCTGCTTTCTTGCAATGGAGATGATTTCAGGAATGGCATCATTGTTGCAAGGAATGTGTTGATGGTTTCTCAGTTTTGCTGCAAAGATGTTATCATGATGTATAACTGTATTGTTATAAAGCATGTCGAAGATTATTATAGGTTTGTTCAGTGAATTTTTTTTTATGAGAGTCATGGTTTTCTCTGTTACCCCCTGTTGCTAGAGGATAATAATCATAGTATTTTTAAGCGCAGAAAAAATGTCTTTACAGGGCGTTTCTTCCTTAAAACAGAAACAGACCGTTGGCTAATGCACTTGGTCAAACACAAATTGAGTGGCTGCTTTAGTGCACATGGTGTGGCTGTTTCGTACTCTGCACTCCATCTTTGCCATCACACAGAGGAATATGGGGGACGGATAGCCTAGTGGTCAGAATATTGCGCTGGCAATTTGAAGACCCGAGTTCGAGTCCGGTCGAGGAGATTTTACTCCTGGAGTTAACATCAGTGCTGACTCCACTCTCCCCAAAAGTCCTTCGGATGAGACTTTAAACCGAGGCCCCGTGTGCGAACGCACGCAGAACA